>CM076675.1:66437199-67037199 GCA_038501925.1 Xenopus petersii
ACATGGGCCTGTGTGAAAAAGTGATTGCCCCCTTGTTAAAAAATAACTTAACTGTGGTTTATCACACCTGAGTTCAATTTCAAAGGTTACAAAGCCATTTCTAAAGCTTTGGGACTCCAGCGAACCACAGTGAGAGCCATTATCCACAAATGGCAAAAACATGGAACAGTGGTGAACCTTCCCAGGAGTGGCCGGCCGACCAAAATTACCCCAAGAGCGCAGAGACAACTCATCCGAGAGGCCACAAAAGACCCCAGGACAACATCTAAAGAACTGCAGGCCTCACTTGCCTCAATTAAGGTCAGTGTTCACGACTCCACCATAAGAAAGAGACTGGGCAAAAACGGCCTGCATGGCAGATTTCCAAGGCGCAAACCACTTTTAAGCAAAAAGAACATTAAGGCTCGTCTCAATTTTGCTAAAAAACATCTCAATGATTGCCAAGACTTTTGGGAAAATACCTTGTGGACCGACGACACAAAAGTTGAACTTTTTGGAAGGTGCGCGTCCCATTACATCTGGCGTAAAAGTAACACAGCATTTCAGAAAAAGAACATCATACCAACAGTAAAATATGGTGGTGGTAGTGTGATGGTCTGGGGTTGTTTTGCTGCTTCAGGACCTGGAAGACTTGCTGTGATAGATGGAACCATGAATTCTACTGTCTACCAAAAAATCCTGAAGGAGAATGTCCGGCCATCTGTTCGTCAACTCAAGCTGAAGCGATCTTGGGTGCTGCAGCAGGACAATGACCCAAAACACACCAGCAAATCCACCTCTGAATGGCTGAAGAAAAACAAAATGAAGACTTTGGAGTGGCCTAGTCAAAGTCCTGACCTGAATCCTATTGAGATGTTGTGGCATGACCTTAAAAAGGCGGTTCATGCTAGAAAACCCTCAAAGCTGAATTACAACAATTCTGCAAAGATGAGTGGGCCAAAATTCCTCCAGAGCGCTGTAAAAGACTCGTTGCAAGTTATCGCAAATGCTTGATTGCAGTTATTGCTGCTAAGGGTGGCCCAACCAGTTATTAAGTTCAGGGGGCAATTACTTTTTCACACAGGTTTGGATTTCTTTTCTCCCTAAATAATAAAAACCCTCATTTAAAAACTGCCTTTTGTGTTTACTTGTGTATCTTTGACTATCTTTGACTAATAGTTAAATGTGTTTGATGATCAGAAACATTTTGTGTGACAAACATGCAAAGGAATAAGATATCCGGAAGGGGGCAAATAGTTTTTCACACCACTGTATAATGAATAACTGATAAAAGGCTGGTGTCAGATTTTTACAATACAAGCAAAGTATAAAAATACAACGAAGAACCAACTTAAATGCATTGTTTGGTTCATTTTTTTTTTTTATACTTTGGTAAAGGTTGGTGTCACAGCTGAAACGTCCGCTTTTTACAATAAAAGCATTATTCATTTTAAGTCCTGTGAGTACGATGTCCGATAGCACCTACAATTTACTACAACGTGAACTGCACCCAGACATCGGTGACATTTTTTGTTATTATCAAGGGTTATCTGTGGTTCACTTAACTGATTCCTGGTGAAATCCGATATGGTTTAAATAAGAAAAAAAAAATGTTGCATTCATTCCACATTTAATATAATTCATAACCAACATGCATCAATTTTGGTGCACTAGGACCAGTGGAAATGCATACAACTGATCTCTTGGAAATTTCAATACAGTTTACTTAGATGCTCTATTAAGTGTTCTTACTTCACAGCCTGATCAGATTGTCTTATTAAATTTGTTAACTTTTTATTGTGTACCTTCTTATATGTCGGCAATTTCAAACAATGTTTTAGGCACAATCAATTCTCTTTGATGCAGCAACATGTGCTGTAATGTCTGATCAGTTAGGCTTCACAGGTGTTCTAAAATGCATTCCTATGTGGTGGCTTAAAGTGATACTGACACTAAAACATTTATCTTCAAAATATTAATGTACGGTACATTAAAAGCTACCTATAGGTCACGTTGATAATTTTTTACTAATAGGGCTGCTTTTGTTACTAATTGTTACTCAACCTGACTTTTGCCCACCTGACTGTCCCTTCTCAGCCTGTCGGTTACAGTTCCTAATGCTAACAGACTCCTGCTGCACAATATGGCAGCCTCATAGAGGAACATGGGGATAAGAGATGGGTAATGTAAACACATAGAACACCTACTTTTATGGCAAAATTATAAATAGCATGGAAAGAAAATGTTGTGATAGATTTGATTTGGATTGATTTCTGATGTCCGAATCTCTTAAGTATTCCACTGCACAGGAATACATGTGTATGGGATTCCATTGTTTTCCATGTTGCTTGTACTCAACAGTACTGCAAGAAACTGACTGCAGGTGAGTGAGCTCTTCACCTTTGCTTGGCAGATTAGCGCAGTCCTGTAAATACAAAAATACTGAAAAGAATGGACTACATAAACACGTGTTCGAGACACATTACAATGCTGTGTGCAACAACCTTAGAGCTACTTCTTCAGCATTCTTCAAGCTGCCCCACTTCATGTCTCTGCATCAAGTGAAATATAGCTTCCAGTTTACCACTTTATGTAGCCGTGACATGTTGATGCAGAGCTATACAGGTTTTGTTTATCATACATATCTGTCCCTGCCCCAGTTGAACTTAAATCTATGGTTCCTATCACATTTACACAATCAGCAGAAAACCGGCCCGGGGTCTTCTAGCAGCCACCATGGAGAGATCCTCTTCCTGCTTCTTTGGGTCTTCTCGCAGTTGCGCAGTAGAGCGGAAAGCAGACTTTAATGAAAAAGCTGGTTATTTCGCTCTACTGCGCATGCGACTGCCCTGGGAATTTTGAAAACCAATGAAGCAGGAGAGGATCTCTGTGGGGCTCGTTAGAAAAACCCCGGGCCGTTGTGGTTTTCTGCTGATCGGAGCACTGGCCCAGGATGTCGGGCAAGTAAAAAGTCACTTGAGGTGCCTAACTTTTGACATCCCAATTATAAAATGCTATTCCTTCTCCTTTAACCTGTCTTATTTGATTTTGGAGCATTGGTGAAAATTCCAGATAATATTCAGGATGAAATCAAACTCAGAACCACCATTGCTCCATGTCCAAGTGGCGCCTGTTATCTAAACTATTTTTAGCACTTTTACGGCTTGTACAGAGGAGTGATTAAACCTGTGATCCCATGTGTCTAGTTTTAAAGCATTCAGCCATAGGGTAGCGTAGGATGAAATGCAGCCAACTCTTCCTTATGGACAGGTGGAATGCAACTTGCTGCGTTCCACTTGTTTCAGTGTTTACATTTGCCTGTCTGTATGGGCCCCTTTAAATGAATAAGATGCATTCTATCCTGCTCTCCCCTGCTGCTGAACACTTTAAAACTGAACGCAGGTTTTAGCTCTCATCTATAAAAACTTGTAACTAATTCTAGGGTCACATAATATATGTATATTTCTTATAGTTTATAATTTAGAAAATGAGAAATGCCAGTAGTTCCAAAGCGATTGGAGGAAATATAACTGGAAACAATGCAACGTCTGAAAGAATGTCCTTCTGAAAGAAGACTTGCTGTAGCCCGTTTCTGAAAAAAAAAAAAACTACAGTATTACTTGATGGGACATTTTCAACATCTTTGATATGGCCTCATTCAGTTGGGTTTATGTTGAAAAGGTGCATAAACACTAGCTGAACTACCAGAAATAAAAATCTTTTATCTTTACACACCATGATATTGTATTTGTGTGCCAGTTCCCTACCACCCCCAATAACACAAGCATGAAAAGTTCTTGGGGGGAACACATACTGTCTGTTCTTGCCTTTATAGCCCCTATGTCAACCTTCACGAGGCTCTGTTTGGCAATATGCTTGGTATTTGTCCATCCAGAATAAACTTTCAATCCAGGAATTCAAATATAAGCACCTTATTTAAAGGAACAGTATCCTCAAAAAGTAAAAAAAATAAACTGCAGTGTTAAAACTGGTGTGTGTTCTTTGGAAACACTACTATTGTTTATATAAATGAGCTGCTGTGTAGCCATGAGGGCAGCCATTCAAAGGAGAAAATGCTCAAGTTACATAGCAGAAAACAGATAAGCACTGTAGAACATAATTGCGTTATCTGTTATCCACTATTTAACCTGTGCCACTGAGACACATTCAGTTACATTGAGAAGGAAAAACAGCAGCCTGCCAGAAAGCATTCATCTCCTAAAGTGCAGGCACAAGTCACATGATCAGGGGCAGCTGGGAAATTGACAAAATGTCTAGCCCCATATCAGATTTCAAAATTGAACATAAAAAAATCTGTTTGCTCTTTTGAGAAATGGATTTCAGTGCAGAATTATGCTGGAGCAGCACTATTAACTGATTCATTTTGAAAAAAAATTTTTTTCCCCATGACAGTATCCCTTTAAGAACACTTTCTTTTTTGGTCATACTGTTCCTTTAAGTGCAATTGGTATCAATATGTTGTTAATGAGCACTGTACCACAGTAAGCAGAGGGACTTCGAGTCCCAGAATTTAGCACTGCAAAAAAGAACAAGGTGATTGAGTGTGTTGCATTAAACTGTCAGAATAAGAGATCTTGGGAAATAACTTGTTGCACTTACCATGGGTTTCAAAAGTGAGAAAAAATATATTTATCTGTTTATTCAAATAATGTTTATGTATATTTTCTACATAAGCCCAGATTAATGAAATCATATTAGTTATTTTCTTGTATATGGTATGTCCCATGTCTATTACATTACTTTTGGTTACTGCAGAAATCATGTTAATAGCTGTGTTTTTTAGACTAATGTAACACAATGTAAATCCAGCGCTGACAGACAAAGCTGTGAAACTGCCTAGGCTACCATGGTTTTATGGAGTCTACCCAGCACCCCTCTTGCCTCTTATGGTGCCCCCATGCTGAACAATTGTCTTGCAGTTAGGTTATCCTGCATTGTGTTGCCAGGTTTTACTTTAGGCAACACTGCTTGCAGCCAGTGTTCCCTCTAATTTTATGTGGCTGTCATTGAAAATTTACTTTTGGACACTCACACTTTTACAAACTATGAAAAAATAGTGGGTAGATCATAATAAGAACAAGATTGTTTTTTTCATAAACAGTTCATTATACAAACTACAATTTGTGATGTGTCCGCGCACAACTTAGAAAGAACATTGCTTGCAGCTGCTTCACATTTCTTTGAATGCAGAGCAGCTGCTGAGGTGTAAGGTTATTTCAATTATTGTAGGCTATCCTGAGAGGACCATGGTGATCAAAATGCTGCATCTGCAGTGAACCTAATGGTAAAACTGTCCAGTGGCATAAGGAAGTTAAGTTGATTTTGTTCAAAAAATGTTTACTAGGATGCTTTCTATAAAACCATGCTCAAATAAACATTCAGCATAAGCATATTGCTAGTGAGGAGACCATCATTACAAAAGACCGTGTCTCAATAGTAAACGAAACCGTACGATTTCTAAAAAGACTACTTATTCGATTTAAAAAGAAATGTCATGTTTTGCTTCAAAGTTATTCGTTTTCAAGCTCTGTTCTTTATACCAAACCATAGCTTAACCTTATCTGTGCTTTTAAACCCAGTCAGTATCTCGCAGAATAACACAGATATGCTTAAAATGTAGTTTTAATGTAAACCCTAATTAAAATTATATTGTTCCTTAAAAAGAAAATCTTCTAGAGTTCTTGGTATGAAAGAATGTATAATCAGAAAACCGGAAAAAAATGAGTGAGCAGATCATCTTGCAAGGAAACAAACTTCAAACATTAACTGGGAAATGTCCCTATTGCTATAAGTTAGCTATCCGAATTAGAACAAAGATTAGTATACCATTTTCATGTTGAAAGGTTTGGTTAATAATGTCTACTGGTTTATTTGCAGGGTGCCCTTTTTACTTGCTAATTAGCCATGCATGCAAGTGAATTTTATAGTTGTAGGGTGGAACCTAAAAATAATATACTACATGGCTGTTAAGTTTATATTGCTCTGACACTATCAGGACTGCAGTTAGTTTGCAATGTGCTGCTAACCTGAATACTAATGAGTAATGCAAAGTGAGTATTTGTGGTTGGATAATCCAATCCCCTTTTGAAATAAGAGACTTATACAGAATGCATTTTAGTCCAGCTGCAATTTGAGTGCAAAGCTTTATTGCATGTCCAGTAAACGTAGTGATTTGTTTATCGTTTATAGGTGTTCAAGTTTAAAATGATCTGGCTGATAAAACCTTACCCTTAGACTGATGCCACACAGGGTTGAAGTTTGGCCAACTGAAAAAACAAAGGCTTAGAATCAGCCCCTACCCTGGAATCCGCCTTATTTCTTGCCTATACCCAGAACTATTGCGTAGCACACATGGTGGATTTCGTCTTTGAAATGCAAGCGCTTCCTTAGGTGCCTTCACCCAGGCAGACACAATGGTTCCAGGTGTAGGCAAGGAGCTGATTCCAGTGTAGCCGCTGTTTCTGGTGGCCAAGTTTCAACCACCTCGGCTAACACAATGGATCCAGGTGTAGGCATGGTAAGGGGCTGATTTTTGGCCTGCATTTTTAGGCTTAGTTCAGCCCTGTGTGACATTAGACTTAAGGTTATATATTTATATGAAAAAATGTTTACACATGTTAATGCATGATGTCACCCTAATTTACCTTTAGACTGAGACTTCCTTGAGCATCTAGGAGACCAAATAAACCTTCTTGATGAGTACCCCCTTCCTGTCCAGTACTTTAGGCTCCATCACTAGAAGATTGTAAACTGATAAAGAGTTAATCTTTTATTTACTTGACTTAATTTCCCTCAGGTTGCCCACTTGGGTTTATCTCCAGTTGCCTAGGCTTCAGCCTAATCAAATTGGCCCTTTCTTTACCATTTAAGGTATCTGGGATGAATGAAGGCAGTGTTTTTACCTTTTTTTACCTGTCTACTGCATAGAAGTCTTTACCGGGTTGAACAACTTTTTGGAACTGTTGCGGCTGTTGTCCAAAGAAAGTCATCACATAAGTAATGGACACCTGTAGCTGCTTTTGCAAAAAAAAAAAAAAGCTACTTACATTCTTGTCCAATGAACACATGGACTTGGAAGTCCTCAGAATCTACCTACTAGGGATGCACCGAATCCACTTTTTTGGATTCGGCCGAACCCCCGAATCCTTCGTGAAAGATTCGGCCGAATACCGAACCGAATCCGAACCCTAATTTGCATATGCAAATTAGGGGTGGGAAGGGGAAAACATTTTTTACTTCCTTGTTTTCTGACAGTCATGCAATTTCCCTCCCGCCCCTAATTTGCATATGCAAATTAGGATTCGGTTCGGCTGGGCAGAAGGATTCGCCCGAATCCGAACCCTGCTGAAAAAGGCCGAATCCCGATCCTGGATTCGGTGCATCCCTACTACCTACCTACATAAACATAATAACATAACTAGTGTTAGTTAGTTCACCCTACACAAACACTTCTGTTACCTGCCTTCATTTGAGAAAAATGTTAAATTAACCACTTTAGAATTCTAGTGGACATATACTGTATACTCAAAATCCTGTTGAAAATGTTGGCAGGAAGCCACAAATACATGCCACAGCAGAGAAGCCTTTTATCCAGGAAAGTATTATCCTTGGAGATTTGAGTTTTTTAAAATCTGCAGATCTTGGTTAACAGGTTACATAGTTAAAGGGGAAAAGCTTTCAGAATAAAAAGTTATTTGTCTTTAAAAAAGTGTGTAATATTTTAGGAAAAATGGTTTTAGTTGTAGGAAGTTGTCACTTTTTTGCTTGAATGTAGGATTCCGTTCCCTAGTACTTACAACCATATTTATTTTGTGACAAAAGCCCTGTCTTGCTTTACGGCTGGAGTTTAGATACTGTATACTTTAAAGCTCAGAGCTAGTCTCCCACATGGCAAAGCAGGATCAAATACCTTTTATCTGAAAGCCTGATAAACATTTACAACTCCACTCTCTTGAGAAATTGCGCCTATTGCTACTATGCCCGCAAGAGAAAGATATGGAGGGGTTTGCAGTAGCAGATATGCGTCCTTGCGTGTTTCGTTTCTAGAGATACATAATCATAGGTACCTATGATTATGTATCTAGATACGAAATGCGTTAGGACATATTGTTTTAGCTGCTTGGAATAAAATCAAGTTTTATCAAGACCGGTTGGCTCCAGGAGTGCATGTTTATTTCAGCTTGTCGTTTGCATTTCACCCCAAGCTATGTGTTGTACCCGAGCCGCTCGGTGAGTGTGGTACATTTATTGCCTAATACACATATACTGTGGAAGTGTGGAGGTCGAGCCTGGACGCAATAGACCTGGAGTTTATACACCCAGGTCAATTTTCACATTGGGTGAGCCACACTTTGAAACTTACATTTTTACAGCCAGGATTGAGCCACAATTATTTATGTGCATGGCTAAAAATCAGTCCAACATCGGTCAGACAGGTTTAATAATCCTGTCCGAGGACCCCCTTCAGCTTGTTTATGCGGTCCTTACTCCGGAGGTATAAGCATGAATCACAGCTGATCTGTATTGACCACTGCTAAAATATATTTTACATGGGTCCTATTTTAACAAATTAGGTGCTAACCATGGACAGATATTTGGATAATTTCAACTGAAGTGGCCCAACAACTTATATCTGTATGTTGGGTTTACTTGAACCATCACATTGGTAAACCTCTTTGTCTGACCACATAAGCTCCACATGGACTCTAGCACTTAGGATGGATCTTGCAGTTTAGGCAAATGCATAAAGACCAAATCTAGGGCCTTGTGTGCTTGAATTGTCCATTGAGCTTGTGTCCATACAAGCAGTGATGTGGATAGGAGAATTGACTGCTACTGACAATGAAAACAAAAGCTAAGAAACGGCATTTGTACAGAAACATATGTCCATCAACTGCACAATACAGCATATCAGTGGTTGTCAGTGCATTTTACATGGGGACTTATATAGTCTGCAACGTGGAACAACGTTGGTTTGAGTGAGAGTTTTTGTGTGTTCTGGTTTAAAAGTTTAATCCACTTTTGGATAATTCATGTATAACTTAAGCAGTGAATCCCACAGTTTCAGCTACTGACTCTTATACTGGATGTAAGCCAGGCTGTCTGTTGGTACCATAAACCAATGATTTTACACTTTACTTTACATTGGGTCCCAAAGATCTTTGTGCAGGCCACAAGGGTGGGTTTCTATACATATATGTAAGGCACGTACTTCTGAAACAATGCTAAAATTAAACCTTATATCATTTTGTATGCAAGATTTTCGAATCCTTTAAGGTCACGCTGCAGATGTATAAGTTAAGGTGCTTTATATTATTTGCAAAAAATGCTAAGCAAAGTGTGCACTAAATCTAAATAAACCTGTAACCACACTTTATGCAGAACAATGTCCTATTTTATTATTGTTAAGCTTATAAGTATTTTTGATTTTTTTTTTCTTTAACAGGCTCATGATGCCACTCATCATCATCACCACCACCACCATCATCAGCAACAGGCAGCCCAAAATAGCCTGCTACCACTTTTGGGTACTCCTGTTGAGCCCCCTGATCAGAAACCAATGTTACCTTTGCCAGTAACACAAAAACCTCAGACTCAGGCAGAACCTTTAAAGGAACCTGTAGTAGTGAAGAAGGAAAAGCCCAAAACTTCATTTATATGCACATACTGCAGTAAAGCTTTCAGGGACAGCTACCATTTGAGGCGCCATGAGTCCTGCCATACAGGAATTAAATTGGTGTCACGGCCAAAGAAAGCCCAGATGGCCCCGGTCGTACCCCTTATTTCAACTATTGCTGGAGACAATAACAGAACATCATTAGTGTCCACAATTGCTGGGATCCTGTCCACAGTTACCACTTCATCATCTACCACAGTACCTACTGCCAGTCCTAGTATCCCTCCTATGCCTGTTGCACCACCAGTAAAGAAGCCTAGCAAGCCTGTCAAGAAGAATCATGCTTGTGAGATGTGTGGTAAAGCATTCAGGGATGTTTACCATCTCAACAGGCACAAATTGTCTCACTCAGATGAAAAGCCCTTTGAATGTCCCGTATGCAATCAGCGTTTCAAAAGAAAAGATCGCATGACTTATCATGTTCGATCTCATGAAGGTGGAATCACAAAACCCTACACATGTAGTGTTTGTGGAAAAGGTTTCTCTAGGTATGGAATGGTTCATTATTTCCTATTAATATAGGAACATAGGCTGTGCAAAATAAGAAAATGTTTCTAATATAGTTAGCCAAAAATGTGATCTATAAAGTCTGGAGTGACCGGATGTAGAACAGAACACAACTTCCTGCTTTTCAACTCTAACTCTTAGTTAGTCAGTGACTTTAATGGGGCCCACATAGGACATAACTGTTCAGTGGGTTTGTTTTTGATCCCTAGCATGCATGTCAGATTTATAAGTTTTAATAAATAAGCCCCATAATCTTGATTACTGTGGTACTTTCCTGAAAAATATAATATAAATGCCATCTCAATAAAATTGTCAGATTGTTTTTTTTTCTTTTCCTACACAGGCCTGATCATTTAAGTTGTCATGTGAAGCATGTTCACTCCACAGAACGGCCCTTCAAATGCCAAGTAAGATTTGACTTTTCTTTGTTTTCCTTCTGCTTTTTGTTTGGTTATGTCGGCAATTTGAATAGTGAGCTGTGGATCTGTGTGCACCTGTATAAAAAGAAAAAAAGGGAACAAACTGCGTCTGAAATCTGACCATAAAGACATTGCTAAATCATGGTGTCTTAATGTATCCCAAAATGTTGCTTAGCAGCTATATATTTCCTTGGCATAATCAGGTGAGCTTCAACTTTTACAAACCATTAGAGCAGACTAGTCTTTGTATGGTGCATTGCTGTACAATTTATTGTTGAGAAGGTGACTTAATGGTTATGAAAATGTTTATGTATAGTGGCAACAGCTTTCTAGTAGCTATAGTAAAACCATTGAAACATCACTTAGCTCCATTTGTTGCTTGCCATTACAACAGATATAAATTGTACGATGTGGTAATTAGACAGCGGGAAGAAACCTGCAGTTATTGCCTTTTTGTATAAAACATTTCCAGAAACACCCCATTAGCTGTATAGATGTGTTCATAGTCTGCACAGAAAGAAAACATGCTGGTATGAGCGCATTGGTATTTTCCTGTAGACAGTTAGTAGAAGAAAAAGTGTGTATGCCTTTATTGGTAATGCTTAAGGCCTAAAATGCCTTTATCTTTTTTTCCCTCCAGACTTGCGCTGCTGCCTTTGCCACAAAAGATAGACTTCGAACACACATGGTTCGCCATGAAGGAAAAGTTTCTTGTAATATTTGTGGCAAACTTCTCAGTGCAGCATACATCACCAGTCACCTAAAAACACATGGGCAAAGCCAAAGTATCAACTGTAATACCTGTAAGCAAGGTAAAAAGTTTCAAGGTAATGATTTTTTCAGTATCTTTGCATATAAGCCATTGTAAATAATCTTGACTATATATACATACAATATATCTATAATGTTACAGGTAGGACCAGCACTCTCTGGATCAGTAAAAATATATATTTACATACCATATGTGCCCAATGTTTTTTGGTCCTCATTGGGACATTTTTGAAATTTCCTAAAGATTTTTTTAAATAGTACACAAATGATATTTTTAATTTAAAAAAAGGTTATCTAGAGTATGCTTGTCCTACCTGAAAAACACTACATATTTTACTATGCACTTCGAACAAAAACCATTGATAAAGTACAGACAACTTATCTGTATCTTAAAGATACAAAATATACTTTTCCCCAAATTTTTTAATTTTCCCCAATTATAAGTCAATGCCATTAAAAACTAGTAACTTTGGTTTTAGTAACTCCTGTATTGGGTTTATAGTATGACAATTTGATAACATGACATTTTTGCAGCATGCATGCTTATATGCCATTTTCATAAACTGAAAAATGTAGATGATGGTTTGCTAAAAGAGCTTTAATTATAAAAAGGCAAACCAACCCTTTTGCCTGTATTGCCTGTTGGAGCTACGTCAGGTAATGGATACAAATACAGGTAAATTTACCATTAAGAAATGTAGAGACTATGGCATAGCTGTAAATCTGCCAAGAACAACTCACTTAAAGTTAGTGACCATGCAAGGAGATTAGTGAGGGGGCCTTAAGAGACTTGAACAACTTTAAACGCGTTACAAGCCTCAACTGAGAATAGATACACTATGCATACTAAAATGGTTGACCAGGTGCTTCACCTGTTGTAACTTTAGGGGAGAAAGATGGCTTCAAAACGTTGACATACATATTTCTGTTGATTGGTTAAATAAATAATGAAACCATATGCCCCCCTTTTTTATCATTAACTTTTAAATTCAGGCTTTTGTGGAAAAATAAACTTATACTTTATTTTTTTTTACCTATATGCATGATCCTACAGATTTAAAAAAAAAAAAACCAGATTGTCTTTTGGTTTGCTAGCGAGGACCAGTTCCCCACCTTGCTTAGGTTTACAGTGTCATGCAGCCTGCAGTGATGCTTGCAGAGACTTGAAGTCTCTGATTTCCATAGAAGATCTAAAAAGAGTCTCAGGAAACCCATAATTTCACTATTGAAAAGGGTGGGGAAGGGGTTAAATCGCTCTTGCATGAGTGGGGAACTAGTCCCTTCAGCACATGTAGACAATAATAGTTTATTTTAAATTTGTAGAATAGGTTATGTACCAAGTAAATATAGAAATGTCTTTTACACAGTCCTACCTGATTGCACATATTGAAATATTTTTTTTTATATAAGCCAAACTGAATAAGCTAATGTCAAAAAGGGGGGTATGTTTTCGGCTATTGAATAACCATTAATTTGATGAAGAGAAGCATCATAAATTTAAAGGGATGTTCTAATTTCATTATAATTTATTTCCCATTCATTTTTGCCCATAGCCTGTAAAGGAAGGTCTTCCAGGGGCTAGCTATGTGCAGATTACCTTTATGTCTTATTAGGGCCTCTAGATTGGCCCAACATTACCAACAATTTTTCAAATTACTAAACCAGTTATGGGTATGTATTGCTGACTTAAGATGGCACAAAGCCATACTTCAGCCAGTATAATACTAGCCTATTGGGCCAAGGTTCAAGCTTTTAAAATGGTATTAAGCAATGTATGTGAAAATTGTTTAACTGAAAAAAAACGTAGATTCGATTTAAAAAAAAATAAAGGAATTAAACCTTCCTTTTCTAGGTGTTTTCGGTGATATCTTTTCACATTCTTATATAATAATGTTGGTTTAGGACCCAGTTATCCCAAAACCTCTATCCATATGATGATAAACAACATTTTTGAGGTGTAGTTTACAAAGCTAAACACCAAAAAATAAACTGTTGCCTAATACTTCGAATTTCATAAATCTTCCATGAATTCTAGACATTCATAACTATGTATTGACTTAAGTTTTAAAAATGCTCTGGTCTATATAAAAGGAAGCCACATTTCTTGTTTTAATTTTAGGGCAACTCCATGAACTTCAAACTCCTGTTCATTGTCGAATCAAATATGAAGGTATTTATAAGCATCCAAGCCTCCTCTTGCATGATTTCAAATTAGCAGTAAAATATAAGTAACCTTTATATGCAAAATCTTTTATGGGCTCTTGCATGGTAGACCCTAAACTGTCATTTATGATTTAACCTTTTTCTAAAATTGAAATGTTGGATAAACTCATTGTTATGTGTATAAATGAAATGTATTCTGTTGAGTATGTTTAGGCACAGTAAGCTTATGGTACATCAACTCTTTATTCAGTACAGAATGCAGGTAGCTGCTGTAGATTTCCAGTTTATACTGAATGGGATATAGACACACGTAGTACCTGCCAATTTTTATTTTGCTTCATAAGAGGGGTAGTCCCATTTAGCCATGTGCTAGCTATATAGGCCATAATTCTCATTTTTTCAATGCTCCTATTTAATCATTAGAATTTCCCTTAAAGGGGCAGTAAAGCTATAAAGTGAAAGGGTTTTTGTTTTTTATCCAGAATCTAAAGATAGTTTTATAAGTAGCTTCATATGTTAAAACTAAAACTCTATCCTACACAGATATGCTACCTGCTATGCATAAGTGCAGTGCAGTCCTATTTCATCTTGAATGACTGCACAGCAGCTTGTTTCATATAAACTGTAGTAATGTATCTAAATTAAACACACACAAAACCTTTTTATTTTTTTGTTACACTGATCTTTTGGGAACAGCTTAAAGGACAAACAAATCCTTAATAAAAAATAAAAACTACCCTAAATATACCCCTCCCTCCCCTCCAGCCTAGATGACCCCGGGGCAAATGCCCCTAACTCTTTACTTACCCCTTCGTCTAGATTCTGTCCAGCAGAGTTCACGTCATGCATCTTCAGCCACTTCGGTAATCTTCGGGATGAGACCGGCTCTTCTGCAATTTTTGTCAGTTTTACGTCGCTTTGTCAGTCTCATTCGAAGATTACCGAAGAGAAGAAGGTGACTGCCTTGAACTCCACTGGACAGAATCTGTATGGAGGGGTAAGTAAAGAGTTAGGGACATTTGCCTGGGAGTGATCAGCTAGGCTGTGAGGAGGGAGGTCTATGTAGAGTAGGGTTTTTTTTTTTTAAGGGTTTGTTTCTCCTAACAGGGCCTGTTAGTTGGAAGCTCCAGCAGTTGACCTGTATGGACAATTACTGCCTGTTCTAGGTTGCTATCGACAGTGCACGCTGCCCACAGCTTTCCTTTCACACTGGCATCAAGACATTCATTTTAGTTACACATGATCACAGCTACCAGCATTATGAAGAGGACACATTTTCAAACTGTATTTCTGGAAATAACAGAAAATGATTAAGGCATTGTGAAAAATATTTATTTGGAACTCATGATCCACAAAGTAAATAGACATAATTACCACTTAGTGTTACAAATTATAGATATCAACTTGTGTAGGGGATATGGCTACACATCATGGATATATATTTAAAGTTCTGTCCTGCAAAAGTGGGGCTTTTGTTTAGATCAGTGCTATCTAACTTATTCTAACTGGTGACCCATAATATGATTGATGTGTTTGAGGGTGAAATTAAATGTGTAAATAATGTTCTATGTAATCTGAGGCTAGGCTAAGACCTTAAAGTGCCTCATTCAGCCCCCAGGTCTCCATTTGGCAATCCATGTCTGTAAAACAAAATAAAAAAGAGGATTGAACTTGGCAAAGCTAACCAAATACCAAACTCACTTCTTTAAAAACAAGACTTGTGCCTCAAAGCATTTTGTTTTTGCATGTACAAGATAAAAAATAAATTAAGTCAGTTGACATCAATTTCCTTTTATGAGTCCTTCAAAGTCATTATTTTTAGCATCAAATGAAATCTAATAAATGTAATCACTTAAAGTGGCCATACATGGGCAGATCCACTTGTTGGCAAAGTTTGCCAAACAAACGATCTTGCACGGACATGTCCACCTGAGTGGGCAATATTGGGCTGATTGGACTCTAGGGCCCATCAATCATATCACAACACCAGAAATGCAGGTGGTGGGATCGTGGACCACATCAGCAACTGATGTGGTCCTTGATCCGTTGGGAATTTTAAGCTTTTCTGATTTAAAAAATGTAAAAAGCTGTGTTAAATAAATGGTTAATTTATTCAGGTGTGTTTTACTTGCTGCTGTAATTTTAAGCAAGTTCCAGCAGAAAAAAGTAAGAAAAAAAAACTAGTAAAAAAAAAATTATGCCGAAATTTTCTGTTTTTTTTACACTGCATAACAATCTGCCCAAAAGTTATTGGTCGTAGTTATTTTAATGTCATTAATAGTACGTGGCTTTCACTGGCCACGTATCTTTATTAAGATTACACCTATTTATGAAAAGTGCCCGAGTGCAGACACGCAGTGGATTTTAGTGGCAAATTGCAAAGGGACAGAATCCCTTTAATATGGATGAAGCATTGGAAGTATTCAGTATCACAAACATCAGTTACCCCTGGAGATACAGTTTTAGTGGAGGCTATCTCCCCCTCCTCCCCCCCATCCTGTCCAGTATTTTTTGAAAAGTTTTAGGCTTACCAAATATATTTTTTTGTTTTTGCTATCTGTTTATTTGAATCATTTTATTCAGCCTTCCCCAGTTAAGGTTGTTAACATTTCTTAAGCCACATAAAAGTCTTTATATTTTTTGTTGCCTATATTTCGATAGGGCAGATTTTTGCCTGTGTTTGTCTAGAATAGTATTTACCCAATGATAAATGAATCTAGTCTATAATCTAGAACGTAATTTATGGGCACTGCATTTATATTCGTTACAGATTTTGTTGTGTGTGTGAATAATCCTTTAATTTTGTTGTGTGTGTGAATAATCCTTTAAACCTATCCTGATGTGGGACTTTGATATACTATTCCTCTTATTTCAGCTCCAGACTCACTCTTTTGTGCTGTGGATCAGAATCATAGGACATTTTCAATAGGTGATTTTATGTCTTCATACCAGTCAATTTTATAGACCAACTGTTTGGCATCTTATTTTCTATACCTTGCTAGGATAATTCAGTAAAAATACGTGAATGGCCAGCGTTATAATCCGGTTATAGTATTCCTTCTTCCCTCTCACCGTTAGATGCTAAATTAAGACCATGTATGCTTTGTAATACCATGTGAGGATCTTTAATTGTTTTTTTTATTTCTTTTTCCTACTTTAGATACAAGCAATTTGTGCCAAACGTCTACTACGTCCCAGACACCTGTTACACTTACATCTCCCTTCAATATCACATCTTCCATTGCAGCATCTGGAACCCTCACAAACCCTGTAACTGTGGCAGCTGCCATGAGCATGAGAAGTCAAGTGAATGTTTCAAGTCCTGTCAACATTACTTCTCCAATGAATCTGGGTCATCCTGTTACAATTACAACTCCAATTTCTATGACCTCTCCCTTGTCCTTAACTTCACCTGTAAATTTGCCTACACAAGTTACTGCTCCTGTGAATATAGCACATCCAGTTACTATAACAAGCCCTATGAATCTGCCCACACCAATGACGTTAGCGGGCCAGTTAAATATAGCTATGAGACCAGTGGAAAGCATGCAATTTTTGTCTCAAGCGCTGCCATCTTCACCGCCTTGGTAAAGAACACTCACCCCAGTATTAAAAAGTTGTACCGTAGATATCTACCAGCAGCTTTCAGTAATGTCTTTAAAAAGGTCGCAGAAATGCTTGCTGACCCTTGAGTTTAGCCAATTTCATTTGTCCTTCAGCCTTCATATTTATTGTCCAGGAACATGCCAATTAATAGAGGGGATCAGAATAAGGAAAATGAAGAAAAGTATAGTGTAGAAGACTGTTTTATGCTTGAAGTCATAGCAAACATTGTATTAAGATTTTAACCTGAAATCTTGGGCCTTTTTGAAAGAATACGATAACACTAGCATCCAATATCTTAATTTTATTCTCATACCTTTGAACAAATTCTAGTGCAGGCTCTTCATGCTTCTCAACGGTTTGTGTTCTCTGTATTCGTACGTCGTAGAACATAAAATTATCTGAGAGTCTGCACTTCATTGTGGAAATTTGTTTAATATAAGCAGCATTTCCTATGGAAAAGCAAAATGATCTGCAAAGAATAGATTTTGCCATTGTGATTATATGTGACACAGATCAGGGCTAGAAATGTTGAGTCCACTCTCATGGAGTAAGTTAAAACATTAAATGAATTATTTCATCTACAACCCCTGACTAGTGCAAGGTAAATTTAGGTGCTATATTTTCAGCCCTGATAGACTTTAATTTGATATTGGGCAATGTAAATATTATTAAACATATAACCAGAAGGGAGTATTAGCATTCTAGTTATTTTTATAATTATTTTTAACGGTTTTTGTTTTGGGTGAAGAACAAAAGTACTGGGGCATCTATATTTCTAGCCTGCGGAGACCAGGATGAAACTGAGAAACCTCTTCCAGAATGCATTTTGTCACCTTTGTTAACTTCACGGGGGCTTGGCATGTGTTAAAGGCTTCTCAAAGCACCTTGACTCTCCATTTCAGTGTGGATTGTACAGACACACGACAAACGCAAAAGGAATCGCCTTCCATGCAGAAAACTTCACCCAATGGATGTGGTAGAATCATATCTATTAACCAAGCTGATCAGTTCCCTGACCCAATTTTTGTCGTTATAATGGCGTACAAATTTATGTTGAACAAGGACATTTGTGTTCTATTTAAATCCATATATAGTTTTTTTAACCACTGACTATAAAAGGCCCTGTATGACAAGCCAAGAGAATCATTGTTTTTGCTTGTTTTTTTTTCTTTATTCTTGTATGTCGGTTTTTAGAAAGAAAAAAAAAGATTTCTTATGTGTTGTAGAAATCTGGTTTTAATATGTAAATATTTTAGCTTTTTTTATATTCAACATCCCAATTCTTGCTATTTTTCTTTGTTTTTCATGGAGACAGTGGGATACAATCCATTCTGGAATGTCCCCAATAGCACTTGCTTATTGGACAGATAACACGCACACATAAGCAGAGACACCTATCCATTGCTATTTGTCTTTTTTTTTTGTTTTGTTTTTAACCCCCCCCTAATCCTAATTATTAACTATACTGTAGAAAGAACCAAACAAAAGTGTTTAACTGCTTTTTTTTAGACCATCATGTAACATTAACTTTTGTTTATTTAAGGTAAGTTTTCAGATCTTTATTTGCTGTAATGGCTAGCAGACATGCTTGTCAAACAATTGTTTGCAGCCTTTCCCAGCTAATGAAAAGTTACTTAATAGGCAAAGACTCTACATTTTACGGAAAAAAGTGTATTCCACTGAACAGAATCTAAGGCTATTTTTTATTTATACATTGCAGCCCATTTCTTTGCTGGAGAAAAGTATTTAAAAATGTCTGTCTGTTCCACCAAGTCAGAGGAAATGGCATGCTTTATTAGAAAAATGGACAAACCTCTCCAAGAAGAGTTGTTTGAATTGATAAATACACAAAACGCTCTAGGGGGCTTAATATGTATACAATAAAATAGACTTCAGTGTGTAAAGAAAATTAATTTTATAACTGATCTTTTTGTATTGTAGGACATTAAATTGTACATCTTTTGTATATAAAAGATTAGGAAACTTTCTGTGTAGCAGAAAGCAAACACATTCCTACACTTTTACTGTATATGTTTGTTATAATGTCCATGTAAACATATGCCCCGTGTTTGTGCCTTTTTAATTAGTTTGTCTCAATAAACACAATGTAGAGAAACCGCGTTGGTTTTCTTTCTTCTGATTTTGAAAAATATATGTCATTAGTATTTGTCTGAAAATGTTCTTATTTATTCAAGGGGTAAATGGAAGTAAATGCATTCTACTCCACTTACACAGTTGTGTTTAGAATAACAGCAGTCCAATATCACGAACCTGATCACTGTTTTTGGTAGAAATTATATTTCTAAATTACAATTTACTAGTATGTGTAGTATTAAGAAACAAACAGACCCAACAGGCATGACATGCATGCTACGGATTCTATGTAATTGAATCATTAATTGAGGCTTGTTCAAAATGATAGCAGTGTTCAAATGAATAGCTTGTTCCAAATAATAGTGTGGAGTTCAATTAGTGATGTCATTCCTTCTGTGAACAAACAGGTGTCAATTATGGCCCTTATTTAAGGAAGGAAGGCAGCAAATGTTGTGCATGCTGGTTATAGTGCATTTCTCTCTGACTGGAGATGGGGAAAACCCCCAAAAACGGAATTAAAGCCACAGTACACTGAAGACTGTGAAGCATGGTGGCGTAAGCATTATGATGTGGAGATGTTTTTCATACTATGGTGTAAGGCTTATTTATTGCATACCATGAATCCGTTTCAATACATCAAAATATTTGAAGAGTTCATGTTGCCTAATGCCAAAGAGGAAATGCCTTTGAAATGGGGTTTTCAAGAAGACTAGACTTGGTTCCAGACCAACAAGATTGACGTTCTGGAGGGGCCAGCCCAATCCCTGGACCTTAAAGTGATACTGACACTTAAAAACTACTTTTTAAAATATGAATGTACGTTAAGTTTACCTATAGGTCATGTTAATTGTTTTTTGCTGAGAGGTTTGTTTTTGTAATTGTTGGTTGAAGTTCCAACACCTGACTTTTGCCAACCTGACTCTGCCATCTCAGCCTGTCAGTTAAAGTTTCCAGACTCCTGCTGCACAAATATGGCAGCCCCCTCATACAAGAACATGGGGCACCAGACAGGTAATGTAAACGCATTGGGCAAATACTTTATGGCTTAGTTATAAGTATCTTTCAAAGGCAATATTATGATTGATGTGAAAAATTGTTTAATTTCTGGTGTCCGTATCTCTTTAATCCAATAGAAAATGTGTGGGGGGTGGTTTCTGAGGCAAAACCAAGAAATACAGAAGAATTGTTGAATGTAACAGGTGCCAGAAGTGACAATAAAAGTGAGGGGAACTTAGAGGGCTTCAGGATTCATGAGCTAGTTTTGTGCTTTTCTGTGATTTCATGGGAGTCTCCATGTGGAGCATATTAATTTGATTTTGGGTGCATACTATGCAAATGGCTTTATGAAAGTGGAAAACATCAAGGTTACAATACATAGAAGCCATAAATATTCTGCAATTTATTTCTTTATAAAGGGTGTTTAGTGATGTCATAAGATATAATCGGTGCTCGGTGATGAGTCACATGACTCATAACGTGTTAAAATAAAAATAATAATAGCCTATGTTGTAAAATTTAGGATATTAGAAGTCACTTCAGACTTCCATGATCTCTATAAAAGTACCTAGCCTTTGTTCATTTACAATACAATAATTATTCACTTTATTATCTTCAAGAGCAAGATTGTAGTGCATAAATCTGGCCATAAAAACCACACACTGCATGAGAGCCCATAGCTTGGAGAGAGGAGAGCAAATAATCAACTGCTGCCGGTGAAAGCTAATCCACTCTGGTCACGTGGTCAACATGAAAGGTCATCAGAAGCACACTTGCAGCTTACCATTTGCAGGACTTACAAATGGAGTGTATATATAAAAATCAAAGTTTATTGAAGATATCTGGATAAAATCATCGCAAAGATGCATAAAAATTAAAGCAGGCAGGGGAGAGCATGGCTTAAAATGTTTTGTGAGGGGAAGGGTAAGGGCACAAGGGGAGATTAGTCGCCCCGGTGACAGATTGCCTCTTCTTCAGGCGGCAATCTCCCCCCGAACTGCCTTCCCACTGGCTAAAATGAAAAATCCCAGCGGCATGGTGCTTGCGGTGCCTCATTTTCCAAAGTTGTCTCAGGAGGTGACTTCGGAAAACAAAGTGCCACCCCTCTGGCGATTTCATTATAGCTGGCTGGAAGGTAGGGGAAGGCAGTTCGGGGAGATTGTCGCCCCGAAGAAGAGGCGTTTTGTTTCCGGGGGCGACATCTCCCTAAATCTGTCTGTGTTACCCTAGTTGGCCATAAACATGCAGGTTTTATATTACTGTATGACAATTGTCCATTGTAATCTACCAACTTACTGCTAACCATTCAAATTAAATATAGTTGTAGAAAAAGCCATGAAATGACAGGCATGAATCGGAACCTGACCCATCACCATGGTACCAAAATAGCCAGCTTCACACTACTGCGATCATTGTTATAAATGGGGCATTCTAATGTTGGATATACATTGAAAAATGCCTATATTGGTCCATATTATTGTCATTCCTAACAGAGAGTGAAGCATATCAGAAAACATTTTGCTGTGTATATATAGAATTCAACAATGCATCACCTAAAGGGCTCCATATGAGCTGCATTCTTAATGTTTTGTTTAATATTGCACTAAACAAGGGGAAATCAAATTGTTGGTTTTGCATGCAGATATTTTGTTAAAACCAAGTTGTAAATAGGGTTGATTTTGAGATTTACAGGTTGTTTGGGTTGTCCACACCTGTTCCTTATGGTCTTAATCTGGGTTGTGCTGGAACTGTAAAAACAAAGCGTATGTTCCTAAAATTCCTGTGTGGGATAAAATAATTGTAAACTACCCTATGGCAGGAGCTGATGTGGATGATGCTTTCTTTTGAATCACTGAACTAATATTTAGTTGTATAACCACTTTCTGAGAACTGCTGCACATCTGTGTAACATGGCGTTGACCAACTTCTGACACCTGTTACATTCCACAATTATTCTGCATTTCTTGGTTTTGACTCAGAAACAACAGCATTTTTGATGTCACCCACAAGTTTTCTATTGGATTAAGGTCCTGGGATTTGGCCACTCCATAACATCAATCTAGTTGGTCTGGAGCCAAGATGTTGCTCATTTACTGGTGTGTTTGGGGTAGTTGTCTTGTTGAAACACCCAATTCAAATGCATTTGCTCTTCAGCACAAGGAAACATGACCTCTTCGAGAATTTTGATGTATTGAAACTTATCCATGATCCCTGGAATGTGATTTAGACCCAACAGCACAGTATGAGAAACATCCCCATCATGATGCTTGTGCCACCATGCGTCACTGTCTTCATAGTGTACTGTCTTCAGTGTTTGGGGGTCGTCTGATAATCTGTCTGCGGCCCACTAGACCCAAAAAGAGCAATTGCTTTCATCAGTCCATAAAATGTTGCACCATTTCTATTTAGGTCAGTCAGTCAATGTGTTCTTTGTTAGATTGTAACTTCTTCAGCATGTATTTTTATTCAAAAGGCTATCTACTTCTTGCCCATAGATTGGCTTCACATAGGCTGTAACAGTACTCATAGGTAACTTTAGACCTCCTTTGATCTGATCATTTTGGCTATTCTTCTTTCAGTTGGAATGGTAGTTTTTCATGTTTTGGTTGTCATTTGAGAACATTTTAGCTGAGCAGCCTACAATTTTCTGCACTATATATGTTTTCTCCTGTTTTTTTTTTTTTTTTTTTTTTTAATCAAAGTACGATCTTCTGAACAATGTCTGGAATGACTCATTTTACTCCGATTTTTATTTTAAAATGAATGACCTCACTAATTGAACTCCACACTCATTATTTGGAGCAAGCTATTATTATTTTGAACATTGCTATTATTTGTAACAAGCCTCAATAAATGATTCAATTACACAGAATCAGCAGCATGCGTGTTATGACTGTTGGCTTTCTATTACACTACTACAGCTACTAGTACATTATTTTCCATGTAGAAATATAATTTCTACCAGAAATTGTGATTGATCAGGTTAGTGGAGTTAGACTGCTATTAGTCTGAATGCTACTGTACTTTATACTACAATTGGTAAAACTGCTTAAAACAAGGAGACCACAACTCTGGCACATAAGTACATACAGTCTGGGAAATTATAGAAAGTGAAGGGGCTTTTGGACAGATAATCTTGGGTCACAGATTCTCTCTTCTGATGAAAAGGACAACAGCTCTTTTACTTTCTGCTGTTTTAATAATTTGAACAGTGTGCACTGAATAAACAGTACAATAAACTGTCCGTACATGGGCCTGTAGCCGGGTACTGAATGCGTTGGCCAAACGAGTGGATCTTTCCCCAATTAATTTACCGTCCAGTCAGTAATTATAGGGCATTGGGGCAAGGACTGCATCAACAACGTGGTCGTTGCCAGAGCAGAATCTGTCTATGGCAAACTTTAGCCCATAATACATAGCCGCATAAAAAGGAAAGGGTGGATTCTAAAGCACTATGGGGGGAATGTAATTAAAGTCGCAAAGAGAAAAACAATTTGCACCAATAAGAATAAAAATCCACATCTCGCAATGTAATACTGTTCCTTAAACTGTTATTGCATTGCAAATTTTAATTACACACTCTTAAAGGAATAATTTTGTCTGAAAATAAAAACTGTGTAAATGGATAGGCTGTGCAAAATAAAAAAATGTTTCTAATATAGTTGGCCAAAAATGTAATGTATAAAGGCTGGAGTGACTGGATGTGTAACATAATAACCAGAACACTACTTCCTGCTTTTCAGCTCTATAACTCTGATCTAGTCAGCAACTTGAAGGGGGGCCACATGGGACATATCTATTCAGTGAGTTTGTAATTGATCCTCAGCATTCAGCTCAGATTCAAAAGCAACAGTTATGACCCATGTGGCCCCCCTTCAAGTCTCTACCTGGTAACCAGTCAGTTGAAACCAAGAGAGTTGAAAAGCAGGAAGTTGTGTTCTGTTATGTTAGACATCCAGTCACTCCAGCCTTTATACATTGCATATTTGGCTAATAAACTATAGTAGAAACATTTGTTATTTTGCACAGCCTGTTTTTATTTTTACACTGAACAATTCCTTTAAGAAGTGTTTGAAGGCATAGTAATATTTTGGAGCAAACATAAGTATCAGTAAGAAGTTTTATTACATTTACTGCACATTGGTGCAAATTTTAAAATTCCAATGCCTATAGCTTCCGGGTTCGCAAAAGCTATATTAAATTTGTGCAAAGCAAAATTTGTTCACGCAAAGGCATAACTTTTCGCATTGTGAATAGTTTTTCCATTGCTGACTTATTACATTCCCCTGTATGAGTGTTGCAAATGTCTTACTTTGGACTTTTTGTTTTTTGTAAAAGAGACCTAATACCATGCCATTCAGTCATGTTTTTTTACAGTGGTCAAGCTATTAAGCAGATGTGCTCTTCCCTTCTGTGTTAGAGAAGTGCTTTTCTTATACCTACTGAGAGGATTCCTAGCATGAATTTATTTCCCTAGAACAGTGCTGTCCAACTTATGTGGTACCAAGGGCTGACATTTTTCTGGCCTACATGGTGGAGGGGCGATAATGGAAGGCAGTGTTACTACTCCCTGTTTTTAAACCACACCCATGTTACAATAAAACCATGTCCACATTAATTGTGGTAGCACACCAAAAAACCAAATGGTTGGTGCTCACTGCAGTAATATCACTTATCACTCATATAATAAAAAAGTAAAGTCATATTAGGACATACCCTTAACTCCATATGTCTCTTCCTCCCCTGTGGATAACACAGCACCCCCCCCCCAGCACATGATTAAAAACCTTAGGAGCCCCTAACAATAATTTTCAATAAATAAATACCAGGCTTATGTTCCACAGGCAGGGCACACACAAAGAGCATAGGGCAGACAGAGTATGGCACACACAAGGAGCATAGGTCAGGCAGAGTATGGTACACAGAGCATAGGGCTGGCATAATACAGAACACACAGGGAGCATAGGGCAGGCAGACTATGGCACACACAGGGAGCATAGGGCAGGCAGAGTATGGCACACACAGGGATCATAGGGCAGGCAGAGTATGGCTCACACGGAGCATAGGGCAGGCAGAGTATGGCTCACACGGAGCATAGGGCAGGCAGAGTATGGCTCACACGGAGCATAGACCAGGCAGAGTATGGCACACACAGGGAGCATAGGACAGGCAGAGTATGCCTCACACACAAGTAGCACACACACCGGTAGCATATGGCAGACAAGAGTATGGCACACCCAGGGAGCATAGGGAATGCAGAACAGAGCAGGATAGAGGGAAACCACTCACTGGAAATAGACTATGAACTGAAATGTAAGATGACTCCCCACTTTCCAATATTTATATTGTATTTATGAAAGCAACTGAAAGCAGTTTTTGGGAGTCTCTTTCTTCAATGCTGCTTCTGACTCTTGAAACAGTTTGAGAAAAATATTTCAATTACCACCGTGCCTTGCATGTTCCTTCGCAGGTCTCTTCATCAGTTGGCCTCTACTACATTGTTTCAATAGTCAAAAAACACTAGTGCAGACAGATACATGTATTTTGGAAAGTTTTGGAAACATTTTTATTGTATTCGCCACTTCTTGAGCAGTAACTTTAGTGTAATCATATTTTTTATTAATGTAAATGTATACTTGCTGTATTATTAGCAGGCAATACCCCACCACAATCTCTTCTCAACTTACTAAGCCTTAGGGTAAAGCCAATAGGAAACTGCACAACAACTTGTTTTAAAATAGTAGATTGTAAATGCAATTTGAACTGGAACCTTCATATATTTATAGTCTGAAATAGTCTTACTAAATTAGGTCATGTGTAATTAACTATTTTAATTACATTAAATACAAAATACATTCAATTAGATGTAAACCTTGATGTGTAAAACGAATTTCCATTCACAAACTTCTCTACCCCGCTACAGACTCTACAAGTCCTCTTAACACAAACATATGAAGCTACTCAGCTCTACCGTCACAGACTTTATTTGGAACAGGGAGAAGCCCTATATAAGTTTATTTATTATGACAACAGTTACACACTAATGCTGGATACAACTTCCTGGATATTAGAAAATAAAACTTGGCCACACTGATGAGGATCCTGATAGACTGGTTACATAGGACCTTCACTTACACCAGAATTGATCTTGATGCCCAATTTCTGCTTCCGACACAGTCTATTTTCTGCATAAACATAAATATAAACTCTTGGACACCTGGCTAGACAACCTCTTATTATATACAGTCTGGCAAACATGGCAAACAATTTGGATAAAACAGTCACCATTCCCACGGATACAAAATTTGGAATTTCAAGAGGGCTTTGTTACACACCCTTGCCTTGTGGTACAAGATTGGTATTATGGAATTAAGACATCTCATAAATGAAATGAACCAAAAACAAACAAAAAAAAGTCATATCAATAGGTTACAAGGTATTTAATAAGCCAGTTTCCTATACTCACCTAACAAGGAACCCAATAAGTGACTTCTTAATTTCTGCCATTTGCAAATTTCAGATAAGATTTCTTTTACAGTGTGCAAATATTTACATTTTAGAACATAGTGGAAAATTAAAAGAATGGTTGGATTCGCACATCATTTCAACCCTATATTTCTAGTACAAGACAAGATCTCAAGTTGAAACTGAGAAATGTTAATTATTAAAATATGCCCTGTCAAAACAACTGTTTGTAACCATCTGGGAAGTGAGGCGGCCAATTGCTGTACCATTGAAAGTGACAGTGGTGCTTGAAAGTTTGTGAACCCTTTAAAATGTTCTATATTTTTTATATGAATGTAACCTAAAACATCCATCTGATTTTCAAACCAGTCGTAAAAGTAGATGAAGTAAAAAACCTAGTTAAACAAATAAAACAAAAGTTATTAAGTGTATTGAAAAAAAGATCCAATAGCATATCTATGTGTGGCAAAAGTAAGTGAAGCGTGCTCGCTATAGTTGGTGCAACCCCAGTAACTGCAACTAATCATTTGCAGTAACTGTTGATCAGTCCTGCATATTGACACAAATTTTAGCCCATTACTCTATACAGAAAAGCTTCAGCTCTTAGATGTTGGTGGGTTTCCTCACATGAACCACTGGCTTTAGGTCTTTCCACAGCACTGCAGTTCGATTACAGTCAGGACATTAACTTGGCCATTCCAGAATATTCACTTTACTCTTCTCCTTGCTACCCTGCCATATACACCATTGCTTTTCAGTGTTCTCACTGATGGTGGATGGTTTTGAATTTCCTCAATGTGTACACAATCTGATTGGATTGGTGGATTCCAGACTCTTTAGAGATCTTGTACTTTTTACAGCTTTATGGGCATAAACAACTCTTTTTCTGAAATCCTCAGCCACCTCCTTTGTTTCAGCCATGATACACATCCACAAATGTGCTGTTTGTGTGATCAGGCTTTGATTGAGCCTGTTCTTTAAATAAAACAGTGCTAGACCAGTTTAGCACCTGGACTATTCTACTATGGAGTCATGCTGTTGTAATACTGTATGTGCAGAATTCAGTTTGGCCTTGTTGTGTTGAAATAAACAAGGCCTCCCAGAATATATGTCATCTAGTTGACAGCAAATGTTGCTCCAAATTCTGTATACATCATCCAGCATTAATGGTGCTTTCCCAGATATGCAAGCTACCCATGCACTAAAGCACCCCCATACTAGTACAGATGCTGGTTTTTGAACTGTGCGCTAATAACAAGCCAGATGAGCTTTCTCCTCTGTAGCCAACAGAATGCAACACATTTTGATTTGTCAGACCACAAAACAGTTTTCCACTTTGCGTCAGTCCATCTTAAATGAGCTTGGGCCCAGAAAAAGTGGAGGTGTTCCTGGATCATGTTTATATGAGTTCTTCTTTGCAATGTAGAGTTATAAACTTGCATTTTTGGATGCAGCGACAGACTGTTTACATACAGTGGTTTGGGGGAAGTATTCCTAAACCTATGCAGTTATTTCCCCTATAGAATTCTGTGTTTTTGATGTTGTACTGGGCCCCATGGAGTGTTGTCTCTTGTGTTCAAAAGATTTCTCCTGATTCTCTGAATATGTTTATTATTATATAGTGTAGATGATGAAATTCTTTGCAATTTTACACTGAGGAACATATTTTTTAATTGTATGTTAGTACCCCTCCTCGTCTTTACTTCTGAGAGACTCTCTGGGATCTACTGTTTTTTGTAGTGTTAAACAAATTTTTTGTTGCCCCCTCCCATCTTTTTTGAAACTTGTTGGTGGCATGAAATACCACATGAGCATATATTTTTCTCACCATTTGATATGTTGTCTTTGTACTATTGAAACAAAATGTACAGTTTAACTAATTTGCAAAGCATTCCAATCTCTTGTTATTTACATTTTACACAGTGTCCCAACTTTTTTTGAAATAGTGTTGTTCATTGTTTATGCTTTTTTGATCAGCAACAGAAACAATTTAGTGTCAGGGAAAAAGCTACTTTGTTGTAAAATCCAAGCACAATTGACTCACTGAAAAAACAGCACAGGATATATACACTGTACATTCTATAAAGGTATTGTCAAATTTGACATGCTTATGTGAATCATAAATGGGGCAGATTTATTACATTTTAAACTGGGGAATCCTAAAGGATTCCAAGCAGTTCAAACTATATACTACAACTGTTAATAGCACTTTACTTATTGTCTAACAATTTGGCACATTTTACAAATTTGCCAGTGAGTGAGGACTTATGCGACTGCTCCGAGCAGTCAAACATAATATTTTACAAAGGGTGTTAGAGTTTAGTGGCTTCTCTGTACTCGAACGCCCTACAAAAAGAGAAATTGCCAGGTTTATATTAATGCACATTGGGGGCTTACCTTACTACATCAGTTGTTTCTGCCCCTTAAAATCGTCATCTGACAGCAGGAGATTTTGTTAGATGCTGCAAAATCTGATCCTCTGTGTTGTATTGTATTGATTTATATAATACCACAAATCTATATGCAGTGCTTTAGTAAATGTAAATAACAGGTGTACAGTTATTAAAAATATGACAGTAAAAATAAATATGTTAGTGTTTGATACATGGTAGGAATAAGGTCCTTGCCAAAAAGAACGCTGTAACATAAAGTCTGATTAGATTTAGTGTACATTTTCATCTGACCAATGAATTTCAATGGGAAGCAAAGGCATTTGTTGGATGAAAACCTAGACTGATCAGATACAGCAGGGGCACTGAACAGATCTACTTCTCTCTCAGTCTGCAAAAATATGCAGGCTGACAACAGCCAAAGCCAACAGCCTGTGTACCCATAGCCTTAGCGATACTGTCATGGGAAAAAATAGTGATGCTCCAGAAGACTTCTGCACTGAAATCCATTTCTCAAAACAGCAAACAGATTTTTTTATATTCAATTTTGAAATCTGACATGGGGCTAAACATATTGTCAGTTTCCCATCTGCCCCCAGTGATGTGACTTGTGCTATGAACAACTTCAGTCACTCTTTACTGCTGTACTGCAATTTAGGGTGATATCACCCCCTCCCTTTACCCCCCAGCAGGCTAACAGAACAATGGGAAGGTAAACAGATAGCAGCTCCCCAACACAAGATAACAGCTCCCCAACACAAGATAACAGCTCAATGGTAGAACAGCAGGTAGAACAGCACTCAATAGTAAAATCCAGGTCCCACTTCGACACATTCAGTTACACTGAGTAGGAGAAAAAAACAGCCTGTCAGAAAGCAGTTCCATCCTAAAGTGCTGGCTCTTTCTGAAAGCACATGACCAGGTAAAATTACCTGAGATGGCTGCCTACACACTAATACTACAACTAAAAAAATACACTCGCTGGTTCAGGAATTAAATTTAATATTGAAGAGTGAATTATTTGCAGTGTAATTTAGAAATAAAAACTACATCATAAAAGTCATGACAAACCCTTTTATGTTTACATGATTTTCTAGTAGACTTAAGGTATGAAGATCCAAATTACAGAAAGATCCATTATCTGGAAACCCCAGGTCCTGGACATTCTGGATAACAGGTCCCATAGTTTGGCTCTTAGTGTCTTGTGTCCAGGACTGGAGTTGTGTGTCTGGCAAGAGCAGACTACTGTATTAATGCTATACATGGTTAAATGTGATTTGTACATGGAGCAAAGCAATGCATCATTCCTTCTGAATACAGCATCCAAGTGGGGCAAATAAGAGGATTATGACCTTACGTTTTTTTTCTGTAGAATGGGACTGTGAGTTCCAAAAGCGTGCCATATAATGTGTTTCAATTTGATGGCACACATGCTGTATATTGCTTTACTAAACTTCATTGCATGCAATAACGATTCTTCTGGCCTTGTGAAAAGTCATTAAAATCCTGTGATTCCGACTTGGAGTGAATATTTATTATTGTTATCACATATTTATAAAGCACCAACATATCCTGCAGCACTGTACAATAGAATGGTGGATATATTAACATAAAGAACACATACAAAAAACATACAATTAAACCAGTGGTAGAACTACCAGGAGTGCACCCCCTTGGTGCCCGCCAGCGGTTAGCACGCAAGCGAATTGAGTTATACCTCAATTTTAACTTCCATGATTTAAAATTTCCACCATAAAATTTCCAATGCATAATGTATTTCTCCGTTTTTACCTTTTCCCGGATTCTACAACATTTTTTTGTGGTCTCCTGAAAAACTTTAAATGAGGGTTCTACATCACATATAAAATACATAAACGATACAAGAGGTAAAGAACCCCTGCTGAATATAGCTTACAATAGCACAATCCCAATAAACTTCTTACCAATCCAAGGTGATTCAAACTCATGGGATCCAAGTGCACATGCACCTGAACTTCACGTTTTTGTAAATGCATTTAGGCTGCCACTCAAAATTGACAATTTCTATTTTTTTTTTACTTGCACTTCATCTACATAGTGGTCCATTTTGTGTGTCAACCCAAATACAGTCATGTAGCATGCCATTATAGATTTAGATATAGAATGGGGTTGTTGTATATAGCAACTTTTGTCCATCCTAATCTTTGGCACAAGGAATACTAACCCCATTCACCTCTATGGAGCTGATTGTAAGTTACTAGCCTGGGAAATTTGTCGGCTCCGATTATTATTATATCAGTTACCAACATATTTAGCAGTGCAGTAGTGATAACACAAAGCTGCAGTCAAAATACCCAGTATTTGATCATATTGCAAAAAACTGCAGTCAACAGCATGATGGAAGTCACATCAAAACAGTTATTCCAGTTTTTGTTGCAATTGCGAGTTGAACTAACAAACGTGCATGAGGCCCTAGCGTAGTGATTTAAAAACCTTGAGACCTGAGATTCCTGCCAAATTTCTCTGAAATTGCTGCTCTATTAACTGATCTAACTAAAAAGAATTGCAAAGACCAAGTTATAAGGAGTCCACAATGTGAAGAAGCTTTTCAGAAGCTTAAAGACATGTTATGTACTGAACCTGTTCTCAAGAGTTCTAATTCTGATTATAGATTTATAGTACAAACTGGTGTAAATGAGAAAGGTTTAGGTACTGTACTGAGTTAAAAAAATTGATGGAGAGGAGCACCCTGTGCTCTACATAAGCCGGAAACTATTCCCTAGAGAAACTAGGTATAGTGTCATTGAAAAAGTGTGTTTAGCAATAAAGTTGGCACTATAGTCATTAAGATGTTACCTACTAGGTCAAGAGTTTTCCTTAGTGACTGATCACCACCCACTTATAATGCAAGAGTAACAAGATGGTACCTTGCAATCCAACTATTTAGATTTTCACCACCGGTCGAGTAGTCAACATCACAATGCTGACTATTTATCTAGATATGGTGCAGGAACTGAAAAGGAGGAATAAGTCTCTCTTGGAGGAAACTCGTGTTCATATCAGTACTGATACTGAAGTTCTTTTTGATTATTTTTGAAGAAGGTACCTTCTTCTTAAGGAGGGGGATAGGTGATTGGGTGAATTTAGTTTTTTTGGTTAATGTTAATTGCTGGCCAGTAAACTGTGTAAATAGCTAAGTGTATAATTGATGTAAATACTTTGTTCAGGTGTAAACTAGTTTGGTTAACAAACTGAGACCTGCTTTGTTTGAAGCATGTAGTTCAGCTGTGCTGACAGTATATGTAAATGGTGCTAAAACAATTGTATATTGAAAGCTATATTTGTTACATATTACTACACAAGAGTGTGCATGGAAAGCTTTACTTTTATATATAATAGTGCAATTGATTGTACAAAGTTTCATGAAGCACTTACCTAGAGCTTTCAGAGAAGCCACTTCCTAAAGTGGTGGGCAGCCTCTCCTAATGAATATTTATAGGGTAGATGCTGATCACATGGTGTCAGCATAGAGCAGTCTGGAAGCATAAAAAGCTGCAGACTGAAATCATTAGGAGTTTGTGTTAAGCCTTTTTGAGAGGTTGTTCTGGCGCTCAGGTGTGTGCTTGCAGGGTTACTGTTGACACCCTGCTAGTGAAAGTGTTTACTGCATCTTTGCACACATTGATGTCTGCATTTGCTTAAAAATAAAGCACCATTTTTTCCACTGAAGACAGGTGCGCTCCGCCAATGAGGCGAGCTGAGGCGCTCGCCTCAGGCGGCAGCGCCAGATACGTTTCCAGGGGCGGCAAAAAGCCGCTCCTGTCACTTTAAAGAGCCGAATTTCCGGTTTTGAAACCGGAAATTCGGCTTTACTAGTGCGAGAGAGCGCAGTTGCGCTCTCCGCACTAGTGTTTCTGCAAGGGGAGGGGCGGCATTTAAGGAGCCGCCTCAGGCGGCGTTTTCATTAGAATCGGCGCTGACTGAAGATCTGCCTGCTACTGAACTTATATGCGCCCAGTGACACTAATACTGAAGTGCGGTGTCATTTTTCACCTTCTGAAGCAGCCCTGGGAGGAGGGGGGGGGGGTCACTGACCCTGTAAACTGTTCTAAATGGATACATTTAGATGATACATTGCTTATTTTTGTCCCTGCTGAGCAAAATCTCTGGGTTTCATTACAGGCAGCTGTTAGAATTGATACAATAGTTGCTAATACTCCAGAGATGCTGCTGAGAAATGTATCAACTCAATGTTGCAAAATTGTAACAGTTTAGAGTCAGCGCCTGAATTACTGAGCTGCCAGACTCAAACACCAGAGACAGGAACATTCAACTTTAAACTTAGATTTTGGAAAAACAGTAAAAAATAAATAATGGAAAGTAATTGAAAAAAAAGTCTTTTTCTGGGGAACAATCTAAAAACAACGGAATTGAAAAAAGTGTTTGGAAGGTGAACAACCCCTTTCAGTCAGCCCATGCATGAGACAGATTTCAGATAGTAGTGCTCAGACAAGTAAATTACACTTTTTGCCAATGCTTATAATATGGGACTGAATCAGCTGCCAGTGAAAAATCACTGGTGAAGAAACTGTTGATGTAACATTAGACTTAGCCTATCCAAACAAAAAAAAAAATCACCCTCCGCCTATGGCTGGCTTGGTGGTAAGGCTCTTCTTCGACGTGGAAAACTGCTCTAGAAGGTCCCCATAGGCTAACATTGCACTTCGGCAGGTTTAATTTGAAGTATTGAAGGCAAAGTTTTTTTTAAAGAGACAGTATTTTGATATTGAACGAATATTCAAACTATTTTACTTCAAATCGAATTTGAAGTCGAAGTCGTAGTATCCTATTCGATGGTCGCAGTATCCAAAAAATGACTTCAAACTTTTTTACTTTGAAAATTCCCTCAAATTCACTTAGACCCTTGATAAATCGGACCCTAGATTAATCTGCCCCTTAGTGTAGCTCCAAACAGTCAGGAAGCTGATTTACTACACTTTGTGCTGAATTGAGCCAGTGTACTTGGCAACAGCAACCATTCAGCACTTTGCTTTCAGTCTGAAACTAGCAGTGCACAAAACAAATCGAATTTCTGATTATGGTAAATAATAGGCAACTTTTATGAATGGGCCCCTGGGTGTATTAGGGCTATACCACTGTCTGGGGGGGGGGGGGTTGTAGTCAGATATCTGCCCATTTAAACCCACGCTGTTTCGTCCATGTTGTTCTATTTAAAAATAAAGAATGACTCAGTTTCACTGGAGGGAAAGCTACATTTGTGGCGCGACTAATACTTAAAATAAGAACTATGAAGTGAGAAAGTGAAGCAGCAGCCAACAACCCAACACAAAACAATGTGAGAGTGTATGTGTGTGTGTGTGTGTATATGCAAGCACAAGGCTTCCTCTTCCTCCTCCTCCCTGGAAGGAGTCCTTGGCTAATAATAATAATAGTTGCTGCCCTGCATTCCCCTGCCTGCCGCTAGGAAGCCTCCCACTTCTCTGTGTGAGAGAGAAAAGCCCCTGCCTCTGGCAGCAGGATCCCCCTGGAAGCGATCGTTACGTGTGAAGCCCCGGCACAGGGAAGAGGTCCCATATCCGGCGGCAGTAGCCATTATCGCAGGAGCAGATCCAAAGATCCGGTATGTAGATCCGCTTGTGCTGTGGCTCCCAGTGCGAGACATGGATGAGGGGGAGGTAGTCAAGGTTCTATGGGGGCAGGGCTGGCCTCCTAAACATTGCTGCTTCCCAGCCCAGCCAGGAATAGGATCTAGGGGAGAGCGAGGCCCCACTATGCCTTCAACTCAGTGTTTATGGCCTGTCCCCTTTCCCTGCCTGTTTGGAGCTGATGCTGGTGAGCTTATTGATAAAACGAATTCGATGTGATTGCAAGGACACCTAGGCTGGCATGTCCTCACCTCCATTGCCTTTTATGGGAATCCGCTTTAAGTCAGGGAAGGGTTAATGTGAGGGATGACTATTACTGTCATTCTAGTATCCAGTGTTAGCTGGATTGTATAGTGATATAGTGATTGTAAGTCTATATGTGTGATGGCTGCAAAGGCAACAAGTAAGGAAATAGTTGAAGAGATGATATACATTTAATATCCAGCTTGAAGCGTACATTGAGCTACTTGAGCTCTGATAAAAACAAGGCATGCTGGCAGTTTACAGAGATTGTTGACCTTTAAGTTCAATGGTAGTCTTTTATAGAATGGCCTATTTTAAACAGCTTTTCCATTGGTATTCAATTCTTATAGTTTTGAAAAGTCTGGGCTTTGTTCTTCTGCCTCTTCCCAGCTTTCAAATGGGAAACAATTGCTCCATGAGGCTACTATTTTATTATCCTTTTATACAGGCCTCTCCTATTCATCTTCTGGTCTCTCACTTAAATCCCAACTGGGTGCTAGGGTAAACTGGACCTTAGCAACTAGATAGCTGCTGAAATTGCTAACTGGAGAGCTGCTGAATGAAAAAAAAATAAATGGTGAGCCCTTTTAAAGTTCAGCAACAGAGGTGGCATTCTGACCTTTTAAGTAGAATTTTCTGACCCCCACAGTATGATTTAGTAAGTCTATTTGCTGAAATTCCTGGAGTGCAGATTTAGCATTAAGTACATCAACAGTTATGGTTGGCTGCATGATTTGATGAATCAAAGAAGTATGTCTGCACAGAACATCAGCCAGAGCTCTCTCTAGGCCCCAGGGGGTGCAGTAAGGGTCCCAGAGCAGTAGTTGTATGCAAAGAAACCTGGGGCACAGAAGATCTAATTGGACAAGATGGTGACAGCTCTTTAGTTATTGAAGTATAACTGCCACAATTTGGAATTGTAGTTCAATAATAGGTACAGGTCCATGGAACAGTCTTATTTTCTATAAGCAATGGAGCCTTGCAAATGCATTTGTAGTATGGACCCACATGGCATAGCCACAAAGGCCCGGGCCAGGGGTGGCATAAATTTAAGGACAGCATGTCACGCCGTACCTGAAGTTTGGTTGCACTGGGATCTAGGTGTTCATTAAATTTCTGCACATCCTGTCAGTGTCGGACTGGGCTGGCGGGAAACCATGAAAAAAACCCGGTGGGCCACAGGCTCTTGTTCGCCCCACTGGCCCAGATCCGCTTCTAAGTGGCAGGACCCCTCTTTGTCAGGGTAATGGACTCGCAGTGAAATAAATATTGTGTATGTGCTCACTGATGGAGCGACGCGTGCATGCGCACTGACGTAATGCTGTGCGCATACTTAGAAACCTGGCACCGCGTATGGACAAGCACGACGCATCGCTCCGGAGAGCCCTCCAGTCCAACCCTGCATCCTGTCCCCTTAGATCAAAGGATGCACTTGTGCCTGATCCTATTGGGTGGGTGGTTGTGGACTCTGGGCTCTGAGAAGAAATATCCAACCCCGTGGATCCTACCACAAATAGACCACCTTTGCATCATAGTTGCATTCACCTCAAAATAATGTCTCACATGGAAACTTTGGACAACTTCCGAAAACGAATCGCTGGGTGTGATTAGTGCCAGCTTTTTTAATTTTAGCCGGCACAGAGTGAGGGAAGACGTTTGGAGAGATTGGTCGCCGCAAAAATGAGGCGATTAGTCGCCAGGTGACCAAATCTCCCCAAAACGCCCAGTGTGGCCTGACCCTTTTTTGTTTGTTTTATTAGATCTGAATTGTAAACTATGATTCGCAATGATTATCTTACTGTTGCGTGAGGGGCAAACTGTTCGTAAAGGCAAAACTTTTCACTTGACGAACATTTATTGTTATTGAGGACAAATTGTGAATTATTTTTGTTTTAGTGACCATTATTACATTCCTCCATTTATGTCTTTGCATATTCTTAGCTTTGAGTATGGCAATGGGGGCCATAAAAGATCTCAAGAAACAGGGCCGGGCCAAGCTAACTGGGTGCCCTATGCAACCTGGCCCTACCCATGTATTATTATTAACATCTATTTATATAGCGCCAACATATTGCGTAGCACTGTATGTAGAACTGCAGCTCTTGGCCAAAAGCCTTAAAGGAACAGTAACATCAAAAAATAAAAGTGTTTTAAAGTAATAAAAATATAATGCAGTGATGCCCTGCACTGGTAAAACTGCTGTGTTTGCTACAGAAACATTACTATTGTTTATATAAAAAAGCTGATGTGTAGCAATGGGGCAGTCATCCAAAGTAGAAAAGGCTCAGGTTACACAGAAGATAGCAGATAAGCTCTGTAGAACATAATGGTGTTATTTGTTATACACTATTTAACCTGTGCCATATAGCCTTTTTTCAATTTTCACCATTGCTACACAGCAGCTTGTTTATATGAACTATAGTAGTGTTTCAGAAGCAAACAGATCAGCTTTACCAGTGCAGGGCAAGACTATATGATATTTTCATTACCTTAAAACACTTTCATTTTTTGGTGTTACTGTTCCTTTAAGGTGTCATGGGGTCTGGGAGTTGGAGTTCAACAATATTGGTAAGTCTCCAGTTGTTCATTCCCAATGCCCTACACTAATACAGCAGTAACAACTCTGTCCCTGCTGAAAGTGAAATGACACTGCTGTTCTGCTTTTGTCAACATTTTCTCCGCAACATCCTCTTCCTCTCTTGTTTCCTCTGTGGAATTGCATGACCAGCATAAAATGTCCTTATGAAGTTTCTGTACCTTTTTTTTTTTCCAACATTGAGTCCTTAACTCTTGAATCATCACATTCATATAAAGCTGACACTCGCAATGACACATGGAATCTGTAAAATGAACCATCTGGACTATTTATTCTGCCAGTACCCTTCCTGAGTGTAAATACTAATCTGGGCATATTTTTCTTCTTTAAATATCTAAATGATGAACTGTTCTAACTATATGTTTTACATTGCTGAAGTTTACAAACATAGCATTTGTTTGTGTTTGTAATTGAGCAATAATGCGTCCTTGGCATAGCTTTACTTGCAGCAAGTGCCACCACCATCATGGTGGAACAGGCAGAAGCCCTGTCCGGTACCTGGTCCAAGCAGGGAGCCTGGATTCCTATGAAAGGGCAGAGGTTAGGTGGGTCAGGGGGTGGTGTCAGGTGGGCAACGCACAATTCCTCATAGAAATCCCGCCTGCCCCCTTAACTAAAGTAGTAAAGCTGGGAATCACATCAGTCCCAGATATTGTAGGTGAAAGGCAGCAGGTAAGTGTTTGATATACGTTGATATGTGTGTATGACAAATTGCCTGGCTCTGGAGCTCCTGGTTCACCTTTAGTTTGCAATTGAGATGTTCACTTATGGATGTAATAATGTATTTTACTGTGGTCACCTTTACTGTTTCAAGATTTCAGTTTCTAGGTCAGACTAAAAATGAAGAGCATGTATGAAAGCAGGCCAGTTCCAAAGGGAAAATTCTGCTGTGATCTGTACTCACCAGTGTTTATATGGAACAACCTACAAATAAGTTAATAAATATACTTCTTATTACAGTGCAGGTCTGGATTGGTAGTCTGTATATGCTGGCAAATGCCAGAGGGGGCTGCTGTAGGATGTCATAGACACTCTGTTTATTAACTTTAGCATGATGTATAGAGTCATATTCTGGTTTTTATTTTTTATTACTTGTGGGGGTTTTTTTGAGTCATTTAGCTTTTTTATTCAGCAGCAGTCCAGTTTGCTGTTTCATCTGTCTTAATGCTGTGGTCTAAATTACCCTAGCAACCATGCATTTATTTAAATAAAAGACTGGAATAAGAATAGGAGAGGCCTGAATAGAAATATGAGTAATAAAAATAAGTAATAACAATAAATGTATAGCCTTACAGAGCATAAGTGACCCCCCAATTGAAAGCTGGAAAGAGAAGAATAGGCAAATAATATAAATAGGCAAATAATTAAAAAACTATATAAAATAAATAATGAATTCCAATTGAAAAGTTGCTTAGAATTAGCCATTCTACAACATACTAAAAGTTAACATAACGCTGAGCCACCCCTTTAAATGCCAGGGCCTCTTAAGCATCTCAAATATGATATAAATATATATATATATATATATATATATATATATATATATATATATATATATATATAGGGGTTAGTCAAATATATGCATTGAAATCAGGAGGTTTAATGGATTGAGTAGGGTTGCCACCTGTCTGGTTTTGACCCCGACAGCCCGGTTTTTGAAATTTGGAAAACCGGGCAGGATTCCCTATGATTGACGTGGCGATTGACTGATCGCTATGTCATAGCCCCGCCCCTGATGTCACGGAACCGCCCCAATTACATCACGGCTCCACCTGCTGCCCAGGACAGAAGGTGGCAACCCTAGGGTTGAGCATCACAAGAATAATAACAGCTCCCTCATATAGGTATACTATTACAGGAAGCATATATCCATTTAAAGAGGGCAATACCTGTATAATAAACAGGTTGATATAAGTTTGCAGAAACTCGTTTCAGCCAATCAGCAGGTAGCATTGTTATGCTATACTTTTTGGTATACTTTATGGTATACGTTTAAGGAATCAAATGTGCTAGTTAGTTAACCTAAGGGCAACTATATGCCAGTCAATCCTGTGCATGTGGACTAAACTGCAGATAGAGAATGAAAGACTAGCATAGTATGGTCAACTTTCTATTGTTCCAGTTGCTTAGGCAGGGCTCTAGATGATCTCCCAGGGGGTCCAAGCCTAAGACAATTTATATTATCCCTTTCTTATTTCAACCCTAGGTCTGCATTTACATTTAGCATGGTTGAGTGAGCCCTCTGTGACAGTTGGGATTAATGTGTTTTATATAGTTTTAAAAAAAAATATATATATATATATATATATATATATATATATATATATATATATATATATATATATATATATATATATATATATATATATATATACACATATATATATATATATATATATATATATATATATATATATACATATATATATATATATATATATATATATATAAATAAAGCATATATACTTCAAGACACCTTCCACTCCTCACAGTCACCCACTCCTGTGCAGCCACATAGGCAATAGGTCCACCTTGGTCAGTGTCGGACTGGGACACCAGGGGTCCACCCAAAAACCTTAGACCATGGGTCCACCCAAAAACCTTAGACCAGGGGTCCACCAAGAAAATTTAGACCAGGGGCCCACTCTCGGTACTATTATTCTTCCTCTCCTCACTCAACCGCTATTCTCCTAGTCTCATTTCTTTATATACTATAACCTATTATTCTATTGTTTAGCCTCTTTGTTCTCATAGAAATAGGGATTGACCATGAAATACGCCAAATGTTCAGCAGCATGAGGGCCCACTGACACCTGGGCCCACCGGGAGTTTTCTTGGTATCCCGGTGGGCCAGTCCGACACTGACCTTGGTTACTTGAAAACTACTAGAAACGCGAGGCAATCCTTGTATTACATATACTGATTTGATTAAATCACCGAAGTCAGAGGCTTGCACTGTGGAATGGACTATGGACAGATGGTTAGAGGAGTTCATGATCACTATTAATTACATTTGTGTGTGATTATCTTTCACAGTTTAAAACAGGGTTTTGTTTTTCATTTGGTTTCTGTTAAATAGACTCTATGGTAAGACCACATCCTATTTTGTGCACAGAACAAATAGAAACAAACAGAAGAGCAGAATCTGCCATTTTGGCTGAAGTGCTTTCCATAGATGCTCTGAGCATATCTACATTATTGATTATAAATACACTTGATGTTGTACTTAGCAATGTGGCAGCCAAAAAGTGATGTCACAGCAAGCTAATATGGTAGCTGCTATCCTAAACAAACAGGAACATTGTCTAGAGCTGTTTTATCGGGTATGGAAAATCATTCTTAAGAATAAATATAGTGTTCTAGCTTGCACTGTTGTGGCTAATCAATTGGCAATAAACTGCCTTGGTAGCTTTCCTTCTCCTTTAATGACGCTGGAGTCCTGACTTAGTCGCTTTCCATCCTTCATTTTTTTTTTTAACGTTTTTTCCAAAATTGAATGTTCCTGTCTCTTGTTTCAGTCTGGCAGCTCAGAGATCCAGGTGCAGATCCTGAACTGTTACAATTTAGTTGATACATTTCTCAGCAGCATCTGCAATTTTAGCAATTATTGTATCAATTCTAATAGCTGCTTTAAAGTAACAGTAACGTCAAAAAATAATTTGTTTTTAAGTAATGAAAACATAATGCAGTGTTGCCCTGCACTGGTAAAACTGCAGTGTTTGCTTCAGAAACTCTACTGTTGTTTATATAAATAAGCTGCTGTGTAGCAATGGGGGCAGCCGTTCAAAGGAGAAAAGGCTTGGGTAACACAGCAGATAGCAAATAAGCTCTGTCCGTCTAATGGTGTTATCTGTTATCCATTAGTTAACCTGTGCCATATAGCCGTTTTTCAATTTCCGCCATTGCTCCACAGCAGCTTGTTTATATGAACTATAGTAGTGTTTCTAAAGCAAACAGATCAGTTTTACCAGTGCAGCGCAACAGTACATGATATTTTCATTACTTTAAAACACTTTCATTTTTTGGTGTTTAACAGGGGTAAAGATAAGAAATGTATTAATATAGAACAGGAACACAGTTGGTTACCCCCCAGCTGCTTTAGAAAGACATAAGAAGGTAAAAAAAATTAAACTTTAAACTTCAATATTAAAAAAGTGGTTCCAAATAGAAACAAGAAAGCAATTGAAAAAATGCTTTGTTTCTGGCAAATTATAAAACTGATAAGTGCCGGCAAACTGGGGACGCATGCCCCCCCCTAATTCTTTGCCACCCTAGGCCCGGGCCTTTGTGACGTTGCCTGTATCCGGCCATATATTGAAATACCCACTCATTTAGCAAGACCTTTCCCCAATATACACATCTTGAGGTGGATGATACCAGGCAGGCTGATCAAGATTATACTATCTTAATATTTTGCTTGTACGCTGCTACCGAGTGGCATCAACCTGCTGCTGCTATACAGAGCTGGGCAAAGGAGCTTTGTCGCCTAAGACAACTTTGTTAGTCAGTACCAAACATCTAGTGCCACCGAATGATTAGTCAGTGTTGGCCACAGTGCCGGGCCAAACAGATTGGGCACCCTAGGTGACCCAGCCCACCACATCGCTCCCCCCACCCCCTGTGCGTGCGTGCCCCCGAACCATGTGCGCTCGCATGAGCAGATCGCCCGCCGGAGAGGAGGGAGGCAGGAGAGAGTGCCGGAGAGGAGGGAGGCAGGGGAGAGCATCGAACATGCGGTAGGCAGGAGACGGGTATCTGCCCAGCGCCCCCCTTTCGTTGCTCCCTAGGCAGGTGCTTCTTAAGCCTACCCCTATTTCTGTTAGTGACTGAGTTAGAGTTAATGACTGATTCCCACTAGGTGACATTATAAAGGTAAAGACTGGAGGGATGTTTGCTGCAGTTTGATCACCTTCTGCCAATTAGACTGGCCAGAAAAGTATTATAATTATTAAGAGATGGTAACCTCTTACAAGTGCATATGGGACACCAAGTGAGCCACTGTATGTTCATGGATGTTGAAGTATATGTATATGTTAAATTGTTGATTGGATTTTGACTAAAAACTGCAGGTTGTTATTTGAATGTGTTCCTCCTCCTTTTCCCAGAATAGTTTCACCCTAAACCCAAGCCCTTGGTGCTTCTACTGTGCACCTCTACTGTGTTCTACTGTGTTCCAGTCTTAGGTCTATAGTCCTTTTCAGTATATAAGCTGGTACCTTCCTTTTTCAGTGGGATTCTTTTGGTACTGAGTCTAACAAAGAAACAGCAGGAGAGAGGCAAGTGAGTGTAAAAGCTAAGGGTAAATCATCAGCATAACAATAGACCTAGACAAACCTAGCAACTGGTGAGGGGCCAAGGAATACAGGCTCCAGCTATTGACTGGTGAACAGTTCCAGTGCCCTGTGAAGTTGAAAACCTTTTACGCCCTTTAGCCATACAATTAAAGTAATGATTAACATCTACTTGGAAATATATTGGCAGGAGGAATTTAAACCCCATATGAGTTTATCAATAGGAAAAAACCCTTGTAAAGTGCTACAAAATAATCAGATAAAAAAGGGCCACACTTGCCTATTAGTATTAAATAGGAAATTGTGTTTTTATGCATTTATTATTTTTCCTTTTTCCTTTTTTACAACATACTTGCAGATTGTGGACTATTCTGTTGATTATGACATACAACATTAAGGTAAGAAGGCAGAATTGATGTATTAGTTTTGTGGCCCAGCTATTTTATTTGCCCTACGATACCTTGGAAATATATTAAGCAATATGGGTGGCCAAACAAAAAACACCAAAAAAGTTATCTGAAGTCCTAATCACTAGGCATGCAGTTTTTGAGAAAACAGATGATGCCCAATAGTGAAATACCATCTTGTAAAGTTCTTGACTGCAGACACTTATATATATATTGATAGACCAGAAATGTTGTCATTTTTTCTATACAGGTATGGTACCCGATGAGTGAGAATGAATTAAGTATTCAGAACTTCATACCTTAAGTCTACTCGAAAATCATGTAAACATTAAATAAACTCAACAGGCTGGTTTTGGTTCCAGTAAGGATTAATTATATCTTAGTTTGGATCAAGTACAAGGTACTCTTTTATTATTACAGAGAAAAAGGAATGTATTTTAAAACATTGGATTATTAAGGTAGAATGGAGCCTATGGGAGATGGCCTTTTTATAATTTGGAACTTTTCGGATAACGGATCCCTGTCTACCTGTGTAACCTTTACAGCTAAATTATTTTTGTGGTTTAAAGTTTGGGTATGGCTGCTCTGTCAAGTCAATAAGTTTAAGTCTAATAATTAATGTTCTTTCTAGGGGAGATGTGCTGTGAACAGATGCGGGTACAGGGAATGCTCCTTCCAACTCCCAACTCATTACCTTCTCACAGAGCTATTGTCCTATTGGCTACCGGGGATATTTTGATTTGCCACAGTATTACCTAGGATCATAATGGTCATCACATATAACAATCTTTTTTTATTTAATTTTTGTTTTAGAACACATAATTACCTTTACATATTCAATGATCTTTTGTCATACACACATCTGTACAATACAGATTCAGCTCAGTAACATTACCTGGCCTACTTCTGCGACTGTGTTTTCTTTCCTATGCACTTATTCTTTGACATATTTACATTTGTTGAAGTCATCTCTGTATGAATAGAAAGAAACAAAAGTGGAATATAAACGTATTTAGATTACATTTTACTGTCATTTAGCTTGACAATTTATTTTTATAACCATTTATAGAGCATAAACAGTGACATGTTTTCCACTGTCACAACAGATTATTTTTATGTATAAAGAATGGGCTTTGATATCCATGGTTACACCTCCCAATAGACTGTATGGCTGCAGAGAGTTTGCCCTGGTGCGGGAGATGATTTGAAAGTTATGAACATTGTCAAAGTTGTATTTGTCTTAAAAAAGTTTAAACAAAAACACCTTCAAGCCTTCATGCACTGTGCATTTAATGATTTGTAAACTTGTTTTTAGCCTTCTAGTACCAGTTACATTAGAACGATAGAACAGTGCCCAAATATTTTATAACTGCCATTCCTCAAGACAAAATGACATTCTAATATGTGCAAACTTTCCACTAGTCCGTAGAAAGGGAAAGTATTACATTATACAATATAATGTACACTTATGTGGTTTGGTGTTCACATGGCACATGGAATGATTCATTTTCCGAAGTCGCCCAAAGTTGCCGCACAAGGAAACTTTGGGTGGCTTCGGAAATCTGACCCTGTGTCTCTGCCCTTATAGTTATTTGCCTTTTTCTTCAGACTCTTTGCAGCTTTCGAATGGGCGTAGCTGACTCCCTTCTACAACACAAATGCTCTGTTAGGCTACAAATGTATTGTTATTGTTACTTTTTATTACTGATCCTTCTATTCAGGCCCTCTCCTATTCATATTTCAGTCTCTTATTCAAATCAATGCATGGTTGCTAGGATAATTTGGACCCTAGATTGGTTAAGATGCAAATTAAAGAGCTGCTGAATAAAAAGCTAAATAACTCGAAAACCAATTGCAAATTGCCTTAGAATATCACTCTCTACATCATACAAAAAGTTAACTCAAAGATGAACAACCCCTTTAATATATATATTTCTATAAAAATGTCTGCACAATGCTCACTTTACTGCTTTGTGTCTAAAAATTGTGATTTAAAATTTGAGGTATAAATGTGGAGATTCCTTAAAAAATTAGTGTACATTTCTATTAGAGATTCAAAGATTTATATCTGTTATTGGCACAGGATGGTGAAAAATTGGGCTTTTTTGAACTTGCAGTTTTATTCACCTAGCTAGGATTTCACAGTTGTTTTTGGACAAAGTTTATTGCAGAGTAATAGGTTAAATAGGGGTAGGAACTCAGCACTATCTCTCTGTAATAATAAAACAGTAGCTTGTACTTGATCCCAACTAAGATATAATTAATCCTTATTGGAAGCAAAACCAGCCTATTGGGTTTATTTAATGTTTAAATGAATTTCTAGTAGACTTAAGGCATGAAGACCCAAATTACAGAAAGATCCGTTATTTGGAAAACCCCAGGTCCCGAGCATTCTGGATAACAGGTCCCATACCTGTACTGTTTTTGCAAATGTTGTGGTTCTGATCAGGGGCAAATCCCTGTATTTATTCGCATTACTTTGTGTGTAATTGGCTCCATTTTATGTGAAATAAAATGCAAGATTTGTTTTCAAATCTATACTTATATATGCCAGACAGTTTAAAATCTGTTTTCATATTGGTGTTGACTCCATGCATAGTATTACCAAGATGTTTTTTACTGGGTCAGTTTTATTTCCCCTTTTTCATAAGCCCAAAAGCTCAACAGTCTCGATCATTAGGTCCCCCCTTTTCCCTCCATGTTTTAATTTACACATAAGGATTATCTCTGCATGGATATCTCTGCATGTTGTACAGATGTTCAACCTGCAACCTCCCCACAGAAGCTGCTGAATACTGATAGAATGAATGTTCTACAAAGTGTATTTTTTGGCCATGACAAGTCCACTGAGAAAGCTCCCTTTAATTGCATTTAGCAAAAATGATGAGCTACCATATGTTACATTTCCTCTTTTCTTGTTATTGAAGTATATATTTTCTCCATGAATTTTGTTGTATTGAAAATAATATAATAGTCAAAATGAATTGGTTTTATGCTGGTTTACCTTTGACTCAACTTTTATTATGATGTAGAGAGTGATATTTGTAAACACAAAACATTTTGTTGTTGTAGTAGTTGGAGTTTATTATGTGTCGCAACATTTATTCTGATAATATATTTCATCTGTGGGGTAATTATTTAAACAGTCTGCCCTTTTCTAATACTTTTTAATCACGTAGGGGCTGATTTATTAAGGGTCGAATTGAAAAAATTTTTTTAATGGTCAAAACTGTCAAATTAGACTAGGGAATTATCCAAATTCTATTAGAGTTTTTACAATTTGATTTTATCAGTAGCGATCCTAGAGGGGGGCGGGCCCTGGTGCGTGACGCGCAGCCGGACCCCGCTCCCTCCGTACGGCCGCATTTTCAGCGGTGAACGGACTGCCAGGAGGCCCTGGGGGGGGGTGCGGGCCCTGGCCCGCTCGCACCCCCTGCTCCCCCGGTAGTTCCCCCACTGGATTTTATGAATATATTTCCCCAAGTTGAATTTCGAATTCAGAATTTTAGGGAGTTTAAAAGTACTCACATGAATTCGAAGATTCAACCCTTGATAAATGTGCCTCTTAATATCTTGAGATTAAAGCTAATGCCACTTGGGGCTGATCTCGGCCTGTGGAAAAGTACAGGTTGAGAATCTTGGGGCTATATCAGCATGACTCATATTTTTGTATTTATGTAACCTTGTGGGCTACATAAATCTTGACCATAGGGTCTTCAGATATAGGTTGGATTTCAGTGAGCCCAATAGCCGAGGCAAAAAAACACACAAGTTAATCCTTTAAGATAATCAATAAGTACTGATTATAGAAATGCGGAATAAAGGGAAAAATAAGTGATTTATTTTACTGGCCCCAGTGTTACTGACAAATTGTTTCCACGCACAATTCTAAATATATAGATCACTTTGTGTTTTTGTGTGAATGACAACCAAAAAAACATTTTGCAAGACAAGTTTCTCTTCCCCCTGGTTGTTCACAATTGGTAGTGTCCTAGATAGCTCTGGGAGAGCAGACAGCTGTTATTTGGGATCAGTCATCCACAAAATGCTGCACTCCATAGTCCTTTTATTCAGACACAAAGACTACAAACCAGTGGTGCATTGGGAGGGAGTGGCATCAGAATTGAAGACTGAGGTCTACAAGTTGGAACAATTGTCTCTTTAAATCAGGAGTGCCCATACTTTTCTAATGTGAGGTCTACTTTCAGTGATGTTGTCCCAATAGGATCTACATCCATAAATGCATTATTAGCATTCTGTTTCATAGAAAATATTACTTGCATATTGATTTATGAGAAAATGTATATTGTTGTATTTAACATACAACTATTTCTTATGTAATCTTAATGTTATAAATATCTGAATGAAAAGCATGAAATAGGAGAGTGATTTAGACAAGCTGTTTGTTGACAGTGTCTTGAGATCTACTGATCACCAGCTAAAGGTCTACTAGTAGATCCAGATCTCCCTTATGGACACCCCTGCTTTAAATGAAAACAAGTTAAACTTGCTATTGTTCAGCAATAATCAAGCCCTCTTTACCAATAAAAGAATGACCTTCTACACTTGTAAACATTTTCCCTTTTAATATAGCTTAAATGCTTGCTGGCCTTTCCTGCTGCTGACTGCTTGCTGCAAATACATTAATTATCCACATATCCAAGTATCCATAGGTTCTTCTCCATCAAGGATTTGCTTAATTGAGTTCCATAAAGGGTATTAATAGCTTGCATCTCAGGTGTATAACTTTAAATGTCTCAACACTGAATCTCAATTTGCACCCAGTTTGATAGTTTGTCTCTTCTCCAGGTAAAGAGTGTACCATTGACTTACACGGGGATTAGTATTTTCTTGTACTTGTGGTCATTTCTATTGCCTGTCTTGTTTCATGGATAGAATTCTAGATATACCCTATATCTAATAAGATAACTGCATCATTGCCTGGAAATAGTTCAGTAGAAATATAGATGCTAATGTTTACATTTTTATCCAAACTTGATCTTCAGTTTAAAGCAGGCTTCAATGTGATCTTTAACTTATCAACGGTTATTTAATATAACTTGTGTGTTTCCTGCCTAGCAGCAGAAGCTTCTGCAATGGACAGTGCTTTTCCCGTTAAGATGAGAGCAAAGCAGATTTTTAGAGGACACAGACTTTTGATCTAAACAGCCATTAACCTAAGAAAACATCTGTATTGGATATGCATGAGATTTTGTATTTATGGAGTTGTTTATATAGCAGAGATGCTGTATAACTAAGGGTAAATTTGATTTTCCTTATTTCATGAGCTCATATCTTGCTACAAAGCACTGAACCAATTACAGTCTTTTTTGAGGGGTAGATGTGTTCTGATGAGGGGTAGGATGCTGATAACGGTGATTACTTTTCTACATGTGAAAATAATGGGGAAAATCTTTCAGAGGAGTACATACCTATGTCTTGACTCCTTGTTGTGTGGGTATTGGATAACTGTGTGTACATACGTGCATGTATAGATGGCCCTAGTTAACGGTATGAAAAGCTGCTTCTGGTACTTTGAAATATATTACTTCAAGATCATAAAGGTCTGGTTTATGTAAAGTTATTTCATCAAGAGCTACAGTTGCATCTTCAGTGTACTTTTACAGTATCAGGAAAAAGTACATTATATGCCTTGCTAAAGAAAATAAAGCCATGTAATATGTTCTTATGCCGAGTGAATGATGTTACTTGAATGTGAATGTCATGCCTCACTTGAGAAATGCTGTTGCAAATCATGACCTCTAGTACAAATCAGTGATATATTGGAAAAAAATCCAATGTTTTGAGCACTGCTGTGGTATTACCAAAATCTTCTGCTCTAGAGACCATAAATAAACATGAGTTGTGGATGACCTTTGGATGAGACAATTTTAGCAAAACTAAAAATACTTATCTCATGTTCTATATATTTAATACTGCAGCCTAAAAAGAGATATGGAACAGAATCTGGATGTTTTTTTTATCAGATTAAATATGGCCCAGTATGTAAGGAACTTGTAGCTATGAGACATGTATGAAGTCCTAGACGGAGAATGAAACACCCATCATCTATTTTTAACTGATTGGCCCAGGACAGAGGATCCTGTCCCAAACCTAACCACATTGGTGCCTGGAACACTGCATCACAAAGATGTGAGGGTTTCCAAAAAATGAGAAGTCAGATGTAAAAAGTAAAAAATCTTTATTAGGACATGGAGACCTAACGTGTTTCGTGCCTGTGTGGGCACTTACTCATAGGCTAAATGTCACACCCCTATGCATCTGTTATATAGGGGGCTGTGGCCAATCACCAAGATGCAAACACATATTGCCATTATATACAATTAGTGAAGTTCCACCTAGTGGAGCACATATATACATATGTCTTAACAAACAAAAGGAAAAGGGAGGGAAGGGAAAAAAAGGGAAAAGGGAGGGAAGGGAAAAAAATAGGAAAGGGACACCTCAAAGAATAAACAAATAATATAAATGAAAAAACAATTACATACAAAAGACAAACTTTAAAGCAAACAAATATATACTTAAATTTACAAAATGATAAATGTTCCAGATATGCCCATCGTGAATGCACCTATGGTAAGGTGTGTAACACGCTGAATGTATAACATACCAAATGGGTTATTTATGAAGAACAGGCCTCTATTCACAGAAAAATTAAAATATGTATAATTTATACAAAAAAGCTCTTCAAAAAAGAAGAAAGGAATACAGTCGAAGAAAAAAAGAAGGAAAAGAAAAGAAGAAAAAGGAAAAAAAGGAGAAAACAAGTACTAAAAGAAAATATGCCAAATAACTCAACACAGCAAAAACGAGTCAAATAAGAAATCAAAAGAAACATGTGACATCATAGTCACTATTAAGACCAAAAGGTTTTCTACTCCCCAAGAAAAAAATCCATTTGGTTTCCAAACGGAGCAATTTTGGCAGGGCATCTCCCCCTCGTTTACCCTTTATTACTCTGTCAATACCCAAAACCGACAATTTAGTAACATCTCCCCCATTACATTCCTGAAAATGTTTTGCAACTTGGGAATCACTATGTCCTTTCTTTATATCTAGAATATGCTCTCGAATACGATTTTTTAAAGGGCGGGAGGTTTGACCCACATACTGAATATTGCATACCTTACATTCTAAAAGATAAATAACGAATGAAGTGTTACAATTAATAAACCATCTGATGGTGTATTGGCGTCCTGTTGTGCTGGATCTAAACATTTTTGTCTTGGTGACCTGCGCACAGGTTAAACATCTAGATGCACCACACTTAAACATGCCCTTAGTGTTTAGCCAGTTCATGTTAGTAATGGGTGCTTGTACCAAACTAGGGGCAAGTGTGTTACCTACTGTGCGAGTACGGCGGGTAACTGTTTTATATCCTAGATCAAGTACTTGATCCAGGGCTGGGTCAGTTCTTAGAATACATAGATTTTTTATAGATTACATACATTGGTGCCTGTCCTGAAAAGTCCCTGAGTGTCTCATACTCCTTTAATTTGGCGAATCCTGTATTTTTTACAGCGGAGCACTGGTTAGCACTTCTGTTTTGCTTTCTGGAAACAGTATGCATGTTCTCACCATTTTTGTGTAGGGTGTCTTCCACAAAACATTCACACAGGTTGACTACAAAATAAATTGACCCTAGTGTGTGTGTATATGTGATAATGATGTTAGAGAGTAATCTCCACTGGGGCAGTAATGTGAATGATGTATATGCTCTGTATATAGTGCTATAAAAATGCGGTGACGCTACATAAATAGCTGATCTTGTATGTGTTATTAGAACCTCATAAATTCTATTCTAGATTGACTTTCAGTTTGTGTATTTTTTCTTTTTCTAATCATAAGAGAATGTGGTTTGTACTGACACACTTTCTCCACCGCAGGTTATTTGCTGATGTTGACATTGGTAAGAAACTAGGACAGTAAAATAATCAGCCCATCATAGAAATCCAGATAGGGAAAGGCCTCTACTATACGTAGAGAAGAGGAATGCTTGGCTCTTTTGAAAGGGACCTGTCACGGCCAGCACCCAATACCAGAACAAATGCCAAGGACCCTGGTCTTGGCTCGGCTTCACCAGTAGTGTGACCACCTTTGGGCTTCGGGAGGAGCCCTCAGCTTAATTGGGTGCCACCTGGACTTAACGAGGGGTACAAGGCGAGGAGTTCTCGCTGGCAAAGTGGCACGACCGGATAGCAAGAGTCTTTGGGCAGAACGTCAAGGACAAGGCGTCAGGTGGAAACAGAACAGACCGGATCAGGACAGGCAGATAACAGAATCGTCAGGCAGGCAAGGGGTCAAAACCAGATAATCAGACAGACTGGATAAGGCAGAAGGATGGTCAGACAGGCTGGGTCGAGGCAGGCGGATATCAGAATCGTCAAGCTGGCAAGGGGTCAAACCGGGTGATCAAGCAAGGGGTTAAGCAGGAAGAGTTGTCGTAGGCAGGCAAGGGTCAGGATACAGAATGCAGAGTAGTCAGGAACAGGCTGGGTCAAACACGGATAGTCAGTCAGGATAGCAAATTCAGAAACAGGTAGCAAAAGCTCAGGAAACCACAGGATATGTTCCTATAACGGGCACTGGCTACAGGTCTGAATGGGCCTTAAATAGGGATCCAATTGGCTCCAAAACGTGCGCAATTTCGCGCCGTTGCGCGCTGGCGCAATCCCGCCAGCGCCTTTAAGAGGCGCGCAGGCGCGCCGCGCGCCCTAGTAATCCAAGATGGCGCCAGCAAGGGCAGGATAGGAGCGGCGCAGCAGGCGTCCATGCCAAGGACGCGGCGTGGACCCCGCTGCCCACTAGACCATCAGGGTAAGTTTCTTACAGGACCCCCCCCCCCAAAAAAAAAGAAATGCATCTCTTTAACATTTAATTTAATTTTCTTGCACATCAATCCCTCCCTTACGCTGTGAACATTTTCTTTAGGCACTCTTCCTTAGTATTAACCTAAAGCCTGAAAACTTATACCAACTCTTGGTAACATCCTCTTCTCTATGTCAATAGAAATGACAACACTTTCTCTCTATTCATTCCCAGTTGGGTTGTGAGCTGCCAAGGGACTTCCTTAACCGTGATGAATAATTTGATTGGATTTGAACAAGTATATTATTCATGTGCCCTAATGTGGTACAAACACATCCACTTGTCCAACTTGACTGACAACCCAGTCAGTGGCCAATTAGAGTGGAAAATTGAGGGGGGGGGGTGGGGTGGGCAAAATTGCTATTAAAGGTACTTTATCTGTTATTTCAGCAGTTGGCTCTGCATCAAGAATATCACTTAAGGACCCCAGTTGGCTTTTTGTCCTGTGAATATTTACATGGGCTTCTGATGGATATTTGCTATACAAATTAATAAACTTAATAATGTAACGCAGAAAAGCTGTAAATTAAATATAATATATTTTTAAGTGTGGTTAGTGATGAGAAACTTGTGTATCAAACTTGTGTATTAAAAAAACTATAGGTAGCTAAAAATAAAAGGTTATCAAAAGATTCATGACGTACAAAAGCACACCAAGTTTATGTTCCTTTATAAGGTCATGGAACTCCTTGTGATAGCTAATATCCACAATTGCGAGATTATTATTTCTGATTGCATTAAATTGGAAAGATTTTTTTTGACTTATCCAGCATATCATCAAATAGTGCACATTATGTGTGTAGTTTTAAGCTCTGAAAGAGTTGAATCATTTGCCTGTAATGAATGTCTCTTTGGAGACAGCTGGTGTGACTATTCTCTTTTAACCCTTCTCAGATTTCTATGGCTTAGTGACCTTCCATTCTCATTATGCTAAAACCCTTGGGAAAGGAAGGTTTCCTGCCTCCCATATGGTGAGCCTTTATCCTCTATTTGTGTCAGCTGGCCTGTGGGTACGCAAAGAGGAGCACTTTATTGTTAAAGCTTTCATAGGAATCCTTGGCCTCATCTTCTAGTTCACAGCTGTTTGTTAGCTGTAAGAAAGGTAGCTTTTTACTCGGCCTAGTAATACTGCATTGATCTTTCCCAGCCTGGATGCCCATTAAAGCATTCCATTAACACTTCTTCAAAAGGTATCGGAGCAGATGGAGTCCCCAGGGAGCAGCAAATTATTTTTTCATGCAGATGCAGTCGCCCGTTTTCTTACAGCTGTTATTTACCGTACTGGCTTTATTCCATCTGGAAAGTTTAAAAATATTTAACTATTAAAAATAAATACCATTAATATTTTTTGTAGCTATTGCATTGGTTTCATTCCTGAGCATTCAATTAAAATTAAATTATCAATTTTTTATTTAATAATCTGCAGTTTGACTGCTTTCCTCTAGTAGAATAAACCTCTTGTAATACTAAAATAATGAGATCTGATCAACACTCCACAAGTATTAGTAACATATTAACACCCCCTCACAAAAGCCTAAATAGAGTGTTAATAAGTTACTTTTAGTTGCCAGTTTTTAATATTTTTTTTTAATTTTCTGTTGTTGGGGTTGTGACGTTGCAGTGGATAACATTACTGCCTTGTAATGCTGCAGAGTCATTTTCTAAGCAATCTGTATGTTCTTTCAGGTGGTGTAAATTTGGAACTGTAGCCCCCCCCCCAACCACCACCACCTATGGCCATGGGCCCTACACTTGCTGTGCCAGTGTAAATGCAGGGGTGGAATAGGTAATGGAGTTTGCAAGGCGTGAGGGGTGGTAGAGGCTCACAGGGTTACTCTGTCTGTGGGCCCCACCCAGTAGTTGTGGTGTCTCTCATTGGAGAATGTTTTTTTTTTTTTTACAAAATGCAATAGTTAATAGTGCTCCTCCAGCAGAATCCTGCATTTATATCAGTTTTTCAAAAGAGCAAACATATTTTTTAATAATTCATTTTGAACCTGACATGGGGCTAGGCATATTGTTTGTTTCCCAGGTACCCTCAGCTATGTGTGCTCTGTAAATTTTCAATCACTCTTTACTCCTGAACTGCAAGTTGGAGTATCCCCTCCCTCCCTCAGCAGGCCTTCAGCAGGACAATGGGAAGGTAACCAGAAACAGCTCCCTGGTAATGGCATTGCTAAAAATGCTCCCACCTAGTGGTAGATATGAAAACAGCACTCAATGGTAAAAATCCAAGTCCAGCGAACCCAATTTGCGGCTCAGTTAAAGTTACTTCAGTAACACCGAGAAGAAGAAACTATAGCATATCTACATATCAAAATAGTTCCTTTGTGAAGTGCTGGCTCTTTCTGAAAGCAGATGACCAGGAAAAATGACCTGAGATGGTTGCTTACACACTCATTTTACAACTAAAAACAAACACACTTATTGGTTCAAGAATAACATTTTAAATCCAGAACGTGCAATGTGCACAGTGTACTTTAGCAATAAAAACTATACTATTAAAATAATGATAGGTTTCCCCTTAACACCACTGGTTCTTTATTTGTTTATATTGCTTTCCTCGAGGAGCTGTAAAGTCCTCTGATACATACAGTCAGGTTAACTGGCTACTGATTTAAATAGACCCTAGGGACTTTGTGAATGCTACAGGTTACATGGAACTTCATTACACTGTAATTATTATTGTAATAATATATTATTGAGGAAGTCTCTTTAAAGAGTTGTTTAATATAACAGATATGTAAATAAAGAATAACCATAGTATGCTACGCATGCTACATAATATAATATACAGCACTTCTGCAATGATCCCTTATCTGGTCTACCTGCATACCCACATGCGGCCTCCTAGCTGACCATGAACACCTATATGTAAGGCAATGTCTAAATCTAGAGGCAGCACCAAACTGACATGGCCAGACCATTGTGGGAGGTAAGGAGGTGGTGTGAATTCGCTCCAGGAGCAAAAGATAGATAGACTGGTGAGAAGCACAGTCTGTTGTCTCAAGAAGGAGCAATTAGGTTGGGGTAGTGCCCCAGAGGTGACTATATGCCAGTGATAGGTAAACTGAGCTTTTAGATATAGATAAGAGGAGAACCTATGCGACAAGCTTGGGCCTTGTATGTTAGGTCACTGCAGAGTAGTGACCTACAGTAGTGTGGGCCCCTGTACGGCTAACGGCCCCTGTTGGCGCATCCTACATGACAATGGTCCTGGAGGCTTCAGGAAAGAACACTAAGGGGCAGATTTATCAAAATGTGAGATTAGAGCTCACCACAGAAAAACTCACACTTTTTTTTATGTATTGAGTTCACCATTTGATAAATATGCTTTTAAAAATACATTAGGAATGAATAGAAAGTGAGTGAGTTTTTTTGTGGTGAATTCTAATCTCACATTTTGATAAATCTACCTCTAAGAGTGTGAGTGAGACATACTAAAACATTGGACTTTGTGCCAGCCCCCACTGTACAAAACGAATTATACCTCTAGCAGCAGTGAAGGTGTGTTTCAGCCATGGCAAGTTATATTTTAGCTCACATGGTGCTGTAAGATCTGAAGGTCAGCCTTTCTTGTTCATTACATGCTGTGCAAAGCTATTCTAATCTTTACTTGCAGCATACTGGTTTAAAATACCAATCAATTGCACGGTCTCTGTCTGTTTTCATGTTTATTACAAAACCAGATGCTTGTGTTTGCAAGCTTTTAGAATCCATTATCCTGCTGATTGCAAGTTATGCCAGTTTAAAAAGGACACATTTTTCATAAAAGATAAATGTTTGCACTGGATTACATATAACTCATATAGGTGTGTAAACGAACATTACAATATTATATAGTATAAATTAGGCATGCACCGAATCCAGGATTCGGTTTGGGATTCGGCCAGGATTCGGCCTTTTTCAGCAGGATTCGGCCAAATCCTTCTGCCCAGCCGAACCGAATCCGAATCCTAATTTGCATATGCAAATTAGGGGTGGGAGGGAAATTGCATGACTTTTTGTCAGAAAACAAGGAAGTAAAAAATGTTTTCCCCTTACCACCCCTAATTTGCATATGCAAATTAGGGTTCAGATTCGTTTCGGTATTCGGCCGAATCTTTCACGAAGGATTCGGGGGTTCGGCCGAATCCAAAAAAGTGGATTCGGTGCATCCCTAGTATAAATACTGTTTAATTGTTATTTTCCCCGTACCATTTTTGCTTCAGTTTTATTAAAATGCTGTTATTGTGCAGTTTAAATATTAACTGTTTTTTTTGTTTTTTTATACCACCCCCAGTGAAATATACCCATATGCATGACTAATTTTGGCTAACTGCATTCAGGACTGTGATCACAAAAGACTTCTTTCACCAGTTCAGCTACTAATAAGTAACCCATCCCTTCCCCCAGTGTCAAGTGGTATGGTCCACCCCCCCCCCCGTGTCAAGGATCCATCTTCATTGTCTTGTTTTAGAAATAATAATAGAGTTCTTATTGTATCTGATTTGGTAATAATGCATGAAGGTGTTGGTTTGGATTTCCTTGGGCATGAGGTGGAGGTGCATGCACAGATGTCTTTACACTTTGCTCTTTTCTCCTAGCAATACAAAGATTCAATCCAAACTCTGTAGCATACCTCCCAACATTTTGGAAATAAAAAGAGGGACAAAAAAGTTGTCAAGGCAAAATTTTCTGACCAGGCCCATTTTTGTGGCCACACCCCCTAATTACCATGTTCATTTTCCAAAATTTGGCAGCTTATGGAAGTTTTAACATATTTCTCTGTTTTTTTTTGTTATTACAGTTTTGCTGATGAAGGCGAATTTCCCTTTAAGCTGTGAGTCTAACTTCTCCCAAGGGACCTGTTATCTTATATTGTTACAATTACTTATTTGCTTATCTCAAAATTGTTACAAAAGTATCTTATCTGCAGCTGTGGCTGTTCTGAGCTCTCTGCCAAAAGCCAATTAAGTTGTTAACTTTGTTTCTTTTCTGGCTGTCAGTGCGGAGAAAAACTGGACTTTCCAGTACAAACAAGGGACTGCAGGTTGAGCTGTCAAAAGAGGTACTGTCCCTCTAAAAACGGGACAGTTAGGAGGTTTGCTGTAGTTAATTAGTGTTTATTCTCTAACAGCAGGGGTGTCCAACCTTTTTTACCTATTAGCCACATTTAAATATACAAAAGTTGGGAGCAACACAAGCATGAAAAAAGTCCCAATAAGTCCTGTAATTGGTTATTTGTTAGCCACTGTGTGGACTGCAGGCTACAGGTTGGTCTGTTTGACAGTAAACTTGTTTTTTATGCAACCAAAATTTGCCACCAAACCCAAAATGTTGCTTGCGGGCCACTGGTTTGGGTTCACTGAGTAACGGCTACTATCTTACATTTATCTCATCTATATCAAATGCTTTTAATTTTATGGCTAGTAATTAGGGATGCACTGAATCCACTATTTTGGATTCGGCCGAACCCCCGAATCCTTCAGGACAGATTCGGCTGAATACCGTACCAAATCCTAATTTGCATATGCAAATTAGGGGTGAGAAGGGGAAAACATTTTTTACTTCCTTGTTTTGAGACAAAAAGTCACGCAATTTCCCTCCCCACCCCGAATTTACATATGCAAATTAGGATTCGGTTCGGCCGAGTAGAAGGATTCGGCCAAATCCAAATCCTGCTGAAAACGGCAGAATCCTGGCCGAATCCCGATCCGAATCCTGGATTCGGTGCATCCCTACTAGTAATTATTTTTGCAAATTATAGGTGTGCTGAGCAGCCTCTGGAACAGCACCTAATCCTCTATTTGTAATGAAAAGTAAAAGTGAATAACATAAAATAAGATATGTATTTGATGGACCATACTAATTTTCTGTCATTGTTTTAAGGGATAAACACTAGTGCATCATAATTTCTTATTACTGTGACTTCTTTCACCAGTCCAGATACTGAAAAGAATAGCTTCTCATCTAAATGAGAGAATGAGTGCCTGTTATGTAAATACAAACGAGCAAACAAGCCAAATTTTGTGCAGTGTAAAAGACCTAGTAATTGCTTGATTTCAGAATAATCTGGAAAATTAATACTAGTTCAATTACACTAGTGCGTGTCTTGTATTGTTACCTGCAGGTAAAACGTAGTCCCTTTGTAAAATGTATAATTAAGCAATAGAATTCTTATGAATCAGTTGAAAATTGAGCATAGGACTGGCCAGATATGGGATGACTTTGATGTAGTTGGCCAGCTTAAATATATTGCAATATATGGACAAACAATCCCTGTTTTGTTTAAAGGGTAAGGCATTTTTTAGTAGCAGCATGCACAAAATGTCTGAAATATATTGATAATGGGTTGAGTGCAGAGGACTCTTGTATTTGTCTATAATAAGTATTCTGTGGTCACAGCCTCATTGCACCCCCGCCTAATGGTTTTAAAAATTAGTTTGTTATGGTACTGTTCCATTATTACTGCAAAAAAGGAAATCATTTTTAAAAATTTTGATTATTTGAAAATTATGTAGTCAATGGGAGACGGCCATTCTGTTTCATTTCATACTAACATTTTCCTATGGACTTTCATAGGAATGTGTCAGTATTTATTTAACTTCCTTGAAATATTCTTTCCTTGAGTTTTTAGTTCCTCTCTGTCCAGCCATAGCCATACCCTGTATGTGCTATGTGGACCAGAACTAGGGGTAGGCAGAATAGGTAATATACAGATGTCTGCCTACCTCTAGTCCAGGCTCTTCTGCTCTTTCCTCCTGCTGTCGCTCTCCCTGATCGTGCATTCCCGCTTGCTCCCCCTTCATAGCTCAGACGCACGCACACAGGGAGAGGCACCTGGTTGGCTTTGGCTGCCTCTGCCCATAAATCGGAGGTGCAACCACTGCAGTAATGTAGCAAAATCTTGCATCGTTTCAGTGCAGTAATTAAAGAAAAAAAAACAAAATAGCAGTTTGGATATTTTGGTAAGGAGTGCAAGGAAGCAGGAAGTTCATTTGGCCTATAAAAAAAATTACTTTTAAACATCACAGATAAATGCAACTGCCATACTGCAACTGCCATACTGCAACTGCCATACTGCAACTGCCATACTGCAACTGCCATACTGCAACTGCCATACTGCAACTGCCATACTGCAACTGCCATACTGCAACTGCCATACTGCAACTGCCATACTGCAACTGCCATACTGCAACTGCCATACTGCAACTGCCAGTATGTAGGGTAAAAAAGTAATTTTTTTGTTGGTCAAGTGAGATGTATAAATCAGTATACATTAAGCCATCCTAGCTCTTCAGTTTTTCTAGCAGCAACTCGCACAAATGTAATTCACACAAATATGGCTCCCAACCTCTGTATTTGCACACAATTGTCAAGCATGAGTGAGAGCTGATGTGTGTGAGGCTGACAATGGGTGGGCCAGCATTGATTTTCCTGGAAAACACATAGGGGCAAGTTCACTAAGATTCGTAGTTGTGCCAGGCGTAACTTCGCCGCACTTCGCCACACTTCGCCAGGCATAGTTTCGCCAGCGCTTCGCAAATTCACTAAAATCCGAAGTTGCGCTCAGGGGTAGCGTAAGGTTGCGAAGTTGCGCTAGCGTTGATTCACTAAGCAAAGCGAAGTTACGCTAGCGATGGTTAATTTGCATATGGCGCCAAATTCAAATTTCAATGGAGGAATATGTATAATCACTACAAATGCCTGGGAAACCTTCAAAACATCAAATAAAATTTTTATTTTGCCCTACACATGTGCCCACTGTATAGGTAAGTTGCCATGAGTCAGGAAAGGTAGGGGGAAGGAGGGGAGCCCCAAAAAATTTTTCGATCTTTTTCAGCCTATCACCCATAATGTAGAAAACACGCCAGCGTTTTTGGGACTTAGAAAAAATTTTGACTTTTTTTGAAGCAATCCATATCTACTCTATTGCGCTTCGCCTGGTCTGAGGTGGCGAAAGGAAGTCTAGCGTAAAAGGTAGCGTTCAGTACACTGCACGTGTTAGTAAATTTGCGTAGTTACGTCCGTAGCGAAAATTCGCCAGGCGTAAGGGTGCGAAGTAACACTAGCGAATCTACGCCAGCGTTCGTTAGTGAATTTGCGCAGTAACGAAAATGCCAAACGCTAGCGAAGTAACGCTAGCGTTCAGCGCTTCAGCGCTTAGTGAATTTGCCCCGTAGGGTTTAGTTGCTACCCAAGCAGCTATTGCTCACTCCATACTTGCAGTGTACCTAGATTCTGACAGCCATAATAATACGAATTCATGTTTTAGTGACAGTCAAGTGTTTGAAAGAAGATTTAATTTGCAAACATTTTTGAGTGTCTGTTGCCAACACTACACAATGGGTAGCTGTAATCGTATCTTTGGTTATTCCCTTTGCTGGGAAATTTGCTTAGGAAAAGGCTACAAATCATTTCCTCTATCAAGGAAAACTACTGGAAAACTGTATTCTAATTGCCAGATTAAAACAATGACATCCTCACATATCTGCATATTAGTCTGTGGTTACATATAAGCAATTTTCCGTTCTTATGTCACTGTTTCCCTGCAAGACAGATACATTATTCAACAAGGATTCTTTGTATTAATCTGAGCCTCCATCTTGGGTTTAAAATACGTTTATACGTTTTCTGGCAAATTAAAAGGTATAGCTCTCATGTATCTATGGTAACAGTCCTGCTGTTGATTGTTTTGATTTTTTTGTGCTTTGGATTGAGGATTATGTGGCTTGTGGCAGGACAGTCTCCTTCTTTTCTTGTGATACATAATCCTCTCTGATTTCTATATAACAAGCACAGTAGTTCATTGTTTCAGTGTTTATTTCGTTGTGCTACTTTTCCGTTTGAATCTATAATGGATAAGGCCGTTGAGCTACTTCCTTGTAGAAAAGCAGTGACCCAGAAAATGTGAATGCTCGGATGAATACAAGAATGATCGTTGTTCCGATGAGAATGTTAAAGGGATACTGTCATGGGAAAAATTTTTTTTTTAAGATGAATCCGTTAATAGTGCTGCTCCAGCAGAATTCTGCACTGAAATCCATTTCTCAAAAGAGCAAACAGATTTTTTTTATATTCAATTTTGAAATCTGACATGGGGTTAGACATATTGTCAGTTTTCCAGCTGCCCCAAGTCATGTGACTTGTGCTCTGATAAACTTCAATCACTCTTTACTGCTGTACTGCAAGTTGGACTGATATCACCCCCCCCCAGCAGCCTAACAACAGAACAATGGGAAGGTAACCAGATAGCAGCTCCCTAACACAAGATAACAGCTGCCTGGTAGATCTAAGAACAGCACTTGATAGTAAAATCCAGGTCCCACTGAGACACATTCAGTTACATTGAGAAGGAAAAACAGCAGCCAGTCAGAAAGCATTTCTCTCCTAAAGTGCAGGGACAAGTCACATGACCAGGGGCAGCTGGGAAATTGATAAAATGTCTAGCCCCATGTCAGAATTCAAAATTGAATATAAAAAAATCTGTTTGCTCTTTTAAGAAATGGATTTCAGTGCAGAAGTCTGCTGGAGCAGCACTGTTAACTGATGTGTTTTGAAAAAAACATGTTTTCTGATGACGGGATCCCTTTAAAGGAGAACTAAAGCAAGACGAAGTGGGCTAGAAATTCTGCACGTTATGTTTTGAGGTTCTGTACCAGCCCAAGACAACCACATCCATTTATCTCTTCTTTTTTTTGTTGTTGTAAATTTAAAGATGCCCCAGTAGATCCCCATCTTCTTTTCTGCTAATGCCCTGAACATACTCTGTGCTGCTGTCCGTTACCTGAACATAGGGACCAACTCAATATACTACATATAAAGAATATAAAAAAAGTTACAAAACAAGACTGATTAGTAATTCATTTTATATTCTCACTACATGGCAGCTCAGAAACCACAATGTGCTTCAGAATTTAATAATCAGCCCAGTAGCATCGGCTTCAGACATATAAACTTCATTTTCTGCTTGATGATTTGCTGCAGCTCCTGAGTTTAGCTTCTCAACCGACCACATTGGGCATGTGCAGTGTCACTGACACTCCTAACAAAAGCCAAGGTGGTGACCCTATGCACAACTTGGAAGACCTAAATCATTACTGTTATAGAGATTCTGAAACTTAAGCTGGTGAATTTAGTTCAGTAAATACATTTGGCATTTCTAGCAAAGCTTACTTTTTGTAAGGTACACATATGTCACATGGTACACAAGCACCCCGAAGTTATCAAAGTTAACATCAATTTAATTGTTTGGTTTAGATACCCTTTAAAGGGGACATGTCACCCATACATAAAAAGTATTATAATAAAAGTCCTTTTCAAATTGAACATAAAACCCAAATAGTTTTTTTTTAAATTAAAAACCGCGTACATGTTATAAAATAAATTAAAAAATCTGTCAATTTTTTTTAATGCAATCATTTATTGCCTGCCCCACCTCTATGCCTTAAACATAGAGGTGGGACAGGCAATTACATCTAATTTAGTTACCAGTGAATGGGCATGTGCTTCAGGTCTCCTATTCTGGCGCATAAACAACATTTATGGATAATAAAAAGCTTGCCTTAATAACATTGTTTACAAAATAGCACCTGTGATTGTGAATCCCCAGACTAAAGGGGATAACATTGAAATAATTTATATAGTGTGTGTGTGTGTGTGTGAAGCTTATTTTGCTTGACTAACATGATAAAATAGGATTTGAATTTATTCCTTAGGGTTATGGGTCCCCGTTCACCTTTACGTTAAACTTTTAGTATGTTATAGAATGGCCAACTTTTCTACTGGTCATCGTTATTTATTTTGTATAGTTTCTTAATTATTTTTCCAGTTTTCAAAGGGGTCACTAAAAACAAATGCTCTGTGAGGCTACAAATTTATTGTTATTGCTACTTTGTATTGCTCATCTTTCTATTCAGGCCCTCTCCCATTCATATTCCAATCTCTTATTCAAATCAGAGCATTGTTGCTAGGGTAATATGGACCCTAGTAACCAGATTGTAGAAATTGCAAACTGGAGAGTTGCTGAATTAAAAGCTAAATAACTCAAAATCTACAAATAATAAAAAATGAAAACCAATAGCAGATTCTCTCAATATCACTCTCTACACCATACTAAAAGTTAACTCAAAGCTGGACAACCCCTTTAAGTTGCAAAATTGAGTAATTTTATCCCTTTAAGGAATCCTTTAACACTAGGAATGTATTTGTTTCTGGTGCCTGTGTTCTCATTAAACATAAACTGCAGTGTACCGGTTCTACATTCTAAGACTTAGTCATCAAGTCATCCCTTCTCTTTTTACAGCAATCTGATCTGTGGCTGTACATCCAGACACAAGCTAATAATTGTTTGTCACTTTAATGTTTTAAAGGGGTGGTTCACTTTTAAGTTAAATTTTAGTATATACTAGAATGGCTCATTCTTCAACTGGTCTTCATTTTTCTTTTTTTTTTTTTTTATAGTTTTTATATAATTTGCCTTCTTCTTCTGACTCTTTCCAGCTTTAGCGTAAGGACACACCGCAGATTCGGGGAGATTAGTCGCCCGGCGACAAATCGCCTCTTCTTCGGGGCGACAATCTCCCCGAACTGCCTTCCCCTACCTTGCTGTCGGCTATAATGAAAAATCGTCAGTGGGATGGCTCTCACAGCACTTCGTTTTCCGAAGTCGTCTGAAGTTGGAAACTTCGGGTAACTTTGGAAAAAGAAGCGCCGCGCTGATGACTAATCTCCCTGAATCTGCCCCCTTACACTTAAAATGGGGGTCACTGATCAAATCTAATTTGTAAGGCTACAAATTATTGTTATTGCTACTGTTTATTACTCTTCTTTCTATGCAAACCATCTCGTATTCAAATTAATGCATAGTTGCTAGGGTAATTTTGTCCCAGATTGCTGAAATTTCAAACCGAAGAGCTGCTGAATAAAAAGCTAAATAACTAAAGAAACACTAATAATTAGGGATGCACCGAATCCAGGATTCAGATCTGGATTCGGCCAGGATTCGTCCTTTTTCAGCAGGATAAGGATTCGGCCGAATCCTTCTGCCTGGCCGAACCGAATCCAAATTTGCATATGCAAATTAGGGACAGGGAGGGAGATCGCGTGACTTTTCGTCACAAAACAAGGAAGTAAAAAATGTTTTCCCTTTCCAACCCCTAATTTACATATGCAAAATAGGTTTTGGTTCGGTATTCGGCCGAATCTTTAGAGAAGGATTCGGGGGTTTGGCCGAATCCAAAATAGTGGATTCGGTGCATCCCTACTAATAATAAAAAAATGAAGACCAATTACATGTTGTCTCAAAATATCACTCTATTCTACATCATACTAATAGTTCATTTAAAAGTGAAAACCCCTTTAATGTATTCTTTGCTTTCTGTGTAGCATTTACTAGTTGCTTTGTGTTGGGAAACCCCCTTACATTAATTTAATTTAGAACACTGAACAAAGCAGTGTTACAGGAGAATACACAATCCTAGATACTATGCTTGTGGCATATGAGTGGATGAAATATATGAAATTGACACTATGGCATTTAGGGGTTCCAAGAAAGGGAACTCAGGCCCAGATTTTGTAAAGTTATGCCACTGGATTTTACTGTCTCTTGAAATAAGACACAGATAGCTCAGTATTTTCCAAAAGTAGAGGATGACTTATTGCACAACGGAGACAACATACGCTGATTGCACCACTGTTTGCAATCCTCACATATTATGCAAGCAGTTTGTTTGCTTTTGGGATTTCATTTTAACCAGTAATATGCTGAACATTGCAGTTTGGCAGAGCAAAATGCAAAGCTTCAAAAAAACTAGTGGATGGGTGAATCTGACCCGTTTCACTGGAAATTTCTGAAACTGAGATAATTGGCCGAAATACATTGAAGTCTATGGATGACAAATTTTTTGATGCAAGACAAATTGCACAACAAATCTTTGACGTGCAACAATTTTTTTCACCCATTAGAGTCTATTTACGTCATTTTCGTGGCTAAACTTCAAATTTCACTCATCACGCCTGCTTACACCTTGCCAGCCTTTAGTTAACTGTTTTTATGTGAGCAAAAGAGAAATAATTACGATACAGATAAAGTAATATAAATATAAATAAATAAAAGAATGTGAGGGCGAGAGGACAAAAAAAGTCAACATAAAAGGCAATTTACAAACTCTTATATTTATAGCAGATGGAATCAGTTTAAAAAACAGTGATTAATGCTGTTCATGTTTCTTTCCTAAATCCCTTATGTTAAAACCATTGCTGGATGACCTTTTCACATAGTTGTCCTGTTGTAAAATTCAGAGTTTTCAAACTTTAGGAGACACAATTAGACATCCTGTGGAAATATTTACTTGTACAGTGTTAAGCATAGCCTCCTTTCTTTACTCCTTTCAGAATTTCAACTTAAATTTATTTTGATCAAGGAGGTGGAACTAAGAGCACATGCACAGCATGGGATTCATTAGACATACAGTCAGTCAAAAGTGATGCTGCCACATTACATGACCGGATCCTTTGAAATATTCTTGTATCATTTATAATAAAAGGCAGTACATTCCCCATTCAGTTCTTTTTATTAAAGGGATACTGTCACGGGAAAACATGTTTTTTTCAAAATGCATTGGTTAGTAGTGCTACTCCAGCAGACTTCTGCACTAGATTTTGTTTTCAAAAGTGCAAACGGATTATTTTATATTTAATTAGGAAATCCGACATGGGGCTAGGCATATTGCCAGTTTCCCAGGAGCCCCCAGTCATGTGGCTATCACCTCCTGTAATGCCCGTTTAACTATTTCCAACACTTGCCAGCGTAAGTTGGGCCTGATTATGCCTACACTACAGTATCAGTACTTGTTTTATCTTTAAAATTAATCCTTAATCCTAGTTTTCACTGACCTCATAGTTTGCCCCATATAGACGAGGCCGCAGGGACATTTAAGCAAATAAATAACCTGTTTTGTATCACAGGTTGCAAAGTGTTTAAGTGCAATTTTATATCTTTTAGTAGGGTGATAGATTTTATCCCCTTTTATTACTTCAGATCATCAGACAATTTAAGCATGGTGATGTACCAAGTTTTGGCTTACCCATAAAGGTTTGAAAACTTTTATGTAGTTCAGCAAGGCACAGCTCATCTCTCAGTGTTTTCCCTCTTTTATAACTAAAAGTCGGGGGAACTGGAAAGCATTTGCCATATTCTTTATCTCCTTGAATAATCGGCTAGATTATACTTTTCTTTACTATTCTGCGAGCCCGCAGAAATTGCCCTTTGGGAATCGCCTTTTGTATTCCAGGATTATGGAAACTTTGTACATCTAAGATGTTATTCCTGTCCGTAGGTTTTCTGAATAATCCAGTGGATTTTACACTTTCTACAACATCAAGTTTTATATCTTTCCTTATCTTCTCTCTCTCTCTCTCCATCTCTTTTCTCTCTATTTGTTATAGTTTGCATTCTTCCCCCCTAACTTTAGCTTAAAATTTAAAAAAGATTTCACTTTACAGTAGCTTGCAGCAGAAATATGAAGTATTGCAAGTGTGCTCCATTTTTTATATCTTAGAAATAATTTAAAGCAAAAATATAGCTCGAAAATATAGAGCGAACTTTTTGAGAAACAGTGGAAGTCAGGTTACTGCTTATTATTCCCTATGGGAGTACACATACAGTAGGCAATCAAGTCTGTATTTTTTTAGGCTGCTCTAGCATTGGATATATGGCATTTTCAACAGAACTTCATATCATTCCCAGGATGTCAGATCCTAGGGATACATTTTCTGCATTCGCTATAAATTCTATATTGCCTTGTCAGTATCGCTTAAAGGGATTCCCTCATGATTTTTATAGTGTTTATAACTAAATCACAAACGTATTAATTGCACGTAATTCATTCTATCATTTAAACTTTTATTCTTGAAGCAATGTCTTTTTTTTTTTTTTTTTTTTTAAGTTGTCTACACAGCAATATTACAGCCACCTTAGGTCAGTGTGCCTGGTCATGTGCTTTCAGAAAGAGCCAGCACTTTATACTGGAAGTACTTTTAGATAAGTTATTGTTTCTCCAACTTTGGGGGTTATTTAATAAAACTTGGACTTGGACTTTTTCTCACTTTATGAAAATAAAAAAATTGAACCAAACTCCAAAATCTGTATCCCTTTAATTTACCAACGCCTTGAAAAAAATCGGTGCAACAAATAGTCACAACAAAGTCGAGCATCAATTAGAATCATGCAATTTTTAGATTTGTCGTTCCAAAAACTCGACTCTATTGAATTGTCGTCCTGAAAACTCTAATTGATCAGATTATCAAACGAAAACCAGGGCAAACAGCCCGAAACAATAGAGAGTCCTGAAGGTAAAAATCATGTTCCTATTGTTAAAGGGACCATCTACCATTGACTTCTACATGATTTCTCCAGTAGTTTTGGATGTTTAGCAGCTTCAGAGCATAATACATCTCTAATCAGTGTAATTGAAGGTAGTCATGGTGGGGCTTGTGTGTTTAATTGCTAGGATTGGGAGCATTTTAGGAATGCAAGTGTCAGGGAACTGTTGTTACATTCCCATTGTTCTGCTGATGGAAGGGGAGAAAGAAGGGGGGTAATATCACTCCAACTTGTAGTGCGGCAGTGAAGAGTGACTGAAGGTTATCAGAGCACAAGTCACATGACTGAGGTCACTTGAGAAACTAAGTACATATCGAGCCCCATGTCAGATTTAAATATTTTAAAAAAAACTGTGCTATTAACTGATGCATTTTGTAAAAAAACCTCTGTCAGAAGTTCTTTGTTCACCAATACCATAGACTGTTTATGGAGAGCAGGTTAGGTTAAACACACTTTTTTTTTCTTTCTTTTAATGTTTTATTTTTCTATTCTACGAATAGGAACATCATAGAAGCAAACATCCACCAGAAATGCCATATGCAGAAACCTAACTCCAAATAAAATATTCTTGTCCCTGCCCCAATGTTCTTGCCAAAACATATGAAGAGTAGGGCATAAAGTGAATCATTTTAAGATTGACTTACACTGTGGATCTGACTTATAGCTTGAGAGTGAATATGCTCATTAACTGTGTTAGTGGAAGGCAGCCAGCAGGAATTACAGGCTCTGGTGAATGTTCCTGTCATTTATTATTTATTTAGTTCCCCCATTTTTAGCCAGGCACACTTCAGCTAATTTTATAGAGTAATGGAAATGTTCCCCCTATAAATAATCAGTTAGAAATGCACATAACAGCTTAGTGCTTATCCTCAGTTTGTTTTATTTTTCTGACCTAAATGTTCTTAACAAAATCTCCTTTGCGTATTTTCAAAATTTTTTACATTTTTATCTGTTAGTGCAGTATTTGTAATGGCGTAGAATTCATTTGTTTTACTTAAACTTGTATTGAATCTTTTTGAACCCGTTCTAAGAATCATTATGCATTCATTCATCTGGTTTCTCTAGGGGGTCCCGTATCACTCCTTTTTCTTGCTTAGGTATGGCAATCCAGTCGTAGATATTATAATTCGATTTAGGATCTAATAGAGCTATTTATTATTTATCATTTTACTTTAACCTATTTTGTTCTCAGTGGCGGAACTACCGGGGGAGCAGGGGGTGCAATTGGGCCAGGGCCCCCAGGCAGCTCGCGCACTGCAGATTTCTGGCCGCATCGGCCAAATTTCAGGTAGAAAAATCTGGTGTGGGGAGGGCACGTTACTGTTTGTTCTCAAGCACTTTTTTAAGTGGCACCAGCCCATTGGGTAAATGTAGAAAACTAAAATGTTAATGCATTATGCCACATAAAAAAAAAACGTTTTACATACAATCTCTGATGTTTATCAGCATTGGAAGCTGTTATGTCATATCAAATGTTGGATCCTATTATGGGTATGGCATCAGTTATCCGGAACTCCTTTTTTCAGAAAAGTCATAATTATGAAAAGGCTATCTCCTATAGACTCAATTTAAATCAAATAATTAAAATTTTTGAAAATCCCAACTGAGATATAATTCATCTTTACTGGAGGCAAAACAATCCTATTAGGTTTAATTAAAGTTTAAATAATTTTTACCAGACTAAAAGATCCCATATCCAGATAACCCCAGGTCCTGAGAATTCTGGATAACAGGTCCCATACCTGTATAAAGAAACTGAATGTATGATCTAAATTTTGGGTCTATGTGTCCCCTGAATTCTAACAAAAGGACTGTACAAGTCCATATCACTGACATAACAAGACGTGTTTTGCATTTTGAGACCAAGAATTCCAACCAGTGGGATAGGATGGAGGATGTCATAGTGAAATGTAAATGATCTAATGAAATTATTGGCTACCTAGTAGTGTTATTAAAGTATTTCTTAAATCTGTTAATGCTTACGCAACCTTTATACTTTTGCAACAGTATTACATGCTCTTTATGTAGAAAGATAGTACCTGTACTAAAATGAAAAACACCATCAATATTTTTATTGAGAATATTTAGGAAAGCAAATACAGACGTTTAGATCATTGTTCACTTTTCCCCTATAAAATAAGGTAGTTCTACAACTGAAAAGTCACCTACGTTTTCAGGCTTGAGAAAGGGCCCAGTGGGGTCCGAAATATTGCCTTATATATATCTACTTTTTGGGGCCAATAAAGCCACTTTGATGCACTAATCTTCAAGTCTGGTGCTGCTATAGTGTACCTGGTTTTCTACATTTTCTGGGAATCATCAATTTTTATATACTGGGTGTGGTAGAGCTGGTGGTGTAAATTAACTTGACTGGGTTTTAGTGTCACGGGTAAAAATCACCTGGAAATCACCATATGAGGTTGACAATTTCTATAGTCACTTATTAACATAGACAACAATAAAATATACAAACAAATTAGCAGTAGTGATGAGCAAAGGTGGAAGCAATTGTAACAATTTACGATAAGCAAGAAAAGATTTGTAACAATTTAAGTTAAGCAGGTCTCTTGGGGAATCTGTGGCTTGCAGCTTAAAGGGCAATTCACCTTCATTAGCAAAACTGTAATACCACATAAAACCACAGAAATGTGTTTAAACTTTCATAACCTGCCAAATTTTGTAAAATAAACATGGTAATAAGGGGGTGTGGCCACAAAAAATGGGTGTGGCCGTCTTTCTATTTCCAAAATGTATGCTTTATGAACATATAATGAATATGCATTTTATAAAAAGGGTATACCCCACCACATTCCTGGATCTTTACATGTTTGTGCACTTTATTTCATGGAATCTGTAAGGTATTTAAATATTATTGGTTTAATTACGGTGAGAAAACTGTTTGCCGTAACGTAAAGAGCCATCGCTGGGCTCGGCTGTGCAGCCCTGGTGCAGTCACTCACCTGGTAGTTCTGCCACTGACTGTTTGGTTGCTAGAAAATGTATTTCAGTTAGGGGATGTCATTTCACAGATATAGAAAAGATTCTGTTGGGACTGACCGCTTCATTAGTAAAGAAAAGTAAATAAGATTCACTGAGCTGTGGACTGAACATCTGATATTGATTATTTGCATTTTTGTAGCAGTGACTCTACACTCACACCTTTTGAATCTCTAAATTATTATCTTAATTACAAGGATTTTTGTAAAATAACCATTATACAGCTCACTTGGCTTCAATTCCATTGTTTACTCCCAAAAAATGACATAAATTTTACCCCCACCGAAAAACAGCAAATTCAGAAGATAAATTCATTAGCAGCATTTATGATTTTTAGCTTCTTTGTCTCAATAATTTTTTTCTTGTAGAAACACAGCAAGGAGCCATTAGACTGTATTGATATGTACAGGGTCAGACTGGCGCATCTGGGACCCACTGGGTTCCAAACCTTGGGGGCCCCGAGCACATGCACAAAAAACATTGTGACGCGAGCAAACGTCAGTGTGCAAGTGAGAACTCCTACGCACATGCACGAAATCCTCAGCATTGCGCCGCAAATATCATTTTTTTGTTTTACCTGAATAGGGAGCAGGTCTAGGATTTTTTCTTGGTGTCCCACCGGCTCAGTCCGACCCTGGACATGTAAGTGGTGGTCTGTCTGTTGCTCATAGAGAAAATGTAAACCATACCATAATCCAAATGACACTAACATGAACTACAACGTGTAGTAGTTTTGGTGGTTTTTATTCAGATCTCAGCATGAATATTTGTTGTTTCATTTGTTGTCCAGAAGAGTTCAGTCCAAACTGTTAGCTGCCCAGGGGAACCCCCACACCAAGTGATGTTAGTTCACAGATCTTAAAGGGCACCTGTTGGGCTAAAATGTTATTCCCAACCAAAGGTGCAGGCTAGAAGAGCCAACACTTCGGTTGGGGGTAACAGTATTGTTTTTTTTTTTTTTAAATTGGCCGCCAGTGCTAGGACATTCGCACCGTGAGGGAGCTCCCAGAGCGAGCGGCCATGTTCGTCCAAGAGCAAATGCAAATAATGAGCAGATTGTGCCACTTGCTCATTCTGTACATGCGTGTGCCCCAACATGGATGCTCATACCCGGGGATTCCTACCAGTGTGACTGTCCTAGAGCTGGTGGGGGCAGTGGGGCTGAGGGGAGAGTGTGGGCTCTAGTAGCCTGCACCTTTAGGTTGGGGAAAACATTTTTGCCCAATAGGTGCCCTTTAATGTAATGCTGCTTTTAGGTGGAAAAGCATTCTCTCTCCTCCAGACTTCAATCATTTAATACATTTAGGTGTTTTCTTGTTTTGTGTTGAAATACAATTTGAATGGCTATGTGTAAATCTTGAAGTATAGTTGTCAATATGTCTTTTAATCACTTATTATCAATCAGTCTGTTATTAAGTCAATTCTTCAATTCATCCTTCAACTCCTCTGCCCAAACCAGATTTTCTGTTTTGTTGGCCAGTGCAGTTCTAGACATGCCAGATTGAGCACTGAGAGGCTTAACAAACAAAGCGTGGCAACGTAAAGCGCAGCAGGAAGCAGACTGGCATTTACTTATGTTTAACCGATCCCATCTGTTGTCTGAGTTGGAAAGAACACGCAGGAACAACACATCATGAGTAATCAGTGATATTAGTTTACAAGCCTTCAATGCCACATGCAACTAGCAATATTTCCTTTCCAGCTGTCATTTGGCAAAATGTGGAACCTTTAGTATTACACATCTTGCATTTTAGGACCTTGTGCCAAGGAGAAGAATCAACATCATCTACTTTTTCTAGGAAACATAAAAAGAAAGTAATGTTTTTAATATTTTATGAACAGCTCTCATCACAATTTATTCTGCAGCCTCATGTGCTGTTTACAGACCACAGGTAACGGCACGAAACAGTGGCATAACTAGAGTGAGCCAGGCCCCCCTGAAAAAAATCTTTAGAAGGGCCCGGGACACTGAGAATCCTGCCCTGCATCTGCCTTCTCTCCACTCCCCCACCTGCCTACTCCCCACCCCATGCAGGAGTTTCCCAGCTGCCTGTGCCCCCCTTTCCTGCCACAGATAAGAGAATGGCTGGGGAGAGTGGTTATTATTTTCAACTATAGATTAGGCAGACCCGGCAGTCTGGGCCCTGGGGTGTCGTCTCCTTCCTCTATAGCTAACATAAACCATTCTTTAGGCGTTGTCTAACAGGATTCACCACAAGGAACCTGTCATCAAGGGACAACTCTCACAGTAATTAATTGTAGATAGAGCTAAATGTGATCATATAGGCCCTTCGGAATTAGGTGTCATAAATGCCCATAAATCCTTGGCTGGGGCCCACTAGGAGATTTTTTGTCATTAACTTCTCATGTCCTGTCGCATTTGCTAATTTGGAAATCTGTACAGGTGGATTATACTCAGACATTCATCAAAATAATTATGTAGTCTTTAACTTTGTATAATAAAACATGCCTTTTGATTTATATCACCCACAGATGCAGTCCTAAGGGCTACTGAGACTTATCTACTGTAAAGGAACTGATTGCGATAGGGCTGCTGATGAATACTTTGTATTCCCGCATTGGGCTGTTGGACGCCAGCAATGCCAGAGAGGTCAAAGACTCTTGATAAGAAAACATGACAAGCTATTTTTATTTTCTGTAAATGCTTGCTCTGTTTTAAACTTCAAACATTTTTCAGAAACAGTTTTCAAAAATGACAAGTCTGTTTCGCAGAAGTAACAGCAATGGGAGTTCTAGAAGTACCCCATCCACTCAGGAACTTAATAATAGCCGTCCAGTACGGAGGCTGGAGTTTAACCAGGCCATGGAGGATTTTAAGACTATGTTTCCAAATATGGGGCATGACATCATTGAGTGTGTGCTGAGAGCCAACAATGGAGCTGTGGATGCTACAATAGATCAGCTGCTTCAGATGAACCTGGATGATGGTGGCTATGACAACAGTTCTGATTCTGATGACAGTATTCCTCCAGAGGTGACTTTTATATCTCTTATTCACACAGATTATTGTTCATTTTATTTTACAAAGTCATGGTAACACTTATGAAAGTATTTAATCATATGTTTATTTATTATTTATTTTGGGGAATACATACAGCATTTGGACCATTTAGTGTAATAGAATCAGCAATGAAGAGCAATGCATCCTTCCTCTTTAGGTTTAAGATTTGAGTTTCAAATATTTTTTTTAATCCCACCTTTACTTGTTGTCAGGGCTGAAAGCAGGACTGTCAGGTGCTGCAAAGCTAGTAGCAAAGATATTATAAAAAAAAAAAAAAAAGCTTTACGTTGCAGTCACAAAATGACCTTTCCAGGGTAAAAGACATTTTAAAAGCTTGGAGGATCGAATTTCTCTCAGGCTTATCTTGGCACCTCCTGGGTTTAGGAATTTTTATTAAAATGTCTTTACATAACTACTAAAGAACAGCCCCAGCCATTCCCAGGGGAACTATTGTGAAAATGAAAATTTAATATAAGCTTCCTCATACTGAAGTAAGAAACTTTCTAAATACAATCAATTAGATATTCTGCATTGTTTCTAAAATAATCAAGTTTATGTTCACTATCCCTCTCTCGGCATCTGTTTCTCTTCATTCTCTCTTCATGCAGCAGTAGTGTCAGATATTCATTGAATGTTAAGCTGGCCATAGACGCGCAGATCCTATCGTACGAATCGAGGATTCGTGCGATTTTCGGATCGTGTGTGGAGAGTGCCGACATCTTTCGTCCGGCGGAGATCGGTCGTTTGGTCGATCAGACAGGTTTGATTTTGACCCGACCGAACCCGCCGGAGCCCATTGCGCATCGTAATCGGATCGTTCGGCCATACGGCCAAAAGTTCAGATTACACCCGATATAGCCATGCTCATTAATGGTATATTGGGGAAAGATCCGCTCATTTGGCGATGTTGCCAAACGAGTGTATCTTTGCGTCTATGGCCACCTTTAGATACAATATATCTTATAGGGGGGGGGCTTCCTTTCCTAGCAGATGTATTAGAGCTCACTCAAATAACTGATTCCAATACCCACAAAATCTAACAAAATAACAGCTTTTTGCACAAATTCTGCATGTAGAGAGACATGATGTCTGGTGATTTTAACAGAGTGAGCTCTAATACTTCTTCTAAGATGATGATTATTTTAGAAATGATACAGAATCTTTACTTGATTGTACTTAGAAAGTTTCTTATTTCAGTATGCTGAAGCTTGCTGCTCCTAAACATGTCTTTTGTAAGATTCACAAATATATGTAGATGGACAAAAGTGTGCTCAGTGCCTTATAGCAAGAAGAGCTGCACATGAAGTGGTCACAGCGCCATTTAATATTGTGAATTGCTGTAGTCAGTGTGGGGCAGAGAAAAGAAGAGTAGTTAGAGAAATTACAATACCCTGGGGAAGGGAAGTGCAGAGGAGCACTAACAAAACATTACATTAGCCCAATAGTATTTTAGTTCACATGAACAAATGAGCTTAAATGCTTTCAACAGTCCACATAATGGGAGATACATATGCATCTGTGAAATAGGCCTGTCTTTTTTTTTTTATGCCACTGAAGTGTGCTTTGGGTATCAGCATTGCCTTCATAGTTAATTGTATGGAAATTAGTTCAGTTTTTGGAAGTGTAAGGATCCCTCAAAAATCACAAGACTCCATATTGGCTTCACTTAAAATTATTTCTGTTACTGGAATGAAGTTTTTATCCCTTCATCATTTTTATTGGCTAACCAATAATTGCCCAGTCATAAAAGTTGAGATCCTGTAAGAAAGTACTGTCCAAAATATGTGGTGAGCTTGAGTTTCCTTGGGGCCACATAAGTCTTTTGGAAGGTTATGACCAGATGGACCATAAATAATTCTACTGCCAAAACATAATAATAGTTTTTTTTTTAAACTTGTGCTCAATATCTGTAACTGGATACACTTTAAATGGATCTTAGCAATGTTAAGGTTAAGAGACTTACACCTTGTTTTTAGCCTTACAAACTATGTAAAACATGAACATAACATGGATTCCCCACCAAGCTGATGTTATAGAGCTTTGCAAATGAAGGTCAGGATTGCAACATCAAATAAGTGAAAGGAGAGACTACATTTTGAACATTTCATTGGCCCCAAACTTTTGGATGTAGCTTCCCATCTGTTACTGTCAGTTCAAATAGCTTTTCAAAAACTGTCACATTTCTGTTTCTAATAATAATATGTGTGCTAGAATCTATCCTTAATGGATGAAATTGTGAAATTTTGTTTTCCAGTGTAGCTTAACCTTTCATATTAGGTTTGATTTCAGTATGGTGTGTCTGATGGAAAGCTAAGAGAATTAAGTCAATCCCCTTTGCGACTGCAGATCAGTTTGCACACTTCCCCACCTGCTTCTTAGTCTGCACAGTTCTGTTCCTCTCCAATCAGTCCCGGATTTGTAGCAAGGTCACAAAGGCCTGGGCCTAGGGTGGCAGGAATTCAGGGGCGTCATGCCATCCAGCCACATTTAATAAGTTTCACATATACAACATGTGCACATGGGCCTATACGTCCAGGCACAAGTAGAGGATGACGCAGATGGGAAGGGGAGGGTAACAGGGAAGTTGACGCAGACAGGGATGGGAAAGGAAGGTAAGAGAGAGGTGGAAGTTGAAAGGGCACGAGCAAAGGAAGGGGAGGGGGAAGGTGGACAAGGAAGAGGAGGGGGACAAGGAAGGGAAGGGGGAGGCATGGGGGGGGCAATGAGCGGAGATGGCCCCGGGATGCACCGTTTGTAAATCTGGGCCTGCAAATGATAGCTCCCGTCCAATTGCACCCACCTCCCTCATTGCCCCCTTTGCCTAGTTCTGGGCTTGCATAAACTACTTTTAATGTCTGACCATTAATTCTATATATTTACAGATTTTGGAAAGAACCTTAGAGCCGGATAGCTCTGATGAGGAACCTCCTCCAGTTTATTCCCCTCCTGCTTATGACATGCCTTCATTTGACAGATCAAATCCACAAACACCACCTACTCCTCCTCCTAGGTAAGTTATTGATAAATGTCACACTTAACTTGAGGATGCAGTTTATAGTCTTTATTATTTAATGATTCTTTAAAAATATTTATATTTTATGACATATTCTACAGAGATGGTCTTGATTGCTCTCTGCGCAAGAAGAGTTTACAATCGATGGTTCCTAGCACATGTACACAAGATAAGGGTCAATTTCATAAGGACTCAGGATGAAAAGTTGTGGATGACTTTCTGACAGATGTCAGTAAATACCTTATTGTAAGGGGTATGGTTGCTGGAAAGCAGATGCAGATAAGAACTGCATGACCCGGATAACTCAGTTGTTAACACTGGGGGTCTTTTATTATGTATGCATGAAGTGTGTTTGACCCAGTTCTTCTGTGGGTTTCTTATGATTGTTCCAGTTTTATCCAATCCACCAAAACCTTATTGCTATTTAAACTGGCTCCTAATGAGACTTATGCTAGTGTGTCAAATCCAGTGACCAGTTAATCAAATTGCATAATTTTAATCCTTAAGGGTAGGACTACATGGACGCTTTTGGCGCGATCCGACGCGCTGCGACAAAACGCCTGCGACAAGTTGCATCTGACAGAAATAAGGTAAGAGATAGAAATGTCAGATGAAGTCACAGCGTTGATCCGACGCGGCACGACTGACGGATGCAGATGCAGCGTGCATGAGGCATTTCTATATCTTACCTTATATCTGTTGCATGCGACTTGTCGCAGGCGTTTTGTTGCAGAGCGTCGGGTCACGCTGAAAAAACGTCAATATAGTCTTACCCTAATAAACAATGCACATTAATATGTGGGATCCAGGTGTTTGTGAAAAATTTGTTATGTAATGTAGGAGAGTATTAGTCAGGACTTTTAGGGATAATGAAATAACACTCACAAAGTCTAGTAACCCAAAACAACCAATCTGATGTTTGCTTTTAAACAGGTGACCAGTAAATGCAACCTGCTGATTATTTTCCTATGGGTTACTAGACCTGATACAAATGTTGTGACTTTCTTACCCCCATTTCGCCATAGATATGGCTTTGGGACAGGTTCCTGAAACTTACTTGGCCAGATGACACGATCAAATGTATCAAATGCCTTTGCAAATCCAAGGAAAAATGCTTCTGTAACTTGTACATGTCCCACAGCTCATTGTATACTGTTACACTGCTGGAACAGTAAGGTATGTTGGACTGAAGCCAAACTGGGATGACCTTTTACTTTCTGTAACTCTCAAAGTCTGGAGTTGAAGACATGAAGAACATTTGAAAAATAATGCTTTTACGTTTTCTAGAGTTACAGGGAAATTCCCATGAAAAAGCTGCAAAGAAAATAAATATATTATTTCAAACAGACATACCTCATTCCAAGGATTCAAAGGTCCCTATCCCCCTTTTGGCTCACATGCATATGGCACTTGCTTTTTACCCTGATACAGCAAACTCCCTGTACAGTAATGGGATCCATTATCCAGAAAACACCAAATTACAGAAAAGCCATCTCTCACAGATTCAATTTTAATTAACTAATTGAAATTTTAAACAAAAAATTCTCTGTAATAATAAAACAGTACAGGTATGGGACCTGTTATCCAGAATGCTCGGGATCATGGGTTTTCTGGATAATGGGTCTTTCTGTAATTTGGATCTTCATACCTTAAAGAGATCCTGTCATCGGAAAACATGTTTTTTTTCACAAGTCACATGACTTGGGGCAGCTGGGAAATTGACAATATGTCTAGCCCCATGTCAGATTTCAAAATTGAATATAAAAAAATCTGTTTGCTCTTTTGAGAAATGGATTTCAGTGCAGAATTCTGCTGGAGCAGCACTATTAACTGATTAACTCATTTTGAAAAAAACATTTTTTCCCATGACAGTATCCCATTAAGTCTACTAGAAAAACATGTAAAATCATTAAATACACCAAATAGGCTGGTTTTGCTTCCAATAAGGATCAATTAAAAATAGAGTCTATGGGAGGCAGTGTTTCTGTAATTCAGAGCATTCCAGATAATGGGTTTCTGGATAACAGATCCTATACCTGTACCTTGTACTTAATGCCAACTAAGATTTAAAGGCGTTGTTCACCATCCAAAAACACTTTTTTTCAGTTCAGTTGTTTTCACCTTAAAGGACCAGTTACACAAAAAAAATGTAAGTAAAAAAAAAAAACATTGTCATCTTATTTAGTAACACCTTCACCCTGCACAAAGTTAAATATTTCAATTCTGTATTCAAAAATACCTTGCAAACATTCTGCTACCAGTTGTTCAGTGACTTTACAAATAGGGCGATATGGCGACATGCCCTCTGCTATATGCTACGTTCGCTCTCCAGGTCTCCTTGCCCCACTTCTAAAACCGGAAGCCAGTTACTGCCACACAGTATTTTTCAGCATGCCTGTGTTATCCTTCAGCATGATTTGTTTCCATAAATACTGTGATCAGTAAAGGCAGCACCAGGATCAGTCATAAATCTTCTAAGGACCACAGAAACCCGCATCATTGCGCTGACTCCTTCACCCCTCAGCACTACAGAAATAAATCATCGCAAGGAGATAAGATTGTTGGGTTGGGAGATGTGGAACACACACATAAGATATAGAAGAGAGCATTAAAAAGTGTGAACTTTGTTCAGGATTGTAGTATTAGTGGAGGGGATCACAAGGGATTTTTTACTTAGAATTTTTTTGGTGTTACTGTTCCTTTAAACAAAGACTCTTTTTCAACTGCTTTCAAGGTTTTATTTTTTACAGTTTTCCCAAAATGTGAGTTTAAAGTTTAATGCTCCTGTCTCTAGTGTTTCAGTCTGGCAGTTTAGTGATCCAGATGCATTCTGAACTGTTACAATTTGCTACATTTAGTTGATACATTTCTCAGCAGTATCTGTGGAATATGTAGCAACTATTGTATCAATTCTAACAGCTGCCTTTAAGGAAACTCAGAGATTCTGCTCAGCAGGGACAAAGATAACAAATGTATTGATTAAATGTACAATGAACAATGCAATAATAAAACTAAAAAGGGCCAATAAAATAATATAACTAAATAGAAAGTATAGTTACATTCAAGATTCAGTGCTATGTGTTAAAGAGACACAGTCCAAGCGGGCTCTCAATATCATTTTCTCTAGTGTTGGTGGACCAACACAAAAATTAGGCCACAGTCAAGCTGTGATTGCTTCTGTGGCTGTTCCATGTCTTAACAGCTCCTAAGGGGTCATTTATTTCATTTACGTGCAGTGAGCAAAATGCAATTTTGAGCACAGGCGGCATATTTTTTCCAACTGTGTTTTGTGCGCATACAATGTCTGTGTCCAATACTTTAGGCACAAGTGCGCAGCCCCGAAGAACACTGGGTGCAAATGGAACCTTTTAACTTCCGCCTGGATAGGAGTTGGCAGTAGCTCTAGGGTTCCCTTGCATCAATAGGTGCAACAGCAGTCGATTTTAGATGGAAGACAGGCAGGACTGAGTGGTACCAAGCACAGCTATGCAGAAGTGTGAAGAGCATGGGGTTTAATGTTTGGGGGTGCAACTGCGCTTGTGGTCATAAATGACCCTATAGTCCTGTACACTTGTTAGAGGAACATAGAAGAGTGTCTTATGCATATTTGTGTTTCCTTTTTAGTATGTAAGGCTAACTAACTGGCTTAGTTTAGCTTTTAAGACATGCTTGAAGGAGCAGTAGTCTTTGGCACAAGCATAACTTTTTCAGTAAGATGTTTTATTACATACACTGCACACCATTTCAAACCATAACATTTGCAATCTTTCTTTCAGTGTCGGAGTGGTCACTAAAAGGTTTCTGGGTTCTCAAAAGCTATATTAAATCCACACAGTGGAAAATTTGTGTGTAGGCATCCATTTATGCATTATGCTTGTCACTGAAAAGGATTTTAGAATTTAACTCAAACACACACATCTCCCTACTCATATCCAAGAGTAAATATTACAAATATCAAATCGCAGAAGCTGTTTACAGGTTACTTTGCAGGCAGTATGCTTTTTGCTTTATTTGTGTACATTATTCATATAGATGAAAAGAAGTCAGTTGTGAGACATGACCCTTTCAGCATTTTCAAATTATTATTATTTTTTTTTTTTTTAAAGCTTTTTGTAATTATGTTCTAAAAAGTTCCTCCGTCTTTCACATTAAAACACACACACACAAGCAGCAAATGAATATTCAGTTATGCACATCAAATAATCTAATGTTTGCCTAGAAACAAGCTTAGTGTGCTGAGTTGACTATAGCATGTTCAGTATAATTACATACACACTGTGCCACACACTGGAGCTTTGCAGAACTGCAGCTATTTATTTTCTGATTAAATCTCTGCATTCCAATGGGCTGAAGTCACTAAGCAGTTGTCGGGAATGTTTCATTATTAAAGAAGTGCCCTTGTCAAAGGCACAACTTGCTCAAACCAGTACCGTGCTTTGAGGAAACTTGGTAGATATATTTTTAGATCAAGTGGAAAACTGCCTTGTCTTGTGATTTCTAATAACAAGTGTAGGCACTTCAGTTTGTTCCAGAAAATTAATCAAGACATTATTTAACCTTCCTTAAATATATCAGTGTATGTGTTACAGTGTAAGGCATGAGTTCAAGAACAAAGGGCTCTATTTATAAACTATGGAAGCATGAATGTTTCTTATTTCAGTGCATTTCAGTGGTTTTTGAGTAAGTAGGAATTAGGGATGCACTGAATCCACTTTTTTGGATTCGACCGAACCCCCGAATCCTTTGCGAAAGATTCAGCCGAATACCGAACCGAATCCGAACCCTAATTTGCATATGCAAATTGGGGATGGGAAGGGGAAACCATTTTTACTTGTTTTGTGACCAAAGTCACGTGATTTCCCTCCCCGCCCCTAATTTACATATGCAAATTAGGATTCGGTTCGGGCAGGCAGAAGGATTCAGCCGAATCTGAATCCTGCTTAAAAAGTCGGAATCCTGAACCGAATCCTGGATTCGGTGCATCCCTAGTAGGAATAGGAAATAGCCATTGATACCTGGAAGAAAACCATAAATTGCCACTTTACCTGCAAATCATTTCAATGACTAAGTATATTGTGATGGGTTTTTTTTCTCTCTTTTGAGATGGATTTTTCCAGTTCTGGAAAAAAATATGTTGAGGGTTTTAGTGAAATCTTTCCAACTTCTTTACTGATAAAAGTGAGAAAAAATTTTGCATTTGAAAATGTTTTGGGAGTAAAACATTTTTGTCAAGTTTTGTAACCAGGCTTATCCTATTAGTTTTGACAATTAAGAAACAGTGACCAAAATGTTCTTTGTTGCTTCCTTGCTGTCAGGGCCTTAGGGCTCAGATGACGAAGTCCGGACAAGGGTAAGGTCGCACTGGGTGATTTTGGGGAAATTTAGTTGCCTGGCGACTAATCGCCTCGTCTTTGCGGCGACCAATCCCCCCGAATGCCTTATCTCTGTCTTGCGCTGGCTAAAATGAAAAATTGCCTGCGGCATGGCACAAGCGTCGCTTCATATTCCGAAGTCGCCCAAAGTTGCCTCGCAAGGAAATCACCCAGTTTGACCTTACCCTAAAGGAGAAAGAACTAGATAACAAAGTCCAGTTCACAGTAGCCAGAGGGATTACGAATAAGTGTCAGGAATTCAGGCAAAAGTTCAGAAAGCAGGCAGAAGGGATCATTGTTTGGAACAACGCAGAGGGTCAAATGTCCTGTAATCAGTAGCAGTAGTTTGCTGGCACTTTTTACTGATGTTAGAAATTGCTTGTTATAGGTTTATTATCCACCCCTAAGTAATAATTCTCCATAATGGATGTGCCTAACTTAGTCACATTAAGCATTTAAGATTTTACTTCATGAAAATTCCAAATGCATAACTGTGACCGTGCCATCACTTTATTTTCTCCATCAGGCCTTCCCCACTTCTCATTGGGTTGATAGACTCACAGATGGCCCAGACCTAGGGGTGTCTGCAGAACTGTCAACTTTTAAATGTAGTTCACTGGGGTTCTGGGTTCCGTGACCTTTTTATCTATGTAAATATAGCATCAGCAACGCCGACAGAAAGCATTTATACAGGACTTTAAAAGCTTTGGCAACATCTTAATATATCTCATCTGCTGTAACTAGAGTTGCCAACTTTTCTAGAAAAAAATACCGGCTTTCCTATATATTTATCTTTTTTCCCTATTAATAACATTGGGATCAGCCATCATTTTTATCGGCCAGGCCTGTAGCACAGCTATACCAGTTCCTACTTACTCTACTATAAAAAGCATGGGAAGTTGTTTAGAGTTTTCTGTCATTCACAAAACCATGCTGATTATTACTTTTTGTATCTCTCCATGATCTTGAGTGTAACTTCCCCAATACAGTCAAACCTCCTAATATATATGTGTGTTTTTAAGGGTAACATAGACTTACAATTTTTATATAATAATTATGTTGTAATATTCTATTTGGAATGTTAACGGAAAGACTAAAAATTGTAAAGATAGATTGATCCGTTATAATAATGTTTTGTTGTGGGCCACTAAGCAGATTGCATTTTATGGGTTGCAATGGGTTACTGCAACCTGGGCAAACTTTGAGGATTCTGTTACATATAGGTTTTGGAGGCTCAAGTCAAGGTTTTTTTTTCTTTTCTATTAAATGAAAATCTGTTTGTACTGTACAAATGATGTTGTATTTACTCATCTGGTGTAGTACCCCACAAACCTATAGCACTAAGTTTTCAGTGGCCAAAACCAAAATTAGTCCCATCTATAAAATGTTTTCTTTAAATAGGTCTATGTATTGAATATTAATTCATTATACAATTTAAGAAAAAAATATATAAAATAACGCGGTCCTGGAAGGAACACTCACCACTAAAATTAAATGCCTGGGTGCGGATGAAGAAATCAGAGCAATAGCACTCATCTGGTCTTTAAAAAGAGAAAAATACATTATTTTAAGCCCAACTTTTGGTCACTACACGTGACAGGTAGTGACAGAAACGGGCTTAAAAATAAAACTTGAAATAAAACTATTTTTTATTTTGTAAAGACCTGACGAGTGCTATGCTCTGTTTTATTCTTATATATATAAATGTTTTTTTATTTCTTTGTAGGACTGATGTGTTGATGAGTTCCAGTGGCCCACAAGTAGCAAAACGGGGCAGAAGATGGAATCCTCCTTTAGTGGGCAACCTACCAGATGATTTTCTACGCATTTTACCCCAACAGATGGATACTATTCAGGTAATAATCCAAGTTGATGATCAAAAGGAGTATATTTCTTTAGGAAGGTGTTTTGGTAAAATTGTGCATAGCTATACTGTGCCATGGCAGAATGTATTTGAAAGAATTGCCTGAGTTTCTCCTTGAGCACTTTCTTATCTTTCTATTTATGCTTTGTGTTTTGTTGCTTGTTAAACTAAATAAATAAATAATAATAAAAAAAAAATACACCAACTGTACAGCTTTCAAAAATCTTGTTAGACTTTCTAAAATGTATTGAGACTTCAACTAGACAAGCAGGACTTGTTGAAGCTCAAAATACATTTTTGATAAGGGTAAATAGAAACGTAGTTACTCCAGTTTTACTGGGCCTAGGGATATTACCTGTGTAATTTAGGGAGGGGCCCATGGCAAGCAGACAGGGCTGCCTTGCACCCACCAAGGTGCAGAGCGCAGCAATGCCCCCAGATGCAAGTAAATCCATAGGGCACTATTGTGTGCCCTTTAGAGAAGCATTTATGCCAAGTACTTGCTTTGTTAAATAACTTGCATTAAAATGGCTGAAACTGAGTGCATTTCTTGATGTAGCCACAGTTGGTTCTCGCGGTGTTTAGGGAAGACTTATAATGTGGCTATAAAAGGTTTTCCCATTGTATAGACAACAGGAAATGTTTTGGGAAAAACTGATATTTTAACAGAAAACCACCTGGTTTGCCTTAGCCTTATTCATTATAATCAATATAATGGGATATAGCAGATTTTTTTTCTTCTGTAGACAGTGATTATAATTTAATAAATTCTGACCCTCTCATTATTATTCTGCCATTCACTACTTAAAGTATCTTAGGGGTACTATTATTACATTTTCTCAGCTCACCTGCTGTCTTATTTATATCAAAAAGAAAAAAAATAACTAGATGCTGCCAGTAGACATTACTTAGCACATCTGTTTTCTTTGTGACTTGCAGCATGAACATATCTATATTGGAACTTTAATCCAAGGCTTTGGCCAAGTGAATGTGCCACAAGATAGTAATATACAACTGGTTGTTTTGTATGAAAGGTTATACACATGATTGAACAAAAAACCCTTGGATCCAGCTGATTTAGCTTCTATAAATACTTAGAATGTTTATATTGCATGCCATAACATTTGTTTTCATATCCTGACAGGCTTTACTGCATTTGTTTAATATTTTGTCAGTATCACTTTCCCCGAAACAGTATAGTGCTCTGCTATTAATAGGATTCTCTATATTCCTGAGGATTAATTATGATTATCTCGCGTCATGTGCAGAAAAGATGTAATCAAGACACAGATAATTGAATTAGATATTCCATTTGTTATTTATCCGGCAGACCAACAGACATTTTAACCCTTTAAGTGCCACAGAACGTAGAATCTACGTTCTGTGGCAAAGGTACTTGAAATGCCACAGAACGTAGATTCTACGTTCTGCAGCACTTCCGGGTTCAGAAGCGGAGGAGCGGCTGTTAGAGCCGCTCGCTCCGTTCCTGCTCGATCCCCTGCCCCTAGGCAACGAGCAGAGCAGGGGATCGAGTGGCCCCTGGGGCGCGATCGCCCAGGGGCCCAAAAACAGCAGCAGGCACGTGCTACTTACGTGTCCTGCTGCTGCAGCCTGCACCGGATCGACGATCTCCGCCCCCACAGCACACAGACAGGAACCACGAGGCAGATGTCTTCCAGGGGCTCTTCCTGATCGCCTGCAACAGTCTCCAGCGATTTTTTCAGGTTAGTGCAACAATTACACACACAAACACACCAACACACACTTATTACAGTAATACACACTTAGATTCACACTTACACACACTTACACATACATTTTTGGGGATTGGGGGGGTCACTTACACTCACTGCACTTACACACATGTGCACACGCACACACGCGCACATAACATGTAATTTACCATTTGTACACACGCACACGCACATACATGGCATTGTGGCTTTTTTTTTTTTTTTCTTATCGCATCGTCTCTTTTTTTGGCTGAAAAAAATGTTTTATTGCCATTACGAATAGCGTATTCGCTAACCGTACTGTGCAATATCTTTTTTATGTTATTTCGGTGATTATATTGCAATTTGGGGTATTTTTAGCCATTTTATTGAATTTTTAGCCATTTTATTGCATTTTCAGCTCTGCGTATGTTGTGTTCACTTGTTTCTAGCCGTATAACCTGTTTGGCCCAGCTAAAATATTCAAACTGTGATTCTGACGGCCGATAACACTAGTCTGGAAAAAAAACATTGATTTTTGTGGTTTTATTGGATTTTTTTGCATTTCACTCTTTACTGCCTTATTTTGTTTTACCTTGTAAATTTTATCTACTATATATCCATTTGGGGGTCTCTGTGCGCCACATAGTTTGGTATATCTATGCATATTGGGCATCAAAGTGTTCAGTAGACCCCTGGTGTTCATATTTAGGATGTTTTATGCTGATACGTTATGAAATGTGGGGCATATAATGCGGTAGAATTCAAGCTTTGTGACGATTTTCAAAAATTTGATAAAAACCGTTACGTTCAGCATTGCTTTGCAGTTTGGCAGTTTGCAGTAGAAACACTTATTTACCCATATTGGATTCGTCAAAATGTGTACTTTCTGAAAATATATGGTTTTCTGGGGTCTCTGTACTGTTAGGGGGGTCTAATGTCGCATAATACACACACCAGGTGCTCATACTGCAGCAGCCAGCGCGTCAGCCGTGAAAATGTATATACACTATTGTCATTTGGGGGTCTCTGTGCGCCACATAGTTTGGTATATCTATGCATATTGGGCATCAAAGTGTTCAGTAGACCCCTGGCATTCATATTTAGGATGTTTTATGCTGATACGTTACGAAATGTGGGGCATATAATGGGGTAGAATTCAAGCTTTGTGACGATTTTCAGAAATTTGATAAAAACCGTTATGTTCAGCATTGCTTTGCAGTTTGGCAGTTTGCAGTAGAAACACTTATTTACCCATATTGGATTCGTCAGAATGTGTACTTTCTGAAAATATATGGTTTTCTGGGGTCTCTGTACTGTTAGGGGGGTCTAATGTCGCATAATACACACACCAGGTGCTCATATTACAGCAGCCAGCGCGTCAGCCATGAAAATGTCTATACACTATTGTCATTTGGGGGTCTCTGTGCGCCACATAGTTTGGTATATCTATGCATATTGGGCATCAAAGTGTTCAGTAGACCCCTGGCGTTCATATTTAGGATGTTTTATGCTCATACGTTACGAAATGTGGGGCATATAATGGGGTAAAATTCAAGCTTTGTGACGATTTTCCGAAATTTGATAAAAACCGTTATGTTCAGCATTGCTTTGCAGTTTGGCAGTTTGCAGTAGAAACACTTATTTACCCATATTGGATTCGTCAGAATGTGTACTTTCTGAAAATATATGGTTTTCTGGGGTCTCTGTACTGTTAGGGGGGTCTAATGTCGCATAATACACACACCAGGTGCTCATATTGCAGCAGCCAGCGCGTCAGCCGTGAAAATGTATATACACTATTGTCATTTGGGGGTCTCTGTGCGCCACATAGTTTGGTATATCTATGCATATTGGGCATCAACGTGTTCAGTAGACCCCTGGCGTTCATATTTAGGATGTTTTATGCTGATACGTTACGAAATGTGGGGCATATAATGGGGTAAAATTGAAGCTTTGTGACGATTTTCAGAAATTTGATAAAAACCGTTATGTTCAGCATTGCTTTGCAGTTTGGCAGTTTGCAGTAGAAACACTTATTTACCCATATTGGATTCGTCAGAATGTGTACTTTCTGAAAATATATGGTTTTCTGGGGTCTCTGTACTGTTAGGGGGGTCAAATGTCGCATAATACACACACCAGGTGCTCATATTGCAGCAGCCAGCGCGTCAGCCGTGAAAATGTATATACACTATTGTCATTTGGGGGTCTCTGTGCGCCACATAGTTTGGTATATCTATGCATATTGGGCATCAACGTGTTCAGTAGACCCCTGGCGTTCATATTTAGGATGTTTTATGCTGATACGTTACGAAATGTGGGGCATATAATGGGGTAAAATTCAAGCTTTGTGACGATTTTCAGAAATTTGATAAAAACCGTTATGTTCAGCATTGCTTTGCAGTTTGGCAGTTTGCAGTAGAAATACTTATTTACCCATATTGGATTCGTCAGAATGTGTACTTTCTGAAAATATATGGTTTTCTGGGGTCTCTGTACTGTTAGGGGGGTCTAATGTCGCATAATACACACACCAGGTGCTCATACTGCAGCAGCCAGCGCGTCAGCCGTGAAAATGTATATACACTATTGTCATTTGGGGGTCTCTGTGCGCCACATAGTTTGGTATATCTATGCATATTGGGCATCAAAGTGTTCAGTAGACCCCTGGCGTTCATATTTAGGATGTTTTATGCTGATACGTTACGAAATGTGTGGCATATAATGGGGTAAAATTCAAGCTTTGTGACGATTTTCCGAAATTTGATAAAAACCGTTATGTTCAGCATTGCTTTGCAGTTTGGCAGTTTGCAGTAGAAACACTTATTTACCCATATTGGATTCGTCAGAATGTGTACTTTCTGAAAATATATGGTTTTCTGGGGTCTCTGTACTGTTAGGGGGGTCTAATGTCGCATAATACACACACCAGGTGCTCATATTGCAGCAGCCAGCGCGTCAGCCGTGAAAATGTATATACACTATTGTCATTTGGGGGTCTCTGTGCGCCACATAGTTTGGTATATCTATGCATATTGGGCATCAAAGTGTTCAGTAGACCCCTGGCGTTCATATTTAGGATGTTTTATGCTGATACGTTACGAAATGTGTGGCATATAATGGGGTAAAATTCAAGCTTTGTGACGATTTTCCGAAATTTGATAAAAACCGTTATGTTCAGCATTGCTTTGCAGTTTGGCAGTTTGCAGTAGAAACACTTATTTACCCATATTGGATTCGTCAGAATGTGTACTTTCTGAAAATATATGGTTTTCTGGGGTCTCTGTACTGTTAGGGGGGTCTAATGTCACATAATACACACACCAGGTGCTCATACTGCAGCAGCCAGCGCGTCAGCCGTGAAAATGTATATACACTATTGTCATTTGGGGGTCTCTGTGCGCCACATAGTTTGGTATATCTATGCATATTGGGCATCAAAGTGTTCAGCAGACCCCTGGCGTTCATATTTAGGATGTTTTATGCTGATACGTTACGAAATGTGGGGCATATAATGGGGTAAAATTCAAGCTTTGTGACGATTTTCAGAAATTTGATAAAAACCGTTATGTTCAGCATTGCTTTGCAGTTTGGCAGTTTGCAGTAGAAACACTTATTTACCCATATTGGATTCGTCAGAATGTGTACTTTCTGAAAATATATGGTTTTCTGGGGTCTCTGTACTGTTAGGGGGGTCTAATGTCGCATAATACACACACCAGGTGCTCATATTGCAGCAGCCAGCGCGTCAGCCGTGAAAATGTATATACACTATTGTCATTTGGGGGTCTCTGTGCGCCACATAGTTTGGTATATCTATGCATATTGGGCATCAAAGTGTTCAGTAGACCCCTGGCGTTCATATTTAGGATGTTTTATGCTGATACGTTACGAAATGTGGGGCATATAATGGGGTAAAATTCAAGCTTTGTGACGATTTTCAGAAATTTGATAAAAACCGTTATGTTCAGCATTGCTTTGCAGTTTGGCAGTTTGCAGTAGAAACACTTATTTACCCATATTGGATTCGTCAGAATGTTTACTTTCTGAAAATATATGGTTTTCTGGGGTCTCTGTACTGTTAGGTGGTCTAATGTCGCATAATACACACACCGGGTGGTTATATTGCAGCAGCCAGCGCGTCAGCCGTGAAAATGTCTATACATATTGTCATTTGGGGGTCTCTGTGCGCCACATAGTTTGGTATATCTATGCACATTGGGCATCAAACTGTTTAGTAGACCCATATGTTTATATTTAGGATGCTTTATGCTGGTAATGATACATGGACAATACGATGCTGGAAAGTTGAAGCTTTGAGGCAATTTCCAGATATTTCACCAAAACCGACAACTTTGGGAAAGCCTTGCGACTCAGTAGTTTGGAGCAATAAGGCATGGGTACCCATTTTAGATTTGGTAGAATGTGTACTTTCCAAAAATGTATGGGTTTGGGGGGTAAACATATATTTCTGTGTTTTTACCCCACAAAAATGCAGTCAATGTGTTGATTTTTCATTAGCTGAAGTTACCCACGGGACTGTTTGTATGCGCTAACTTCATTTTGGGGCCTCTAAATGCCAGATACTTAGGTAAACCTATGAACAATGGCCACCAAACTGTTCAGAGGAACCCTGGCAATCATATTTAGGGTGCTTTTTCTTAGTACGTAATAACACATGGGTGATATGGTGCTGGGAAGTTGAAGCTTTGAGGCAATTTTCAGATATTTCACCAAAACCGACAACTTTGGGAAAGCCTTGCGACTCAGTAGTTTGGAGCAATAAGGCATGGGTACCCATTTTAGATTCGGTAGAATGTGTACTTTCCAAAAATGTATGGGTTTGGGGGGTAAACATATATTTCTGTGTTTTTACCCCACAAAAATGCAGTCAATGTGTTGATTTTTCATTAGCTGAAGTTACCCACGGGTCTGTTTGTATGCGCTAACTTCATTTTGGGGCCTCTAAATGCCAGATACTTTGGTAAACCTATGAACAATGGCCACCAAACTGTTCGGAATAACCCTGGCAATCATATTTAGGGTGCTTTTTCTTAGTACGTAATGACACATGGGTGATATGGTGCTGGGAAGTTGAAGCTTTGAGGCAATTTTCAGATATTTCACCAAAACCGACAACTTTGGGAAAGCCTTGCGACTCAGTAGTTTGGAGCAATAAGGCATGGGTACCCATTTTAGATTCGGTAGAATGTGTACTTTCCAAAAATGTATGGGTTTGGGGGGTAAACATATATTTCTGTGTTTTTACCCCACAAAAATGCAGTCAATGTGTTGATTTTTCATTAGCTGAAGTTACCCACGGGACTGTTTGTATGCGCTAACTTCATTTTGGGGCCTCTAAATGCCAGATACTTTGGTAAACCTATGAACAATGGCCACCAAACTGTTCGGAGGAACCCTGGCAATCATATTTAGGGTGCTTTTTCTTAGTACGTAATGACACATGGGTGATATGGTGCTGGGAAGTTGAAGCTTTGAGGCAATTTTCAGATATTTCACCAAAACCGACAACTTTGGGAAAGCCTTGCGACTCAGTAGTTTGGAGCAATAAGGCATGGGTACCCATTTTAGATTCGGTAGAATGTGTACTTTCCAAAAATGTATGGGTTTGGGGGGTAAACATATATTTCTGTGTTTTTACCGCACAAAAATGCAGTCAATGTGTTGATTTTTCATTAGCTGAAGTTACCCACGGGACTGTTTGTATGCGCTAACTTCATTTTGGGGCCTCTAAATGCCAGATACTTTGGTAAACCTATGAACAATGGCCACCAAACTGTTCGGAGGAACCCTGGCAATCATATTTAGGGTGCTTTTTCTTAGTACGTAATGACACATGGGTGATATGGTGCTGGGAAGTTGAAGCTTTGAGGCAATTTTCAGATATTTCACCAAAACCGACAACTTTGGGAAAGCCTTGCGACTCAGTAGTTTGGAGCAATAAGGCATGGGTACCCATTTTAGATTCGGTAGAATGTGTACTTTCCAAAAATGTATGGGTTTGGGGGGTAAACATATATTTCTGTGTTTTTACCCCACAAAAATGCAGTCAATGTGTTGATTTTTCATTAGCTGAAGTTACCCACGGGACTGTTTGTATGCGCTAACTTCATTTTGGGGCCTCTAAATGCCAGATACTTTGGTAAACCTATGAACAATGGCCACCAAACTGTTCGGAGGAACCCTGGCAATCATATTTAGGGTGCTTTTTCTTAGTACGTAATGACACATGGGTGATATGGTGCTGGGAAGTTGAAGCTTTGAGGCAATTTTCAGATATTTCACCAAAACCGACAACTTTGGGAAAGCCTTGTGAGTAGTTTGGAGCAATAAGGCATGGGTACCCATTTTAGATTCGGTAGAATGTGTACTTTCCAAAAATGTATGGGTTTGGGGGGTAAACATATATTTCTGTGTTTTTACCCCACAAAAATGCAGTCAATGTGTTGATTTTTCATTAGCTGAAGTTACCCACGGGACTGTTTGTATGCGCTAACTTCATTTTGGGGCCTCTAAATGCCAGATACTTTGGTAAACCTATGAACAATGGCCACCAAACTGTTTGGAGGAACCCTGGCAATCATATTTAGGGTGCTTTTTCTTAGTACGTAATGACACATGGGTGATATGGTGCTGGGAAGTTGAAGCTTTGAGGCAATTTTCAGATATTTCACCAAAACCGACAACTTTGGGAAAGCCTTGCGACTCAGTAGTTTGGAGCAATAAGGCATGGGTACCCATTTTAGATTCAGTAGAATGTGTACTTTCCAAAAATGTATGGGTTTGGGGGGTAAACATATATTTCTGTGTTTTTACCCCACAAAAATGCAGTCAATGTGTTGATTTTTCATTAGCTGAAGTTACCCACGGGACTGTTTGTATGCGCTAACTTCATTTTGGGGCCTCTAAATGCCAGATACTTTGGTAAACCTATGAACAATGGCCACCAAACTGTTCGGAGGAACCCTGGCAATCATATTTAGGGTGCTTTTTCTTAGTACGTAATGACACATGGGTGATATGGTGCTGGGAAGTTGAAGCTTTGAAGCAATTTTCAGATATTTCACCAAAACCGACAACTTTGGGAAAGCCTTGCGACTCAGTAGTTTGGAGCAATAAGGCATGGGTACCCATTTTAGATTCGGTAGAATGTGTACTTTCCAAAAATGTATGGGTTTGGGGGGTAAACATATATTTCTGTGTTTTTACCCCACAAAAATGCAGTCAATGTGTTGATTTTTCATTAGCTGAAGTTACCCACGGGACTGTTTGTATGCGCTAACTTCATTTTGGGGACTCTAAATGCCAGATACTTTGGTAAACTTATGAACAATGGCCACCAAAATGTTCAGAGGAACCCTGGCAATCATATTTAGGGTGCTTTTTCTTAGTACGTAATGACACATGGGTGATATGGTGCTGGGAAGTTGAAGCTTTGAGGCAATTTTCAGATATTTCACCAAAACCGACAACTTTGGGAAAGCCTTGCGACTCAGTAGTTTGGAGCAGAAAGGCATGGGTACCCATTTTAGATTCAGTAGAATGTGTACTTTCCAAAAATATATGGGTTTGGGGGGTAAACATATATTTCTGTGTTTTTACCCCACAAAAAATGCAGTCAATGTGTTGATTTCTCAGTAGCTGAAGTAAAGTCCTGAACAATTTGGATGTGCTAACTACATATTGGTGTCTCTAAATGCCAGATTCTTTGGTAAACCTATGCATAATGGGTATCAAATTGTTCAGTGGACCCCTGGCAATCATATTTCAGGTGCTTTTTCTTGGTACCTAATATAGTTTGGGATATGCGGAGCAGCAAAATAAAACCTTTGAAATGATTTTTCAGAATTTTGAATTTTTTGTTGAAAAACCGCTATGTTCAGACAAGCTTTTATGTTTGGTAGTTGGGAGTAGAGAGACATAGTTACCCATTTTGTAATCGGCAGAATGTGTACTTTTCAAAAATGTATGGTTTTCTGGGGTAAACCTACGGTTTCAGGATTTTTTGCCTTGGAACCTAAAGCATGCCGTTTTCTGCCTTAGTGCTTTCAAAATTTGGTAATATACTGCCGGGAGTTTTTGCTGTACAGAAATCCTAAATCTCCCTAAAACTATACATATCTGGTATTGGCACGTTCGAGAGACATAAGGCTTTCCAAATCAGTTGGATTTTCATCCGTAAAATGAAATATTTTTCTGGTATAAATTGATATACGATGAAAAATGGTAATTTTTCATTTTTTTTTGGTATTTGGCACTATAAATTTTTTTGCACTGGTGTAAATACATGAAAACTCAGGCAGATTTAGAAAGCCCAGTTTCTACCGAAAAAAACAATGTATAGTTTTCCTAGGTAAACTATAGGTTTCCCCTCAGAAAATGCCCCTAAAGTGAGAGAGCACAAAATGTTTCAAAAACGGCTGGCATTTCGCGTAACCAAAATGTGAAATTCTGCTGGCACTTAAAGGGTTAAGGAAGACACTAAAAACATGCATGGATTATAGTAAAAGAATATTTAAGGGTAGTTTGGCCAAATAAAATATTTTGCATACATTTGTGAAATATAAAAGTTTGTAAATGAAGACTACTTCTGTTTTTTTTAAATGTATGTATTTATGTTCTGCCCCCTTTAATATTTTGCATACCATTGCCATCAAATTGCAGCTATATTTATAAACACAAGTGTTTAGTATTTTTGTAATGGATGCACATTACATAGAAAAACAAAAATAATCTTAGCTACTACAGTACTTTAACAAGAAATTAAAAATTTTGATAAAATTTCGAGTTTACAATTCTGTTGTATTTTATGGGAGCCTACATGATTAATATAGTGGGCTTGGGTGAGCAAGGTAAGGCGTGGATGGGGCAGAAACACACTCAAAATACATTAAAAAGGGTACCACACAAGGACTTACCACACATGAAGAATTAAATAAGGAATCAAGTGCTTGACAAATGAATGTACTTCACTTAAATATCATATTGGTTTCACATGCAGTATTTATATATTTCCACTGAGGAGTCTTTTAAGAAAAACAAGGGAAACTGTGGACAGGTTGGCAGCTACATGGCTAAAATCCAGGGCCCATATGCAATTCCACTTATTCTTGCAAAATGGATTCTGGTCACGTTCCTGTGAAAATCTAGATACATGATCTGATCTGCCCAGATACTGACACTTTTCTCTCTGATTTATTATTAGTCATTAATGTATACGGTTAGGTCACTCTCCCCAAGTATAGAAGAATGTTTTATACGGTACATGGCTTGTGTGTGCTTACAATTCAATTTCTAACTTTTTTTAATGTAAGAATGTTATCTTTAAACTTGTGTACAGGACCGGGCCAAGCCGACCAGGCACCCTAGGCCAGCATACTACCCCCTGGGCACACGCAAGAACGTGACTGCGCGCACGCGCCTGAACATGACTGCATAGTAGTAGTGGGGAGGGAGGGGAGAGTGAAGATGGGGAGAGACAGAGAGGAGGGAGGGGAGAGCTGCAAAGGTGTAGGGAACACGGAATAGGGGTAAGCAGAAGACTCTTAATAGGTACTTGCCAAAAGGGGAGGAGGAGGGAGGGGAGAGCTACAGAGGTGTAGGGAACACGAAATGGGGGTAAGCAGAAGACTCTTTATACAGTAGTGTATATATATATATATATATAATTCCGAGGGATGCCCGGTAAATAAATATTCCTGGGTGCACGATCAGTAAATAAATTACACAAAACAGAAAAAGAGGATCAGCACACAGGTCTTAAAAAAAATAAAGAATAATTTTTGAGAAAGGCTCTGGAAGGGCTGAAAGTTAGTCCATAGTTCTTTAATAAATTATTCTTTATTTTTTTTAAGATCTGTGAGCCAGATATTAATCAGATGCCTAATGGGGATGTTCTTTTAATCTAACATAGACATTGTTATTCTAAAACAATTTTCAAATTGCCTTCACTTTTTATTATTTGTCTTTTTTAATTAATTAACTTTTCGTTAAACAACATTCCAGTCTGGAATTTTGGCATTTATCTGGACGGTAGGAAAAATTCAAAAACAATAAAAATGAAGGCCAGTTGAAAAGGTTTAAGAATTGGACAAGGAGGACATTGTCAAAAACAGTGTCGGACTGGGACACCAAAATACCTTAGATCAGGGGCCCACTCTCAGTACTATTATAATTCCTCTCCTCATGCAACCTCTATTCTGCTAGTCTCTTTTCTTTACATGCTGTAATTTATTATTCAATCTATTTAGTTTCTTTGTTCTCATAGAAATAGGGAATGGCCATGAAATATGCCAAATGTTTTGAAGCAGATGGGCCCACTGACACCTGGGCCCACCGGGAGTTTTCCTGGTATCCCTCTGGGCCAGTCCAACACTGGTCAAAAATAACAGGAACAGAGCAGGTAACAAAAGAATATGGAGAACGATCAGGCAGTGGTCAGACACATGCAACAAGTAAACAAGCCACAGGAACTTTGTGAGACCTGTAAATAGAGAAGGGGCAACGAGTAATTCAGCCATTTAAAGCCTTTTTGACATGATTTAATTTTGTTTCTCTCTCATGTAATCAGGGAATGGTGATTTCTTTTTTGCATAATGATGTGAACACAGTGATTCAAGGACAGCTGTGTCATGTTGCCAAACATGTTTCTTCCTTTACCTAACGTGTAGCAGTTTAACCCTTTATGTTCCACAAGCTGTAGACTGTAGATGTAAGCACGAAATATGCCATATATTTTTGGGTTTCCCTTTGATCTGTGTCTCACAGTATGGTTACTGACTGACAACGAAAGGTACTGCATTATGTAAACCGCAGCTAGTATTTTAATTCTGCTGCTATGAATCCCCTTTATATTTTTTCTCTCATCGAAGTTAAATCAAATATGGCAAAATGTCCAACAGCATTTCCTATAACAATGAATTTCAGCTCTCTCATAACATCCTTTTAGAGTTCCCAAAGTGGTCCTTCTAATGTTCACTGTGAGGATGCCAAAAAGGAACAGCAATCCATGGACCAGGAAAGGAAATTAAAGCAGTACCTGGAAGATGAGCGAATTGCCCTTTTTCTACAGAATGAAGAATTTATGCGGGAACTTCAACGAAACAGAGAATTTCTTCTTGCACTCGAAAGAGGTACGATGCTCAGTTCATGACTGTTCAAATTGCCTGCCTTTTATACCAAAATCCATTAGGTGCAACAGTAATTCTATATGTCATCTCTACTTTGAAACATTAGGATTTGTTGTTTGATATATACATGGTACCCTTCAAATACAGTGAAACTTACCCCTCATTTTACACCATTTTGGTCACACCAATATATTATACATAATTTTTTCTGTTTTTACACCATTTTTTTTTCTTGCTGGAAAAAAGTAAAATGAGGGTTCTACTGTACATGGTAATTTGATAACTACAAAACCCTATAACTAGATTCAACATTTTAAAAGTAAATATAACTTTGGAGTGGAAGATGTTTCAGTTGGTTCATGTTTGTATGTTATTAGCTAAGCTTAGCTTGATAAACAATTCACAGATAGTAAGATTAGAGTTTCCCACCATCCACCAGAATGAGATTCTGTCACTCGCTCTTCTCTTCTACAGTATGTGATTTTTTTTTTTACTTTTAAAGGTTTTTATTTTGCGTTTTCAAACAAACAAACACTTAACAAAAGACAATGTAAGCATTGTTGATGAAGGATGCCATTGGTCACGCAGGACCACAACATAGTGAATTAAATCATTTAGTTATACATTTGGAGCATAGAGTATGTTACATATTAGGTTAATGTGCGTATTACGTGTTACTTCTGTTCTCACAGAATTGAAACGTGCATATATGAGATTGAGTTTACTGAGAAGGAAATAGGTATATTACATATATTATCTGATACATTTGCATTTATTGAGTCTCTGGGTCTACTTCAGGACAGACCTCTAACCAGTGTTCCCAGATTTTTCCAAATTTTTTGGGGCATTGTCTGGCTATATATGTTAATTTTATCATCGGTAGCCTGTTATTAACCAGTTTTACCCAGTGCTTTACTGTGGGGGGTTGAGGGCTCATCCATTTCATGGCAATCTGCTTTTTGGCATAGAAGAGAAGGGTTTTTAGTAAACATCTTGTTTTATTTAGAGGTGCCAGTTCCTCCACAAGTCCCAGTAGGCACACCTCTGGTGTTAGTGCTCCAGGGAGCAGTATTTCATTAGTCAGGTAGGCTATTACCTTGGCCCAGAATCTTTGTATCAGGGGGAATGACCAGAGCAGATGGAAAAAAACAGTGTCCGGGTGCTGGCATTTGGGACAATTTGCATCGGGGCTTTTGCCCATGGCTTTAAGCCTGATTGGAGTAATATATGTACAGTGTATGATACAGAATTGTACCATCCTATCTTTTGTAGATATTAGAGAGCTGTATAGTTCCCCTATTGCCTCTTCCCACATATCATCATCTAGAGCAGGAATAAGGTCATTCCACTTGGTTTTTGCTTTGTTAAATGGACTATTAATGGTGGATATCAGTGTCTTGTACAGCCCAGAGACCAGCTTTTGTGGATTTGGGTCCCATAGCCTGTCTTCATGTGGTTGGGTTTTAGTAGAGATTGTCAGGTTACCAAATTGTGCCGCAAAAGCATGTCTGAGCTGGAAATATCGGTGCCAAGCTATGTTTGGGTGATTTAATTTAGTTTCTATTTGGGTAAGAGTCGGAAAGATGTCATTTACTAAAAGATCTGATAAGTGTCTTACCCCTATTTTAGGCCAGTACTTAAAGTCCGGTAGGTGAAGTAGGTGCTGCAGATTGGAGTTTCTCCATAGCTGAGTATAGGGAGATGGAGGGCTTGCAGCTTTTGAAAGAACCTTAGTACTAAGCATCCAGGCTCTTTGTGGGGAGCTTAGCATGGGGGGCAGTTCAGGAGTGTCTTTGGCTTTCCTGTAAGGCACATTTCTAATTGCTTCAAGAGAGCCCACCAGAGTGGAGTGTAGTGCTGTGAGTGAGTGAGTTTTCGGGGTCGGGATTAATCCAGTTATGTATGAGCGCTAGTTGGCTTGCATAGTAATACATTTGTAGATGCGGCAAGGCTAACCCCCCCCTTGTCCAATGGAGCCTGGAGCGTTAGCTTGTTAACTCTAGGGGGTTTATTTGCCCAGATAAAGGGGAAGAGAATCACATCAATGCGCTTGAAGACCTGCGGGGGTATCCATATTGGGGCATTCTGCAGGAAGTATAAAAATTTTGGTAAGTATACCATTTTAAAAAGGTTGACCCTGCCCCATACTGTTAATGGTAGACCAGCCCATTGACAGACAATGTTTTCCGTTACATAATTTTGTGTGCTTGGCAAGATAGTCACACCAAGATATTTAAAGCTGGATACCCACCGCAGTCCCTGAATCTCACCTGCTCTCTGTTCAGTTTCTAGAGTAAATAAGACTGACTTCCCTTTATTTATGACTAGCCCACTGTATGTGCCAAACTTGTCAGCTAGGCAGAGGGCAAGTGTGAATGAGTCATGTGGGTCAGCTAGGAATAAGAGACGATCATCTGCGTATAATGCAATTTTCTCCTCTAGTTTCAGTATGTGATTTTTAGGGGCATATCTATCAAATGGTAAAAGTGAACATTTTCTTTTTTAATATATATGTTACTAAAATGCCTTACAGATGATTTGTAAAAAGTAGAAGAGATTAACTCTGGCAGAAAGAGGCAATCTCATATTTTCTCACACTGATAAATATGCCCCACCGTGTGCTTACTAGCAGTACAAATATAATTGTTCTTTTAGCCTAACAATATTTTTGATAACTGTTTAGGCTATTGCCCCACAACCACTCCTAATGGTTTGGTGTTGAAAGCAATAGTATGAATTTTCGTAACCATGCCACCCTGTCGTGCTTGTCAACACACAATGATTTTGGGGCAGAAGGAAGTGGATCAGAGTTTTCTCCCCTGGTTATATACACCAATCCCTTTGAGCTGTTTATTGCCATGGATGACAAAATACTCAAAATTGCCGTTGTCCATAAAGCAGGGACTATTTTTGTACTTGAGTATAATATAACCGTTTTGTGCATTCTAATGTCTTGTATCTTTGTATTTCTTTTTTTGAAGATCGTTTGAAATATGAGTCAAAAAAATCCAAGTCTAACAGTAGTCACGTCAATAATGATTTCAGCTCTTGCCCTTCAATATCTGGTAAGATTGCCTGCTTCACAAATTTCACAGTCAGCACCCTCACCTCCAAATTACTTTAATGCGATGCACGTCCGACAGTTTCCAACTTCAATCCGTTCATCGAACCAAATATAATAATTGACGGCACCAGTCAGCGGTTTGTTATCTTAAAATGCCTTTATTGGGACATAGGCTCTGACCCCACACACCCGGCAATGTTTCAGACCACTCTCTGTCTTTTCTCAAGCTTGAGAAAAGACAGAGAGTGGTCTGAAACGTTGCCAAGATTGCCTGCTTCACAAGTGACTGTACGAGACTGCATTTGCTGTCCCTGCTCTGATACCCCTTGTTTTGAGTGAAGGTTCTGAAACATATATTTGTGCTTGTATGTGTGCACGTTTATAATCTACTACAATGTTTTTAAAGCTTTTAGGGTGGCCACAGTTAAGGCTTTGTGACTACAATAAAAACAGTTTCACAGTATTTTCCTAGTTCATAACTGGTAACACATCCCTCTAAACCTGTCTCCCACTTTTGCAGCCCAAAACTTCCCCAATAAAGCAGACCGAACTGTTTGGTAGATATTCTGTTTGATAATAATAACTGCAGCTGAATATTAAAGATTACTAGGGATGCACCGAATCCAGGATTCGGTTCGGGATTCAGCCTTTTTCAGCAGGATTCGGATTCGGCCGAATCCTTCTGCCCGGCCGAACCGAATCCGAATCCTAATTTGCATATGCAAATTAGGGCGGGGATGGAAATTGCGTGACTTTTTGTCAGAAAACAAGGAAGTAAAAAAATGTCTCCTTCCCATCCCTCATTTGCATATGCAAATTAGGGTTCGGATTTGGTTCGGTATTTGGCCGAATCTTTCGTGAAGGATTCGGTGCATCCCTACAGATTACATCTTAAAATAATATGCTACAACATGCAATTAAACCTAATACCATTGGGCAAGTGTTCTAACTATTATGTTTATTGATTAAATTACACTTACACCCACATAACTTTTATTACACATGAGCCACAATGCACAACTCAATGATATCCCCCCTGCTTTGAAGCTCTGTCATGCTGCCTTTAAGGGGCACCATCAAACCAAACCTTCATTCCTTTCCTCTCCAGGACCTCTGCCATTTCTGCAACATTTTTAACATTTAATAATAACCAGCCCCTTTCACTTTGAATACTCCATCTACTAACTCATTGTACCATATTAAGGACAACCCCCTTCCTTTGCTTATCGATCCTTCCTAAATACTTCCACTTCCAACTCTGACCTCCAATGTGACCTCCAGAGTTGGACTGGGGGACCGCAGAGCCCCCTTTGCTCCCCAAACCACCCCATCCCCCCCCCCGTGCGTACCTTTACTTGCACGTCGTGGGTCAGAGAGGGAGGTAAGCAGCGGCAGTGCAGGGAGCGAGTCTGGGCTGGCAGGTCCCAAAAGAGCCGTGGCCCACTGTGTTTTTCCCGGTGTCCCGCCAGCCCAGTCTGACCTTGGTGACCTCTCTTTCTTTTCAACTTTCATATGAGGAGGGTGGACTCTGTCAAGTGCTGTTCCTGTGCCACCCCAGGTAGGACAAAGGAAGTTCCTACTCACCCATTTCCTTAAATATCCTGCACCCCAGCTCCATACCAATTCTCCACACATGCCCTTCAGTACCATCTTTTCCTGCCCCACTTCTTCCCATTGGCTCCCAGGCATTTCTAAACAAAAATAAAAACATAGGTAGAAATGTATGCCTTAGTGAACTAAAAATATATGAATACAAGATTATAAAAATGAATAAAAACTTTTGATAAATCTGGGGTAACCGATAATTTATATGTGAATAAAATGCAGTGACCTCACCAGCGACATGCTTAACTTTATTAATAGTAAAACAAAGTACAGGGCTAATTTTGGCATTAAAGCATGATAGAAACGCAGTCTTTTGTACTCCTGTCTTTAAAATCATTTTAACAGTTACATTGTGCTAGGAGAATGGGGAAAAAAACAGTTCTTACATTTACTTTAACTCAGTTATATTGTGAAACACAGTAAGATCTTTTATTGGAATAAGTACTTTTTTTGTACAGTTGTTTGATAAAAGGGTCAGACATTTAAAAGGACAGAATAGCCCCTTTGTTCAGTATATGTTTAACGGATAGGGCACTGTCTGTACATTTTGCCTATTTTAATCACAAAAAAAAAAAATATTTGTAATGTTTGAGATAAACAGGGAACTGACGCTACTCTTTATTTGGCCCTATTATTAGATAGATAATTAGATCACTGGTGCACAGATTATCCCCCTGTATAATGGTAAGGGTAAGGGCATACCTGGCGATTCGGGAAGATTTAGTGGCCTGCGCCTCTACTTTGGGGTGACTAATCTTCCCGAACGGCTTACCCCTGTCTTCCGCTGGCTATAATCAAAAATCGAACTTTGTATTCCAAAGTCGCCTGAAGTTGCTTCACTAGGAAACTTTGGCGAGACTTTGGAATACAAAGTGCCGTGTATGCCATGCCGCAGGTGATTTTTCATTATAGCCGGTGGAAGACATGGGAAGCCGTTCAGGGGGGATTAGTCGCCCCAAAGAAGAGGCGATTAGTCGCCAGCGACTAAATCTCCCCGAATCGCCAGGTGTGCCCTTACCCTAACAAAACAGTTGCAACAATGGGAGACTGAAGGAGGGTTGTAGACTGGTATTCTAATTAGCTATCTTACAAGGACCAACCATGGAATAGCTTCAGTTTCCCATTTTGCCTTGTTTAGCTGAAGAAATAACATAAACCATATTTTTTTTGTGATTAAAACAATAGACAAATAGAACTTTCAGTACAAGCTCTATGTGTATTTAAATACTAGACCTTTAACTTAATAGTAATGAAAAAGTTCTCTATTGCCTTAGGGGGAATTTTCATTTGCTAATGCTAAACAGACCGAAACATACATCACCCGATTCACACTTTAAATATTGACAGGGACAAGTACATGAATCCAAATACCTTCTTCACTCGCACACAAGGCTTCACAAATATTGAATGTTCCCATTTTGGTTCAGGGAAGCTGGACTTCCCAGTTGAGAATCCGATGAAGCAGGGTGGATAGATGTATCTTACTCGTTACTTCTCTTGGAAAATAATTGAGTTTACAAGGCAGATATGTTAAAGTCAGCAAAATTATTGTAAGCTGGTATTAAAGAAGGCTAGAGAAATGTTTTATAATGACCTGTGTATGGCATTAAACTGAGTAGTCTTAACATGTTGTTATTTTTCAGCAGATGAATTCCAGGCCATTTCAGGAATTTGTGACTCTAACAGTACTGTATCTGAAGATGCCTTATTTAGAGATAAATTGAAACACATGGGCAAGTGTAAGTATCTTAGTTTTCTTATATCATTTCAGAATACAATTTTGTAACTGGAAAGCATCACTGGTCAGTGACCTCCCCTGGAACATGCATGGGCTCACAAGTCAACCTTGGAGTTGACAGCAGCTAAAGACACCCAGTTCAGTGCAATTTGACCATGGTACACTTGAATTCCATAAGTTTTTTAACATTACATGTATGTTCTACCCTAGATAAGTTCACATAAGTTAATTTTTTTGGTTTAGGGCTCCTTTACTCTGTATTTTTAGGAGTCACAAAGAAGTGGTGTTAGGTTTTTACCTTCTGAAAGGGTTAAAGCACTTTATTGCAAAACAATGCAGATATGTTGCTTTCTGTTCAGCAGAACTTGTGCCCATGATTCCCTGTGAATTATTAACAGAGAAGTGAAATAAACTCTATTTACAAGGCATTTCCTTTAAATGCATGACCATGGAATGTAGCTTTCAGTGGTGCAACCTGAGGATGATGCTTTGCTCTGTGTATCTGCCTGTTCTGTACTGTGTCACATAAGCATAATTGCAGTTGGAAGGGCTACATTCAGTTTGCAGACATAACCATTATTTATGAAAACTTTTTTTCAAGAAAACTATTTGAACTTTTTCATGGAGTTCTTGCCCATAATAGGATGTGTTTCCCTAGACTGAAACAAATCTTGCTTCTGAAAGTAGTCCAGTAGATGGCAGTCATGTTTTAGCATAATGCCATGGAATATATGGCAGTATATGCTGAATTAAGGAATTAGATATGGAGTTATTTTCTGTCCATTGTAAATTGCTAAGTAATAACTAGATATTATAGTACAAAGTATATTTCTATAATAGTGTATGGAATAGAAATGAAAGATTCTCTTTTGCCTTTTGCACAAATTCTGCACGTAGAGAGACATGCTGTCTGGTGATTGTAATAGGGTGAGCTCTAATACATCTTCTAGGCAAAAGGAGCCCCCCTATAAGATATATTGGATCATTCATCTGATACCCAACTCCTGAATGAAGACAGAATGAGGAGAAACAGATGCTGAGAGAGGAATAATTAATTGATTGTATTTAGACGATCAGCCTTTATACATTACATTTTTGGCTTACTAACTAAGCACAACCTATCTATTTACCCAGTTTTTATTTTACCCCTGAACTGTTCCTTTAACACAGTACTTTAAAAGAAAAATCAGGTCTGTACTGGTCTGTGCAGAATAATTGGTTTTATAAGTCATATAACTGCATCCATTTAGCAGAGAATAAGTTATTGCACCTTTGTGTGGCAATCAATTGTAAATTTGTAAATTTTGAGAGCTGAATATCCAGTTTCCATAAATCAGGTGATTCTGATTATTACAATATGTATAATAGGTAAACTGTATGGCCAATTAAGTATAAAGTACCACATGATGGTTCCAAAGAAGTATACTGTCCTCTCAACTGACATGCCAATTCTGGACAGCTGGCATTGAGAGGAATGCAATGGCTTTTTTGAAATGTATGTAGGGTTTACTTTAGGATTAGCATTTGGATGGGTTTGTGCAGAGTTGCGAGGGGGAGCTGTTAACCTTTCCAGGTTAAGAGATGCCTTGGAAGTTCTTCATTGATCAAGAGTGTTGAGTCCTTTATATCATGAGGCTCTGAGAGGTCTCTCTAGATCCCACTTGCTGGCAGGGGTGAATGGTGTTGAGGAACCTGAAGTAGGAAAATAAGTAGATAGGAATAGCTAGCGTGACGTTAGATCCTGTAATTATTATATTATGCTGGGAGTGAGAGTTAGGTTGAAGGTACTGAGAGACTGATGGGAGTTACCAGAAAATAAAAATTTTAATACTGTTTAAGGTGTATGTAGGGTTGCCATTTGGCCAGTATTTTACCTACCTAGGTGGTAAAATACTAGCCAAGGCTGGGACCAGTATTACAATTTTGAGCATAAGAGTTTTTATAGATTTGGGAACATATGACATAAGAACATATGTGACTAAAAGGGCATTACTGATGGGAGAGCATAGAGATATCGTTTCATAGCACAGAAAAGTAAAGAACTGCTCTCATAACAAATCAGGTGGTTCTGCTCAAGGTGAAGGCACAAATAACCAAGACTAGATTGAAAACAGAATCCATCCAAGTTGGGGGGGGGGGGTCACGGAAGAATCTGCATACACACATGACTTTTTCAAGTCATATTGAGAAAGGTTACAAAAAATTGTTCTGTCTTTTTAGAAGAGCCTGTTACATAATAAATTTCCATTTTTTACATGCAACTTGACCCAAAATGGCAGTTTCCTTTTATCATAGAAAATTGGTCCTGTCATGTTATTTCCAAGTGTCACTTTACACAAATCGCCCATATACTTTAGGGTGTATCCTATTGATATATTTCATACAATGTAACACGGTAGGAATGAAGCAGTGCTGCACAGGGTGGAATAAAATCTGTTGGACCAGTGTGTTGGGGTTGACAAAACCCACTTTTTGTGGGATGTTGTCTATGGAACTATACCCGCTGTATGGCCCTACCCCTCAACTTTATTAGGCTTTGATTTCTACTCTTTTCCTTGTGTTGTTGCTTATCCATGCATATTCACTTACCCATCCCTGCTACCACCAGAGATATCAGATGGGGGTGGCAGGCGCGGGTATATAAGTAATACCAGTGCTGGTTTCAAGTTTTTCTCCTCTTTGGTTAACTTTGTGCTTTTGTATTTCCTGCTCTAATTCTCAGTGTGCTATTTTTTATCTTGTTGCTGCTTTGTTTTATCTTGCCCTAAATATGCTACTGCCATGTTTCCATCCGAACTGTATGTCTTGTGCTTAGGTCAGATTTGTTCTTCTTTGTGCACTTCTAGCATCTGACCTCTTACTTGTCACTGGTATTTGTCTTCCATTCACTCTCCTGATTACTTGCGTATATTGCATAGATGCCATCTCTCTCCTAGACTGGGACTGTAATTCTTTTAGAACAATATCTAGTATAGGTCAATCTAAAAACAAATTCTTTTAGAACAATATCTAGTATAGGTCAATCTAAAAATAACTGGACTTGCTGAGTAATCAATCTGCACCTTGCAAATGAATTGGCTCCTGATAAAATTGACCCATAGTGCATGTGAATGTGAAGAGGGGAACTGGGACAGGGACTGGTGTTTTATCATGTGGGAAATGTTGGCTCTAAAATAATAGTATAATAACTAGTGCCTCTGCCACTATTCTGTATTATGTTTACTATCATGTTATAGACCTTCAGTAAAGGGTCTCTGGAACATGTTTGTTTTTGGCAGCAGTTACTTTGCTATTGATTCACTGCTGCTTGTCCCAAAACCTTGCCTGCCCTTCACAATGTCACCTGCTTTCAGTTTTTGGGCTCAACCTCAACTCTCTTTTTTGGCAGAAGGTCGAATACATGTTTCTTGCAGTAATCACTCAGTACTTCTTTGTGTAAGTCTTGACTATCCAGTCTCGGTCCAGTTGCAGTTCTTGGATATCAGCCATAGCAATAAAGGTTTCCCTCTTACTTTCCAAACAGATGGCAAATAACAGTGGCAAATTACACCCAGTGTGCACTGTGTAGCTATATACGTTAAGTAGCCTTGGCCACTGTAGTGCACATAATATTGTTAAGTAGCCTTGGCCACTGTAGTGCACATAATATTGTTAAGTAGCCTTGGCCACTGTAGTGCACATTGATGACCACGTTTGATTTGTTCACTCTAACAGGTGTCAACCATGCTCACCTGGCTGGTGATGTCGGGGGTGGGTGACTTAAGGGGCGGGACTGATGACGTGGCAATGTAATTCACTTCAATGTCCTGTCCAGATTTCCTTGTTTACGTCTTAATTTTTTTGATAGTTTTTTAAATTAATTGTCTTTTTCTTTCCAGCCTTCAAATGTATTCTTATCGCTACTTTTAATACTCGTCTTTCTATTCAGTCCCTATGTGTAGATTAAGTGCAAATTGTAGAAATATTTGAGAAACTGTTGACAAAAATGAGTTCAGGGAAGTTCTATCTACCTTGTGCTTTATTTAGTATGTGATAGAGCAGCTGATAGTAGTTTGGGAAAAGTTAAGGGAAAAACATCATGTGTTAACACCTTACTAAGTTGTTTTTATTTCGTTTTTTCTCCAGAAGAGGGAAGTCTTGCTATATGTATATAATTTTATTTGCCTTGTTGGCAAAGTATCTGAAAACATGGTAGAGGCTTTGTTATAATTATGTTCTTTTCATGTATTTGACCTTAACAAAGTTAAACAGATGCAATATTTCTAAGCCAATGTATGCTGGGATTTCCAGTTTAGCAGTAGCAACAAACAGCAGCTGTTTTAGAAATGCAGGCTTACAAGAAATGCATTTAGTAGGGATGTGCTGATTGCAAACTGACCTCTTTAAACTTTTCTCATTCATATGCACAGCTAATGCATGGTTTTTTGTGTGTATTTTATTTCACAACTGATGGTTTTTCCACAGGCAGCAGCTTTTAGCCCCACTTTTAAAGGAGTGGTTCACCTTTAAGTTACCTGACAATGGCCAATTCTAAGTAATTAATTTATTTTTTTTACAGTTTTAAATTATTTCCCGTCTTCTTCTGACTCTTTCCAGCTTTCAAGTGGGGTTGATCCCTTCCAAAAAACAGTAAAACAAATACTCTGTAAGGCTACACTTTTATTGTTACTTTTTATTACTCCTCTTTCTATTTAGGCCTCTCCTATTCATATTCCAGTCTCTTATTCAAATCAATGCATGGTTGCTAGGGTAATTTGGACCCTAGCATCTCAAAGGTTAATAACCCCTTTAATAGAAGCAGGTAAGTCTGCTCCACCCAAGAAATGTACACTTTAACAGCCCTTATTACACACATGCATAAAAAAGAAAGGACCCACATGACCCTGCAGAATATAGACTGATTTCCCTACTAAATGTAGATCTATTGTATACTAAATACTCGAGAAACTAGGCTATTTTACCCAGCTTAATTATCCAGAACAAGTGGGTTTTGTCCCTGGCGGAGAGGCCAGAGACAACACCAACAGACTCTTTACTGTTATGCTTTGCTGTCAAAAAACAGAGGACACCAGCTATGTTCTAGTCAACCAATGCTGAGAAGACATTTGATGAGTTGTCCTTCCGTGCTATAGTTATGGACCCTAAATAGTCGCCTGGGTCTTCGCAGTATAAACACAACCCTCAGCCAGAGTGAGAATTAATGGACGTCTGTCAGACCTGTTTGCTGAGCCAGCTCCAACAGGGCCTGAAAAACTGAGGAAAACCAACCAACTTACTTCTGGCTCAGCCAATTAAATATTTTGATACCTATTTCAGGCCATTCTTCCCACCAGGTACCAAACTAAAGCAGCCCATCACCCAATGTATGTGGTTTATATGATTTAAGAGAAACCCCAGGATAACAAATTCAAAATTCACTGAAACGAAAGTCACCGGAGGCATAGGTCTGTCTGACTGGTTCAGCAATCGGAAAGCCGCACTGATTAACAGATGCATTGGGCATGTCGCAATTCCCACAGGTTACAGATTCAAATAGAACAGGAATTAACAAAAACACTACTCTGGGCCATCCACTAGATTGGCAGTTGCTCCTAGCATACCCCCTGTCATTGGTAATCCTAGATTCCTGACGGGATTGATCATCCTCCCTATAACAGGTGGCAGGTAAAACTATATCCAGGTACTTACTTCTTTCAATTGGGTTCCACTGTTCCTTCTTGAGAAAACCCTGTGCCCTCATATCAAATCCACTTAACCCAATCTATTTTGGTATGACTAAATTAAACATTTCATAGTTACGCACACAACAATTAAAGCACCAACTTCTTTGGGATCCCCCTACTATTTCATTCATATGAACATTAAACATACCCCCGTACCCCATGCAAAGCTATATGGGAAGAACTAGCCTAGGGCTTTCTCTGGGTGACGAAGACTGGCTACTGTAAAATACAACAACTTGCTAAGCTAATGGTATAGAACACCAGTTAAATTAGTTATCCTAATGTTCCACTTGCTGGAGATGCAGTGCTGAACTAGGTACACTATCTCACTGGGCTGTAATTGGGTAGGCAGAATAGGCATGTGTCTAGGGTGCAGGCCTGGTGGTGGGGGTTGTCAGGACACTTACCTCTCTGCCTTCCTTCCCTTAGTTTCAGCCTGTCAGAATCTCCCAGTCATGGTGAGTTGTGCACATAATAAGCAAAATAGCAAAAGTACATTGTAGTTATTTTCGGATATTCTGTCGTGTTAGCATTGTGTAGGCTTTGTTTTGGCCTAGATATTATAGGGAGGATTTCTGACACCAGTACTGGGTTATATTTATTTTCCTTGCTTGACTGTGATGAAAGAACTATTTTTTTTGCCACAGTAGAGATCTGTAAATGATATATGAGAGATTGCATTTAGGCACATTTCTGTTTGCATTTAGGCACTATAGGTCTGTTACTTATGTGGCTACTTATATGTTGTTAAGTGGTTTTATTTCTGTTACTTAAATATGTGGCTCACATATAGAATTTGAAATATTTATCTTAATATTTGCAGTCCTGACATTTTTTTTATCAAAAATCAAATTTGTTGGAATAAACTCACAATTTAAAAAAAACTTGAATGTTTGCTTATTTATAATAAAACCTGAATGTACCTTGAATTTTTCAAGTTTATGGATTTAAAAACCTCCCATTTGTGAGTTTACAAACTCAAAAACCCTAAAATTAAAAATATGGCTTGTATTGACCTCTACATTTTCTACAATGTTCAATGTCCTTTACATTCCAGTTTTCCATTTGTGTTTTGCTTAAAAATACCAGACATTTGAGTTTTTGAAAATGTAATGCAAATTTGTGAGTTTTTGTGCAAAAAAATTTCAAATCGTGGCAAAAATTCAAATTCCAACCTTCATAAATCACTCACTAAATGAAACCTATACAAAAGATTCATATTCGTGCATTAGGAGCAGACAGGTCTCCATCTACTACAAATACTTATTGTTGTCCAGATAGTTGTCAGGGGGCCTAGCGGCTCCTAAAGTGAGTAGTGTGGACCAAGGAGGAAGCCAGGAACTGGAGTCCAAGATCGAGGTATCCGAAGGGTTAAACAAGAGAATGGTCAGGTCACAGGTAAAGTTCTTCAGGCAGGCAGCGAAGGGTCAAAGTCCAGAACCAGCAGGCATCAAGATCAGGGATCAAAACAGGAAATCTTCACAGGAAACACCCAGGTACAATGTAGGCAAGAATACCTATAATTGGGCAGCGTCTCAGCGTTCAGGGTGCCCTTTTATTATGAATTTTGGCGCCAACCGGTGACGCCATCTTTGATCCTCAATTGACTGTTGTCTTTTTTATTTAATTTAAAGACAAATAAAGAGGTCATCAAGCCCAACAGACATGCAGCTTTCATCTTATACTATTGCCTTCTTCTTTGTCATCAGTCATTCCACTGACTTTTGATCGCAGTCGCTGCTTAAGTCAACTTACAACATATTCCATTGACCAATGTCAGACTCTAGAGACAACACTCATAAATATCAGTCGATTTCCTCCTGTGATATCTAAATCTATTCATTGTCTAATCTCAGACTTGTTTAGGTTGTGATTTAAAGGGACTATACACACCAGTATTCAACATGAACAAAGTATATATTTTCTGCCTGGTCTTTAAATTAAGAAAATCCATATTTACTTTGTATTATTATAAAGCACAAACGGATTGCTTCTATGTTGTTTACTTTCAACTGATGAGCATTTCCCTAATACCTGTACTGCGTTGTCAAATGCCGTGATGATCTGGTATTTGCAAAATGCGCATGGGTGAGCTTTTACAAAATTTCCCGTTGATGCAGTTTAGAATATTGCCAAGGTACCTCAAAGGTTGTGGGAACGTTCTTTGAGGGTCAGAATTAGTAATCCACAGGCTTGACAGATAGAAATTGGTAATTGCAGTCCTTTTTTTACCAATGGTATCATTGTTAATGTGGCCATAGACGTAACAATTGCAACCTTTGGTCGCAGGAAAGATTCAATTTAGACAGCTAGCAGCAGAATTCTACTGTTTCTACTTGTATATTTGACGATTAACTCTAGGGGGTATATTTATCAAAGCGTGAAGTTAGAGATCACCACAGTCCACTAGAGTGAAATTTTGCCTCTCTCCATTCATTTCTATGGCATTTTTAAAAGAGTATTTATCAGTGGGTGAAAGTTCATCCTTTAAATATCCCATAGAAATGAATGGAGATAGTGGGATTTCACTCTAGTGGACCGTGGTGATCTCTAACTTCACTCTTTGATAAATATACCCCCTATAGTTAATCGTCAAATATACAAGTAGAAACAGTAGAATCCTACCTGTACCTGAGGATTAAGCTGTAAACTCTGGCCGATGTTCTGGCGCCTTCAAAGGTGCCCAACCAAAATTTTCCATTCAAAGAGCTGACCAATATCCAAGTCTTTTGCCGATATCGGCCGGCTCATCTCCCACCACATACGCACCGAATATCTGTGCATCTATGGCCACCTTTAGAGTATGTTGCAGATGTATCCTAAGATTGTTGCACATTTGTTTATGTAGCTGCCATAATTCTTATGCTGGGGCTTTCAATTAACCCCCAAGACACAGTTTTTCCTTAGTATCATTCAGCTACCAGATAAAACACCAACATTTTTGATCACTGTTATAGTCATTGGTGAAAACACCACAGATGCCAACTCCCTTTTGGTGGAAAATTAGGTGTCTAGGTCAACTCCTAGGGCTTTATATCAAAGGAAACAAACTGCATTAGTCCATGTGACTTTGAGACACTGAAACCACTCTGTACCAAAGCCCTGGCTGCAAATAATTAGAACAAAGCTGTCCAATTTGGAGGCCTGCAGACCAGATGGCCCTTCCAAAGGATCTTTATAACCCCCGATCTCCTCAAGGGATCCATAGACTTCTTGTGTGACATCATGATTTTATTTTAATTAAGCCCGCTGAAAATGAAAATGTTGAACCACTTTAGAGAATTTGCTTTTTATCTATAATAGAAATCCCCAACTGATATACTTTCAGTATATATGGAAATGATATTCAGTATATATGGAAATTATATACTCTGCATAAAATAGGGATGCAAAATAGTGACAATTAGAGAAAGGCACAGTTAAATAAGTTCGCTAGCAACCAAAATAATTGTAAATTTTGTTTTGTGTTTTCAGCTACAAGGAAGAAATTGTTTGAAATCGCCCGAGCTTTTTCAGAGAAAACGAAAATGAGGAAGTCGAAAAGGAAACATTTGCTGAAGCATCAGGTGTATCCTTTAATGAAGCTATGATCATTAGCTAACCAATGCATTAAACTAACAAACTGAACTATAGGTAGTGATGAGCTTAATTTTTTTTTTGCCAAGTCTTGCCGCAAAAATTGCCCATAGACTAATGGGTGAAAAAAATTGTGATGCATCAAAAATTTGTCGCACAATTTGTTGCTTGTCAAAAAAAATTGTCACCCATAGACTTCAATGCATTTCTGCTGATTCACAAATTTTCTGCAAAGTGAAATGGGTCAGATTCACCCATCACTAATTGCAGAAAGTCCTGCATTGCAAAGCTTTATGCATATTACTTCTAATCTTCTAAAACAACTCCGCTTTTATAGAAACCCTGACATCAGATTGCCAAGGACTACATTGTGCAGTTCCTCAATTTCCCATGCACTAACCCCTATATGTAATAATTTATAAACTTCTCACTGTGCAGAATGATTCACACAGTCAGTATATTTGCCCTGCCCATGGTTATATTTACAAAGCTGGATAAGAGTGGTGTATTTAATGTGCAAACAGATTTGCTCATTTTGTATTTGTGCTGCAATGGTCCTTAAGGGATTTTCAATATGGTATAATCGCAATTTATGAATATTTATGCACACACTCTGTATTTGAGTTATGCCACGACTTTGGTGGCTGAGAAAATATTTGCAAAACAGTTTTTGAAAATTGTGAATTTTTATTACTGCCAACGCTGTTTTTGCACACAATGGGGTCATTTATAAACAGTGGGCAAATTTACACCTAGGCAGTAACCCATAGCAACCAATCAGTGATTAGGTTTTTTCAAACGGCTGCAGGATGAGCAGTGAAAGCAATTATCTGATTGATTGGCATGGGTTACTGCCCAGGTGTAAATTTGACCAGTGTTTATAAATGAGCCCCAATGACCTTGCATAGTCTCAAACATCCATCTCATTTGCGAATATTTGTGCACAGCGCAAATTTGCAGGAAACAAAAAGACAAGCAAAGTAGTGCAATATTTCAGCATTCAAGGAAAAACATAGGTAATACAACCATTTTTGAATAAATATGTTTTGAGCAAACTTTATAAATGACCCCCACTAGGTTTGCCCAGGAGCAGTAACCCACAGCAGCCAATAAGATGCTTTTAAACAGACGACCAGTAAATACTGCCTGCCGATTGGCTGCTATGTGTTACTGCTCCTGGCTGAACTTATTGTCTTTTATTCATGACCCCATAAATAAGTGGTATGCCAATTTTATATAAAATCAGTCAAAGTTAATGTATACTCAATACAATAAAGGACTGTGCTGAAAAGTCTGAAATGTGAATCTATATAAAGTGAAAATATACCACTTTTAGTATTTTATATGCTATGTATGTGTTCTGCTTTGTTATTAGTGGGTCTGGAGGTTACCTAGGTGAATCACTGGCCATTTTCTTTCATTATTTGATTACACGCTACACTACTGCTGTACAGAACACTAGCTTTATATTTGTTGTCCCTGAAAGTTGTGTATACATATAGTACTACAGTGCTTTCTGTGTAATAACCTTTCAGTATATACATTATGTGGTTTTTGTGAAGTGTGCATCAGGGGATAACTGCTAGAATTTGTTAAGCTTTTGAATCAGTGCAGTTGGACATCTATTTTCTATACATTTACTGGCAATTTGCATTGCTTTATACAGGAAGCAATCTACAGGAATTCTTACCTTGTTTCCAAAATGGAGGTAAAATTCAAAAAAATTGCCATGCCTGACATGCTGAGTGCATTTGTGTTTATGAAAAGTATATTTAAAAAAATATGTAAAATTGTAAACAAATGTGCTGGCTAGGAGAGGTAAGAATCTTTAAAGGACAAGGAAAGGCTTTTATTAATATGTATTGCAATATATTGGCCATTAAAGATGACGGCAATATTCTAGGCAGAATCAGTTCACGTTTGGAGAAAAGTTAAAATCAAGGAGGCAATCCAAAATTTCATTTAGTATTCGGGCAAATCCAAGTGGCTTGCCAAACTGATTCCAACACCTTAAAATCACCTTTTTAAAATCACAATTTTTTTTGCGCACACGAGACGATAAGTTTTCCAAAGTCGACCATTTCCTCGTGAGGCAACTTCGGGCGACTTCGGAAAACTAAGCGCCGTGTGTGCTTTAGCGCAGGTGACTTTTCATTATAGCGGACGGGAAGACACGCAAAGGCAGTTCGGGGAGATTGTCGCCCAGAAGAAGAAGCGATTAGTAGCCAGGCGACTAAATCTCCACCGAATCTGCTTGTGTGGACTGACCCTTCAAGTGAATATGGTGGTTCAGGAGTAGAACTGGGCAGTAAGTTGTGAAAATCAATTTGCTTTTTATTTAAATTGGCAATATTTTCTTCTGTAACATTAAGGTCCAGTATGGTAATCTAACCCAACCCAGCTGGTGAAAATATTGAGAAATTCATGTCCAGGGGGGCCTTGTGTGTTTAAAAATTTTCTTAATAAAGACTTCAGCCTTGGAACAGCTGCCTCCACAGCGAACCTTCTGGATCATGTTGAAGTTCATTCATGTGGTAAGCACAATAAACCCAAAAATCTTTTATAACGGAACCTTTGTGCTAAAGTAAAAATAGTTTGTCTAGAATTTGAGCCCAATTGCTATTGAACTAAACCATCCATCATTCTTAATCAGCTCCTTGTTACAGTTACCTGATGTGATGAGAGCTGACTGCAATAATATTATGTACCTTATTATTTACCTGCTAAACTAAAACAAAGAATGCTGTGCAGCATTCCACAATTTGAAAACTCACGTGTGGGGGCCGATTCACTAAATTCGAGTGAAGGGTTCGAATTAAAAAAAAATCGAATTTCTAAGTTTTTTTGGGCTACGTCGACCATCGAATGGGCTACTTCGACCTTCGACTACGACTATCGAAGGATTCGAACTAAAAATCGTTCGACTATTCGACCATTCGATAGTCGAAGTACTGTCTCTTTAAGAAAAACTTCGACCCCCTACTTCGGCAGCTAAAAGCTACCGAAGTCAATGTTAGCCTATGGGGAAGGTCCCCATAGGCTTGCCTGGGATTTTTTGATCGAAGGATTTTCCTTCGATCGTTGGATTAAAATCCTTCAAATCGTTCGATTCGAAGGATTTAATCGTTCGATCGAATGAAAAATCCTTTGATCGATCGATCGCAGGATTTGCGCAAAATCGTTCGACTTCGATATTCGAAGTCAAACGATTTTAGTTCCTAGTCGAATATCGAGGGTTAATTAACCCTCAATATTCGACCCTTCGTGAATCGGCCCCTTAGTGTCAAAAGCCAGAGAAAATCTACCTGGAAAAACTGTCCCAAATCATTTTCAAGCAGCATAAAAAGGAGGTACATACTTGCCCCAAAAAGCTGCATTTGTTGCAGACGTGTAAACTGCAGAAATGAAGTATTAACGCAAAGGGCACATTTTCTATGTTAGCTTTGTGGGCTATTTCACACAGCGGTTTAGTAGGGCTTCACAAGCAATTAATATTCTATATTTCTATTGGTTATCTGAAAGTGAGTTCAAGTCTTCAACTTTTTGTAGATGAAGATGCGCAGTCAAAGTCGAGACAGCAGAACCGTGAAGAAAACGAATCACTGAAAGGACAACCAAAGTAGGTTTTCTTGTAATATGTACCAGTATGCCCTCTGACTAAGTTGCCACCTGGTCAGTATTTTACTGTTCCAACTAGTAAAAAATACTTACTTTGTAGTAGGAAGAAAATACAATGGTATGGAGGATTAGTTGGGTTTGTTTCCAAACATTTGCACATCCTAGAACAACTCAAATGTGTGATCTGGCAGACTTTTTAGCCAGATATATATCATGCAAGCAGTCAGTAACCTGCTGACTCCGTGTGGCGTGGCACACTTGGTAAGTTATATTGGCCAACTTTACTGTAATCAATTTCATCTCTCTCCAATAAGCGATGGCCGAAACCCAGCTGTAATTGTTCCTCAAAAGTCAGAGAGAGGACCTTGTACTCATCATTACACAGACATATTGCAGCTCCTTACTTGAATCTAGAAAAGGCCTTACCTACACCCCGATACACTTTTTATGCATCTGGTGGACAAATGGATAATAAAATTCCGAGATACCCTAATCTAACGGGAATTCTGTATTAAAAAGTATTAGATGAATGCGTTAATACAATACTCACAGTGCAAAATCACAGGGGCCTGCGCTGTTGTTACACAGATGAAAAATTCTATTAATGCAGGAGTCTGGAGTCTCTTGTCATCAATCACCCATTTTAAGTATGACATTTATTCTTTAAGGTTAAAGTCTGTGTCCCCTACCTGGTCGCCATTTAAATCATATCAGTATACTTCAATTACATTAATCTGGTAAAAAAAATTCTTTGCTTGCACATGCTGAAGTCTAGTAATGTTTACCTTTAGAGGCAAATAAAATGGTGTAAAATAGATATGCCACAAAACAATGTAAACATAGTACAGTTATGGGATCTGTTATCCAGAATGCTCGGGACCTGGGGTTTTCCAGATAGCAGATGTTTCCGTAATTTGGATTTTTATACCTTAAGTCTACTAGAAAATCATGTAAACATTAAACAACCCAACAACAAACCCAAATAGGCTGGTTTTGCTTCCAATAAGAATTCATTATATCTTAGTTTGGATCAAGTACAAGGTACTGTTTTATTATTACAGAGAAAAAGGAAATATTTTTTAATAATTTGGATTATTTGATTATAATGCAGACTATGGGAGACAGCCTCTCGGTAATTTGGAGCTTTCTGAAAAAGGAAATAAAATAAGGAAATATTTTTTTTAAAGTTTGGATTATTTCTATAAAATGGAGTCTATGGGTCATATTTATCAAAGGTCGAGGTGAATTTTCGAATGAAAAAATAAATACATTTCCAGCTGTTTTTTGTGTACTTCGACTAGGGAAACGTCCAAATTTGATTCAAATTTGAAAAAAAATCAAAAATTGGTAGACTTTGAAAAATCAAAGTTTTTTTTGGGAAAAACGTCAAATCGAATTCGCTTAATTCGTATGATTTTAATTCAGCCGAATATGGACCTATTCGATTTACCAAAAAAAAAAAAACATTTAATTTCGGTAGGTCTTTTTGAATACGAATTTCAAAGTTTTTTTAATTCTAAATTCAACCCTTGATAAATATGCCCCTATGTGTACTGCCTTTCTATAATTGTGAGTTTGCTAGATAACGGGTTTCTGAATAACCAGCCCCAACAACGTAAACTGCACAAAAGCCTTCTATTTTGGAGACTGAAGGGTGGGAGGAATTGGGGTAGGATAAGAACAGAAAATGTAAATAGTTAGCCTTTAATTGTATAAAATGTTATTTTGACTAACCATGTATTGAATTAAAAATTGACTCTTGTTTTTAATTAGTTCTAATTTACCTTTCAGGTCCTAACTCCAAGTCCTTGGTGACTTAAATTGCTTATCACAGCCAGAGGAAAGAGATTTGGATTTGTGCTGCGATTACCTTTTTTTTTTTTTTTTTTTTCCCCTTTTGGACAAATACAAGGCACAATTTTTTAATCACATATTTTAATATTTAATGATTACAGCCAAACCTCAATATTTGTAGCAATCATACTGCTGAAATATAGCGGTAAAATGGCACAACAGATTACTTAGCTCATTTTCATCTGTATCATTTTGTATTTTATTTTGTCTGGAGGATGTTTCCTCTTTATGTAGAAAAAACACATTTTAGGGAAATTTCTGTGCACAACACAAAAAGCTGTTGATTTACTTTTTGAATAAGAAAAAATAACCAAGTGCAATAAACATAAAATGTTATGTTATATGTTTGTAGGGGACGAATCACTTTTATTCACTCTTTATCTAATTCATAGGCTTGCAAACTGCGGGGTTGCCCCCTTGGGGGCTTAATTGGGGCACTCAGCCCGATGGTGAGATTTGTGTTGCATATGTATCTGCCTTACTTGTTAGCTGTGATGCGGTAGCAGTGTGCCTGTCAACAGTATTTTCAGACATCTGTAATCTTGTTATAAGAAAAATGGGGCCTGACCAAATGTTGAAGCTCAAAGGATGGACTTCAGATCATTTGAAACCTTTTGATCAGTGTGTCTTGTCATATGTAGCTGTATAAAGCCACGATGATACAACATCCTTCATGCTCATGTCTCGCATCACAAAACTATTCACAAGTGTAAAGGGAGAGAGCAAAAGAATACTCACTCAAGTAGCACAACAATTACTGCTCCCTCCCTTATAATAATTCAACAAAGATTTTTTTTTTACAGCATTATAAGATTTTTATATTTATTTTTTTTAACAGGTTTTTAGTGCAGGATAATATGTTTGTATTATTTTAATGATAGTAGTTAAGACTAGGTTTCACTTCACAGGCCATGTATTGGGTTCCAGTGTGCACCACAGATGTATCTTTTGGCTGTGCAGGCAGCCTGTAGTGGAGAAGGAAATCGCCTTTGGCATAGTAAGGTAGCATATAACATTGACATTGGTTAGAAGAATTCGTTTCTGGAAAAGCTTAGCCTGTTTTTTTTTTTTTAATTTTTATAACAAAAGAAGGTACTGTCATTTTCTTTAACAATCTTTTAAATTATAACTAAAAACATTTTGTGGGTATGAACATGCCCTACCGTATAAATAATGAAATCACCTCGGACATATCTTGTTTTTTTTCTAAATTAAAATAATCCATTGTAAAAAAACTTTTTCTTTTGAAAGGGGCTCAAAATTTAAAAAAAAACAAAAACATGTAGTTACTATATATTTTGTACTCATGGTAAAAGAAAACTGAATGTTTATTATAGTAATGTAAAGAGCGCTGTTAATATGGTCGCATCAGAAACAGACATTTAATTGTATGTATCATACGTCATGCAGTATGGTGTTAAGACAGATTTAGATTTGTATACTTTGTAAAGTATTGATGGAATTAAAAAAAGTTATGTATTATTCAAACGAAATACAAGTGTTTATTATGATGCCACAATTATAGCTATTTATTATCTTGTAGTAACTCTCACTGGTAGAGGTCAAAGATCATTAGTAATGGATCAGGCACCTTGGGTCAATGACACAAGCTTTCTGGAGCCACCCTAATGAATGCGCAGCTTTATCTGCTAAATACTTACTGTACAGTATAGCTCCAAATTACCGAAAGCCTGTCTCCCATAGATTCCATTATAGTCCAATAATTCACATTTTAAAGATGATTCCCTTTTTCTATATAGAAATAAAACAGTTCCTTGTACTTGATCCCAATTCCCAACTAAGATATAATTAATCTCAATTGGATGCAAAACACTTCTATTGGGTTTAATTAATGTTTAAAAGATTTTTTAGCATACTTAAGGTATGAAGATTCAAATTATGGAAACAGCCCTTATTCAGAAAATCTGAGGTTCAAATTGGACCAGCACTCCAGTTATTTTTCAAATGATTCAATCATCACTAGTGTTTTCCAACGTTTCGGCCCTCCTTGGGGCCTTTATCAAGGATAAAGGCCCCAAGGATGGCCGAAACATTGGAAAAAAAAAAATATATATATATATATATATATATATTTATACACACACACACAGCAGGTCACAGCAGATCACAGTAGACTTTAGTTTTGCTTCATTAACACAGTTGTGCAAATTCCTTTGGTGTATTTCATTATACCAACGGCAGCCAGGTATAATAATATGCTTTTTGGTGTGCAATCTATTCCAGAATTTGTGTGTGTGTTACTACCCATGTGTAAATGTGTCCATTGCTGATAAATGAGTCCCACAACTGAAAATATCTCTGCTCACTGAATCTTTCATTGAGCAGCCAACATTTAGGTCAGCTAAACGACCTTCCTAAGGAGAGTGCAGAGCCCTTTCTGCTCTTGGCATTTGTATATAAATGGAGCAAAGTTGTTTTCACACACCATGTCACAACATATAGCATTTATTCTAGTAATAACAATATATTTAACTGGGGAGACATGTTGAGTCTCTGAGCCTGCTGAATAGAATATGTTTGCTTCACCTGTATTATTAAAAAGAGAGAGAGGACAGAGTAAAGACAGAAGAACCACTAAAACCAGCAGCCTCCATCTCTAATGTCTATTCATTCACAACTAAATATTATGTGGCAAGTGACGTGATAAGATCATTCTTCAATGATCCAAGTGACCAGCAGCTCCATGCATTGCTTGCTTTTGAGACTGGGAGTTGATGATCGCCTGAAAGGATTTTTTGTAAGGTCCTATGTTCATATGTGCTAAATATAGCAATCTGTAGAAAAAAAAAAGATATAATCATACCATGTGTTAACTACTTGCTGTGGTTATACTGTAGAAACCCCCAAGACGTTGACGTGTTAAGCAAGTAGTCATTTTTATATTGTCATGCACATGCTGGTTTACTACAGTGTCCTGTGTTAATGTCTTAAAGCAATTTCTTTATTAAAGTCAGTATTTGTATTAACCAAACCCTGTGATTGATGAAGTTTTTTTGGTGCACTGTTAAATTAGTTTATTTTAATATGTTTATTTTAATTCCATCTTTTTAAGTCCAATGTTTACACAGCCATTACATCTTTGTTTTACAAAATGTTTGGTTCATAAAAGAAACATGTCTGTTTTGGGCAGGGTACATTCTTCCTCTCCGATTATCTTAATATGATTTAGGAGCAGATTTATCAAGGGTCTAAGTGAATTAGAGGGAATTTTCTAACTAAAAAAATTCAAAATTCGAAGTAATTTTTTGGATACTTTGACCATCGAATAGGATACTACGACTTCGAATTTACTTAGAATTCGATTCGAAGTTGAAGTTATTTTTACTGAATTTGACCGTTTTGCGGTCGAAGTAAAATCGTTCGATCGATCACTGAAATCGTTCGATGGGACGATTTTACTTTGACCGCAAAACGGTCAAAGTCGGTAAAAAAAACTTCGATATCGAAATATAGCCATTCGATGGTTGAATTTCAAAGTATAATTCACTTCGAAATTCGACCTTTGATAAATCTGCCCCTTAATGTTGTTTACTTATACTTTATACGTTTATTTAAGTTTCTCTTGCAAAATATGCTAATTATGCAAGGACTCCAGGATCAAGGTTGAACTTGATGGATGTGTGTATTTTTTTCATCCTAACTTACTATGTAATTATGTATGTCACTTTCTCAAAACTTAACATCACATACATCACCATGTTGTAATTTTTAACCTTTGAGTATACCAGCTGGCAACACTCCTGACAATGACTCTCTGTAAAGAAAATTACACCATTATATATCGACATATACTATACATTTATTAAAAAAATAAACTATATACACATCTGAAATTGTTGCTTTAATCATGTCCCAGCTGCAGTTCAGCACAGACCCCTTTTTGGAGATAGCAATGCAATCCAAGGGCAAGGGATTGGGGACATGAAAGGTTCATTCAAGAGACAGCTATTTGGGGCTCAGGTGAGGGTAAAAGCGCAGTTCCTAGTCCCTAGAGTTTGTAAAGGGCCAGGCAAGCCACTCAAACTTTTTGAGTGTCCTTTTAAAAGAAAACTATACCCCCCCCAAACAATGTAGGTCTCTATAAAAAGATATTGCATAAAACAGCTCATGTGTAAAACCCTGCTTCATGTAAATAAACCATTTTCATAATAATATACTTTTTGTAGTAGTATGTGCCATTGGGTAATCATAAATAGAAAAATTGCCATTTTAAAAAACAAGGGCCGTCCCCTAGGATTAACGGTGCACACAAACAAACTATACATGTTAGGTCACATGAGCCAATTAACAGACAGAGTTGTGTCTTTTGCTTCCACACTTCATCCTGTTACAGTTAGAGTTGTAGTATTTCTGGTCAGGTGATCACTGAGGCAGCACACAGACCATCAAGAAATGGTGGTTCAAGGTAAGAGATGTAAAAGGTCAATCTTTACTTAAATATATATTCTAGTTTGGTAAGATGCTGTAATATGCCACTTTTACAGTTTATATCAAATTATTATTTGGGGGTATAGTTTTCCTTTAAGACATATAGGGCTACACCCTGTGTACGGGATCTGCGGCTGTTCCCATTCACAATGCAGCAGCTGATCAAAATAAAATGGAAAGGTGGCACTCCGGTTAAAAAGAAAATGGGTTTTATTGCAACAGGTCACAGACCAACATCACCTGATGCATTTCCATGATTAAGGGAGTTGTTCCCGAAACGCGTTTTGGTGATGTTGGTCTCTGACCTGATGCAATAAACCACCTTTTCTTTTTAACGGGAGTGCCTACTTTCCATTTTTTTGCAAGTCTGATTACAGTGGGAACGCTGGTGGCTGAGCACCCGACAGAGCAGAATGGAGCTGTACTAATCACGCACACAGAAGGTGAGTCTGGAGCAGCCATAACCCCCCCTTCTCTACTTTAACTGATCGAAATAGTTCACCTCTTCAACAGCTTCACCAGGTATTTGCTTCAGCACCTGATACCTCTGTGGTCTCCTCTTCTGCTCAAACTGAGCCCTGCCTGAAACTCCCTTTGGGCACAGTCACAGTCTCCTGCACCACAGAGCTCTCAACCCAAAGGTCAGTTTTAGAAAAACAAAAAAGTTGCAACCCTACTCACATCAGCCAATGTGCACACTCTTCCCACAGAACTGTGTGTCTGCATCAGCTATAACTTCTACCTCTCAATCTCAATTTAGTCACTGCACCTTTATGTAGATAAGCATTTATTACAAACTTTTTTTTGTAGATAAATATGTAGTTATGAAGCATTATAAATTTTGTGGCCCTGTTGGGATTTTGCATGGATTTGCACACAGACCTGAGCGTCCTAGGTTTGGGCAATCTCTCTCTCTCTCTTAAAAGCCGCAAAAGCTAGTGGCGGGGGAAGATCTATCCCTTAGATTGAAACCAAGGTTCAGGAGACACTGATTACAAGTAATGCTACTATGCAGAGAGGTAGAAGACCTTTTATACTATGACCGGAGGTAAACAAGTTAGGGACCACTGTATGGAGTTTACATTGAGGTGGTATGGTGGCTTATCAACTTTATGATCATAACTTTGTAACTAAAAACCCCTGTTTTTGTAAACACATGCACTTGCAAATATAGTGAATTACTTATGAGACAGGGGACCAGGAAATGTGCACTGATTAATTGGCCAAATCAGTAGCACTTCCATTGTACTTAAACATATTTTAACTTTTGCTCCCACAACCCTCTTTTTTTTGTATATCGTCTTAGGTCCTAAGTCAATAATAAGAAGACATTTAATATAGCCCTTCCTTTAATGCTGTGCCATTAAAAACTTGAATAAACAAATTGCTGAATGCGTCTTAACAAGATAACCATCCACAAAAAAAAAACCTTTTTATCAATAAATGCCTATTCATATACAGCCACACTATTCATTGCTTTTAAAAAAGCTTAACCCATATGTACCTGATCTCAGGTTAATTTTTTATTAAAAATGTTAAAATCGCCCCAATGTTTGTATTTTGTATCATCTTACCCCCCCAATATAAAACCTAATAAATATGAATGTTAATGATTTACTGAATAGTTTGATACCCAATAGGTTTATGATTACAACTATGTGGCATGCAGAAAAAAAGTATCTTATGCATGCCATGTAAAATAACGTAGTAAGATGCCAATGGAGTAAAAAAGTATGAAGTGCTCAATCCAACAGTGGTGGGGTTCGCCAACTTCTAATCATTTGAAATGTAGTTAAACAAAATCCAATGAAGAGCATGTACAGTAGGTACAGTTTCTGTGTAGTTTATTTAGTGATACATAGCACTGCATGTTTCAGACCTCATGGGTCCTTCGTTTGGTGCAGTTTCCTCAGAGGTCTGAAACATGTAGTGCTATTTATCTCTAAATAAACTACACAGTCTCCATACATTTCATTAACATAATTTCCCTTTTTCTCTTTATAAATAAAACAGTACCTTGTATTTGATGCTCACTAACCTGAATGACTCCATATTGGTGGCAAAACAATCATACTAGGTAAACTCACTGGACATCAGGAACGCCACTACTCTGGTATTATACTATACTGGTACATGACTCCCCAAAAATGTTCTTACATTCACCAACCCTGGAATGCTGGAGGATTTGTGAGCAAGTGCAGTATATATGGTGTTCATTCTCTACTTTTTTTTGTGGTCTACAATGTTTTTAGAATTGTGTGTTATCATTAAAGGGGTAGTTCACCCTTAACTTCTAGTATGATGTGGACTGTGATTTTTGCTGTTTACTATTGCTCTTCACTGAATTTTTTCATGTTTTTTATTATTATTGAACTTTTTGTTTTGCATGTTTCCATTTTGAAATTTTAGCAGCTCTCTGGTTGCTAGGATCCAATTTACCCTAGCAAAACGACAGTGACTTGAATGGGAGACTGGAATATGAAAATGAGGTGGACTGAATAGAAAGATGAGCAATACAATATAATACAAAAGCAATACAATGCAATAACAAAATAATTGTAGCCTCACAGGAGAACTATCCCTTTAGTACATCATGAGCTAAGCAGAAACTGGAGTTATGGGCCACGTGGAGAATGCCACCAGCTATACATTTGCTAGGTTGTTGAATTGCCTGTTCTTTATGATGCTCAAGTGCTAATTTCAATTTACAATGTAGATCGTATAGTTACAGTGCTACTATTCCACTCCACTCCCTGCCCTTTCTAACCTCCACACTACAGCTCTTCTCTCATTACCTCCGCACATGCTCACTTTCAAGACTTTGCAAGGGCTGCACCCCTTCTCTGGAATTCTCTCCCATGGTCTGTCCGACATTCTCCCAGCCTTTCTGCTTTCAAAAGATCTCTTAAAACAGACTTGTTTAAAGAAGCCTACCCTCATTCTGTTTAGCTACCAAACGCAATAACATATGCTACACCTCTACCTTGTTTTTTGTTAATCTTGCCAATTCCCACACCTTGTGTCTCAATCCCTTCCCCTTTTAGATTGTAAACTCTTTTGCACAGGGCCTTTTGTATTTGTTACTGTTTTGTATGTTATACTGTATTTATTTAATTCTGTATGTTCTTTGTGTATACATATTTATTTTACAGCACTGTAATTATAATAATAATAATAACAATAATAATAATATTAATAATGGTAAGCAGTGTAATTTTACAATCTAGGATAGTCGTGCAGCGACTTTTGGGGCTTATAACCATTTTTATGGTGTGTAGCCTCCCCACATTAATGTAACCAGTTTTTTAATCATAGGGGGTATAGCTTTTGTTATACATGTCTTTTAGCTAAAGGGTCAGCTGCATTCCCAAATATCCGATGCCTTATTTTCGCCATTTAAACCCAAAGTTTATCTCTAAGAGCTTTTTCTGCTTCTAAGGATATCAAAAAGGAATCGAGAAGCTTTCAACATGGTGGAATAGGTGTGAAATCCTTCTAAAGCAATGGTGTTATCTCTCCCCATTATGAAGCACGCCTGATCTGGGTGGATATGTTTTTTCAGGGATCTTGGCACAGGGCAGTAGTTTTTACAACACTTTAAATCTTTAGGGGGTTTGAGCAAGACTAATATATTTGTTTTTGCATGTGTGGGAATAATGTAAAGTGTTTGTAATATAGCATTATTAACCTATCAGGCCCAGGGGCCTTTCTAGGCATCTGTCTATTCATAGTGATTTCTGCCTGTAGCATCTGAAAGTCATCTGTAGACAATATTGGAAGGGCACACATTTTCAAGTATGCCAGCATCAGAGTTGAAGATTTATTATGCATTATTTAGCTAGTAGGGTATCCATCTTGTTTCCCTTTTTCCCATTGTAGTGGGAGACCTGGAGCGAAAATGGATGTAAGACATTAGAAGGTGGCCTTTTGTTGGTGGAGGAGTCTGTTACAGGCTTGATCTCCCTGCAGCGGACCAAGGTTGCTCAGGCTGTATCTGGATAAAGGGCTATTTTGTGGCTCTTCATCTCCAAGCTCTCCTGATGATAGAATGATAGAAGCTTTAATTTTGTAGTAATACATATATACTATAATGTCTCTTTGTTGCTTAGTTTGGACCTCAAGGCCCTGTTGGCTCTGTCCATTTCAAAATGCTGTTATTTATATCTGAAATGTCCTGTATCTTGCAGGGGCTCCTGTAACATGTGTGTCCATGAGTAGGGCCTCCAGGTCAGTTACTATTTCAGGGATGCCTCCTAGTCAGATGTTATTCCTGCGGGATCAGTTCTCAGCATCCTCTTGGTAGAAACAACAATTGTCTTGGCTTATGCTTCCTTCTTAATCAACACATTTCTTATTGGTAGCTATCCTTATAAAACTGGAGCACTGGAGACCAAGGATAATACTGATATTAAGATAAAGTGGCAAGCGAATATGTGAAATTTTAAGATTGTGTCTGTAACTCTAGCTTCCCTTATAACATATTGACCAGTACAGAATGTTAGATGAAATTCACATAACTTTAGGGATATGGTGTATACATTTACACAGTAAACCACTTTTCCTCACATCCTAAATATAAATCTTCTAGACTGGGATCAATACCATGTGGCTTTTTTTCCCCATACTTGACAACCCAATGCTTAACATTAGGGATGTAGCGAACGTCGGAAAAAAAGTTCGCGAACATATTCGCGAACTTGCGCAAAAATGCGAGCGGTTCGCGAACGGTTCGCGAACCCCATAGACTTCAATGGGAAGGCGAACTTTAACATCTAAAAAAGACATTTCTGGCCAGAAAAATGATTTTAAAGTTGTTTAAAGGGTGCAACGACCTGGACAGTGGCATGCCAGAGGGGGATCAAGGGCAAAAATTTATCTGAAAAATCTGCCTGTGTGTGCTTGGAAGAGATAGTGTAGGGGGAGAGCTGTTAGTGATTTCAGGGACAGATGATAGTAAGTTTGCTGGCTAGTAATCTGCTTGATACTGCTCTGTATTGGAGGGACAGAAGTCTGCAGGGATTTGAGGGACATTTTAGCTTAGGTAGCTTTGCTGGCTAGTAATCTACTGTTCTCTTTAAACAACTGCCATACGTTGCCCTTGTAGGCATTGTTTGCCCAGTTTTTTTGGACGCAGCCACTGAAGCACAGTTGCCAGAAAAAATATGCCATATAAATGCTGAAAATAGTCATTTTTCGCCATACGTTGACCTTGTAGACATTGTTTGCCCAGTTTTTTTTGGACGCAGCCACTGAAGCACAGTTGCCAGAAAAAATATGCCATATAAATGCTGAAAATAGTCATTTTTCGCCATACGTTGACCTTGTAGACATTGTTTGCCCAGTTTTTTTGGACGCAGCCACTGAAGCACAGTTGCCAGAAAAAATATGCCATATAAATGCTGAAAATAGTCATTTTTCGCCATACGTTGACCTTGTAGACATTGTTTGCCCAGTTTTTTTGGACGCAGCCACTGAAGCACAGTTGCCAGAAAAAATATGCCATATAAATGCTGAAAATAGTCATTTTTTGCCATATACGTTGAGTCAACGTATGGCAAAAAATGACTATTTTCAGCATTTATGTGGCATATTTTTTCTGGCCTCTGTGCTTCAGTGGCTGCGGCCAAAAAAACTGGGCAAACAATGCCTACAAGGTCAACGTCGTTGACCTTGTAGGCATTGTTTGCCCAGTTTTTTTGGCCGCAGCCACTGAAGCACAGAGGCCAGAAAAAATATGCCATATAAATGCTGAAAATAGTCATTTTTTTGGTCGCAGCCACTGAAGCACAGTTGCCAGAAAAATTATGCCATATAAATGCTGAAAATATAAATTTTTTTGGTTGCAGCCACTGAAGCACAGAGGCCAGAAAAATTATGCCATATAAATGCAGAAAATATGCATTTTTTTGGCTGCAGCCACTGAAGCACAGAGGCCAGAAAAATTATGCCATATAAATGCAGAAAATATGCATTTTTTTGGACGCAGCCACTGAAGCACAGTTGCCAGAAAAAATATGCCATTTAAATGCTGAAAATAGTAATTTTTCGCCATACGTTGACCTTGTAGACATTGTTTGCCCCGTTTTTTTGGACGCAGCCACTGAAGCACAGAGGCCAGAAAAAATTAAACCAGTAGGGTTTGCACCCTAGTTTGTAACGGTGGCGGAGGGAGGAGGACGCTAAAGGACAGCTGTGTGTGGAGTCATGAGGCTTGAAGAGAAGGACAGCTGCATAGAAGTCAGAACAAGTCTTCCGGCGTGCAGTAACCCTCCGAGATCCACCCCTCATTCATTTTAATAAAGGTCAGGTAATCGACACTTTTGTGACCTAGGCGAGTTCTCTTCTCAGTTACAATCCCTCCTGCTGCACTGAAGGTCCTTTCTGAGAGCACACTTGAGGCTGGGCAAGACAAGAGGTTCATGGCAAATTGTGACAGCTCTGGCCACAGATCAAGCCTGCGCACCCAGTAGTCCAGGGGTTCATCGCTCCTCAGAGTGTCGATATCTGCAGTTAATGCCAGGTAGTCCGCTACCTGCCGGTCGAGGCGTTCTTTGAGGGTGGATCCAGAAGGGTTGTGGCGCTGCCTTGGACAGAAAAACATTTGCATGTCTGATGTTACAGACCGGCCAAAGGGCTTTGTCCTTGCAGGTGTGCTCGTGGCAGGATTACTGGCACCTCTGCCCCTGGAATGTTGATGAGTTCCTGAAGTGACATCACCCTTAAAAGCATTGTACAACATGTTTTGCAGGCTGGTTTGTAAATGCCGCATCTTTTCGGACTTGTGGTATGTTGGTAACATTTCTGCCACTTTATGCTTGTACCGAGGGTCTAGTAGCGTTGCGACCCAGTACAGGTCCTTCTCCTTAAGCCTCTTGATACGGGGGTCCTTCAACAGGCATGCCAGCATGAAAGACCCCATTCTCACAAGGTTGGATGCAGAGCTATCCATCTCCGCTTCCTCATTATCAAGGACTGCATCATCCACGGTCTCCTCCCCCCAGCCACGTACAAGACCAGGGGTCCCCAAAAGGTCACCACTAGCCCCCTGGGAAGCCTGCTCCTGTTGGTCCTCCTCCTCCACAAAGCCACCTTCCTCCTCTGACTCCACTTCTGGCACCTCTCCCTGCGTTGCAGCAGGTGCCTGGGTTCGTTCTGGTGATTGCGACCATAAATCGTGCGCTTCCAGCTCCTCGTCACGCTGGTCTACAGCCTCATCTGTCACTCGTCGCACGGCACGCTCCAGGAAGAAAGCGAAGGGTATTAGGTCGCTGATGGTGCCTTCGGTGCGACTGACCATATTTGTCACCTCTTCAAAAGGTCGCATGAGCCTGCAGGCATCGCGCATAAGCACCCAGTAACGGGGGAAAAAAATCCCCAGCTCTGCAGATCCAGTCCTACCACCCAGTTCAAAAAGGTACTCGTTGACGGCCCTTTGTTGTTGCAGCAGACGTTCCAACATAAGGAGCGTTGAATTCCAGCGAGTCTGGCTGTCAGAAATCAAACGCCTGACTGGCATGTTGTAGCGCTGCTGAATGTCAGCAAGGCGTGCCATGGCTGTGTAGGAACGTCTGAAATGGGCCGACACCTTTCTGGACTGGGTGAGAACGTCCTGGAATCCTGGGTACTTGGAGACAAAACGTTGGACTATTAAATTTAACACATGTGCCATGCAGGGCACATGTGTTAAATTTCCCAGTCTCAACGCTGCCAACAGATTGCTTCCATTGTCACACACCACTTTTCCGATCTGCAGTTGGTGTGGGGTCAGCCACCGATCGGCCTGTGACTGCAGAGATGACAGGAGTACAGATCCGGTATGGTTTTTGCTTTCCAGGCACGTCATCCCCAAGACAGCGTGACAACGGCGTACCTGGCACGTCGAATAGCCTAGGGGGAGCTGGGGGTGCACAGGTGTGGAGGAGGAGAAGGAGGACCCAGCAGCAGAGTAAGAAGAAGAAGAGGAAGAAGACGAGGTAGAGAGCGATGGAGGAGTAGAGGTGGTGGCAGAACCGCGTGCAATCCGTGGCGGTGACACCAACTCCACTGTTGTTGTTGTTGTTGAGCTACCCATTCCCTGCTTCCCATTCCCAGCCATTACCAAGTTCACCCAGTGGGCAGTGTAGGTGACATACCTGCCCTGACCATGCTTGGAGGACCATGCGTCAGTAGTCATATGGACCTTTGGCCCAACACTAAGTGACAGAGATGCGGTAACTTGGCTCTGCACATGTTGGTACAGGTGTGGTATTCCCTTTTTAGAAAAAAAATTGCGGCTGGGTACCTTCCACTGCGGTGTCCCAATTGCTACAAATTTGCGGAAGGCCTCAGAGTCCACCAGCTGGTATGGTAAAAGCTGGCGGGCTAAGAGTGCAGACAAGCCAGCTGTCAGACGCCGGGCAAGGGGGTGACAGTCAGACATTGGCTTCTTACGCTCAAACATGGCCTTCACAGAAACTTGGCTGGTGGCAGATGACTGGGAATGGGAACAGGTGGTCAAGGTGGAAGGCGGAGTGGAGGGTGGTTCAGATGGGTCAAGGAGAGCAGAGGTAGAGCAGTAAGATGCTGGACCAGAAGGAGTGTGGCTTTTAGTTTGCCTGTTGCCTTTGAGGTGTTGCTCCCAAAGTGCTTTGTGCTTGCCGCTCATGTGCCTTCGCATAGAAGTTGTACCTATGTGGCTGTTGGGCTTACCAAGGCTCAGTTTCTGACTGCACTCATTGCAAATTACAATGCTTTTGTCAGAGGCACACACATTAAAAAAATCCCACACTGCTGACTTTTTGGAAGTGTGCGATCTGGCGGTAACAGTAGAAGTTGGCGGCATTGGCGGCAATGGCGGGTGCGTTGGCCGGCTGAACACAGGTGCCGATACATGTTGTTGCCCTACTGATCCCTGCGGGCTGGCCTCCCTGCTTCTTCTAAGTCTTATTCTCCTACTGCCTCTCTGACTCTCCGTCTCTCCATCTGAACTACCCTCCTCTTGCTCTCTTCTACTAGGCACCCACAAAACATCAATCTCCTCATCATCATTCTCCTCAGATGCATCAATTTCTTCTGACACATCACAGAAGGAAGCAGCAGCGGGGACCTCCTCCTCCTCCTCATCACTCATCATTATGTCCATCTCTGTCGTGTTCTCTGCCAGAATTAAATCTGGTGTAACGTCCTCATCTCCTTCATCTTCTTCTGCCAATAATGGTTGCGCATTACTCAGTTCAAGAAACTCATGGGAAAATAACTCCTCTGACTCCAGTGAAGAAGGGGCACCGGTGGTGGAGGAAGTGTTACGTGGGGTGGCCATAGCAGTGGAGGATGAGGAGGATGTTGTGGTAAAGTTAGAAACGGTAGAGGATGGGGTGTGCTGTGTAAGCCAGTCAACTACCTCTTCAGCATTTTGGGAGTTCAGGGTCATTGGCTTTTTAAAACTGGGCAATTTGCTAGGGCCACAGGATTGCATAGCAGCACGGCCCCTAGCACGGCCTCTGCGTGGCGGCCTGCCTTTGCCTGGCATTATTTTTAAAAAAACAACAACAACAAAAACTCAGTTGGTTTTTCTGGAAACGATAATACACACAGCTAGATGGCAGTTTGAAGAAAACAGTGTGCAAATAATGCCTACAAGATCAACGTATACACTACTACAGCGGTGGATACGGATTACGTAAAATATATGAATGCTGCTTGAAAAAAAGTAACTCAAGTGGTTTTTCTAGAGACGATAATATTATCAATATTTAGACAAAATGTGAACAAGCTCACACAGCTAGATGGCGGTTTGAAGAAAACACTGTGCAAATAATGCCTACAAGGTCAACGTATACACAGCGGTGGATACGGATTACGTAAAATATAAGAATGCTGCTTGAAAAAAAGTCACTCCGGTGTTTTTTCTGGAGACGGTAATATTATGGATATTTAGACAGAATGTGAACACGGTCACACAGCTAGATAGCAGTTGGTTGAATAACACACTGGGCAAAAAATGCCTACAGGGCAAATAATGCCTAAAAGGTCAACGTATACACAGCGGTGGATACGGATTACGTAAAATATAAGAATGCTGCTTGAAAAAAAGTCACTCCGGTGTTTTTTCTGGAGACGGTAATATTATGGATATTTAGACAGAATGAGAACACGGTCACACAGCTAGATAGCAGTTGGTTGAATAACACACTGGGCAAAAAATGCCTACAGGGCAAATAATGCCTACAAGGTCAACGTATACACAGCGGTGGATACGGATTACGTAAAATATAAGAATGCTGCTTGAAAAAAAGTCACTCCGGTGTTTTTTCTGGAGACGGTAATATTATGGATATTTAGACAGAATGTGAACACGGTCACACAGCTAGATAGCAGTTGGTTGAATAACACACTGGGCAAAAAATGCCTACAGGGCAAATAATGCCTAAAAGGTCAACGTATACACAGCGGTGGATACGGATTACGTAAAATATAAGAATGCTGCTTGAAAAAAAGTCACTCCGGTGTTTTTTCTGGAGACGGTAATATTATGGATATTTAGACAGAATGTGAACACGGTCACACAGCTAGATAGCAGTTGGTTGAATAACACACTGGGCAAAAAATGCCTACAGGGCAAATAATGCCTAAAAGGTCAACTTATACACTACTACAGCGATGGATACGGATTACGTAAAATTTATTATGGCTGCTTGAAAAAAGTCACTCCGGTGTTTTTTCTGGAGACGGTAATATTATGGATATTTAGACAGAATGTGAACACGGTCACACAGCTAGATAGCAGTTGGTTGAATAACACACTGGGCAAAAAATGCCTACAGGGCAAATAATGCCTAAAAGGTCAACTTATACACTACTACAGCGATGGATACGGATTACGTAAAATTTATTATGGCTGCTTGAAAAAAGTCACTCCGGTGTTTTTTCTGGAGACGGTAATATTATGGATATTTAGACAGAATGTGAACACGGGCACACAGCTAGATAGCAGTTGGTTGAATAACACACTGGGCAAAAAATGCCTACAGGGCAAATAATGCCTAAAAGGTCAACTTATACACTACTACAGCGATGGATACGGATTACGTAAAATTTATTATGGCTGCTTGAAAAAAGTCACTCCGGTGTTTTTTCTGGAGACGGTAATATTATGGATATTTAGACAGAATGTGAACACGGTCACACAGCTAGATAGCAGTTGGTTGAATAACACACTGGGCAAAAAATGCCTACAGGGCAAATAATGCCTAAAAGGTCAACTTATACACTACTACAGCGGTAGTAAAATAAAAAAAAGTTAAATAAAAAAAGAATGAATATTAAAAAAAAAAAAATTAAAGTTGGTGCTGCTGAACTACTAGGAGCAGCAGATTAGCACACCAGTCCCACTCCCCAACACTGCTAGACTAATAGCACTGGGCTCTTATAGTAGTAGTAGTAGTAGTAGTAGTAGTAAAACAACAAAAAAATAAATAAAAGCAGTCCTTACAAGGACTATTGCTATTGCAGCAGTCAGCAGATGAGATCAGAAGCAGGACAGCTGCCCACTGCAGCTACATACAGAGCACTGCAGTAGAAGGTAGATTACTAGCCAGCAAAGCTACCTAAGCTTAAATGTCCCTCAAACCCCTGCAGACTTCTGTCCCTCCAATAACAGAGCTGTATCAAAACGATTACTAGCCAGCAAACTTTCAACTGTCCCTGAAATCACTAACAGGCAGCAGCTCTCTCCCTACACTATCTCTTCAGCACACACAGGCAGAGTGAAAAAAAGCTGCAGGGCTTCGGTTTTTATAGGGAAGGGGAGTGGTCCAGGGGAGAGCTTCCTGATTGGCTGCCATGTACCTGCTGGTCTGGGGTGAGAGGGCAAAAAAAAGCGCCAACAATGGCGAACCCAAAATGGCGAACGTCGCGCGACGTTCGCGAACTTCCGGCGAGCGCGAACACCCGATGTTCGCGCGAACAAGTTCGCCGGCGAACAGTTCGCGACATCTCTACTTAACATATAGGGGTAAATTTATCAAAGAGTGAAGTTCCACCACTAGAGTGAAATTCCGCAGCTCTCAATTCATTTCTATGGGATTTTGAAAGGCGTATTTATCAATGGGCCTTTTATATGCCTATAAAAATCCCATAGAAATGAATGGAGAGTGGTGGAATTTCACTCTAGTGGCGGAACTTCACTATTAACTTCACTCTTTGATAAATATACTCCATAATGTTTGCTTTGCAGTAGTAAACCTAACTTTTTTTTATATTTTACAATGTATGGGATTTGCATTGGACAATTATTTATCAACACTGTTTTTTCATTTATTTTTGTAGCTGTTTAAAGATTTATTTTCCCTCAGGTTAGACTGAAATATTTATCTTAGGAACATTTAAAAAGATAAATAGAATAAAGTTCTTACAACTACAAATGATTTGATTTAGCCACCAAGGTTTATGATAAAAAAAAATCAAGACAACACTGGCAATTGATTTGTGTTTGACCTTCAGAACAGTGTCAGGCTGGCCCACCAGGATACCAGGAAAACTCCTTCTAAGCATTTGTAACAATTTCATGTCCATTCCTTAATTCTGTATGGCAACAAAGGGGCCAAATAGATGGAAAATAGAGTTTATCATGTACAGAAAAGTACTAAGAAAATAAAAAGGTTGTGTGATAAGTGGAGAATGGTCTGAAGGTTTTCTGGTGGGCCCCTGGCATCCCAGTCTGACACTCCCTCAGAATACAAAGGGTATTGTGGAAGCATGTCATAGTTAAATAAAGTAAAATCATAATTCTAGTAAGACGGAGCTGGCCTAATTTGCTTAAAACATGCAAAAATGGATTGATCAATGCTAATCTCCGGGGTGGTTTAGCAGTTATATCGGTCAAAATATACCTTTGAATTAATAATGAATAAAAGGTCAAGCACTGAAGGGTTCTGTTCAAGGCAGCTTTTATAAAGATCAAAGAGCAATGTGGGACATTTCAATAAGGATCTGGGACAGTGGGATGAGCTGTCAAAATTGGCTCTGACCGGCCAAAATGAGGGAAGTTGGGAATTATGCTATTAAATATTTTTTTGTCTACACACTTATGAGTTGTGATTGTGCTGTGGCTGTTTTAACCCAGCAAACTGATCCCAGCTACCTAGTCCCTTACAAGCTATAGCTGCAACCCTCTTATCCAGGATGGCCTGACCATAGATTTGACATCAAGGGTGCTTCAAAGTCAGAAAACCTCTGCTCAATAATAATAAATAGTAAGATTGTAACTGATGTTTACTAATAAAGCATAAACAGAAGAAAACAAAAACACAATACCTGTGTTGACTTTTTGCAGTGCTTATATGGGAGCCATCATTAAAATTAAAATGACCAATGACCAATGACCATCACAATTTTTAATTGTGAGTACCCTGAACATTTGTGAGGCACAAGCTTGATGTTGGTATTATATTGTACTCAAGCTTACTGGCTGCATCGTACATACAGTATTTATAGTTGAAGAAAAAAGGTTTGCTACGCTTGGCCAATTTACATATTTAGTATGTAAGTAGGCTATGGCATGTTTAATGCAAATGTTAATGCCCAGTTATATTTTGTTTCACAAACAATTACTTGTGGCAAGTGCAAAAGTTTGGACAACATTTCACTGTGAAAAATTGTTTTTTGCAAAGACTAATGACCTTGTTAGGTCTTAATGGCCATTAGGTGGTTGAAGAGCATTATAAAATCTCAATCCCCATCCCCAGATTTTGGGGTGTCACTTTAGGATTGGGCTATACAAAGATTAAAAACTCTTCCAGCTCACAATTTTCACTGTCCATAATGAAGACATGGCAATTGTGAAAGCCAATGCAAGATCAGGAAGACAAAGAAAACACTCAGAATTGAAACTTTACTGGCCAGAACAGCAAAGGCAGAGGCAACGGTAAACAACATCAGACTGGCCAGCCGGGGCACCGGGAGAAAACCTGGTGAGAGCCAGTCCTGTTGGGCACATGGGAAGACTGTGCATCAGCGATAATTGCCAGTGGTAATCACCACATAGTGGCAGTGGTAATTATCATGGGGGGAAGTGGTATGCCAAAAGCGCAAGAGTATTGGGGGGCAATGGGCTCATGTTTTCCTGTGGGCACTGTCTCACACAGTCTGATAAAATGGATATGTACATTAACCAGCCCCCAATACAGAGCTGCTTTAGAAAGAAATAAGAAGGTGAAACATTACATTTTACACTTCAATATTAGAAAAATGGTCACAAATAGAAAATAGGAAGTAATTGGAAAAAGCCTTAATTTCTTGTGAACAATCTGAAACCAACTCAACTGAAAAAAGTGCTGGAAAGAGAACAACCCCTTTAATGCTGAAGGGCTTTAACAATCCAGCACAAAAACAATTGACCATTTATGTCATTAGTAGTCCAAGTGACTTTTTCTTAATCATCATTTATTTATCCTTTAAGTACTTTATTCCTTATCCTTATGTCGGTGAGCAACTGACCTTTGGGGCTTTTACTTTTAACTTCATTATAGCTATAGTTATTATTCCATTATGGATACAAATTATTAAGTATAATCCATAAGATGTATCTATATAAGCCATTACTAAATAACCGTCTAAATAATTGATAGGTAGGTATTACACAGTGTTCTACAGAACTCACATTGCAAGCAGGAAACCAATTAGATAATGGACTGTAATCTCCATGAGGCAGGGAGAAAATTGGGAGAATTCCCCATGAAATAGTGCTAGATGTTTTTGTGCATATAATTCCTTTGGGTTCTGTGACACAGGGCCAGAACTAGGGGTAGGCACAAGAGGCAAGTGCCTAGGGCGCAAAGGCACAGGGACGCCAGGCATGTACCTCTTCTGATGCCTTCTCCTAGTTCAGACCGCTATGTTTAGAAGCTGAGCTAGTTTGCGGGCTTCTGCGCATTTGCGTGTCCTCAGCGCATGCTCACTTGCCGTTCTTCTGCGCACGAATGAGCGGCAGGTGGGCAACGTAGTTGGCCAGGTTGCCTAGGGTGTCCGGCCGACTAGGCCTGGCACTGCTGTGACATATACGTGGTCATGAAATAACTGTGTGCTTTGATCTATTAAAAAGAAATACACTAAGCAATTATGGATTTACTTCATTTTGACTATGTTGTGCTCAGGTGTAAAACAGCCAGTTACCACTTGCTATGGCAAATGCTGGCAGTGATGGGTTCTGTTCAGGAGCCCATAGCAAACATTTCTGTGTGAAGAAGGCTGCCGTGGCCTAATGCCATAGACTTCACAGGAAGCATTTCACATTTATGTCAAATAATTTGGCTATCACTGTTTTGTATTGCTCCCTGTTTTGGTAATTTATACTAGTATGAATAAATACACATTGACATAACTTAGGCACCAAGAGCAAAATATACACTAGGGGGGTTATTTACTAAGCTCCGAATACCCGAAATTCCCTGAAATCCGATTTTTTTTTTTTTTTAGATTTTTTGTGTTATAATAGGCTTTTAAAAAATTTTACTAAACCACAAGGGCTAAAAAGCCCGAATATAACACACGGCATCTCAAACCTGTCTAAGTTGCATAAAAGTCAATGGGAACAGTCCCATTGATTTTTGTTTCGTGCAATTTCACAATGTTTTCGGAGCTTTCGGGTGAAAACTCCCAAAAATTCGGAACGAAAAAATCATGATAATCGGAGCTTTTCCCGCAAAGGTAATTTTCGGGACCCAGGTGACCCGTCAATAAGAAGAACGTATCCACTGCACACACCGATCATTACAGCGGTGCACTCCAGGGTCTTCTCAAAAGAATCACTTGATTCCAAATTATAAGTAAAAAATTTTACTTTTTTGATACATCTTGATACACCGGTAAAAACAGCATCCGAGGTCTGACGCGATATGTTTCACTGGACACAAAATGCGCCAGACCTCGGCCGCTGTAACGACCAAGAGCAGAATACCCTATTTCAATATTTATAATAAAATAATATATATAGGAAAATAAATACCTGTGTACTGTCTATTTAAAACCTGTAATAGGAGAATCATTATGCCAATGTATTGTCTTATCTCTCAGACCAAGAAGTTCTGGAACCCAAGGCAAGTAAGTATCTCTTGTGCAAACTCCCACTTGCCACCCTCCACTTGTATAATGTTGTATATGTGATATTTTTTTGGTGGTACTCTTCTTCTATTCTGCCCTAGACATGTGCCTCCTTTGTCTCCTGCCCTGCTTTCTCTGTTATTAGAGGTGGCAGTGCCAGGCCAGGTCTGCATTGCCCCTCTCAGCTCACGTCAGCGTGCAGATGAGCACAAACAAGAGGGTGCATGGGTGAACAGGCATGTGTAGTTGCACTTTTACTTCAATAGCAGAACTCGCTCAAAACTTCAGTGAAGTAATATTTGCCAGACTAGGGGAAGGCAAGTGCCTCTTCTGTCTCACCCTAGTTTTGGCCCTGAGAAGAGGAATAAAAGAAGAATATTCAAACATAATATAAGTAGTTTCTTATTTTATTTCAAAATTTTCATAATATCTGACATTAAGCATGGTTGAACATTAGGCATGATTAGAATTACCTGGGGAGAAACTACAAAACATGATATAGAAACATGGTAAAGAAATAACCAACTCAGAATATAGGTCAGGTTTTATATTTCTATTGCACAAGAGGCTCATTCATTTGCAGTAAACATTAAAAAAAAGCAATAAAAAACTAATTTCAAATTGTAAATAAAAATGAGTAAACAGAATTAAGAGTCATTACCCATTTGATTTTTAACACAAGCTGTAATAAAAGCACTTCCTGAGACATTTGTTTTACTGCAATGATAATCACTTGCAAAGCATATTCTGGGAACATTACAAAAAAGTGTATCAGCTGGAACTCTAAGGGGGTTATTTACTAAAATCTGAATTTTTCTCATTTTATTAAAACAACTTTGACCAGACTCCTATCCACAATTTTACCTTATTTATCAATAAAATAATTAAAAATAAATTGGTGAGGGGAAATAATAAAGTTGTGAAAATTGAAACTACGATTTTTTTTGGATTCTCGCCCAAAACCCACAACTTATATTGTACGAAACCCAGCGCAGATCAGGATATCTTCCAATTGTAAATGGGACGTCTGCCATTGACTTCTACATGAGCTTGGCAGGTTTGAGATGGAGTATTTTTTATTTTGACTTTTAGCAGCCTCGGGTATAATAAATCTTTAAAAATTCAATGTTTTTTCCGCAAAAAAATTGTTTTCCCCTTTAAAACTCCCAACCAGAAAAAATTGGACTTTAGTAAATAACCTCCTATGAGTCCATGATGAAAAAATATACTGTAGCTATCCAAAATATAAAAACTATAATAAAATACTTGGCCATCCATTTAATCAAATTTATAGTGGCCATACATGGGAGGATAATGATCACTTAACCATTGATATGTCATATGCGATTAGGTATTCATATGATTGTCAATGTGGGCTGTGCACTGGTCCGAGTAGGTCCTTTTGTGATCTGAACACTGGTCTAAAGGGTTAATGATTGGATCGGCAATAAATAAACAATCACAAAATATAAAAAGTTAATATCAACTGTAAATAGTCTCTCTGAAACTAGCCATTAATTCACAATCATTTTACATTGTACCTTTTAGATTACTGATATATTATGTCTCATATGAAGGCCTTGTAACCACTAATTTGATCATAACTCAAAATAGTGAATTCTATTATTAAGCTATGCAGTGATCTAATTTAATACAAAAAAACACTCATTATTTGAGGACAATTTAAACACTGGCCCTTAAGAGGTAGTTATAGCCACGTACATGTTTGTCTTATAATAGGTCTTTAAGTTCAGAAGATTATCTCAAATTTCCAGATTTAATAGGATTTCATGGCACATTAGGTTTTAGGCACAGAAGTTAAAGGAGAATTCAACCCTAAAGTTAAAAAACCTCTACCCCCCTACCCTACATAGACCCCCGTTAATCCCCCCCCCAGCCTAAGTGTTACCCCGAGCAAATGCCCCTAACGTTTTACTTACCCCTCGGTGCAGATTTAGGCATCGGAGTTCACGGGGGCCATCTTCTTCTCTTCGGAATGAGACAGGCGTGGCGGCGCATGTGCAGTAGGAGCATTTTTTGTTTTGCAAAAACTACGCATGTGCCGAAACTCACGAAAATTACATCAATTGCTGAAGAGAAGAAGAAGATGGCCCGTGAACTCCGATGCCAAAATCTGCACCGAGGGGTAAGTAAGATGTTAGTTTTAGCTGAATATGACACCCGTGAACTCCGCTGGACAGAATCTGCAACGATGGTTAAGTAAAATGTTAGGGGCATTTGCCCAGGGTAACACTTAGGCTGGGGGGAGGAGGGAGGGGGGTCAATGTAGGGTAAAGGGGTAGGAGTTTTTTCTGAATTCTCCTTTAAGGGAGTGGAGCTGGGAGAAAGATGTTTGAGCTACTATAAATAAGGTTGGAATGAAGGATCATTGAGCACTGAGGATATTTTGACCTTGCTTGCCTATTTCTGACCATGTTAAAAGCTCTTTTAATCAGTGTCGGACTGGGACACCAGGGGCCCACCCAAAAAACCTAGACCAGGGGCCCACCTAAAAGTCTTAGACCAGGGGACCACTCTCACTACTATTATAATTCCTCTCCTCGTGCAACCTCTATTCTGCTAGTCCCTTTTCCTTACATGCTATAATCTATTATTCAATATATTTAGTCTCTTTGTTCTCATAGAAATAGGCAATGGCCATGAAATGTGCCAAATGTTTTGAAGCAGGAGGGCCCACTGACACCTGGGCCCACCGAGAGTTTTCCTGGTATCCATGTGGGTGGGTCTGACACTGCTTTTAATATTGACTTAGAGAACTTACTGATCTCTTACTCCGTGCTAAATGGTATGCAATACTCTGCTTGCAGCTGCTGTTTGACTACACTAAGGGGCCGATTCACTTAGGGTCGAATTTCGAAGTTAAAAATACTTCGAAATTCGACCCTCGAATTGAAATCCTTCGACTTCGAATATCGAAGTCGAAGGATTTAGCGCAAATCCTGCGATCGAACGATCGAAGGATTTTTCGTTCGATCGAACGATTAAATCCTTCGAATCGAACGATTCGAAGGATTTTAATCAAACGATCGAAGGAAAATCCTTCGATCAAAAAAAGGTTAGCAAGCCTATGGGGACCTTCCCCATAGGCTAACATTGACTTCGGTAGGTTTTATCTGCCGAAGTAGGGGGTCGAAGTTTTTTTTAAAGGGCAAGTACTTCGACTATCGAATGGTCGAATAGTCGAACGATTTTTACTTCGAATCGTTCAATTTCGTTCGACTTCGATCGAATTCGAACGAATTTAACCAATTCGATGGTCGAAGTACCCAAAAAATACTTCGAAATTCGAAGTATTTTTCATTCGAACCCTTCACTCGAGCTGAGTGAATCGGCCCCTTAAGCTTACTTAAGTAACCTGTTAGCCCATAGAACATTTGCAATGTCACCTGTAACCTGAAACATTCGACATGCCAATAAAAAAACATCAACCGAAATTTTTTAAAAAAAAATCTACATTTTTTTCTTCCGGCGAATAGGCCGTTTTTGCTCAAATTCGAATCATACGAATCGAAGTAACATTGTATTCGATCGAATTGCAACCAATATGGATTCATGCAGCTTAATTCAAGTACACGATAATACTTTATTATATTATTACAGAGAAAATCATAAATCATAGATTAGAGTTATCATATTATAATGGAATATATGGGAGATGTCCTTCCATAATTCAGAACTTTTTTGGATAACAGGTTTGTGGATGAGAGATCCCATATCAGTACCGCCACTAAAATAATGACATTATTTAAAAAAAAAAAAAAAGGAACATTAGCATGTCTCTGAAGGGCTATGGTGAAAGTATATGGTACATAACATTTTTTTTTCAAGGTTTTTGTTAGTCAGGAAGCAAAACCAAGACTGTTATAGGTAAATGCTAAAACGTGACTTGAAAAACAGTAAAAAAAATATACTTTTTGGCCTTGGTAAAATCAACCCCAAATGTCTATATTTAATCTGCAATAATAGTAATAATAAAATGCTTTGTTTGAAAACAATCCTCCCTGCAAATTGTCAAAGAAAATGGGAAAAAAACTTCCCTTCTATTTTAAATGCATGTTTTACATGACAGTTTTGTTGAAAAGTAATATGTTAGTTCAAAGAAATAGGACAGCAAAGGCCCAGTTTCATGAAAATATTAAAAAATAATATATACAGTATCATTATTTGTTAAGCATTTAGGAGGTTGGTTGCTATATTCAAGTGTTGAACTGGACCTCCTGTGACCCACCAAATATCCAGGACAAAGTCTTACAACCATTAAATATAAAACATCCTAAACTGAATGGGTCAGATGGCTCCAGTATGATTTCATTGGATTGTCCTTCTATGGAACCACTAGATTTTTTGCTCATCAGAAGTTTCTTTTATACTGGAGGTTCAGCCCAACCACGCATTTTGCCTTCAGACAAGTCTTTTCTGGAATGCTAGAATATGTATATTTTTTTCCATTTTTTTAAATAAAAATATAAGACAAGTCTTTAAGAAAATAAGCACCTAGTAGTTTTAGAAAAGAAAGAGGTGAAAACCAATCCAGCTGTCCATGTTTTGGAATGTCCCGAAAAGTTCCATAATAAAGCTGGTAAGCGGGACTCTGTGAATGCAATGTGATGTTTGGTCATATCATGGCTTTGCATCCCTCCATTCCTACTGATAGCAAAATCCATATTGTATGTCCACTAATTGAAGGCCAACACATAACATCGCCATTCTGAACAGTTAAGAACAGATATTTTGAGCTCAAATCTTTAGCTTTTCCAATAATAACTGGTGCAGAAGAGTAAAAATTCCTATAGCCATATATCATTCTTCAAAAACACAAGCAGTTTACAACTAGCAGCTTAGCTTTGTAATGTTCATAATGTTCATAATGTTCTTGTTAAGATATTACTGTTGGTAATGTTTGATCTTTGTGTCTCATTTCAATTTTTTAAATATTTGCCATAAGTCATTTCAGGTTTCAGCACACAAAATCCTTGACAAATTTCTGATACAAAAAAGTACAGTCAAGTAATATATGTTATCAATTCCCATAGAGGGTGGATTCCTTGTGTTTCTTCATTGCCTGATATGTGGATTATCCAGATAATTTTGGTATATTTGACACCAATTTTTATCTATTATAGTTAATAAAAAAAGCTTTCATAAAAATCTTAATATAGAAAGAACATTCTACTAATGTTTTTCTGCCTGTATATTTTTCTCCCTGATAATGTTCACCTCAAAACCCATAAGAAACAGGTTACTATTGTTAGCAGCAATTAGTTTCACTCAAATGTTGTGCAATGTCTTCTCTGTTCTCATTTAATCAACGCAAGTCAATCCCTCCCAAGTAATTTAAAGAGATTTAAGGATTAGGTTGCAGAGTAATACCTTGGGTCTTCTTAGGACAGTCCATTATGTAAGTTTGTTGTTATCCGAACCTGAGTAAGTGAAGGCCATTAGAATGCTTGCACTTCTTCTCTTCAATGTGTCCCTCCAAGAGAGAACATAAGTTTCAGACAGAAAACGTATCATTATCATCTCTTGTCAAGGAATACTCCGCCTCCTTCCATTTTGAATTGTTTTCAGTACATTTGATAGGTCAAAAGTTTTTGAAATAATTTCCAGAAGATGCTCATCTTTTTCTATTCCATTAATAAATTCTTCCAAAGTCAACTCACCTAGAAACAAGAAACACAATTGCATATGTTTTATTAAGAGTTATTCTTGAAATGACTAGCTTCACCTTCAGTGTACATTAGATAAAAACACACTTCTGATGAGTTAAGATATTACATCAATGGAGGAAATACTGTACATTATTTCACTGCTTTGTAATTTTTTAAATTTCAATTGTTTTCAGATAATATGGGCAAATCTGACCTGTTTCGATATGCCGAAAATTTGCGAAACGGCGAAAATTATCAATGAAATACATTGAAGTTTATGGGCGATAATTTTTTTTTTTGACGCGTGACAACATTTTTCACCCATTAGAGTCTATGGTCATAATTTTCGTAGTGAAACTAGGTAAAAAAATCCGCTCATCATTTATAATAAAGTCAACAGAATCCATTCTCCTGTATATCCCATTAAATATTTGTTAACATAGAACCTTGAATTATATGTTAATCATCTCAACAGGCATACAGTTCAATTTATAGTAGAAAAAAATAGATGTAAGGTATAAGATGTAATCTGTTAAATTCTTCTTCCTATTCGGATAGCCTGTATTCTTATGCTAAAAAGCATTATAACACTTTGAGCTATACTCAAGAAATAGAAAATGATATAAACAAATCAAAAGTAAAGTCATTATAAGACCCCTAGCCAAAAATTTGGAAAGGACCTGTACACCATAATATAAATATGATTTTTTTAGTATGATGTAGAGAATGATATTTTGAAACAATTTGCAATTGGTTTTCATTTTTTGATTATTTGGGTTTACAAGTTATTCAGCTTTATATCCGCTAGCTCTCTAGTTTGCAGATTCAGCAATCTGTTTGCTAGTTTCCAAATTACCCTAGCACCCATACACTAATTATTTTTTTAAAGGTAAAATTTTATTGTTTTATAACACATTAAACATAAAACAAAGTATATGCCGTAAATGCAGTTGAGTTACCATTACAGAGCTTGGAATAAACCGTTTACATACCAATTCGTTTAGTAATTTGATTGATACACTCAAGAATTATAACACCGTACAGTGATATGTAAATGTTGCCTCCAAGATTCCAATCATCAACATATTGGACAGTAATATCAAGTATTAAATAGAATAAAGGATTTCTGTCTTTTACAGTATAAATAAACGTTTCTGTTCATGTTCGGGAGCCCTGACCCCCAAGTCCCACTTCCCACCATCGATTCCATATTTTCTCAAATCTTTTCAGTGAGCCTCTGGCTAGTAAGGTGAGCTTAATGAGAGGCAGATTCTGATTCACCAACGTTATCCAGTTTTGTACCGTGGGCGCTTGGGGACCCATCCATGACCCATACACTAATTTGAATAAGAGACTGGACTATGAATAGGAGAGGACGGAATAGAAAGATAGCAGTAATAAAATGTAGCAATGGCAATAAATGTGTAGCTTTACAGAACATTTTTTTTAAATGGGGTCAGTGGCAATTTATTTAAAAGAATTTAAAAAAAAAATAATAATGAAGACCAATCGAAATTCTATAACATACTAAAATTGAACTTAAAGGTGAACCACCCCATTAAGGAATCACAACAAGATTTAGCAGTTCCTCAAAGGCACATAGGGTTCTGCAATCAAGCCTATAGGGTTTGGATTTTAACTTTGGCAATGATTATAGCTGTTATAATTTTACAAAATTAAATACAAAACAGAGTCTAATATTGAAATTCTCATTAAAAAGCCCATATTTGATAAACAACAACTTTATGCACTGTATATCAATGTTTTTGGTTAAACATTAATCCCTTAACAAACTTGATAGTAAAAAATATTTATGTTTATGACAAACAGATAATTGTGCCCTTGAACCATGAATATCGTCAATAATTACTTACCTGTGCCATAACCTCAGTAGTGGACATAGGCTTATCTCAGAGTCAATTCCTGGTATTTAGGGATGTAGCGAACTGTTCGCCGGCGAACTAGTTCGCGTGAACTTCGACTGTTCGCGTCCGCCGAATGTTCGCGAACGTCGCGCGACGTTCGCCAATTGGTGTTCGCGTTCGATTCGAAGTAAAATTTCGTTCGACCATTCGACCATTCGACCGTTCGATCGCTAAAATCGAACGATTTCCATTCGTTCGAACGATTATAAGCATTCGATTGAATTAAAATCATTCGATCGAATAGCTTCGATCGTTCGATTCGAACGAAAATCGTTCGATCGTACGAATAAAATCCTTCGATCGTTCGATCGAACGATTTTATCGAGCGTTCGAAGTTCGCGAACTGTTCGCGAACTGTTCGCTTTTTTGCCGGTGTTCGCGAACATCAAATCGGCAGTTCGCTACATCACTACTGGTATTTACTTTCCCCCTAGAACATACTCAGTAGTTTACAAGTCTTAGAAGCTCAAGTCTGGACAGCTAAAGAAGCTTTGGGTGTGATTTTTTGCAGGTCTATAACAGGTTGAAAGAAGCCTTCAACAAATCCACTGATTACTTGCTAATTTTACTTGTGCTGGAAATACATTGTTCACTTACTTATATAAAAGTTCAGCATGTTTTCGCTGCTGAATATTTTCATTTTCATTTGAATATTCAAGATTTTTCTGTTACTAGTAAATTACTTTGGAAAACTCAAAACTGAAAATATTACCATTTTTATAAACGTGACCCTTCTACATATTGACAAAACATAAAAATAATGTAATAATGACAATATTTATATTTACCATCTCCATTGACATCAATCTTTTCAAATACCATGGAGGTAAATTCCTCAGGACTCATACCCCGGTGTCCGTTTATAGCTCGCACTGCCTAAAATAAAAAAAATAAAAAAAAATTAATAATAAAAATAATAAATAAAAAGATTAGGAAATCATTATTTAAGATCAGTAGTATGAACTGCTCATTTCCTTTATGGTGCCTTTTTGGGGATGATTTGCTTTTCATACTTTAGGTGCTAACTACACCAGTTCTAGTAACCCATAGCAATGAAATAATATATATTTGCTTTCATTTTTCAGTTTGGCATAGACTTATCAAAGCTAATCACTGGTTGTTATGGGTAATTGAATTTATTTAACTCTTATGTTAATAACTAAGCCCTTCTATTTCCTAATCAGAATTAGCAGCCTCATCGGCAGTGTGTCTGTGTTTGATTCTGTGTTTGAAGCAATTTCATGCCTCTAGATATATTTAGCAGACAAGCTAAGCAATACTAAGGGGAGTGGCTGTAGAAGGTTACAGCTTGAAATAAAAACAAAAGCTTTATTAGGTTTTAAATTCCACTTAAAACAGGTAAAGAAGTATGTAATAATAAATACTTTCTAAACAAAGTAGCAGTGCTCAGATATTTGCTTTTGAATGACTGAGCAGCCTTGTTCTTCTTGAGTTTTTCTTACAAATTGCTTGAGAATAGATAACACCAAATATGCCGCAGCAGTACTTTGTCATGTTATCTATCTTCCAAGAGATTATCGCCATGGAATTAGGAATACTTTTCCCTCTTGCACTAGTAGTGACATGTCACATTTGTGGGCTGCTAGGCACACTTTGGACCCATTTCCTAATCAAATTTTATTTTTTTCCACAAATCATAAATAATTTATGGTTTTCCTATATTTCAGAAAAGCTCTAAAAATTCCAGGTTTATTAAGTTTAAAAACCACGAAAACCTCTGAGGCAAAACTTTGCCAAGTAAAAGTTGTCGAGGTGCTATAGACGTCAGCGGGAGCTGTGCTGATCTGATTGCACCACTTTTAATCAATTCCGACTTTTAGAAGTTTTCAGATTTTTTTGTGTGCGAAAACTCAAATGTTTTGTTTTTTTAATTATTAAAATTTTGACATTTGTGGTTTTGGAGTTTGTGAGTTTAGTTTTGGTTTCAAAAATTTCTAAAACCACTAAAATTCGACCTCTAATAAGCCTTTTTGACTACAGGTGTTCTTGCCTGGTATAAATGAGACATCTAAACCAAAAAGGCATTCCTTCCCCTGGTGCAGGCATCACATTTGTTCTGAGCCAGTCCTCCACCACGTAATGCTCTATTGTAACCACAGTGCAAAGAAAATCCAAAAACATACACACCGGGGCACTTTTACTTAGCTCGAGTGAATGAATAGAAGAAAAAATACTTCAAATTTCGAACTTTTTTTTGGCTACTTCCACCATCGAATTGGCTACTTCGACCTTCGACTACGACTTCGAATCGAATGATTCGAACTAAAAATCATTCACCTATTCGACCATTCGATAGTCTAAGTACTGTCTCTTTAAAAAAAACTTTGACCCCTACTTCGCCAACTAAAACCTACCGAACATCAATGTTAGCCTATGGGGAAGGTCCCCATAGGCTTTCTAACCAATTTATGATCGAAGGAAAATCGATCGATCGATGGATTAAAATCCTTCGAATTGTTCGGTTCAAAGGATTTAATCGTTCGATCGAACGATTATTTCTTTGATCGTTCGAACGAGCGAATTGCGTTAAATCCTTGGACTTCGAAGTAGAAGGATTTAACTTTGACAGTCGAATATCGAGGGTTAATTAACCCTTGATATTCGACCCTAAGTAAATGTGCCCCACCCTGATGCTAAATATAATATATATGATGACAAGGGTGTATTTTTCATTTTAGTTAGATTGGTCATATACTGCATTTAAATATACACCACCCCTTTGTGGGCGTGTTTACAGCTGTAACCTTTTTAAGGATGTGAGGTCATTGTAAACTTTATTGCTTGATAAAGAAGCGGGAGCTTCGAAACGTTGCATATTCTTGCTTGATAAAGAATTTTATTTTTGATCACAAGACAAGTCGTCTGGACTTTTTTGTTTATTATAAATTGTGTCCTTAATTGGACTAAGTCACGGACTGGGTACACACTCCACTCCATTTTGTTTCGATATATGATATTTTGAGTGTTGAGTAAGCACCCATGTCCCAACCCACCCCATTGTCAAGTACACAGGCTGAAATATTTGCCTACACAGAGGTGGAAGCTGCAAGCATAGCTACTCTCACGAGGGGTTCACGGGATTTCTTACAAACAGCCCATCGGAATCTGGAGCGTCTGACCAAGAAAGCAGTATCATTGGAATTACATGGCTGCACATTGGCAGAATACTATCGGCTGAAACGAATCACGAGGGGCCTGCGAGTACATTTGCAGCCTACCCTGTTTACCCTGAAGTTCCGGTTGGAGATCGAAACACGGAAGAGAGATAAGTTTACAACAGCAGACGTGTCCATATACAACTCCGTCCTTCTTTCTGGGCCGCAAGACGCAGGCACGCGTGCCACATGGGGCACGCCACGAAGGACGGCAAGAGGCCGGACGTAGCAGTTCGGGGGAGACGTCCTCACTACGAGCTACAGATTCCTCTAGTTCTTATTCTTTTTTAGGCAACGACAGCGCTCCTTCAAGCAGCGGGGAACGCGAAGTGGGCGCCCCAGAGTCTGGCGCAATAGCTGCGACCAAACAACGACAGACGCGGGACTCCCTTAAGGCACTAATGGGGGACAAGGATGTGATATACAAACCTGCTGATAAGGGGGGAGCATTGGTCATTCTAGATAAGGAATATTATGTACAGGAAATAGTGAGCCAATTGAGCAATGCAAACACCTATGTACAACTCAGTAAGGACCCCACAGATGAAATCACAGGGTTAATATCCGAGGTATTGTCTCGGTATCAGGGACAGGGTTTAGTGATTGATGGTTTAAAAGATTACCTTACGAAAGAATTTCCATGTATACCTGTTTTCTACACCCTTCCCAAGGTACATAAAAATTTACAATCCCCACCAGGACGACCTATAGTGGCTGGTGTTAACTCAATCTTATCCCCGTTATCAATCTTCTTAGATAAGGTTTTAGCGCCTTTTGTTATATTAGGTGAGTCATATGTTAAGGACACCTCTCATTTTTTACGCCTGATTCGTGACATTGATCTGGGAGAAGGGACGGTGTTATTGGCAGCATTTGATGTAAACAGCCTGTATACTTCAATACCGCATGACTTAGGCTCAGTGGCAGTGTGGTTAACCCTAGAGGGTACGCATTATAATATGACACAGATCGATTTTTTCATGGAATTATTGGCTTTGGTTCTGCATAAAAATGATTTTTTGTTCCAGGATACATTCTTCCTCCAGGTACAGGGGACAGCCATGGGGTCCAACGTCGCCCCTACCTACGCCAACATATTTATAAATTACTTTGAGCGCAATTTCGTATATAACAATGAATTATACAAAAGACATTGCTTAAAATGGTGGTGCTACATCGACGATTTGTTGGTGTTGTGGAGGGGTGACGTTGGATCCCTTATGGAGTTCAAATCACATATAGATACTTGTGTTCCCACTATAGGGTTTACTCTCACTCATAGTGAGGAAAGGGTAACATTTCTAGATACCAGTGTGTATAGTAAGGGTAGACGCCTATATACAGACCTATATGTCAAATCTACAGACCGCAACAATCTATTATGCTTTGACAGTGCACATCCGAGGGTTAACAATTCCTCTCTCCCCAGATCTCAAATGTTGCGAGTTAAACGCATAGTCACAGAGGAGGAACAGCTCGTTACACGGTTGAGATGAGCCACGAAGTTTACATAGAGAGGCTATCCTAGACAGATACTTGATCAGGAGGTAGCCAGAGTGAAAGAATTGGATCGTGACTCCACTATACAGGAAAAGACACGCAATATGTCTAAAATGACTCGTATACCGTTTGTCCATACATATCACCCATGTACTCGCAAAATCCACCATATCATATATAAACATTGCCCATTATTGCGTAAGGCCTATCCCACTATTCCTGAATTTTAGGGGCCACCATTACTATCTTACAAACGTACGTACGTGTGACATGGAGTATGTAGTGTACATGCTTAAATGCCCGTGCGGCCTTGCCTACATTGGGGAAACAGTCCAACCCATATGTGATCGTATAAGTCAGCACAAGTCCACGATTCGGAAGGAGGTACTCAAATTACCTGTTCCAGCTCATTTTCACTCAGCACGACATTCTGTAGCAACCCTCAGATTCCTTGTGTTGGAGTCTATTCCCCCCCCCACGTCAGGGGGGGCAATAGACTCCTGCAACTCCAGAAAAGAGAAAAATTTTGGATACATATGTAGGGACCTATAGGATCTATTAGGCTCCTATAGAGTTAATCCCCTACCTTTCCTTAAGTTCTCTTTTCCCTTGTTATTGGGCCAAGCCCTTCTAACTGGTAAAGTGTAACATCTACACCTATTGGACAAAGAGTCCACACTCCCCTGCCACACTGCTATATAGTGCTGTGTAGGGAGTGGCCTCTTCCTCTTTGGCTCCTGGTGTCTGTGATGCTAGGTGTTTCCCATTGAGCCTGGGATCACCAAGGCCCCAGTAAGCCATTTACCCCAAAGGGACCTGTACCTTTGGTGCTTAAGTCGGGAACCAGGCAATCCCGTGAATGAGGATTAGCTATCATTAGGGCAGATCCTGTAATAGTCTCTCTAGGAGAGAGAGATAGTTAGATTTTAGCAGCATGAGCAGTTCTGTGCTCCAACAAGGAGAATAGCAGGGAGTAGCCTCCCAAAGGCTTTTAAGGTGCCTTTAGTGTAAGGAACTCAGTGATAGGGAACTCAGTTAGCAGAGCACTGCCTGACCCCTACTTGATCGATCCTGTTTCACTTTGGTCGCTGGTCCTTGGGAGTGAGATATTCTTCCTATTGTTTGACTTGAGGAGTGACATCTGTACATGCTGCATCATCATCAATGCTATCCTGTCTCCTCTGTGATATGCTAACTCCTACTACAGCTCCTGCGTGAGTAAACCTGTGGTCAATTGCCTTTGCATATTGTGTGCTAATAAACCATCACACTGTTTTCACCTTTTAAAGAACCTCCTGGCGTCCATTATTCTATCTTTTACACTTATATGCCTGTGGGTTGTAGTTATACACCATCTTAAAGGGGAAGCTTCCATTTAGCGAAGGCTCCGCCCTGAGTGTAGTTTCACAGTGTAACCCATGCTCATACACTAGCTGGACACCCTTAACTCCTAATTGGCGGGATAGGCCAGAAAAGCGTTACACATACATTACAAACATTATACCCTAAAGGGTTAAATAGAGAGTATGACCTGTGTGCTTTCATATAGTGTGGTAACTTTTTAACTTATGCATATAGGGTAGAGGTTGGGACAAAGTCACATCCTGAATATATGTTGTATATTCATATTGTGTTGTTTACATTTGTACTATGATACATTTGATTAACCAATCGTTTCTATATATATATATATATATATATATATATATATATATATATATATATAAAAGTAATGCTTTTTTCCCACTGCAGCATCTACAGTATATGGTCAGAGAACATTCTGGACCGGTCATCCCCAACCAGTGGCTCTTGAGCAACATGTTGCTCCCCAACCCTTTGGATGTTGCTCCCAGTGGCCTTAAAGCAGGTGCCTGTTTTTGAATTCCAAGCTTCCAGGCAAGTTTTGGTTGCAAAAAAACTAGTTGCATTGCCAAACAGAGCCTCTTGTAATCTGCCAGCCACATAGGGATTGACAAATAGCCATTCACAGCCATTTTGACACCCCAGGGACTTTTTTCAAGATTGTGTTGCCACTCAACCCTTTTTACATTTGAATGTGGCTCACAGGTAAAAAAAAGTTTGGGACCCCTGTAGACTGTAAATATACCTCTTAGCTCTTGTACTAGTCAGGACCCAACATCCATTTTGCCATTTATTCCCAATTCCTATAGTATATTCTTTCCACCCACTTTGTAAGTAATTTGACACAATCTAGCGCACTTTATTTTGGCCTCTTTGTATTTTTTATGTCCTTCTGCCACCAACTCAGAGGTTTTGTGTCATGCACCTTCTTATTCCTCTACACAACCTCAAGCTAAAAGAGTGTTATTGTATGCTAAACTATGTGTCTAATAATTACAGCTATGCATATCTTTTTTAATTATGGAAAAATGTATTCAATAGATACAGCTAAAGTGTTTTACATTTCCATATTGAATGTTTAAGTTTTGTTTACTTGAAGTATTCAGATCAGATGCTTTCCCCCCTAACTTTCTTAGGTTAGCCATCTGCTGTGATTGACGGTACATACTTTGTGCACAAATTGTACAATAGTAGGTGTTACTGTGATAATTCCCAATCAACATGCAACCTGTTAAGCCTCCTTCTAAAGAGCAATATGGTCCCTGTTTATATTGCCTTATATTAAGCTCCATTACACTGTGTAACCAGTTTCCTGTTTGTTTATGCTTTCGCAATGAAAAATCTGTTTCCATTAATTCAAATATCCAGGCGCTTACGCCAAGAATAGCCATCATTTGCATAGGAAGTAATTATTCATAATTAGCTGTATTTTCAAACGCACAGAGTTTTAGATCATATGAACAAGAACTGAAACCACATTTATGTTTAGAAAGAGCCAATTGAGGATTGATTCATTTTGCTCTGCTGTCACCCAAGTGTATCACCATAGTTATAGACCCTATTTGCCGACACTGTAAGCACATGTGCAGTTGTCTGAATTATCTTCCTTTGTAGTTTTAGCTGCTAAGAAATTAGAAAGGTTAAAAATACTTCAAATAACAAATTTGGTGTCATTGGAGACACATATCTGTGTATAAATATGCAACACTTTTAACCATTTAAGTGAAAAGTATCTACTTTTACGGTGATATACCATCACCATAAGTATCTGTAATGTGTCAATACAATAAATTCTACACTTCTGAGTTACATCTATGGAACAAAAAATGTGTAGACTTGTAATAGGTGGTTCTGGCCATGGCATGCCAATTAAAGTTTAAGGTTATTACCAGGGCCATATTTTCTATATAGGCATCACAGGTGAGAAACCTAGGCAGCTTCATGGAGGCCCCTGGATTTCGGCTATTGTATATAAAAAAACGATTATTTTGGATTTTTTAAAGCTCCCCTGCCTGTTCTTCTCTTGACACATTTGCCTATAGTGTAGTAGAGATTGATGTTGAAGAGTAAATGCATAGGACTGCATGGGATATTAATCTGGTTATGGATATTACAATTGACCTAGAAGTTCTATGAACCCTAAAAGCACTTGGGATGCCACTAGTGTCTTCATATGATCATGGAATTAGTTGGGGACCCATAATATTCTTATAAGTTACAATAACGTATATTTATATATATATATATATATATATATATATATATATAGATATATATATATATATCTATATATATATATCTATATATATATATATATATATATATATATATATATATATATATATATATATATATATATATATATTTATGTACACAAATATGTAATAAATATGTAAATTTCATATTACATATTATAGATGAGAGGATCTTTGCCAATGTGGCCACCCGTAACGGGGGAAGTCGTATAACAATGTTGAAATGAAACTAGTTGACACATGGCCAGATAATAATTGGGCAGGTTGCCATTTTGGCCCCAAACACAGCCTTTTTATAGCCAGCTAATTGAAGAAAGGGCAGTTTGTGGTGTCTCCTGATCTTATGATCATTCACATTACAGGGAGTCCTCAAGTTACTAACACACGACTTTCATACAACTCACACTTACAGACCGGGGCTGTTACAGTAACATAATATGGTTTTCTTGACTTTTATTAGCATTTAACTTTAATACACCACCTGCCCCAATCCCCTCTGCTGTGTTTTGTCTAGTGTAGAGCTCAGAAAGGTAAAAATACATATGCACAGAAATGTAAAAATAAATACTATGTTAAGACAGACATCTGTCTAAGCTGCATTTAAAAGTAAATGTATATGTTTCAATGTACATACAAATTCAGCTTAAGAACAAACCTATCTCGTACGTAACCCGGTGAATGCCTGTATTACCAATGTGTCTTGTACTGCGCCCCCAAAACTTATATTGAGGGCAACATATAGTTTAAGAAATGCTATATTATTTAGATAACTACAATTTTAAATATAATAAACACAAATACAAATATTATCAAACTGCTAAAGCTAAATTATATATATAAACTGAAAACCTAGAACCTTTTAAAAAGTCCAGAACCTAGTAAAAATAATAAATGTAACATAGGGCTCCAGTGAAGATGAGAGAGGGGACAAGCATATTTGGACCATCAGAACAAGCACTATAGTAGTGTTAGAAGATGCTTTAGTCTGGGAACCAATAGCTAATATTTGTTATATTTTTGGATTACAGTCGTATTTCCCTTTAGTGATCTCTATTGTATACATAGTAGGGGATGTTAAATTTTAATATAAAGCATATACATGTTATTTATAGCCATTGGGCTTTTTTTAACTACTATTTATTTGAAACTTCTGTTTTTGCCGTTAATGCTTACAAAGCATACACATTATATCACGGAAATGGAATTTTATGTAAAATGCAGACAGGCCCAAATTGCTTATTCAGGACTTTCATGAAGCATGCAGTGGAAATAAAGCTATAGAAAGTCTTTGTATTATTTAGTTTAGCTTGAACTTTGCAAAGCCCTTTACTCCCAACTGAACACAGCAGGCTGCTTGAATCACGAAAAAAAAAAAATTTATGTGGCATCAGGGTCATATAAACCAACGGATGGAATATTTACAGAAGCAACAAGGATGACTAGCCAAAGAAGAATGATATATCGTTCTTTCAGTAAACAGCATTTCATTCCAAGAGAGAGTGTGTTACATATTATGGAACTTTTATCCTTACCGTTAGTATGCTTAGCAATTCTTTTCGGTCAATTGATCCGTTTCCATCTGCATCATACAGTTTAAAATACCACTTTAATTTCTGATCAATTTTTCCTCTTAGAACTAAGTTTATTGCAGCAATAAATTCCAAGAAGTCAATAAATCCATCCTGTGAATGGAAAAACAAAGAGTAAGCATATTGAAGGAGTAAACACGAGTGTATCTATTTTGACTGAATTAATTTTGTTGCTTATATTTACTGTAGGTGCATGAACATATAGCAAATGCAAAACTGCACCAGATTTAAAATGAAACAAACATACAGTAATATTTATACCTTCATGATAAAAAATTTACTTTTCATTAGTCTAAATGAACACAATATTTTCAGGAGACTACACACACACTCTATCAGTAAAAAAAAAAATCTAAAAAGTTATAATTAACCTTGGTCTACAGCAGGGTCCCCAACCTTTTTTTACTCGTGGGTCACATTCAAATGGAGAAAGAGTTGGAGATGCCAAATAATGGCTGTGATCGGCCATTTGGTAGCCTTTATGTGAATGGGCAGCCAACAGGAAGCTCTGTTTGGCAGTTGTTAGTAATTTGCTTACCAGAACCTTCAGGCCCCGATTTACAAATGGTGCGCCCGTAGGCTGTCTCTGCTCATCGCCCCCCGTATGCATCCCCCTCTCTGTCTTCCCCTCCCCTTCCGCGTCGTCCTCCCGGTCTACTTGCGCCTGCACATATATGTGCATGCCAGGGCCAGGCCGAACCGGCTGGGCTCCCCAGGCATCCCAACCCCCACATCACCCCCTCCACATTCGCACTCGAACCTGAGCATACAAACTAACCGGATGCATCAAACGAGCGCAGCGTCAAGGACTGCAGACCGGACTATTGGTAGGCAACAATGAAAGATACGTGACTGGTGCCCCTCAAGCTTTGCGCCATAGGCACGTGCCTACTCTGCCTACCCCTAGTTCTGACCCTAGCACATGCACATATACACATATTCAAGATGTGCGCATGCACATATACAGGCGGGTACAAGGAGACGGGGAGGACGACGTGAAGGTAACGAGGAAGGGGAGCAACTTACTTGAATGCGGCCCCTGAATTTCTGCCGCCCTAGGCCTGTGCCTTTGTGGCCTTGCCACAAATCTGGGCCTGAGAACCTTATTGTTTACAAGACTCCAAGACTAGGAAGGTTCTTCAGAATAACTGATTTATTTATTAGACAAAACATTGGAATCTTGGGAAGCTTGTCACAATGTCACACTTTGCATGGCGTGGAGAGCCTGAAATGTCACACGCATTTGACCAAGTTTATAAACATTTTACAGAGCATTCACTATAAAGAACATGTACACAGAATTCCTATACACGGTCAAGAAAGAACTTACATCCTAGCAGGTGCAAGCATTACTGCAAAACATTGCACAAGTAAAGGTTTGCAAGCTTTGTGCTCTAATGAATGTTACTAAAATATAGCCAGGATGTGTACTTGCAGTTCTATAGCTACAATTCTATCTCATGTTTCTATTGAAGCTATCCCTTTGACCCCTGGTATCAGGGTTTTGGTATTATATGAGCAAAATGTAATAAGACATTATAGGGCCACAATTACTTAGGTGAGTCTTGTCGTATTAGGGAACAAGTTTGGGGAGTGCCATCATCATTTTATATTATTTTCTTTGTCCCTTTATACAGAATCTTACCTGTCATTGGTGGTCCGTGCTCTTATTAATTAATTTTATAAACATGGTTCAACTGATTTTTATGAAACCTAAACTTGCCTCCAAGCCAGGAATTCAAAAATAAGCATCTACTTTGAGGACACTGGGAACAACATCCAAGGGGTTGGTGAGCAACATGTTGCTTGCAAGCCACTGGTTTGGGATCACTGGTCTAGAGTAATGGGATCTGTTCTGGGAGTATTGCTTAACTACAGTAAACACCCCAGTACTTCCATCTGCCCATGCAGTGCATGTATAAAGTGGTGGCACACAATGCTTAGCTGAAAGGACAAGACACAAACCCACAGATGAGTTCACAGTTCTTGTACCTTCCTTATTGTACAAACATCCATAGGAACCTCACAATAGTTACAACAACTATTCAGTGAGATACTGCTACGGTATTTGCTATTGGAATCACTTGTAATGGAAATTATTTTTCTTTTATTAGAAGAAATTTTGGCACCATTTCTAGTCTAGTTAACCATAAGCCCATCTGTAGCTGAGATCACAGTCACTAACATGTTTCATAGAAGGATAACTTAAATAGAATGCTTATAAGAACACGTTTACATTTACATTAAATTTACATTACTATTAAAAATTACTTTATCAAATATAGTACCATGCACCCTTCAATAAAGAACTTTCATTACGAGTATTACAAAGAAAACCCTAAAGCAATATGGTACAGCATTAGGGTGAGTTATTCTCGGGGATGAATTTGGGTTGAGAATTATGGAGCAGGATATTAAACTTGATATTGAGTTGTGTATAAGTAATCCAGTCTACCATTCTGTTTGTTGGTATGCAGTTCACTATATTTGTTGTGATTTATTGATCATATTGTTCACACCCCCTGCTGGTGTAGGCATTGATTCCACAGGCTTTTTCTATTTTGTGTCTTGTGTTCCAGGTTGTGGGGGTTGTTGCAGCTGTAATTTCTAGTTTCATTTAAGATAAAGGCAGCTGTAAGGAATTAGAAGTATAGTTAATTAAATGTGTCTACAACAAAGTGGACAAACATCATCTAAGCATGTATAATTATTTAGTCTCCAAATATTCCAGTCTGATATGTGGTAGGATTGGGGACCTTCCTTACTGCATAATAAATGCTGCTAAGCATTCCTCTGGTCAACAGCTCATAACAATTGGTCAACTGCTGGATTTTGACATAATATACAATTTGTATCAGTTACTGAGCTGGACCCTTAAAAGATAAATACATTATGTTTCTATGACAGCAATACAAGCAGTACATCATCAACTGCTTAAAACAATTGGACACATTCTTTTCTCAGTGGAGTTTTAGCAATTAGTGCAACTCAGCAGCAGCACTCAGCACTAATATCCAATCCAATGATTAATAGGCAAAGAAAATGGAAAGAGGGCATTAATAAAATAGCAGTTGTATTTTCCATGCAATATTAATAGAAACTAATCCATGGGAAATTTGTATACAATGTATGAAAAATACTTTGCAGTTATATCAATAGCTTCTCTGACATTAGCTGGCTTAACTTTGCTAAGAACAGCCCAACATCACGGTTTAAACCCGAAGCAGAAACGTTTCTCCAGTGATTACATAGCTTTATGGTGGAAAGGAAAACAGATAGAAGACTACTGCAGAACGCATGCAGCCCTAAGTAGATAGGGACTGAAGGAAATCAAGGAAAGAAATCATTAGAATATAATCTTCTATTCCCTAGTAGGTTGTTACATTTTAAATTCTGCAGGCAGCAATTGTTAGGTAGTGCATTGTCTTTGAAAAAAGTAGGATAACAATGACCATCAGCAAGAATTGAAAGGATTTGTAGCCCAGCATGTTTCACACAGTGGTGCTTAAAAAATCTAAGCAGATTTCCTCTGTACATTTATGAAATTTTTTCAATTGTTTTAAAGGTCTTTGTAAATGTAATTGCAACTGAAACCAATCTTTGTTTATCTCTTTCTGTTCCAATGTTTGACTTTTTAAATAACAGGAGTCAGTTCTACTCCATGTCTTTTGATAAACTTGAATCAAATGGCTTGCAACATTGTATCAGGAGTCAGAGCCAGGAGTACAGAAAACAGTAACATCCTGCTTTTAATAGCACATTTTCCTAACTTTATATTTTGGAAAGTTGATGAAAATCACACAGCCTTTCACTGTGCAAAAACAGGTTTTGGGTGGAGGACCCCTTTCAGTAAATACAAAAGGGGGTTGTGGGAGCACTCACATTGCTAAGTAGAAATGTATATAAGTATAACGGAAGTGCTACTGACATAACCAAATGGGTCAGTGCACATTCCCTGGGCCCCTGTCTAAGTAATTCAGTAGATATGCAAATGCATGTGTTCACAAAGACAGGGGTTTTTAGTTACAAAGTTATGATCATAAAGTTGAAAAGCCACCATACCACGTCAAGGTAAACCCCATATGGCGGTCCCTAACTTGTTTACCTCCAGTCATAGTATAGAGGATCCTGTGCCTCTCTGCATAATAGCATTAGTTGAAGTAGAACTCTGCTCAACCTTGGTTTCTGTCTGAGGGCTAAATCCTCCCCCGCTGTTTTAATTTTAGTCTCTGTACTGCCTATCTTTATGGCTCCTGCATGATGGTTATGGCTTCACGGATTGCATTAGCCACAGTTCTTTGAATTGTATTCATTAAAGGAGAACTAAAGCCTAACTAAAAAAGTAGGTAGAAATGTTGTACATTATGTTTTGTGTGTCTGTACCAGCCCAAGGCAGCCACAGCCCTTTAGCAGTAAAGATCTGTGTCTCCAAAGATGCCCCAGTAGCTCCCCATCTTCTTTTCTGCTGATTTACTGCACATGCTCTGTGCTGCTGTCACTTACTGAGCTTAAAGGAGAACGAAAGCCCCAGGGCGCAAAACCCCTCCCCCCCTCCCCTCCGTTGCCCCCCCTCCCTCCTCCCCCCTGGCCTACCCCTCCCCCTGGGCAAATGCCCCTAACTTGTTACTCACCCCTCTGCGCAGGTCCTGTCCATGGAGTTCGCAGTCGCCATCTTCTTCCACTCGCATCTTCTTCCTGCTCTGACCGGCGTTTTCTGGCGCATGCGCAGTAGGAACAGTTACCGGTACGGCTCTACTGCGCATGCGCCGAATGTCACGAAGTGAAATCGGAAAACTTCGTGACATTCGGCGCATGCGCAGTAGAGCCGTACCGGCTTGGCATTGCATGGTAATTCAATTAAACTTGATGTCAATGTTTACATACAATAATGCACAAGGGGAAAAAAAACACATTTTTTATATAGTTATATGCACTATACACGCTTAATGTTATCTTTGGTCTGGTTAGTTGCACTAACCAGATGGTTGCAAAGACAATATTTAGGGCACATAGAAGTGCTTTTAAGTCTGGGAGCATGTTGTGGGTATAGATCAAACCAGAAAGATTCATATATTCTCTAATTAGACATGGGATAAAATACTGCAGGATAAGTGTAAATAGATAAATGTGGTCCACATACTGGACTGAGCATGTGAAAAATAAAAAAGCAATGCCTTGAGCAGTGAGTGCTTGAGAAAAGGTTGCGCAAAATAGATGAGAGTATTTTTTAAACAGCAAATTAGAGCTCGTTTTAGAAAAGATAAAGCAGAAATGTCCAGTGAGGTCCAGAAAATTTGAATTGTTCTCCTTTGAATTTACATTATCTTCATACCAAATTGAATTTTGCAACTTCTTTTTTATTAGAAAATAAAAGTCTTCCATCAAAGCACAACAAATTATTTATAAAATTCAATGATGCTCTTCCTTACAGTACTTGAATTTTTTACAGACACAAAATGTAAACAAACGCTTTTTATTTTGGCCATTCAAATGCTGCTACAGTTAGCTCAGATCTTTTTCTCCTTAAACTATTCTTGACTTAAGTTCTAATCAGTATTCATCTGTAAAGTACCGTACCTAATAGCTTATAGGCCTATTGTATAACAGACATCCAACAAGGACACCATGCTCCCCCAACTGGTAATTTATATAAAGGACAGAGTCACAATTGTAAAGCATAACCTTGAAAAATAAGCAATACTGTAGTCCTCTCCTTATACTGTCTCATCCATGAAAAGGCAATACCAGCTTTACTAAAAATATGTGTTTTTCTGTTATAAAAATTGAAAAGCCAATACTTTTCTTTTCTTAAAGGAGAACTAAAGCTTAACTGTAGACATAGGCTAGAAATGTTGTACATTATGCTTTAGGCTTCTGTATCAGCCCAAGGCAACCACAGCCCTTTATTAGGGAAGATATGTGCCTCCACAGATGCCCCAGTAGCTCCCCATCTTCTTTTCTGCTGATTCACGGCACATGCTCTGTGCTGCTGTCACTTACTGAGCCTAGGGACCGACTCAAAATATACAGTATACATAGAATACTAATGTCACAATATAAGGCTGATTAGTAATTAATATGGATAATCACTACATGGCAGCACAGAAACCAGTGCAACTAGCATCCGAATTGAATAATTAGCCCTGTGCATCAGCTTATATTACAGACAAACTTAATTTTCTGATGGATAATTTGCGAAAACCCCTAAGCTTAGCTTCTCAACAGCTGTTCAGAGCCCACTGAGCATGTGAGTGTCGCAGACACTTCCCAAGATGGTGACCCCCTGCTATTGATAACTGGCATTGCAATCAACTAAATGCCCAACTTACAATGAGCCTCGTCGATAAGAAACAGTTTTATCGCTTCTGTCAATTTTATGAATATGTATATTTTACAGGAAACTGATCAAAGAGCTTGCAGGAAAATGGATTTTACTGGTTGCATTTTGCTAAGACACAAAACAATTGTAACACCTATTTGGGCCATACCGGGTTAATTCACCAGCTAGAACACTAGAGCATGGGTTACACACGACTTATACCCAGGGCAGGGCCTTCGCTAAGTGGAAGTGTTCCCTCTATAGTGTAGTGCAACTACATCCCCCCAGGCTACTGTGCACACAAAAACAACTTGGGCGCCAGGAGGTTCTTAACAATCAGGAACGGTTTATTATGCCAAAAAAGGCAAATGACCACAGGTTTCAGTACTCACACAGGAGTTGAGGAAAACAGCATATTGAGAGTTCACACAGATCAAAGGCAGGCTCACACAGAGAGTACACAGGCAATTGCAGTACAACCTTTCCCTCCTGGAAGTTGTCAGGAAGCAGCTTCTACCCTACAGTCCCTCTTCACTGAGGTCCCTGACTGGAGGCAACAACCAGAGCCTCTGGGAAGCTACTCCCTTTCTGCAAATCCTTGTTGGAGCTTCAGCTGCTCTTTCTCTCTATCCTATCTGCCTTTCTCTCCTAGAGAGACTATGACAAGTCTGCCCTAGTATATCTGTTCCTCATTCACGGGGTTTCCTGGTCCCCGACTTGGACACATGACTTCTTCTGGGCCTATTGCACTCAGTCCCCCTGAGCACATCCAGCTGGATCAGCATCCAGAGGCAAAAGAGGAAGTGGCCACTCCCTGCACACACTATATAGGAGTGAGTCAGAGCAGTGTCATCAAATCTCTCAGCCTATCACTGTAAAGGTTATTTTGTAACAGGGATTCTACCCAATAACCCAAGGAAATGGTGAAAAGATTAACTCTATAGGGCCTGTATCCCTATATAGCCCTACACAATCATATTAGTTTGGAAGTATTGTATAAAGGACTTTCAAGCAATATAGTTAGGTTGATTCTCTTTATGTAGAGTTTTATTACAACATAGGAAGTAGAAACTTTTATACTATGAGTCCCCAGTTTCATCCCCTTGAACCGGGAATGAGGTATATAAATTAATTAATGCACTTATACCTTAATGTCAAAACCATTTAGGGCCAGATTTATTATAATAAATAGTGTAGTTATTATTTTGTGTCCACAATAGTGGAGTAACAAGGTTCAATGGCATGTCACCTCCAATCTACATGGGTCTACCAACCTCTTGGATGTTGCTCCCAGTGGCCTCAAAGCAGGTTCTTATTTTTGAATTCCAGGCTTGAGGGCAAGTTTTAAAAACCATAAAAAACACATGTACTGCCAAACAGCGCACCCTGTAGGCTGCCAGTCCACATAGGGGGCTACCAAATGGCCAATCACATCCTTATTTGTCATCCCCAGGGACTTTTTTTCATGCTTGTGTTGCTCTCTAACTCTTTTTACATTTGAATGCGGCTCACAAGTAAAAAAAAAAAAGGTTGGGGACCCTGGTCTAGATAGACTCTATAAAATGTTAAATACATTATACCTATAGAATTTATCAGAAATATCTGCAATAGTAAAAGCTAAAAAACATTAATGAATTTACCACCAACCTCTGCATAGATCAGTATGCAGTCATTGCTTTAATATCACTCCTTACTGCAAACTCATTTGCTGAGAGCACTAGGCCAATTTACTAATATTTGAATTTCTATTTCTTCACAAATTGATTTTTATTAATTAATTTATTTCTCTAAAACTCTAAAAATTCCAAGATTTATAAAGTGTAAGAACCACAAAAAAGCCTAATACAAACTGCAACAAGTAAAAGCAGTTGAGGTCCTACAGAAGTCAAAGGTAGCTGAGCTGATCTGATCATACCATTTTTTAACCCATTTAGACTTTTAGAAGTTTTTGGATTTTTTTTTGCTAGTAATAATTTTTAGAGGTTTTTAAGGTTTTTGTACTCTATTGTGGATTTTTCAGCGTTTTTTTTCCATTTGTGCTTCTTCAGTTTTGATCATTTAATAACTTTTATGGCATTTGTGATTCTACAGAAAAATTCAAATTTGAATTTTGATAAATGGGCCTCCCTGATTGTGGTTTGATTGCATATTAAATAACAAAATTGTGTAACCCATCATAAAATCTTAAATGTTGGAAAATGTAATTACTCCTAATGTGGTATTGTAAAAGTACTAGTTATTTAAACTAACATGCGATACTAATGTAGTTTGGTCAGAACAATGAAACTTGGCTTAATAAGTACAGTTTTCAAAACTTGTAACAACTGTCATAACTAGAATATTTTTCCAAATCTATTAAAAATGAGAATGGAAATGCACATTTGTCTGTATATACTGTAGGCAGAAGCTTGTGCTTTTATGTTAAGAATTGAAATATAAGTTTAAATCAGTGGTTATCTATAAAAGTGAGTATTTCTATATCAGTTTGATGTGTCTGGTCATGTAGAAGAAGGAGTACAAAGAAGCAGAAGGAACAGAAAGAACAGCAGAAAGACACATGATGATCACACAGCCATTGGTTCTCTTTCTACCCTATTAACTGTGACAAACCACATTTCCAATTGGCCATAGTACATGGAATACACATTAACACTTCATTTCATTCATGAGACAATGAAAGAGTTGTGTGATTCACATTGGAAGCTTATGCTTTTTTAAGTACCAGTTTTATCTCCTTAGCAGGCACACTAACACTAAAGGGTTTTAGAACAACATTTCGCTTAGATAATCCTTATTGACATATTTTATTCTTAAGCTCTTTAACAAAAGAAGTGGCTGTTTGTGTCATCTGAAAGTGAAAATGCCGTTATCTGTATTTACACATAAAAAGCATAATATCATGTAGTATCCAGTTACCGTAAGTATTATAGAATGGCAGTGCATGGTTCAGTTTATACAGTAGCTTAATACAAGGAATACGGTATATATCACAGGGTAAAAAGACAATTCTCTTGAAGATTTTCCAAAGCCTCTAAATCTACAGCATATTTCTGGCGCAACTGCCAATCACAAGACTTCAAACTTCTCACTAGTTCTTACAGCTCACCACAACCTGCAAGTTTAAAGGAGAAGGAAAGGTTAAAACTAAGTAAGTCTTATCAGAAAGGTCCATCTAAATATACCAGTAAACCCCCAAAGTAATGCTGCTCTGAGTCCTCTGTCAAAAGAAACACCATATTTCTTTCCTTCTATTGTGTACACATGGGCTTCTGTATCAGACTTCCTGCCTTCAGTTTAAACCTCATTGCCCTGGGCAAGAGCATGCTCAGTTTGCTCCTCTCCCCCCACCCCTCCCTTCTCTACTGTAATCTGAGCCCAGAGCAGGGAGAGACTCAGGCAGGAAGTGATGTCACACCACATTAATACTGCAGCTCCTATTCTAAACAAACAGAGAGTTTCTAGAGCTTTTTACTCAGGTATGGTAAAATATTCTACAGAATAAATGTAGCATTCTAGCTTGCACTATTGCAGCTAATCTATTGGCAATAAAATGCCTCTGTAGCTTTCCTTCTCCTTTAAGGTATGACTAGGATCTTATCAAAATTCCTCCAAGTTATTCATGGGTTTAATACTCAAGTGCAAATGCATTAAAAACGCCACTTAAAAGCCATTTACTAAGCCATTTAGTGAAAAGGCAAACCTTAAGGGGAACTATCGCAAAAATTAAAATTTAATATAAGCTTCAGCATACTTAAATAAGAAACTTTCTCTTCATTCAGGAGTTTCTGTCTTCTTGCAGCAGTTGGGTGTCAGATTGAATGATCCAATATATCTTATAGGGGGGCTCCTTTTGCCTAGATGTATTAGAGCTCAATCTATTAAAATCATCATGTCTCTCTACATGCAGAATTTGTGCAAAAGGCAGTTATTTTGTTAGATTTTGTTTGTACTGGAATCAATTATTTGAGTGAGCTCTTATACATCTGCTGGTAAAGAAGCTCCTCCTATAAGATATATTGGATCATTCATCTGACACCCAACTCCTGCATAAAGACAGAATGAAGAGAAACAGATGCTGAGAGAGGGACAGTGAATATAAACGTGATTATTTCAGAAAAAATGCAGAATTTTTCATTGATTTGACGTGGAAATTTTTCATATTTCACCATATGGCCGCCACCGATGCGGGATAAGTGTCTTAACGACCGACATTTGCACAGTCGCCCGATCATTCCGATTCCCATCCGATTTGTGTTCATCAGGCATGACTGCAGCATGCCGGGTGTGGCGCCGGTTGGGATTGAGGAATACGGACCACTGAACAAAGGTGTACTTTTACAAGATCACTGTGTCTGTGTATATGTATATTACCGGGGGAAGTGCCTTTTGTCCTGGTGTCTTTTATTTGCCTAGGGCAGTCTACCTTTCCCCCCCTCTTCTATGGACATGTGTCTGTGTGCTGGTTCCACCAATTGATTCATAGTATAACATGCTCATTGATTGGATATATTGTAAGACCACCTTTTGTCTTGGTGTATAATAAACCACTGGCCATTGTAGAGGAAGGCAGAATACTGGACCCCAGCTAAGAACGACTGCTGTGACGTTATTTCCGGGGGATTGCGCAACATCACCACACGATACATCAAGGTTTTCAGATCGATTGTCCATTAAGGCAAAAGATCATTTAATTAGGTTACAACAGATGGCGAGTCAATGGCAGGAGGTTCAATTTTTCCCTTAATTTCAGCAGAATTAAAAGGAGCCATATTTTATTTCGGGCAGCAAAAAGGCCGGCATTGAGGTAAGACATTTTTGTTTTGATACTCTCATATTTGAGAAAGTTTTTGCTGTCTGCAAATTGATTTGTGGTCTCTAGGCTGCTGGAATCAGGTAAAAATCTACCAAAAGAACCTTTTGGGTGTATGTGTGGTGTTTTTCAGTATTAACTGCCCAGGTACTGGTTGGGGTATATCTGCATAACTGCTGTGGGGTTTATTCGTTTATTTTTTAACCACAAGGGACTGTTATTGCCCTCTGCTGGAGGATCTGTGAGTGATTCAGACCAGTGGAGGGAGTTTCTGTGTATGTCGGGTGGTTGAAGGATAATCTTGTAGCAGGCAGATATGGCCAACAGTATCTAGAGGGGATTTAGAATCATTGTTTTTTTTCATTTGTGTTTGTTTTCTGTCTCTCTACTAAGTGGTGTTTGTTTTAAAATTGCGACTCTACAGGTTTCATCCTTGAGAAAATCTTTTGTTTGGGAGGATTGTATTGCTTTTATTATTATAAGTTTCAATATTGGAGGTTGGGTAACAATCCGACCAATCTGAATTACAAACCAAGTTTCTAGCCCTTGCTTAGCGCTGAACAGGGGGAGCCTACGCCATTTTGAAATAGCACATGTGCCAGTGGCCATTTTGTCTTTGTCTTTAAGCACATGTGCCAGCGGCCATGTTGTCTTAGTTTTTGAAAAGGCATATTGGGCTATTGGTGGGAGGCACATCACCTGCATATAACCCTAACAGTTGTTCTATTGTATATAATAGATTTTCATCTTTACATTTCATAACAGCAAAGTTCTCTTTGAACTTTTTGGAACATTTTTTACATTTTTGTTATACCTCTCTGCTGTTCCCTGCAGTCTATTGACTCCTACTTCCTCCAGGATAGGGGGTTTTCCTAAGGAAGAGACCATAACATGGTGTTGTAATTGTAATTGTCCTTTTGTGTGAGTGAAGGAAGAGTGTTGCATGGTTTACAACATAAGGCTATATGTTAACTAGCTGTTTCTCTTTTTATACTCCTTGTTTTCCTGCTCTTTCTCTCTTTATTTTCCTCTTTATCCTTCCTTCTGTCCTTTATTATCCCCATCTCTCTCACTTTTCTCCATTTCTCTCTTTTAAAACACTTCTGCTTACCCTCTCTCTCTCTCTCTCTCTCTGTCTATAACTACCATACTAACTCTTTGCCTTGCTTTTGGCTAGCCCTCTTTTCTGTATTAATCTATTCTCAAACCAACACATTCTCTGTAGGTTTGGTTGGAAGACATCTTTTCTGTCATTGGAAGTCTGGTAGTGTAAGATAGCTGCTGTCTGCTTATGAAAGTTGCTGTTAGGAAGGAAATTCCTGTTAATTACGTCCATAAGGACTGTGCTGCGAAGTCAGACTGTATAGGGTGAAAAAACAGTGAACTGGTTAGCTTTTTGTGAGGAGAAAAAGTGGGCCAAGCCTACTCGGGTTCATCAATTGTCGCGTGAGCTTTGTTCTCTTTTCTCTTCCCCTCGAGGTCCATCTTAAGGGTGGAAGGTGTCCGTGGTTCGTACCAAAGCCCGGGGGTGGAGTTTGTGGGGAAATTATTGAGGACTGTTCCCTTTCTTGTTCGCTTTCTTGACTTTTCGTCACTGAGTGACCAGGTGTCCGCGGTTCGTACCGGAAGCTTGGGGGACGGAACTTGGGGAGGTGAACTGGGGAGGGGTTTCTCTGTTTCTATCTGTTTTTCTAGACACTTTCTCTCAAAACCTATTGGCCTGACTGGGGCGACCAGGTGTCCGTGGTTCGTACCGGAATCCCTAGGAAGGTTCAACTATATCTCCCTTGTTCTCACTTCCTGTCGCTCCCTCTCACTTGCTGTCAACACTCCAGGCATTGGGGACTCTTATCCTGCAGTCAGGGCACTGTTTTGAGCCAATTTAGCACGAGGGATAAGGAAGGTGTCCGTGGTTCGTACCTGTCCGGATCCCTCGGCCGCTGATCCTTCTCTCTGAGTGGGCTACGGTGGATAATGTCCGTGGTTCGTATTTGAAGCCCTAGAGCTGCTCAGAGGACGAACAGGTAAGGATCGACGGCGGTCTGCGCGGTGGACGTAGACACTGTAGGTGGACGCATCTACTTGGAAAAAGCTCGAGACTCGAGTATTGGTGTAGGGAAATCTAGGGAACAGAAGGGTACCACTTCTGAGTTCAGGACGGCTCAGCAGCACATGAAATCCACATATGGAGGAGGGACTGTTAAGCCCCTCAAAGATTGGCACAAATGGTCTTCAGGTTTAGAATGGTCCATCCCTAAGGAGGGGACGTTTGAGGTCTGGATCTGGGAAAAGTTCGTCCGTGAGTTCCACTCCAGACTCCAAACACATGGGTCTTCAGAGAAGGCCAATTTGTGGTTACAGGAATCTACCAAGCCTTAGCAGCAGGGCATTCAAAAGTCTCAGACAGTAAGGTCAAACATAATCATGTACTTCCTTCCAGCCAGAACTGCAGAAAGCAATAATGAAAAGGACGAGACAGAGCTGCAAACAGGTTTAAATTTGCTAGCAACACAGGTCATCTCAACAGCCTCAGCTCATCTGTCTCCATCACCATCCCCACATCCGGAATCCGCAAAAGATGCCTCTGACAAAATGGATTACTGCCGCCTTGGAAAATCCGATTTGGTCACCTTATGTGAAGCCAGAGGTATCTCTATAATAGACAAATCCAAATTAGAATGCATAGAGGCCTTGGAAAGGGATGACTTCCAACAGGGCCCTGAGGGGGATTACAGGCGCTACGGGGGGGGGCAAGGAATTCTGTAAGCAACTGACAGACAAAATGCCCACTATGTATAGTGTTGTGTCCCCATTCCAGTTTATGACAGCGATCCAGGGCCCAGATGAGGACGCCTCGGTCTATTGGCAGAGGTTAAAACAAGGGGTAACAGATGCAGGGTTTGAGCCAGGTCCAGATGCCCCAGAGAACACCCAGTCAGTATCGCCCATCCCTCTAATGTTAAAGGCTAAATTTCTGGCTGGATTGGTGCCTAAGCTAAGAGATAGGCTAATGGTTGCACGACCAGAGGCCCATTCTATGAGTTTCCACTCCCTTATGGCAACAATCCAGGCCATAGAACTAGACCTGCATGCCAAGTCGGCCAAAATCATGGCAGCTCTTGAGCTAATATCCCAGGACCACCTTCCCTATACTAGGAAAAAGAAACTCACCAACCGTACTAATATAACTTGTTTTAAATTGCTATCAAAAAGGACATTTAGCGCGCCACTGTCCAGAAAATGAGGACAAGAAAGAACAAAATTCTCCTAGTCCTTATCAAGTTGTTCCTGACCAGCCTCATGCACATAACCCAAACCCGGGGGAAATCTTACTGTAGTACGGAGGGCCCCCCCGGGAACCTACCATTTCATACCAGACCCTGAAACAGTTAAAACCTTCGGAGCTATTGCACAGTCCCATAGCTTCGCCCACTAGGGGAAAGGCAAACCGGTGTCGGCCCATTTCAATCTATTTCTTGAGGAATTGCCATATCCTCTGTCCTGCCTCATCGACACCGGCGCAGCCAGGACTGTTCTAAAAACACAAAATCTAAAAGGCAGGATTCCACTCTCTGGCAACACAACCCCCACCATTGGGCTTACAGGTCATCCAGTGACTCTTAGGGAGACGAAACCATTGTACTGCAGGTTAGGTCAACACACCGAAGCAGTCAGATCTCTATTAGTTTCAGATGATGTCCCTATCAACCTATTGGGAGCAGACATTCTGTCGGAGATTCAGGCCAACATCACCTAACCCCAGAGGGTGTTGTGGTAACTAGTGCACTCACAGACGAGTTGCTGTGTGCAGTGGTGGCAGTCCCGTATACTGGAGAACCTGGTACCCATTTGTCCCTGGATGTATTAGCTGAGATAGACCCTAAGGTTTGGGCGGTTGACAAATATGATGTCAGCTTGCTGCCAGTACCTCCAGCCACTATACGGATTGCCCCCGGTTGCGTGCTACCAAAATTGCCACAGTATCCTCTGAGTATAGCGCAGATGGACAGTCTCAAGATCCAGATTGATAGATATCTCCAAATCGAGGTCTTAACCCCAACACAATCACCCTGTAATACACATTTATTTTCAGTGGAAAAAAAAATCAGCCAAGGGTCAGGAAGTCACTTACCGACTGGTCCATGATAACAAAATCATAGTCAGTGATGCCTCGTTAGTGCCTAATCCTCACACATTACTTGCGTCCATTCCTCCTAAAGCTTCGTACTTTAGTGTTATCAACTTGTCTAATGCCTTCTTTTCTGTTCCACTAGATCCACAGTGTCAATACATCTTTGCTTTTTCGTTCCAGGGTAGACAGCTGACATGGACCCGGTTACCACAGGGGTCCATGACTAGCCCATCGGAATATAGTTGCAAGCTAAAGGTGGTATTAGACCAGTGGGTGCCAGAGGATCCAGAGGTCGCACTGTTATAATATGTGGGCGACCTATTAGTTTGTTGCCCGGACAAGGATTCATGCTATAGACACACTATCTCGCTACTGAACCATCTGGCATCCACTGGGAATAAGGCTAGCAAGGAAAAATTGCAGTTTTGTAAGGAGAAGGTTATTTTTCTAGGCCTCTGTATCTCAAAAGGGACCCGACACCTGACAACACAACAGATACAGACTCTCAAAGACTTCACCCGACCTCGTAATGCCCGACAGTTGAGAGCCCTTCTAGGTCTGATCAATTACAGCAGAGATTGGATCCCTAATATTTTATTCAGAATGGGTCCTCTCTATACTTTCTGTGTTATTACAGAAAGTTGGTGACATAGTTTTAGATTCCCCTCTAACCTTTCTCATCCCACACTCTGTCCAAGAGATTCTCAACCAGGTCCAGACCAAACATCTTTCAGCAGCACGTCTGACTAAATCTGAAGTGACTCTCCTTACCCCTACTAACCTCACACTGAGACGATGTACAATCCTCAATCCCGCATCTCTTCTTCCGACTCATTCTGACTCGGAAGAAGAGGGGGGGACGAAGGGATTGTGACCGTCTCTAACCCAACCATGACAGAACCAACAGACAATCACAACTGTTTTGAACTCATGGAACCCGAGACAGAAGCAGTACAACATCCACCTCCATGATGGGCGGATCCACGCCAGCCACTGCAAGAAGCTGCTGGACTATCAAGTGCAATGATCAGGTGCATTGTTTCTATATACACTTGTTGTTTAATGTATTTTGGATACTGTTATGAGGAGTCACATCCGAATTTACTGTTCAAGATGCATATACAATTAGCAAAAACAGCAAATAGGTCCAACTGCTGGGTGTGCTCCAAACCCCCTCCGAGCCAGAGCATCCCGGCAATGGCGGCAGTACATGCCCTTTATGACATCAGGGTTGGCATGAGAAAGTTTAATCCTTCAGGTAGATCAGCGGAACGCCATCTGTCCATAGAATTTAATCAGACATTCTTAGATGGTAATGTCACCTATAGTCTTGATGTCAGCCCCTAGGCTTGTACTAGACTTAGCAGACCCGTGTGGGTATCCGGTCAATTAGGCCAGTCCGGGATTTGTTTTAATATCAGCTCTGGTTTTGGAGCCAAGTCCCTGGGGAGGACCGAATGCCCATCTGGGATAACCATCCAGATCGACCATAGAATCCCTGACGGTAACAACCTAACCACCAGACATGATTATGTCTGCTGGGGGGGAGGGTGTGACATTCAGGAGGGTGCAGCAATCCCATTATCCACCCAGTTGTTGCGCAATGCCCGTAACCGTAACCCCAATGACCTTTGTGTCTCATTAACTAGGCCCTATTACTTTTTGTGCGGCCAGGCTGCCTATAGAGTCGTTCCCCCTAATACTAGAGGGTCATGCTCCTTAGTCAAGTTAGTCCCTGCCTCCTACATTGCCGACGGTCACAAGTACCTAATGGTGCAGAGGAGGGTGAGTGTGGGAAGAGAGCTATTCTCCACAGGGGACCGTGCATGGGCATGGTTTCCGGCATGGACCGGATGGGGTATAGAACTTATGAAGCGGCTAAATAATTTTTCCATCATAATGGACGAGATGTTTAATGAGACAGTCGAAGCCATGAGAGAAATTTCTTCTGAACAACGACAGCTGAAGACCCTTATGCTTCAGGAGAAAATGGCTCTCGACTATCTTTTAGCATCAAAGGGGGGTTTCTGTGAGTTCATCGGGGAGGATTGCTGTACCTGGGTGGAAGATACTGGGGACAAGGTTCAGGCCCATCTTGACAAGGTGAAAGAGTTACAGGGACAAGCACGCGCTATTGCAGAGGAGGGTTGGAACCCCTTTAAAGGTTTAGGGGGCTTGGTGATATGTTGTTTTCTATTGGATCATGGCTTAAAGAAGTTGGAGTGTATGTCCTGATGCTGCTCTTTCTTTTCCTCCTCTATGTGACGGCGAGAATGACCTGTTGTTTGGTCAACCAAGTTGCAAGGAGCCGTGCAGAGGACCATGTGATGATTCCATAAAGAGCCATCGCCTGAAGCATCCGGAACCCTTTACCTCAGGAAGATCAGCACAGGAAGAACCACCACCTTTTTTTATTTTTTTTAACACAAACTATGGACTGTCCCTAAAAGAACCGACTTCTTCCCTTCTTGGAGACTTTTTTTTTGGGCTGTTCTTCTCAAAGAAGACATAACCAGAAACCTTGTTTGATGACATCACCTCCTTGAAGGCCAGTCTGGACCTCATGATCAAGAATATTAGGCCGGTTCTTCTTGTTAGTGCATTCGTAGTGTAGCATGTTCCCTTTTCTTTCTGTACCCTTTAGAAGCTTTGGTTGGAGTGATTGTAGTGTTAGGAAGCCGTTGCTGTGACGACATATGGCGAAATAGGAGGGACTGACGTGGAAATTTTTCATATTTCACCATATGGCCGCCACCGATGCGGGATAAGTGTCTTAACGACCGACATTTGCACAGTCGCCCGATCATTCCGATTCCCATCCGATTTGTGTTCATCAGGCATGACTGCAGCATGCCGGGTGTGGCGCCGGTTGGGATTGAGGAATACGGACCACTGAACAAAGGTGTACTTTTACAAGATCACTGTGTCTGTGTATATGTATATTACCGGGGGAAGTGCCTTTTGTCCTGGTGTCTTTTATTTGCCTAGGGCAGTCTACCTTTCCCCCCCCTCTTCTATGGACATGTGTCTGTGTGCTGGTTCCACCAATTGATTCATAGTATAACATGCTCATTGATTGGATATATTGTAAGACCACCTTTTGTCTTGGTGTATAATAAACCACTGGCCATTGTAGAGGAAGGCAGAATACTGGACCCCAGCTAAGAACGACTGCTGTGACGTTATTTCCGGGGGATTGCGCAACATCACCACACGATACATCAAGGTTTTCAGATCGATTGTCCATTAAGGCAAAAGATCATTTAATTAGGTTACAACAGATTGTATTTAGAAAAATTCTTACTTCAGTATGAGGAAGCTTATATTAAATTTTCATTTTCACTATAGTTTGCGATAGTTCTCAAAAGCACATAATGAATGCTCATGTGTAACGGAATGCCTGTATTAAGGATTACTTTACACATGTTTAATGCTAAATAAGCATTGGCAATCTTAGGTCTATTGCACATAAAACCATTTTAGTTACGATTATACAACTACATTTAAAGATATTGAGCTTTTGCCGGCAGGCATGCTCTAGCATTATTAAGAGTCCATTATTGGCAGTAAAAAGAAAAAAGGCTTAACTTATTTTTTTCCAAGATATATTTAGCACCCACCCCCTTTACATACTGTACATCTCCCCTCCCACTTGTCCATATTTAGATTTAAATCTATGGATGAAATATTTAAATTTTAAAAAGCAATCATCTACACATTTTCTGGCTCTCTGAGTAGCATGCCAACATATTTTATTGAACATACATTGAGAAATTCCTCTTATACTGTTTATGAAAGAAAAACAATTATGCCTAACATCCTTTAATAATACTTATTGTACTTATTGTGTTCCACGTCTGTTTTTTCTGTATAATACAGACGCTGTTAGATTTATCAGTGTGCACTTTACAGGCACTTTGCATGCATACTCTGAGTTTGCACACACCCTATAGGCATTTTGGAAGGATGCTCAATTCCAGTACTGCAGAATCGCCATAAGACCCACCAGGCCTGGACTGGGAGTCAAAATAGGCCCTGCCATTCCAAGTACGCAGAGGCCCAAACAGCCCCCTACCAGCCCAAACAGCCCCCAACCAGCCCACTCTATGGTATCTTTCTATGGAACCATTCAGCAGCCCCTCTGGCATTTGCCAGAACCCACAGATTGCCAGTCCGGGCCTGAGACCCACTAACTTCAGAGAAGACAATGCAGCATGTAACATTACTGAATATGCTATGGTTTCCACTATACCCTTAAAATACAATGTTTATATATATTTTTTTAATGTGTAAAAGCACCTGCAGCTCCCTATTCAGGCAACATACTGGGAGGCTGAAAGAATAGAAACCCAAAGAATTCTCTCTGGACACTGACTCATTGCCCATGACACAAATTATTTCCACAGCGAAAGGATCAGAGCTTTATCCTGTTTGGCCTACTAATTAATTAGTGGGAAATCTGATCACATTTATTAGTGGCGAATGTCTAAATCAACATGAGGTAGAGTCAGTTTCATATAATATTGTTATTTCATTTAAATACACTTATGAGAAAAACAGACATAAAAGCAAATAACGATAATAAATTTTATTTACTAGCTCAGAGTAATGTAAGAAGTGCACAATTCAGATTAAAATTGCCATGTGTGGAATGTTCCAAGCAAGCCATGCTTTCATGTGTACAAATACAAATATCTGTAATCACAAATGAATTACACATGGTACTTACTGTGAAATGGCTTTATCTGCCATATATATATATTTTACCAAACATTCACAAGACTTTATGTAAGCCCCAGGGAGGCCAATAGTCTCCAGCTGTAGTTCTGTTACAGCCCCTGGCAGTGTATTTGAATCTTATTTGCAAACCTATATTTCCACTGCTGCATACCTGCTTACAAATTTTTTAAAGGAAAACTAAACCCTTGACCCCCCTCCACAATGCTCGCTGTACGCTTCACTCCAGGCTCCCTGCCCGCAGTATGTATTCTTTCTTGAAGTCTCCCTTCTGCCGACCTGCTATAAATTTGCAGAGTTACACAGCAGAGTTCAGAGGGACCATCTTCTGTCTGTGTTCTCATGCTCTTCTGACAGTTGCAGATACAGATCTTGCAGGAGCATGAGCTGTAGAAGCTGATTCAGGACCAGTGGCGGAACTAACGGGGGAGCAGGGGGTGTGATTGGACCAGGGCCCCACCCCCTCAGGGCCCCCGGCAGATCGCACACCGGTGCAGCCGGCTATAGCTGGCTGTAGCTGGGAAGAGAATTGCATGCTGAGGGGGATGGGCTGCACGGTCCGCACCCAGCCCTGCCCCCAGCTAGTTACATGTTCAGGACATAGATTTAACTGCGCATGCTCCTCCAAGATCCATGTCCCGCTTTACAGAAGAGGATGAGAACAAAGACAGAAGATGGCAACTTTGAACTCCACTTTGTAACTCTGTGAAGTTGCCAAACAAGCACATGCTCCTCCAAGATCCGTGTCGCACTTTACAGAAGAGGATGGGAACAAAGACAGAAGATGGCACCTTTGAACTCCACAAAGTTGCCAAACAAGCGGATCTTGTATGGCCACTCAAATTTTTCGAGATTTATTTAACCCCCGAATAAAAAAAGTAGTCCAACTTAGACCTGCTCGGTTCATGTAGAAGTCAATGGCAGATGTCCCATAACATTCTGAAGATATCCTGATCTGCACTGGGTTTCGTTCAATAATCTGAAGATTTCGTGATTTCAGGCATCAAATCCGAAAAAGTCAGAGGTTTTGTCAGTTTTTGTGTACAATTTGGATTTTTTCATGACTTGATAGTCTTTTTCCACCCAAGAAATTATTGGTGAAAAAGTGCGGATTTGTTCGGAGCGGTTTTCAGAAAATAGTGAGAAAATTTCGGATTTTGATAAATAACCCCTTCATATTATTGGAAAGTTATAAATGGGCAGATCCATGCAAATATATACCATCTCATAACACTAACAGGGACAAATACAAACATATGATATTAGAAATATAATTTACAAAACTGTTATTGTATATCACATCTATATAACATGCAGCAACCTACTATACTAGCTACACCAATAGGCCACAGAGTGACCCTGGAATTAAAACTCCACTGTTTGTGTCACTAACACTGTATTACAGGCATGGAGGTTCTGGTGTTCTGAAATTAAAGAAACTCAAAATCATTGTGGAGCTCCAATTTGTACCAAGAGAATAAAATTACTTTTTACTCTGGGCTGTCTTCTTCTAAATTTGTACTGGCTCAGGTACACATATGGGACGTTATCCAGAATGCTCCAGACCTGGGGGTTTCCGGATAATGAATCTTTCCATAATTAAGTCTACTATAAAATTTTTGAATATTATATAAACCCAATATGCTGGTTCTGCTTCAAATAAGGATTAATTATATCTTACTTTGGATCATGTGCAAGGTATTTTTTTTATTATTACAGATAAAAAGGAAATACATTTGTATTGTTTGGATAAAATGGAGTCTATGGGAGACAGTCTTTTTTGTAATTCTGAGCTTTCCGGATAACGGATCCCAAACCTGAACATCTCCATGCCACCATGTTTCTCCTTTCTCCATTGGAACCTGTGCACCTCTTTGGGTATATGCAGTAATTTTTATAGTACTTTTTCTGACATTGCAGTCCTACATGAATGCCCTCAGCAAGGGATCCCTGGTAGAATGAACAGATTTAGAGGGAAAAGTAAACGATTTTAGTCACTGACAGTGGAATGTTTTGAATCTTTTGGTTGGTTTAGTTGGTACCACCAGTGATTTAAATTTTTCATCTCCTTTTTTTTTAAAAGGTTTTTATTTTGCATTTTTCAACAATAAACAAACAAATATTGTATTATGCATGGTTCCATCTTATTGTAAATATATCACACAGTATATCAGCATTTGAAATATTTAAATCCTGAACATTTGTATATACCTTAATTCAGGTATAAATCTGGATCTATTTCCCCTAGAGCACTTAAGTAGGTGATATAGTGAATAAAGTACCCCCTCTAGTAAAATATAAGGATATTATAAGGATATTATAAGTTACAGAGGATTTTCATGACCATATAAAAACACGAGGCCGAAGGTCATGGAACTCCAAGGTTACTTCTAATATCCTCATATTTTACAACTGGGGGTACTTTATTTATTATAATACACAAGTTTTAGTGAGTCATGTGACTGTGAAATGACATCCAAACTCACTGTTTATAACTGATGACATCAGAACTCACGATTTATAAGGATATAATTTACAAGATATTCATGGCTTTTGTGTATTATATAGATATATATGCCATTGTTATCTTGCCATCTCTACATTAAGGCTCCTCTGTGGCCTCCAGGCAGTCCTGCCACACCAGATCATACTTCTGAGGACATCCTCTTGCATAGGTGAGTTGTATTAGTTGCCATTAAATGTGCGGGGTTGGGGGGACATCCAATTCAGGACATTTCCTGGCATAGAATAGTAATGTACGAAAAATAATTCTCATGGCCTCCCTTGGGGTTACCTCATCTATTACACCTGAGGGGTTATCAGGTTGGGTAGTGCCGTTTTATCCTGTATATAGTTGAGAACCTGAGACCAGAAGCCTTGGATTCGAGGGCATGACCAGATGAGGTGTAGGTAAGACGCCTCTGAGGCCCTACACTTTGGACACTGTGGTGAGTCGAGTCTGTTCATACGAAACAGCCTATTTGGAGTTAAGTGGAGTCTATGGGGTATAGTTATCAAAGAGTGAAGTTAATAGTGAAGTTCCGCCACTAGAGTGAAATTCCGCCACTTCCCATTAATTTCTATGGGTTTTTTAAAGGCTTATTTATAAAAGGGTGAAATTTCACTTTCACCCATTGATAAATACGCCTTTCAAAATCCCATAGAAATGAATGGAGAGCTGCGAAATTTCACTCTAGTGGCGGAACTTCACTCTTTGATAAATTTATACCATTGTAGGATCTTGAACTGAATCAATCTATCTTTGGTCGAGACAACATTTTTAATCTCCTTTTAACAAAAATTAATCCAGTTTTATTCTATATTTTATATTGATTGCAAAAATAACCCAACATATATTTTAGCTGTCAGCCAAGCCAGGTATCTACCTTAGGATAAAAATAACTAGTTAATCACTTCTCTATACTGTCCATGAGGGGTTTTACTTACTGTAGAGATTGTAAAGAAAAAATGAACAGAAGAATATACATCTTCTCAATGAGAATTTTTAGTAGATGAATGCATAATAATGCAGTTTACTTATTTTTATTAGACTATCTTTGGGGATCAAGAATTCTATAGAGCAGCACTAAGCACTACAAGAGCCAAAAACCAGTATATTCACATTCAACTAACTTACCTTGTTCATGTCAAATGTACCGAACACTTGGTGAATGTATCTGTTTGCTTCAAAATTCATTCCTTGCAAGCCAAGTAACCCTTTGAACTCATGAAGGCTCAGCTGCCCAGATGGACATTCCTTCATAAATTTCCTGTACCAGTGATGGATCTCCATAGCATTAATATCATCTGCTGTTGAGTTGCTAGCTCCCATTCTGCTTATAGGAACTGTTTTTGAATTTTATGAATCCAACAGGCACTAGCCGTGTTCAGCTTCATCTACTGGCCACTCAATGTTTCCCAAATCAGCATTACAATCTACAGATCTTTTTCTAAACCTCTTAAAGCTTGTTACAGAGAAAGGCCGTTAGTGTAAAAATAGAAACATGGTGGGATTAGACACATTGGCAAGTAATTAATCATGAAAAGGAGATATTCTATTTCTCAGAATAGACAAGAATGCGACATAATACACTCATTTATTTTCTGATTTCCTTCATATCAGAAGTCTATAGTCATAGAATCATAGAGGGTTTGGAGACACTTTTTTTTTTAAAAAAAATGAGTCTTTGATACTGTATGTCAAAATAGTAACATATAGTTCATAGGCAGGTTCAAAATAAATATAAAAATGAACAATAACCCATTTTAATAAATACCCAAGGAATTGTGGAACCAATCCACAACAGTTTAAACAGAACTAGTTTCACAATGAGGGGATGAACTGTTTTTTAAGCACAGGTTTTTAGCTGGAAAGTGATCTAAATTTTCCCAGATATAGCAGATGGATGTGTACCTATTATTTGAATAAGGGATTGCCACGTACTCTTTATGGCTCAAATAAGTAATATCTACACAGTTGTCTTTAGAAAGATTATCCAAACATAGCATTTAAATAAGTTACACATTTATATATAAGTGATTTTTGCTGTGGTTTTGAATATATGAAGCAGAACCTTCCCAGACAAGAAGCAAAATTACATAGTACTGAGGTCAGGGATCTTGTAGTAGCTCACTGAGTGACATAAATGACACGTGACAGTCTAACAATCAAAAGCAGCTTTAAAAAACCCCCTCTCAATTAAGCTTTTTTTCTAGGTAATGAGCCGGTTAAGTACAGGGATGTTCTGGGACATGATCGTCTCAATGTCTATAAAAACGAACGTTTCTAATCCTCAGCCTAGGTGCCCAAATATCATGTATTCCATGTCAGTTTCTCTATAATGTCAAGAAATGTGTTAGACAGTGAAAAAAAATGAAAGACGAAAACATATAAGGAAGATGGCTGTTTTAATCAACATTGTTGGTGTTTTATGGGTCTATATTTGATGGATCCCAAAACTATCTACACGCTCTTTTTGTGAAAACACATCTTTTTTATTTTGAATTAAATATATATTGAATTTTAATTTCAGCATAATTTCTTGACTACCTGTACCATTGTAGTTATTTCTTGAATTATAAGAGTTTGACAGGTTGTTAAACATAAGAGCAAAGGGGATGCTTGGAGAGAATGTAATAATAATCTGTGCAGGTCTTTATTTCTTTCAACAATATTAAAAAAATAAATAAATGAAATCTTCTGTGTGGTGCTAACTTCAGTTTATTTACATAAGGACATGTATTTTTGTATCCGAGGTGAACATTGCATGGCCAAACGGAAAGTATTGATGATACAGCAAGAAAATAGGAAAGTAATGCCCATTTGAATGCTGATTTCGCTTTGCTTGTACAATAAAAGGCCTTCAGTGTTATGGTTATGCTTTTATTTTTTTTATTACGGCCTTCTTCTGTTTATCATCTACTCTCATTTACAAACAGCTACCAGCTTGCTAGGGTATTTCCATCTTAGAAATTCATGTAAACTTAAACCTTAAAGGGGAACTCCGGCTTCCAAACCAAAACTTGATAAAGAGGCCTGCATAACAAAGAAACCCCTAATATACCCATCACAACTACCTGTTTCTTCAAAAAGTATAAATAAATTCAATTTTCTATGCTGAAATCCAGCTGTTTGACAGTTCTTCTCTTTCTGCATCATTTGAAATCCTGGCAGGGAAGGAGGGACTAAAACACAAATTGTAACAACTTCTCCACAGCTTACAGACAGCATGCAAGAACTACATAACCCACAATGCATTGCACTGTTATGTTCCTTATTGAAATCATGTGTGCAGGGAATTGTGGGGTTTGGAGGATGCAGGCTAAGGACAGATGGCTGTTGATATAAAGTAACAGTAGTCAGCCAGCTCTGCAAAGTATTCAGACAGATTAGCATGAGTGTGGGGGGCTAGGCTTCGGGAACTGTTCGAAACCATTAAAAATCATGAAAAGTCTGCATATTTTTAACTGATGTACTGTAAATTGCAAAGTTGCTTGAAATTATGTTTACTTTTCAAAAATCTTAAGTTATGTTTGTATGGAGTTCCCCTTTAAGATACAGAACAAAATAATAACTCAAATTCCAATCCCCTTGAAATTTGTGCATCAACTAGCTGATGCGGTCCTCGATCGGCAAAAAAAGTCTAACTTCCCCAGCCAGATATCGATCAGGGAGACCTGTCAGAAGTCCCCATACACTGGCAGATGAGCTGCCGAATTGGTTTAAAGGACCAATATCCGCAGCTTTAATCTGCCCGTGTATGGCCACCTTAAGTATACAAATGTGTATACCATAAATATTAAGGAAAATGTGACAAAAATAACCTATGTGATTGATAAAATATAAGAGCACAAATAACACGTCATAAGTTTTTGAGAGCAGAATGCCACCATGCTTTTGTAAACATCATATGTCACTGATGGTAATTTTTTCCTATTTTAAAGTGCAGTTAGTTTCAGGAGTGTCTCAGCAAAACAGCCCATAAACAGCTATTCAAGGGGCAAATGCCATTGATATAGTGAATCACAATGGGCCAGATTCAGTTCAGTGAGAAAAAGTTATCTCATGGTTTATCACATGAAAACTCATGGATAAGATTCAATTAGAAGAGAAAAAAACTTCTAATAAAACTCCTTATTCAGTTTCAGCTTTTTTCCCATAGACATCAACAGAGTTTTCACATGAACTGCGAGAGAAGTTTTTCTGATTAGAATTGCATTTCAAATTGTATCTCTCTCATGAGTTTAGTATCACATGGCAAACCTCACAGAATAGAATCTGGTCTAATGTCTGTAAAGTCTCTGGGCAGTTTGGGTGCCATAAAAATTCTGGATATTACTTGCCTGTCTAAAAGACTTGATTCTGTTATTAATGCCTCTGTAGTAAGGGAAATATAATCATAAGAAAGCCTTACTGGGAGGCCTAAATCCCACATGGAAATTAGTAGCGCTACTTGTATCTGAATAGGAATAGAGTTAAAATTGTCTTGCCTCAATTAAAACATTTCACCAATTACTATTCAGCTATGAGCAGATGTTACTAACTCCCAGCATATAAACACATTTAGGGGGCCCATTTACTAACAATTGAATTGTTTTTTCTACAAATCTCAAAAAAATTAAGTTTTCCCATACTTCTAAAAAGCTCTACAAATTTCAGTTTTCTTAAGTGTAAAAACCACGAAAACCCCTAAGCAAAACTTCACCAAGTAAAAGTTGTCCTACAGAAGTCATTGGGAGCTAAACTGATCTGATTCAAATGCTTTAAAGCAATTCGGACTTTTAGGTTTTCAGATTTTTTTCCCAAGTAATTGTTCAAGGTTTTTGAGGTATTTGTATTTGTTACTACACTGCTCAATGCCTTTTTTTTTTCGTTTGTGCTTTTTATATTCAGATCTTTTAATAAATTCAATGACAATCGTGGTTTTAGAGTTTGTGAGTTTAGTTGTGGTTTCAAAAACCTCTAAAACCACTAAAATCCGACTCATAATAAATAAGCCTCCACGAGGAGTAATTATGGTATGGTAACACCCATGTCTGCTTTTTGTTACATATTGTTACAGTGCGGATCTCTGTTATTTCTTTATAACTACACCAATAAACACCAATAATCTATTAATGAGCAACAAGATTTACGTAGTGAAAAATGGTACACTTTGTTCTGAGACTTCTGAAACTTTTTTTTGCCAATTCTGTTCTGTGTTTTTGTGAATTGCATACTAATTATTCCATATGTTTGGAAAAAAACTGCATAATCCACATTATTTAATAATGCAGATCATGGTTACTTAAGCACATGGCATAATTCAGTAGGATTTTTTTAAAAAATGGAAATCATGTTGTGAGCAAACCTATTTAAGAACATTTGTTACGCACTTCCGCAATCTCCCAGATTTTATTTACTGGACCAAGTTACAAATCAAAACTCTGGGTGACCTATTGGAGCAAGGTGCCTTTCCATCCCTTCTCCAGCTACAGGAGAGACTGCTGGGTACTCCCATAGACCAGTTTCGATATATGTAACTGAAACATGCATTCAATGCTCAATTCAGGGGATACAACCCAACACTACACAAATTTGGCATTGGAAATACTCTTCATAAGGCAACCTCCCTGAAGTTGGTGTCTTCCCTATACAAGAATCTGCAGGAGGCGAAGGCCTCTCCCTTCCAACTGGCCCATCGCAAATGGCAAGGGGCAATACCAGCAATCTGGGAGGATATCTGGGAAGAAGCCACTGATAATACGTACAACTTCTTAGTTTCAACAAGAGACAGATTAATCAACTTTAAAATTTTACATTTCTACTACTACTCCCCTGCAAGATTACATAGGGTTTTCCCTAACAAATCCTCAGCCTGTCCACAATGCCACCAACTTTCTGCAAACTTCATTCACATGATTTGGGTGTGCCCTGTAATTCTACAGTTTTGGAGGAACGTGGTGAGATGCCTCAGTGATTACCTAGACTTACCACAGGTGTTGTCCCCTGAGGCGTGCTTACTGGGAGCTGTAGCCGAGCTAGTTCCCTATAATCACACCAGAATTATGTATAGAACCTTACTATTCTATGCAAGAAAGGTTATTATTTTGCATTGGATCCAACCCCAACCCCCCACAATCAAACAGTGGACTAATCTGGTGAATTGTATGCTTCCCTTAAAGGAAAACTATACCCCCAAAATGAATACTTAAGCAACAGATAGTTTATATCAAATTGAATGACATATTAAAGAATCTTACCAAACTGGAATATATATTTACATACATATTGCCCTTTTACATCTCTTGCCTTGAACCACCATTTCGTGACTCTATCTGTGCTGCCTCAGAGATCACCTGACCAGAAATACTACAACACTAACTGTAACAGGAAGAAGTGACAAAGCAAAAGGCAGAACTCTGTTTGTAGGTGTACAAAGTGAATATTACGATCTCAGGGGGCGGCCCTTATTTTTTAAAATGGCAATTTTCTATTTATGATTACCCAATGGCACATACTACTAAAAAAGTATATTATTATGATAATGGTTCATTTACATGAAGCAGGGTTTCACACATGAGCTGTTTTACTCAGTATCTTTTAATAGAGACCTACATTGTTTGGGGGGTATAGTTTTCCTTTAATAAAACTGACCTACGAAGCAAGAGGGCTTCCTGACAAGTTTGATAAGATTTGGGGTCAGTGGGTGGATGTATTTCCCATATCACCAGAATTTTGATCTGTGTACTGACATGGTTCCACTGTCTGTGAAAGGTTTGGTATGATACGATACTGTATATGACTATTTGTGTACTTGTAATGTTGTACTGATTTGATGTATAGCCAAGTGTTAAATAAAAACTTTGAAAAAAAAAAAGAACATTTGTTATGAAGGATAATTTCGTCTATTTTAAATAATTATTGTTGTGTAATAGTATTAATTTTCAATTTTACTCCCTGCTTTTGCTAATTAGATGAGCATAGATAATGTCTATACTGGATAAGAGAAAGAAACAGTTAAAATTAACCCAGCAAGTTTACATTTCTTTTTAAAGATATTTTTCTATGCAAATACAGAAAGGTAAAGAAACGGAATTCTATCAGATTTTAGCTGAATATATATATATATATATATATATATATATATATATATATATATATATATACACTCAACATTTGTTAACATATTTAGCATCAAAGGGACATGTTTGCTGCATTGCAGTACTCTGATAGTACTCACATTAAATCAAAGCTAATTGCTGAGGTCACTGAGCTAGAACAAATGTCAGCCTAATTTAATTTTTAAGGCCAATGTCAAGATTTAGGTCATTGATAAGAATGAGCCATAGCATTAATAAGATCATGCTAAGAACATGGTAATCTTGCAAGTATTGTAGAAATAAGATCAAATTAAAGGAGAACTACAATATGCTGCATAATTATTCTACTGTATAAATGAATATCGTTGAAACAATGGTGTAAAAGCTGTGAATATTGAATTTATCAAGGTTTTTATGCCATCTGAATGCCTGAATATCTGACACTGTTAAGCTTTGTCACTTCAGACCTCCATTGGAGTAAATAGTAATCATTTTTTAGCACTCTAGTATAGTAAAAAAAAAAAAAGCCATGATGGTTGCAATTCAAATTTTCCTGTAGCATTTTCAATCTGCTTACAGTTACTCTGGATTTGTACACAGGTACATGGTTGGCAAAAAAATCAATAAAACTGGGTAAATAGGCTGTGCAAAATAAAAAAAATTGCAATATCGTAATTTCTAATGTTATTTAGTTTTAGGGGCATATTTATTATGCTGTGGAAAAAACGGTGGGATAATACACCACACATCACGATGTTACACCACGATTTGCTGTGTAAAAATAAAATATTCTTCTTATGTGAGTTCTGCCCGAAGCAATGTAAAATAACGGCGTCAAATTCACATGGCATAAAATTACACTCACCGTCGCCATTTATTTTACATAGCTTTTTACACCATTTATTTTGGCTACCGTATATACTCGAGTATAAGCCGTCCCGCGTATAAGCCGAGGAACCTAATTTTACCTCCAAAAACTTGGAAAGCTTATTGACTCGAGTATAAGCCTAGGGTGAGAAATGCAGCAGCTTCTGGTAAGTTTCAATTCAAGATTGAGGGTTTCTGCTTCCATTAGAGGTGCCAGCGTCTCATTTTTGAATGCCGGCAACCATTCTTGGAAGCCGGCGAATATTCTTGGAGTCTATTCTTGGACGCCGGCGACCGTTTTTGTGCTTCACCCGAGTATAAGCCGAGGTAGAGTTTTTCAGCATATTTTGGGGGCTGAAAAACTCGGCTTATACTCGAGTTTATACGGTAATTCCGTTTTACACAGCATAATAAATATGCCCCTTAATAAAATGTATAAAGGCTGGAGTGACTGGATGTCTAACATAATAACCAAAACACTATTTCCTGCTTTTCAGCTCTCTTGGTTTCCACTGATTGGTTAGCAGTCAGTAGCCAATCAGTGACTTGAGGGGGTGGCACATGGGTCATAACTGTTTGCTATTGAATCCGCATGCCAAGGATCATTTACAAATTGAACATTTATGTGCCATGTGGCCCCCCTTAAATTCGCTTACTAAGAGTTAGAGCGCTGCAGAGCAGGAACTTGTGTTCTGTTCTGTTATACATCCAACGATTCCAGCCTTTATAGGTTACATTTTTGGCTAACTATATTAGAAACATTTTTTTATTTTGGACAGCCTATCTATTTACCCAGTTTTTATTTTTACACTGAACTGCTCCTTTAATAAGTACACTGTTTTTCATGAGTTGATGTCGGTGATGGTGTGGCAAATTCATAAAACAATCATAGGCCAGATAAATGACACTATTAATGTTTTTTTTATATTTTTGCTAAATTATGCTCTGGAGTTGTATTTTTGGAATAGTTGTCCAACTTCCAATAGCTAAGGCAGTATTGTAGGGTTCTCACTTCACTCATTTAAAATCAGACACCTAAATCCCCATGCGTTTTACTACTCTGTGGTTCATAAATGATATTTGTCATCTTGTCTTTTGTGTTTGAATGGTAGAGAGATTTTTTTTTTTAAAATGGTACGGCCAATAACTAAAACTGTTTTAGTAAAACATTTTGACTAATCCTTTGTACCTAGTTACATAATAAATTAGGTTGAAGAAGAGACACATCTATGTCCATCTTGACTCAAAGTAAATCCTACCTACAGTTAGGTCCATAAATATTTGGACAGAGACAACTTTTTTTTTTTCTAATTTTGATTCTGTGCATTACCACAATGAATTTTAAATGAAACAACTCAGGTGCAGTTGAACTGGAGACTTTCAACTTTTATTCAGTGGGTTGAATAAAAAGATTACATAAAAATGTGAGGAACTAAAGCCTTTTTTAACACAATCACTTCATTTCAGGGGCTCAAAAGAAATTGGGCAATTGACTCAAAGGCTATTTCATGGGCAGGTGTGGGCAATTCCTTTGTTATGTCATTATCAATAAAGCAGATAAAAGCCCTGGAGATGATTTGAAAGGGGGTGCTTGTATGCGGTCAAAGGAGCTCTCCATGCAGGTGAAACAAGCCATCCTTAAGCTGCAAAAACAGAAAAAACCCATCCAAGAAATTGCTACAATATTAGGAGTGGCAAAAGCTACAGCTTGGTACATCTTGAGAAAGAAAGAAAGCACTGGTGAACTCAGCAACGCAAAAAGATCTGGACGTCCACATAAGACAACTGTGGTGGATGATCGCAGAATAATTTCCATGGTGAAGAGAAACCCCTTCACAACAGCCAAACAAGTGAACAACACTCTCCAGGAGGTAGGCGTATCGATATCCAAGTCTACTATTAAGAGAAGACTGCATGAAAGTAAATACAGAGGGTGCACTGCAAGAATTCAAGAATAGAAAGGCTAGATTGGACTTTGCTAAAAAAAAAGCCAGCACAGTTCTGGAAAAACATTCTATGGACAGATGAAACCAAGATCAACCTCTACCAGAATGATGGCAAGAAAAAAGTATGGAGAAGGCGTGGAACAGCTCATAATCCAAAGCATACCACATCTCTATAAAACATGGCAGAGGCAGTGTGATGACTTGGGTGTGCATGGCTGCCAGTGGCACTGGGACACTAGTGTTAATCGATGATGTGACACAGGACAGAAGCAGCTGAATTAATTCTGAGGTGTTCAGAGACACTGTCTGCTCAAATCCAACTACAGTAAATGCAGTTCAATAGATTGGGTGGTGTTTCATAAATCAGATGGACAATGACCCAAAACATACAGCCAAAGCAACACAGGGGTTTATTAAAGCAAAGAAGGGGAATATTCTTGAATGGCCAAGTCAGTCACCTGATCTGAACCCAATTCAGCATGCATTTCACTAGAAAGGCCCACAAACAGTAACTGAAAGTCGCTGCAGTAAAGGCCTGGCAGAGCAGTAAAAAGGAGGAAACCTAGAGTCTGGTGATGTCCATGAGTTCAAGACTTCAGGCTGTCATTGCCAGCAAAGGGGTTTCAACCAAGTATTAGAAATGAACATTTTATTTTCAGTTTTTTAATTTGTCCAATAATTTTTGAGCCCCTGAAATGAAGTGATTGTTTTAAAAAAGGCTTTAGTTCCTCACATTTTAATGCATTTTTTTTGTTTAACTCACTGAATTAAAGCTGAAAGTTGTTTCATTTAAAATGTATTGTGGTAACGTACAGAACCAAAATTAGAACCTGGGGAAGAAGGGATACATTTGCCTTTCACCTGGTGCTTACCTGTAGTTCAAACAGTGCTGAGGGCTCCATATTACAATGAAGGAGGACAACACAACAGGTCACCCTTTACTGTTCCACTTAGTGGGTACAGCACAACACCATCTATGGCAAGTTCCAAGCTTTAGACTGGAAGGGAAGAGGGGGTAAGACTGAGAAATATCATGTTTTAGATAACTCACAAATGTACTGTTGAACTGCAACATTTATTGGTTCAATATTTAAAGCACACTTTCAGAACCTTTTCAAACACCTTGAACAGATTTTAGTCTTAAACATAAGGAAGAAGGCCTAAAATTATGTAAATAATCAGCTGCAGTTTGCAATGATCTAGGGTAAATGTACATATTTGTGTACAAGTGGAAAGACCTGAAAATAACAAATATAATATATATATATATATAAACACACACACACACAAAAGTCTTATATCAAGTACTAAAAGAAAAAATATACAATTATAAAAAATATCCTGTATCTAAAAAAGTAACTATTAGAACGCTTCCAGCTTGTAGAATGTCGAAGCTGGTGGAATCAAAGAAGATAATATTTATCTATATTTTATGGAAGCCGCTCAGGAAAAACTCTTTTGTGATGGCTTTTGTCTCACAGATTTCACTTTGTTCTTGAAGCAGAAGTTTTTCTGTGTCCAAACCAATCTCCTCTGGCATATTCTAGGGAAGAAACAGACCATCATCAGCACCAGATGTTTAAAACTCCATTACTGGAATTCTATATAATTTTAATCAAAGTTTTATCTATTATCTGTTGTAGTTAGCTAATGTTTTTGAGTTTGTATGTAGCTTTGTTTATAAAACTGCATTTATTTTTCTGAACCAAAGTGCTGATTTTATATTAGGATGTTTATGTTATTCAATTTATTATTTTACACTTTTAATTGTCAAGTACACTTTAAAAGTCCTCTGAAAAACGTTCTATCCAATCACATTCTCCTCATACTACATCTTAATTTACAGACTATAATTTTGCATGGCAATTAATGACCACTAATCTGCCTGCCGTTAAATGAAAGATTTTTAAGTCTGAACATTAGACATCTTTCTACTAGGCACTCCTTCTTGTGAGTACTGAAATAAACATGACATTTTGCTAAGGTATCCATAACCATGTGTATACTTTGCTTGTTAAGCTAATTAGATCAATACATTGATTGCAAAACAGAATGATTTATATATCTGACTGAATTGTAAGTGGATTTAAATATGTAAGGAAACTAATTGGGAGTTTTTATTTAAACACATACAGAATACTAATGCAGTTGAATTTTTTGTATATTATATATATAAATATTTATACTGTATCATCCAGAAAGCTTCATAGTATGAGAAGGCCATTTCAGATGGGCTCCATTTTAATTCTCCATTTTTAATTTTCTCTGTAATAATACATTGTAGAAGAGTGCCTTGAATATAGAGGGTTAATAAATCCTCGAATTCGACCCTTTGAATTTAAATCCTTCGAATTCGAATATTGAATCAGAAGGATTTAGCGCAAATCCTTCGATCGATCGAAATAAAAATCGTTTGAATTGAACGATTTTAAGCGATCGATCGAAGGATTTTTCTTTGATCAAAAAAAGGTTAGAAAAGTGATGGGGAAGGTCCCCATTGGCTAACATTGTACCTCGGTAGGTTTAAACTGCCGAAATATGTAGTCAAAGTATTTTTTAAAGAGACAGTACTTCGACTACCAAATGGTCGAATAGTCAAATGATTTTTAGTTCAAATCGTTTGAATCGAAGTCGAAGGTCGTAGAAGCCTATTCGATGGTCGAAGTACCCAAAAAAATACTTTGAAATTCGAAGTTTTTTTCATTTGAATCCTTCACTCGAGCTTAGTAAATGTGCCCCATGGTATAGTTTAGTAAATAATAGTGACGAAATTAGGCCAATGTCACATGGGTGATTCCTGCCCTTCCTGCTATGTGCCATTAAGGTAAATAAAAAAAGAGGCAGATGTGGATGCTTTGCTTAGTGACTTGGTTTAGCAACTCAATCTAAAGGAGAACCATATTCCAAAAATCATGTTTTCATTTATCTAATTCTAGTTGTAACCCTCTCAATATTTCATAAGAGTTGATTGCATTTGCCATCATATAGGGGCCCATTTACTTAGTTCGAGTGAAGGAATAGAGGAAAAAAAGTTTGAATTTCGAATGGTCGGATATGGTTACTTCGACCATCGAATGGGCTACTTCGACTACGACCCTCGAATCAAACTAAAAATCGTTCGACTATTCGATAGTCGAAGTACTGTCTCTTTAAAAATTTCTTCAACCCCCTAGTTCGCCACCTAAAACCTACCGAGGCCAATGTTAGCCTATGGGGAAGGTCCCCATAGGCTTCCTAACAATTTCCTGATTGAAGGAATATCCTTCGATCGATGGATTAAAATCGTTCGATTTTAAGGATTTAATCGTTTAATCGAACGATTATTCCTTAGGTGGAATTCAGGACTAGTTGCAAAGAATAATCATCATGCATGCAAAAGGGGCATAGAAAGAAATGCAACAGTCCAGTACAAACCTCCTCCTCCAAAACACATGCTATCATTGATACATGAGGGTAAAAAATACAAATGCACGTACAATATTCAACTTTTTAAGGATCTTTGTGGCTTTTTTGCTTAATGCCGATATTTTTTCTTCCACCATTTTTATCTGTTCTTCACAGGCTTCCCTCATTATCAAATTTAGTTCAGTTTTGGCTGAACAATGGTCATTTCCAGCATTCAAATATATTGCCAGGACATTTTCTTCATATTCCTTGAAGTAGTCATCTACCTGTTAAAAATGTATTGACTCAATTTTCAGTAAAAGAGAAAAAAACATTTCCCACATAACTGAATTATAAGCGTTTTACAATTACTTATAGTTCAAATACTATATACAGTAAAACAAATAATATTGCAAATCCCACTCTGAGTGGCCTCCTGGCTATCCAGGAGTATCTAGCAGAACAAATAGCTATTCTTACAAAAGCTCACTCTAACTGGCCTTGAGACTGTCCACAGCCACAGCTCTGGGCATCCCTAGGGGGGCCAGCCCTACAGTTAATGAACCACTGCACTACTGTAAGCATTAGATGTTATAATAGATCTAAAAAAAAGGTTATTTCCTGGTGTCAGTATCTCTTTACAGGGGAAGTACAGTCTAAAATAGAATAAGGCTAGAAATGCTGTATTTTGTATACTAAACATAAACATGAACTTACTGCACCGCAAGCCTAATCATTTGATATTTGCTTTCAAAGTTGGCCACAGGGGTTCACCATCTTGTAACTTTGTTAAACATCTTTGCAAGACCAAGACTGTGCACATGCTCAGTGTGGTCTGGGCTGCTTAGGGATCGTCATAAATTATCAAAACAGCACAAGTCACATAATTTCTGCTAGAACCCAATACAGCAAGACTAATAATAATCAGAATAGGCTGACTGCATTGGGTCCTGTGTTGTCATGTAATCTAATGTGGATTTTATAATTTTTGCATTGTTTAATACAAACTTTCTCCAAGTCTGCAGAACCAGTGGCTGCAGCAAAATAATCCTCCAAATAGAATTCCAGTTTATCTGTTTAATTCTGGCTCTATGATCTTTGTCCCTGCAGCTGGAGTTGGAAACAGTAAAGGGGATGTAAAGGCAAAAATAAAATCCAATACAAATCTACACAGTCACTGACTGCTCTACAGGAAAGCAAACAAAGCTGCTTGAGTTCTGCATGACTGGGAAGTAAGGCAGAGGCTCCCCCTGCTGTTCATAAGTATGATTGTTTCCCTGCCCAGCAGTTAGGGACCGTCTGACAATTCCTATCCACAGCAATAAATGAAGGGAGAATTTCACTGCATACAGTCAGGTTTCTTATAAAAATTGATAACAGGTCCCATACCTGTATTAATTTATCCAGAAGTTACTTGACAACTGAACAGAATCCAAACCAAATATGAATTTTGAAAAAAGTGGAATGATTTGGCTGAATACAAAACTGGATTTGGGGCACCCTTAGAAGTTACATTTCCATCTAGCAAATGCTTTTAGCATCATCTTATCTTCATAATCTGGACCGTGAGAAACTGTTGCCACTAAAATCACTCCTTCAATCTGGGGATAAATTACAATTTTAGCGCCCTCAGAGAACATGCATGATAATAGATGTTGCTTTCAGACCCTGCATTATTCTTTCTTCTCTTATTACAATAATGAAACATTGTTATCTATTACTGTACCAAAAATAAACCATTTCACTTTAAGAATGATAAAAATTGACTTACTTTTGACTGTTAAATACAATTATAAATAACATCTTGAAAAGTCCAAAATTCTGCCAACTTAAACTACAGTCACATGGGTCAACCATTACTTCATTAATAATCTGCATTTAAACTATTTATACTAAGAAGTATTTTCTTACCAGTGATCTCAACTGTGTCTGGTCTCCTTCATATATAGTCTCAAGTATTGGCAGCTGGCAATCCGGTACAAAATATGAAATTACCTCTCTTTGAAATGAGAAAATAAAAATGTCAACCTACAATATGTTGTATCTGTTAAAGTCATACAAGATATAGTTCTTTCGTTCATGAGGCGAATGCAGATTTTAGTGTTTTTAGTGTTATGGGTTATTTATGGTGGTCCCCCAACCACCATATGTATTGCATGCATTTCAGCAAGCTTCTATTGGGGTCAGAGTCACATGTTTATAGGGTTTACACAAGCAAAGATACAGGAATAGGTTCGCTATGTGGACCTCTGTAAATCTTATGTCTTAATTGTCCATCTTATTATTCTATGAAACAGCTAGGTTTCAGGTTTAGTAAGTCTCCAGATAAAGTGAATGATAGTCCCATCATTTAGATCTGGTACCATTTAATGTTTTTCTGTAGCTAGGACACTGTTAGCTACAGTAGCTAGGGTAGAGTGGACTTCTACTGTTAGCTTATTGTGATGCAATGGCGACAACAAGGGCTATCATGGCTCTTCTGATGTTGCTGCCTTAGTGTAAAGAACATGCAACCAATATCTTTGAGTTTCTGCACAAATGAATCTCAGCAGAGAATCAAATCATCTCTGGCATGGTATGTCTCAGGGCTGGAACTAAGGGTTGGCAGAAGTGGCATGTGCCTAGGTGGCAAAGGTGAAGGGGCACCAGCACGTACTATACCTCTTCTGCCACATTCCCCTAGTTTGGATCCTTGTGTCCCCCACCTGTGCTAGCAATTTATGTATTCTTGGTGCCTGTGCACTTCCACGCACATCCTTGGCGGCCGTGCTTTTTTGTGCATGTGCACATGCTTGCGCAAAAGGAGGAGGCAACATTGGGCTAATTTGGTCTGGCACTGGTAGGCCTTACAGTGTTTAGGTACTGACTTTGGTTCTTATCTATGGAATAGTGTCACTTCAGCCACGAGGTTAGCTTGGTGATTTATCTGTGGCAATGAGTAGCTGCCCTTGGTTACTTTTTATTACCTGTAGTTTTCTTTTGTTTAATGCAGAGATGACATTTGATCATTGCACAACCCCCCTCAACCCATTCTTGGCACAACAGAGGTTAAACGCTGGGGGAGAGGGAGGCATCATTCCCTGCATGCAAGGTATTTTCTCCCCATGTTTGCATGGGTTTCCTCTGGGTATTCTAGTTTTCGCCACCATTCCAAAAAAAAATATATACATGTTAATTGGCTCTTGATAAAACTGACCCTATTATTTTATTGGACAGTAAGCTCCACTGGGACTGAGACTAATTTGAATGAACTATCTTTGTAAAGCTTCCATGAATATGCCAGTGTTATGTAAATAAAGGATAATAAATAGTTATTGAAGTTCTTGAGCACATGACAACCTTGAAGTCAGGTGCTAGAAGGACAAAAAGAAGAAAAAAAAGACTGCTGTTGCAGAGGTATGCTCTGCAAAACTGAAGAACAGTTGGTTTTTGGACATGGTCATGTTATGTCCAAACCATTTCCAGTTATGGCCTAAACATTGTCCCCACTACTTATTTAATCCAACTCCTTTATTTTGTCATATACCTCTATGAGGGTACGTCAGAGTAGTGAGATGGTCTCTTCGTACTAAAGTTTTTTTTTTATTTGGTAAAAATTCATTTATTTGCAATGCCTAGGGCTACACCTCTGGCTCTCTGTACAAATGCAATTTAGAAAGTGGCTTTATACTGTCATATCAATAGCTTACCCTAAAGTTAGCTTTAGTTTTTCTTCCATTTCCTTTCTTGAGAAGGAAGGCACCTCAGCCATGCAATTATCAACATTTTCACTAAATGATGTAGCTGGGGGTGCAGATGTCCTTAAGAAAATAAAATATTTACATGAGTGAATTAAATTCAGTGTTTAACACTGAGGCTTCATGTCTCTGTACAAATGTAATTTAGAAAGTGGCTTTATACTGTCATATCAATAGCTTACCCTAAAGTTAGCTTTAGTTTTTCTTCCATTTCCTTTCTTGAGAAGGAAGGCACCTCAAGAGTTCTGCCAGCTTCAGCAATGCAATTAGCAACATTATTTTCACTAACTGATGAAGCTGGTGGTGCAGATGCCCTTAAGAAAATAATATATTTACACGAGTGAATTCAATTCAGTGTTTAACACTGAGGCTTCATGTTTTGTGAAATGTAAGATTGTGAGTTTTGTTTTTATAGCACATGTACCCATGCTGTAATTCTGATTTTGCTGGTTTACGAAGCTAGTTTCAGAATAAGTAAGACATTTGGAGCAGCTCTCTTCTCAGTGCTTAATTCTTAAAGATGCATATGCTATAATCACTAAATTCAGCACTTTGTAATTAATAAACATGTAAATTACATTTACAGTATTCCTATTATTTATAAAAATTTTAATCTAAATAACTATAACTTATGGTATAGAAATTGTGCACAGTACACGTTTCCATACAATGGGGTTGTATGCATCTGAATAAATTACTCAGATCACCACTCTAAATACAATTGCATTTAGAGTGGTGATCTACAAGCCACGACACACAAAGGTCCACATACTGTAAGTAATAAAGCTGCTTACAGTGGCCCTGTCTTATGTGGTTAGTTCAGATGAAATCCTAGCTAATCTCTTAAGGGCAAACTCAGCATATGCATAAAGTTGCTTGAAGAAGAGAGAGGGTGCTCCAGTAGGTGAGCTCTAGTAACGCCATTGATGACTTTGCAGAATTTTCACTGACTGAGTCTTTACTGACAATTATTATATTTCAGTCTAAAACAATAATTAAATATCTTAGATGAATTACAGTTAAAAGCTTTTCTGGATTATATGGATATTTATCCGTCATAGAAATAAGAAAATATGTAGATATCATATAAAACTGAGATATAACTTCTGTTTGAATACGAAACAACTTACCCTAAAGTAAAGTTTTTTCCTTTATCTGTTCGACTGGCTGGGCACAAAGGTTCCACAACGGTTTTGCCAACTTTGGCTGTGCATATTCTCACATTAGTTTTACTAAAATCAGAAAAAAAAAATAATATTCTGAATTTCAATATTGGAAATGAAAAGGAAAAGAAAGCTTATGTGTTATGAAGTTTATGTGTTCCAAATTGCATTAAATAGGGCTCATCTTATGAAAAGTCGTACCAATGAGCACTTTCCTAAATACATTATTGTATTAAAAATAGATGGTTAGTATCAATAGTTACTCTAAGTGAAGATACAGAGACTGCCAGTGAGTAAGGCATGTCCAGGCTGAACTTTGGTAGGGTAGGACTTTACAAGGGTAAAGATTCCCTTTAATATGTGACCAAATAAAACAGCAAGGAATAAGGTATTGAGATAAAAAAATATATATATAAATTTATGAGGGTAGACTGTCAAGGTTGGGGTTGTTTTCTCTGGAAAAAAGGCGCTTGCGAGGGGACATGATTACACTTTACAAGTACATTAGAGGACATTAAAGACAAATAGCAGGGGACCTTTTTACCAGAGGCCACCCCTTTAGACTAGAAGAAAAGCACTTTCATTTGAAGCCACGTAGGGAGTTCTTCACATTCAGGACAGTGAGGTTGTGGAATGCACTGCCGGGTGATGTTGTGATGGCTGATTCAGTTAATGCCTTTAAGAATGGCTTGGATGTTTTTTTGGACACACATGATATCAAAGGCTATTGTGATACTAAGCTCTATAGTTAGTATTGGTATGGGTATACAGAATTTAATTAAAACTAGAGATGGGTGTATGTATGGATGCTGGGTTTTCATTTGGAGGGGTTGAACTTGATGGACTTTGTCTTTTTTCAACCCAATTTAACTAACTAACTAACTATATATATATACAGGTATGGGACCTGTTATCCAGAATGCTCAGGACCTGGGGTTTTGCGGATAATGGATCTTTCCGTAATTTGGGTCTTCATGCCATTAGTCTACAAGAAATTCATTTAAACATTAAATAAACCCAACAGGCTGGTTTTGCTTCCAATAAGGATTAATTACATATTAGTTGGTCTCAAGTACAAGCTACTGTTTTATTATTAAAGAGAAAAAGGAAATAATTTTTAAAAATTTGGATTATTTGGATAAAATGGAGTCTATGGGAGACAGCCATTCCGTAATTCGGAGCTTTCTGGATATCGGGTTTCCGGATAAGGGATCCTATACCTGTATATATATATATATATATATATATATATATATATATATATATATATATATATATATATATATATATATATACAGCACAAAATAATACAGGTAATGTTTTCATCAATTAATTCAAAACTGTTTTATAACTAATGACACATTGATTTAAGGTGATACACAAGCTTTCACAGGTTTCTCAGTCAGCACCTTCACCTCCAAATTGCTTTAACCTGGTGCACGTCCAACGGCTTCCTCTTTCCATCCGTTCAGTCAAACTACATCAATTATTGACAGCACCAATCAGTTGTTTATTTTCTTAAAATGCCTTTATTAGGACATGGGCTCTGACCCCAAACACTTGGCCAAGTGTTTTGGGTCAGAGCCCATGTCCTAATAACGACATTTTAAGAAAAGAAACAACTGATTGGTGCTGTCAATAATTGATGTAGATACACAAGCTTTTGCAAATATGGATTTAGGAGTTCTTCATGAACCAGTAAATATGGAAAGAAATGCCCCCTCCACCTCTGTATGCATACAACCACAAGTGCAGTCATAAATTGATGGCATTTATTTAAGGATGGGACTTTTAACATGGCCATAATTATGCTGGAATCTTGGTGAAAATTCTACATTGTGGGTAGAAAACATGGTTATTTGCATCCAATAATTGCACTTTACATACTGTGTCTGGTAAGTCAATGTCCCTTTTTGTCTTTTGTTTAATACAGTTGCATGTAGAGAAACCATATATTTGGGAAAAAAGATGACCTTTTGATGCCATTTCACAAGGAAATGCACCAAGCTTCACTGCAATTCTGTCACATATAAAAATACACAGTGAAAGAAGAAAAATAGGTATAATGCATATGATTAAAGTAGGAATTCTTTGTAGCCTGCAGTATCTGTGCAAAACATTCTGCTTTCCAGCTTTCTCAAATGCAGTGTGTTCAACATTGACCTAATGGCTTATTATATTCTGGTAACTAACATATCTCTCAATGGACCCAGATCACAGGCCCTAAAAGGGATAGAGTTTCTCTGAAATTACTTGGGATTTGGGATGTGGCCCAGGCAGATCAATTAACTGTCTAATATCTAGTATAAGTAAATCTAAAAACAACTGGACTTGGTGAGTAATCAATGAAGACGTTTCACTAATCATCCGAGCATCTTCTTCAGTTCAACTGACTGGTGTGGGAAATTCTCAGCATATAAACTCTTCCACTAATCCAATCACAATGGCACATTGTAACTCTTCAAAGAGGTGACATCTGAAGAAATTCACAGAGGTGTAGATTCTGTGTAGTTATTGTAATAGGATTATCCAATGTGTCATGCAACTCCTAGAAAGAGGTGTTACTTGTGAGAGTTGCATTAATGGATGTGTGAAGTGTTCTGAAACCGCCGGGGTATAGATGTTAGAACAGCATTGTATGTAGCAGACAGGTGGTGTCAAAGGCCCCCACCTCTGTTCAGGGATGGTTTCTCCACCTTGACATGAATCGCCTCTTTCACACCGCGTTCAAACCAGCGGTCTTCTTTAGCCAATATTTGGACCTTGCTATCTTCAAAGGAGTGTCCCTTGTCTTTGCTCTCTTCAAAGGAGTGTCCCTTGTCTTTTAAGTGTAGAAAGACAGCTGAGTTTTGCCCTGTAGAGTTCGCCCTCCTATGCTGAGCCATTCGCTTGGTGAGCAGTTGTTTTGTCTCCCCAATGTAGAGATCTGTGCACTCCTCGCTACACTGGACTCCATATACCACATTGCTTTGTTTTTCTTTAGGGGTTGGATCCTTTAGGTGTACCAGTTTTTGTCTCAGTGTGTTGCTAGGTTTGAAAAACACAGGGACGTGGTTTGTTAAAAATCCTCCTGAGTTTCTCAGACACTCCAGCTTCATATGGGATGACTATGTTTCACCTACTATGTGTCTCAGGGTGGTTATTTCTATTGGTGTTCATGTTGGGCTTGGTTGCTGCTGATTTGACAAAGGCCCAGTCTGGGTAGCCACATGCTTTCAAAGCTCCTCTAAGATGTTTTTGCTCTTTGTCTTTGGACTCTGTAACAGTTGCCATAACTTCCACCCTGTGGTGCAGAGTTCTAATGACACCCAGTTTGTGTTCCAGCGGATGATGGGTATCAAACAACAGATATTGATCCGTATGAGTGGGTTTCCTGTATACTTCCATCTTCAAGTTACCCCCCTCTTGGATGCATATCAAACAGTCCAAAAAGGCAAGTTTGTTCTCGTGGACATCTTCCCTTGTGAACTTGATGTTATTGTCCACTGAGTTAATGTGTTCTGTAAAGGCCGCCACTTCATTGGATCTGATTTTAACCCAAGTGTCATCCACATACCTGAACCAGTGACTCGGTGTAGTTCCCTGGAAAGTAAGTAAGGCCCTCCTTTCCACTTCCTCCATGTACAAGTTTGCTGCAATGGGAGAGACTGGATAACCCATTGCACAGCCATGTTTTTGTCTATAAAAAAGGTTCTTGTACATGAAGTATGTGGTGTTAAGACACAAATCTAGCAACAAACATACTTGGTTGGGACTGAGCTTCGTTCTGCTGCTGAGGGTGTTATCTTGTTGCAGTCGATTTCTTACAATCTCAATTGCCTCTGTAGTAGGTATACATGTGAACAAAGAAGTGATATCATATGATACCATTGTTTCTTCTGCCTCTAGTGTAACGCCGTGAAACTTGGTTACAAACTCTTTGGCATTCTGGATATGATGCACTGTATTGCCTACCAATGGGACTAAGATGTTAGCCAAGAATTTTGCAACGTTGTATGTCACTGAATTAATGCTGCTGACAATGGGTCTTAGTGGGGCTCCTTCTTTGTGTATCTTGGGGAGTCCGTATAAACATGGTGTGGCTTCTCTGGGGTACAGGCGGTGGTATAAAACTCGATCAATGGCTTTCTCCTTTTCAAGTTGTTGTAGGCAACCTATTACCTTTTCTTGTAACCGCTGGTTGGGTCTTTCCTTAAGGGTTCATATGTATTGCTATCACTGAGTAGAGTGCTTATCTTGCAGTTGTAGTGGTTGTGTTGAGCACACCTGTGCATCTCCCTTTATCTGCTGGCAGGATAGTGATGTACGGATCCTTACTCAGAGAACTGAGCGCTCTCCTCTCTTGTGTACTAAGATTAGAGGGAGGTGTTCTGGCACTTGACAAAGCAGCTGACACTTTTAGCCGGAGTTGTTCCGCTTCTTCCTTGTTCAAGTGATTATTTTTGATAGCAGATTCTGTGGCTGTGATGAATTCAACTACTGGGATGTGTTGTGGTGTCACTGCATAGTTTAACCCCTTGGCAAGCACGTCCTTTTCCGGCTGAGTTAGTACCCTATCTGATAGGTTCCTAACCCATGTGTCTTTGGTGTTCTTTGGTGTCTCATCTTTCTGCCTCCAGGTTAGTTCTTCAGTCCTTTTCCAACTGCTGCTTCGTGACAGTAACGTGGTGAATTTGTTTATTTGTCGCTCCTTACTCTTAATGTGTTGGGCAATCTGTGCACGTTCAACAAACATAACCACCCTTTCCAGGGTTCCATCAGGCAGTTCTTTTGCCAGACTCAGTTTCAGATGTTCAACTTTTTGCTTAAGGGCATCAATGGTAAAGTTGACCAATCTGACCCGTTCATTTAGTAGATGTTTTTGGGCTTTTTGTAAAATCTTGTTGGCTCTGTGACTTTTTAGGGTGGAACCCAGGCGTAGGCTACAAGGGGTGAGTACCTGATGTCGGCATCTGAGATTAAAGAGTAGATGGTTTCGATAGTCCGCCACTTTTCTTGCTGTTCTTTCATATTGAGTTGCATGACACATTGGATAATCCTATCACAGTAACTACACAGAATCTACACCTCTGTGAATTTCTTCAGATGTCACCTCTTTGAAGAGTTACAATGTGCCAATGTGATTGGATTAGTGGAAGAGTTTATATGCCAAGAACTTCCCACACCAGTCAGTTGAACTGAAGAAGATGCTCGGATGAGTAGTGAAACGTCTTCATTGATTACTCAGAAAGTCCAGTTGTTTTTAGATTTACCGATACTAGATATACCATGACCTGGATGAATGAAAATCTTCATAGTCTTAACTGTCTAATGTTTCAAAACTCATATGTGGGTGGCATGAAACAACTTTGAATTTTTTATGGATTGTATTTATGTTTACTTAAAGGAATTGTTCAGTGTAAAAATAAGTAGGCTGTGCGAAATAAAAACAATGTTTCTAATATAGTTAGTTAGGAAAAAATGTAATGTATAAAGGCTGGAGTGACTGGATGTTTAATATAATAGCCAGAACACAACTTCCTGCTCTCTTGGTTTCTACTTACTGGTTACCAGGCAGTACCCACTCAGTGACTTGAGGGGGTGGACACATGGGCCATAGCTGTTTGCTTTTGAATCTGAGCTGAATGCCGAGCATCAATTGCAAACTCACTGAACAAGTCAAGTCGCTGACTAACTCAGAGTTAGAGAGCTGAAAACAGAAAGTTGTATTCTGTTCTATTAGACATCCAGTCACTCCAGCCTTTATACATTACATTTTTGCATAACTATATTAGAATTTTTTTTTTTATTTTGCACAGGCTATTTATCCTGATAAGTTTTTATCAGTTATGCAAATTTAACAAATGTTATTTTTTGGCAAAACATGGTTTGTTGTGCCTTTCGTTTGTTGTTGTGGAAGATCAGAGGCAACTGGAGGTGGCGTAAGTGCAAATGAATGTCTTGCAGTTTACAGTTTGCTAAACTGTGCAAAAGGCTGAAAACTTTGCTAACTGTACCAGTCTTTTGCACTTTGTACACACTTATTGGCAGATTTATCAAGGGTCGAATTTCAAAGTGAAAAAACGTCGAAATTGGACCATCAAATAGGTGTAGTACGATAGTCGAAGTCGAAGGTTTTTTCCACTAAATTGAATTTGTACGATTTAATCGTGCGATTTTACAAAAAAAACCTTTGACTTCTCAAAACTTAGCCAATGGCTCATATAGGTTATAGGAGGTTCCCCCATAGGCTAAACAGCAATTTGGCAGTTTTAAGATGGCAAAGTGTCAAAGTCAAAGTTTTTTAAAGATACAATACTTAGATTTTCAAATGGTTGAATTTGTGAAGTATTTTCAGTTCGAATCGAATTTTGGCCTATTCGATGGTCGAAGTACCCAAAAATTACTTCGAAATTCAAAGTTTTTGAATTTGAAAATTGACTTTGACCATTAGTAAATGGGCCCCTTAGCACATAAGCTCTAATGTCATTGATATCATCTGCACATCAACAACATACCGTAAAGTAAACTTGATGCCTTCTTCTACTTCAGTTCTGGTTGAGCACAAAGTAGCTTCTGTGAATTTGCCAGCATCAGCAGTGCAAGTACTTGGACCATTCTCACAATGTTCCTGTATGCTTGTAAAAGATGACATTTGCAATATAAACATGTGATCCATAAGTACAGGTACAGTGAATAGTAAATATATAGTGAATAAAGTACCCCCTTTATTATAATAAACAAATTTCAGTGAGTCATGTGACAGACATGACATCAGAACTCACCGTTTATAACTGATGACATCTGATCAGAACTCACTGTTTATAAAGATATTCATAGCTTTTGTATATTTTATATATATATATATATATATATATATATATATATATATATATATAGATCCAGAGAATCGTATCTGCACTTAGTGATTAGTCGTCTGGGTGCAAGTACTATAACGTATTAACATGAAACTTGTAAAAAATACTGCAGTCACAGGACTCAAAAATTCTATAATTTATTTAATACAAAAAAGTTATTTTGTGTGTTAAATAAATTATAGATTTTTGTAAGTCCTGTAAATGCGTTTTTTCCCCCACAAGTTTAATATATATATATATATATATATATATATATAGATAGATATAGTTAGGAGCACTCACGGGTGTTGTAGATTTTTGTAAGTCCTGTAAATGCGTTTTTTCCCCCACAAGTTTAATATATATATATATATATATATATATATATATATATATATATATATATATATATATATATATATATATAGATAGATAGATATAGTTAGGAGCACTCACGGGTGTTGTAAGAAAAAGGCTTTTATTGGAGTAAATAAAATATATATATATCTATATGCTCTCTTCCGAAGAGCACCCGGGATTCAATTAATTGATGGTGAGTGCCGGTTCAACAAAATGACTATATATATATATATATATATATATATATACATACAAGTATGGGACCTGTTATCCAGAATGCTCGGGACCTGGGGTTTTCCAGACAACTGATATTTCCGTAATTTGGAACTTCATAACTTAAATGTACTAGAAATCATGTAAACATTAAATAAACCCAATAGGCTGGTTGTGATTCTAATAACGTTTCATTATATCTTCGTTTGGATCAAGTACATGGTACTGTTTTATTAATATAGAGAAAAAAATAATAATTTTTCAAAATTTGGATTATTTGGATAAAATGGACTCTATGGGAGACAGCCTTTCCATAATTTGGAGCTTTCTGGATAACAGGTTTCCATATAATGGCACCGGCACACCTTGAATATGCACAAGTCAATAAAGTTCATTTCTATTGATAAAATTCAAGGCAACATACAAAAATACATGTGACGGTTCTGTACGCACGTCCCTTTCTCAAACATACAATACATACAAATCGAGTTCTGCACTTTATACACATAAGTCCCCTAGGTCAACTGATAGTGGCAAGTAATAATTCAGTTGGAGTTGGAAAGAATTCCAGAAATTAAAGGGGGAATAAACCTGGTTGCATTAGATATTAATGTTATATACTTTGATTTCAAATGAAGGTAGATTAAGAGCAGTAAAAATTGTGTTAGAAAAGGCCAACTGTAACTCATAACAGGTTGAATTTTTGGTATCATTGATGCAATCGGTTTTGACTAAAAATTTTTTTCTTTTTCAGGATATGTTCTATTTACAAGGTACAAGGTTATGGCAATGGAATCCAATGTTGCCCTGTCTTTCACAAACATATTTATGAATGATTTTAAGGAGAGGTTTGTGTATTCCAATTCAAGATTTCTGGAGGTGCTACATTGGTGGAACTATATACTGTAGATGATCTGTGTGTAGTGTTGCGGGGAGACGTTGGATCATTGTGCGAATGTAAACAATATAAAGATGGTTATGTACCTGGCATTACCTTCACGATGCAGTTTGATTTTACTGAGGTTATATTTTTGGATACTTCTGTAAGGTTGGTGAATGGAAAACTGTGTATGGATTTACATATAAAGCATACTGATTGTTACAATCTCCACATATACCAGCAATCACCAACCACGTTGATTAGAGTTAAACATATAGTGTCAGATAGAGATATAGTGGAGGAAAGGTTACAGGAAATGGCGAATAAATTTGTTACACACGGTTTTCCAAAATGTGAGTTAGATGTGGAGATTCAGAAGGAGAAGGAAATAAACAGACAGAAAGAAGGAGAGGGAGAAAGAAATACAGACAAAATAATCTAGGATTCCATTCATACATACTTATCATCCAAATATGAAGCAGAGTGATTTATCACGTGCCTATCCACAAGTGGCAGAATTTCAACAGCCTCCTATGCCATCATATAGGAGATCCAGAAATGTGAGGGATATGTTAGTGAAAACTGATCTAATAAGGACAGACAGATGACACTTGCACCAAAGAAAGATGGTATGTATCCGTGATGTGCAAACTGTCGTAGGGTAATAAAAGGATCCACATTGAGTCACCAACAGTCATGTAAAATATATAAGATAAGAGCATATTATACATGTTCCACTAATTATTTTGTTTATTGTATTAAATCTCCATGCGGATTAAAGTATATAGGAAAGAGAATACAACCAATTAGGGATTGTATTTCTCAGCATCCCTCCCATTCAGGAATGAAATGAAATTTCCAGTTCCACATAATTTTAAACAAGCAGGACATAGCGCCTCTCAATTGTGATATGTTGTCATAGAATCAATTCTGGTAATTAGATGTGGAGGTAATAGAGAGTTAGATTTGAAAAAAATGTGAAGCATTTTGGATAGATACTCTGAGGACATAAGAGCCCCGTGGGATGAATCATGATTATAACTTACATGTTTTTTTGTAATTTCTGTCAAATATATTGCTGTTATTTTGTGTCATCGTGAGTTGTAGTTCAACTTTAATAAATTATATGGCCATGTACCTTTAAGGCAAAGTTAGTAAGTGGTGCTGTAAGCAGGAAAAATGGGACTTATGGGTATAAAGCCCATGATTTGAAAGGTAGGGGTATCATGTTTGAGAAAGGGATGTGAGTACCAAAACATCACATGTATTTTTGTATGCCGCTTTTAATTTTTTTTTAATACAAATGGACTTTTGCATATTCAAGGAGTGACTTTTGTTTTATATGTAGTTCACTCTTGGCGAGGGTTTGACATTGTGCACACAGACAAGAGATTGCTGCAGACACATTGAGGTTGTGTACTGTATATGTATTGCAGCACCTCAGTAATAAAATACTGATCCAAGTCTGTGGATTGGTTGTCTGAGGATGTTTGATACCAAAACAGCTTTTACTGGGAACAAAGAGTGCCCTCTGATGCTGTCCAAGTGCTACCCTTGAAAAACTGAAGGCGTAGCCGCAGCTCAATACTAGCCATTGAATTCAGCTAAATTAATTTGTGTTGTATATAAAAACCATTAATTTGTCTACTCAATGCAGAAGAACGGCAATGTGCACCCCAAGTTACATATATGTTTGCTTGAAAATATATGCCCATGCTTACACATGTTGGTTAGTAGCACCATCTCCCCTTTTTTATGTGCTCCAGAAGTGTTTCTTGAAATGATTAACCTGGTAGCTGGTAGATATCAAAGGTATAAAGGAGGGATAGCCCTTGAGAAAATCCTGAACTTACAGTTAAGGTGGCCATACACGGGCCGATAAAAGCTGCCGACAGACCAACGGGCTTCCCCGAGCGATATTTGGCCGAAAGTCGGGCAGATGTTGATTGGAAGGAACTAAAAATCCTGTTGGATCGCGGACGCATCTGTTCGTTTGTGCAGTCCTACCTGTTACCCATCATTAGGATGCCCACAATCGGATCAGCCCGATATCGCCCACCTCAAGGTGGGCATATCGGGGAGAGATCCGCTCGTTTGTTGACATCGTGTAAAATATGGCCACCTTTAGCACCCAACAAAAGAGTTATTCTTCTACCACTTTATGATCATAAATCTGAATCATGAATCTTGATTAACAATAGGTTTTCAGAAAAAAATGATTTATAGTTAACCTATTTATTAAAGGTATGATTTTGGTGGTTTTAGAGGTATTTGAAACCACAACCAAACTCACGAACCAAATACAAGATTGTCATTGAATTGATTCAAATATCCGAACATAAAAAGTATAAATAAAAAGTGCTGCATGATGCGTTAATAAATACAAATACATTAAAAATCTCTAAAAAACAAAAATATGGTTTGTTTGATAATTCCTAGCGAAAAAAAATCCAAAAACCTCTAAAAATTTATTTAAAGTGGTCCAATCAGATCAGCGAAGCTCCCATGGACTTCTATAGGACCTCAACAACTTTTACTTGACAAAGTTTGTCATCAAAGGTTATCTAGAATCTTTAGAGCTTTTTTGAAACATAGGAAAACTGCACATTTTTCGAGATTTGTGGAAAACAACGCAATTAATAAATAGGGCCCAAAGAGTAAAGTTTTGTAAACAGAGTTGCACTATGAACCACATTAGCACTTATATTTGTGGATGTGAAAAGAGAACACAAGTTTTTAGGAGGGTGGGTGATCATCCTCCTAAAAGCTCCTTTACATCTATCTACATACAGTGTATATCCTTATAATAAAAAGTTTTACGAGTATGTATATTTAGATGTAAAGATGCCCTTTTTCTGTTTTCTATGCAATTTTTTTAAAGATCTAAAACAACCATTTCCACAGAATCCTGAAAGAACCTTAAATAGGGTTCATATGATGTCACTAGGACTAGGCACTGTTACATTAAGCAAATATTTCTTTAATAAAACCTATTCTTTCTTAAGAACAAAACACACACAATAATTTTCTTTGAGGCTGTAAAATTGTTAGAAAATACAGTAGGAAACAAGTGACTTTTATATTCTGTATGGAAACCCAACACTATAATACAGTTTCTCTACCTGCTGGAGGCGTGTGGTACTTTGGTTATTTGGTTATAGTTATCCTTCAGACTGTTTCTGTCTCTATTCTGTTTCCTTGTAATCACTCCTGAAATATAGAGGGTTAATGTCAAAATAAATGCTGAAATTGCATATTGAATTAGTATAAAGAGATTAAAGAATGTGTTCATAAAACTAGTATTGTCCAATATCATAGAGAAATAGAGCCATATCCTGTAACATTCAGAATAGCAATGTTTCTGCTATAAAACAGCCAAAACAGCTTTTTAAAACAACACAATTTTATTGTTGAATATTGGTATCTATATATAATATATATGTACGATTTTACTTCATGGTTATTTTATAGTTTCACTGCTACTCTTTCCTTTCTTTCATCATTCCTCTCCTTTTTCTCTTAGGTTAACAATTTCATATATTTCATATGTTCATGAGTTTCTCCAAATTTTTTTTTTCTTCTCATTCCAGTTGACTTCAGTTTTTATTACTGTCTACTCTTTCCTCCTTCTACTCATCCCATCCAGTTTTCTCTTTTCCATTATTTTACCATCTATCTTCCCTTTCCCATCTTATGTAGTTCCCCTGTTTCTTTTATAATCTTCTACTTTCTCTTCATTTACCCCTATAATATCAAGGTCATCCACCGCTCCTTATTTTTTATCCTGTTTTTCTTCAGACCTTCATCTTTTGATTTTTTTAAACTCTTTGGTCCCATATCCCTGTGTATTTGTGTTGTGTTAAAAACCATCTGGTGCTCTTCCCTTTATTTTGGTTTGGTTTCCTTCAATTTATTATTGTTCAGGACAGCTTATCGCTGACCCAATCCTACATAAATCCTTTTTATTTATTATCAGCAGCCACTAAAGCTTCCCAGCAAGTAAGGGAAATCTACCTGCGTGCATACTGAGAGCCTTTGTCATCCACCAACCATATGGTGGAAAAGTCCAGTGTACTGGAAAACACAACTATTCAGAGAAGGTATTAAGCTCAAAAGAAACTACAAGCATATATGAAACTAGGACGAACCATACAAAAGAGCTTGTTGTTTCAAACACTGAGATGAACTACTACCTACTGATTTAGAAGTATACTACAACTATTAATAAAGTGCAGACTAGTTTGTCTAGGGGTTTAATGATAATCTTCAAGCTCATCATTATTTCTATAAAAATAAAGTTTATTTACTGTACTGTTTTATGAACAGGGTACAGCTTAGAATGTAAAGTAGGTTCAGGAAAATTAATCTTGTGACTGTGCTGAGACACAGGTTTACATGGAGGATGCAAAGTGATATGTCTGAAGTTTACTATCAGGATCCTTTTACTTAGAGTTTTTTCGGGAAAACCACTTCTCCCAGGATCAGTAACAAAGGTGTTTTATGTCTGGCTTTGATGTTTTACAGCAAACTATTCTCTTTTGTCTTTGCACAACATGCTAGCACATAACTCTGCAATTAAGCTATTTACAATATAATTGTTCAAATGTTTGTACAGATGTGTTGTTTCCTGATCAAGTAAACTTTCTATAGTTTTTTAAATCCTATATGCCATTAAGCCATCAGCCTTACCTATGTTACTATTTTTTAGATTGCCAATAAAGGTATTTACTGACTATTCACACACACACACACACACACCCTATATCATCTATTCTACTTTCCCTGACACTCTATGGCTCCAATGACAATGACAAGTTATTTGCAAACCCCACAACTTTTCAGATTTCCCTGGACAAACTCTAGCTACTAAGGTTAAATTGTATAGATCTATTTGTGAGCTAGCCAGCTTAAAGGAACAGTAACACCAAAAAAATGTAAGTGTTTTAAAGTAATGAAAATATCATGTAGTGTTGCCCTGCACTGGTAAAACTGATCTGTTTGCTTCTGAAACACTACTATTGTCTATATAAACAAGCTGCTGTGTAGCAACGGCGGAAATTGAAAAACGGCTATATGGCAGTGGATAACTGATGGATAACAGATAACACCATTAGACAGACAGAGCTTATTTGCTATCTGCTGTGTAACTTGAGCCTTTGGCTGCCCCCATTGCTACACAGCAGCTTATTTATATAAACAATAGTTGTGTTTCTGAAGCAAACACACCAGTTTTACCAGTGCAGGGCAACACTGCATCATATTTTCATTACTTTAAAACACTCTTATTTTTTGACTTTACTGTTCTTTTAAGTAGCTCAATTACTAATGTTTAGACAGTAGGTAGCAAACCTGTTTCAACCAGCACAGAATGGGTGGGTAGAGAAAGGAAAATGTATTAATTTGATCTGATTTGGTTTAACCAAGACAAATTAACAGAACTGACGGAAGAGACACCAAGAAAGACAAAGAATTAGTAGCAGAAATCGTGTAAGTAAATAAATTCAAACTCGACAGAGGTGACATGAGGCTTAATATATTTTGGAGAAAATAAAAAATCATTGCAAACTTGTTTGAAAGGAGAAGTCTATTTTCTAAGTTGGAGTAGCTACAGATAGGGCATACATAACATTCTCTAGATGTTAGAGAATTTGGCAAAACCTTTAGCCAATTAGATAAAAAAATCAACAAACAACTAATTCATAATAAATGTGTAAAGAAAATTAATAAGAAAAACTCTTTGTCTTGTGTATTCATTGTTTGGATTAGGTTAAAATGACAAAAAAGATGTATAGTGATATAAAACACTGCAGAACTATATAAAATACTGCAACACAGTATAAGATAAGTAAACATGTAATTACCATTTACTTTATACTTACTGATTTGGTTGCTTTCTTTATAGTTTTTAGAACTGGCATCGCTTTTTGAAAAAAATTGTATTCTTGACTTTTCCTCCTTCCTCTGATAAAACATAAAGACAGAATATTCCATATATACATTCCAAACATGTTAAAGATGACACTTGTTTCTCATTCTCTCCTTTTGCCTTATGCAAGTGTATGCATGTATGTATATCTATTTATATAGCACTACATATGTTAACAGCACTGTACAACAGAAAATAATAAGATTGTAAGCTCTACAGAGGCAGGGGACACAGAAAACCTATAGTCAATTTATCCCCCAAACAGAGCGTTTTCAGGCATTCCATGCTCCGCTTACGATTAAACTACTCTTTTAAAACTACAAATGCCATGGAATAATTGAAGATATAAAAGATAAAAAGTACAAATGGAAACAATGTAAAAATTGAAAACCTCTAAAAAAAAAAAAAATTGTGTTTTTGGATAATTACTAGCAAAAATAAATCAGAAAACCTAAACAAGGTCTGAATTGATTAATTCTAACTAAGTTAGCGAGATGTAAAAAAAAAAGTAGTAGTAGTGTTCTGGCTGTTATGTTAAGACATCTGTTCACTCCAGCCTTTCAACACTACATTTTTGGCTTAGGATTGGTTCAGCCAAACACTAATGACTGCACAGGATTTCGATTTTTTTTTGGGATCTTTAGCATTCGGTGAAACTCAATCGACACCAGTACCATCAATTAAATATAACACTTTGAAGTTTTGTAAATCCGTTTGGTATTTGGCCAATTTTTTTTTTTATAGAGGATATGGCACTGTATATGGGAAAATCCCAAAAATATAAATTAAATTGATTCCTACTTTATTCTTTCTTGCTAAGATGTGCTACCTTAACTGATGATGAATTGAAGTCCTGCACAATAATAGTATTTACCCCTAATTTTATTACCAGGGTTTGTTTAGACCCTGAACATTAGTAAACATGGTGCAAAGTACCCTAGCTGTTTATGGCCAAGATATCCACCTAATACCGTTCCCCTTTCCCATGACTAAGTCGTTTTTGCCCCATAAGCAATGTGCACTGGTAGAATATGTACTAATCCTTAGGCATCTGTCCTGCAGACAAACAAAATAAAAAAGTTGGAATTAGCATTACAGGTTTCACTGTAAGAAGATACAGATGATCAAGTTTTAGGAATCTAACAATACAAAGGTCATCCCTGTCATAAACCTGTCTGCTATGTCAGGTGTCATGCATCTCATGTGACATACATTCAAGGAGTGTTTCTCCCACATCTAAAAGGCTTGAATGTCACAAAATGTGGCTGCTGCCTGGTTAAGCACGGCTTACATTGACACGGGGCATTGTCCTCAACCATTCTGAGCTATCATGCCTGTCCATATCAATTTTCCATTTATCCTTTGACATAGCCTTTACCTGTGCATCAGCAACTCTGAGTAATGCTCAAATAGTTTTATCCCAATAATTTTATAGAATTAAATTTGCTAGAATATATCAATTGTGCCGGAAACATGTTCATGAAATTAAAATATAATTTCATCCTTTAGAGATTAGCATTTAAAATGTGGATTCCCCTCTTTGACACAAGTGGGGATTATTTTTGCATTATTCTTTATTTAAACAGCACTGTCATATTACACAGGAATCCTACATCATGCATATCAGTCCCTGACCAAGTTGGAAGCATATGATGAAAGGTACTATCTTTACTATCAACACAGCATGCCATAACTATGAATTCTTTGTTTTACTGCTGACAATGTAAAGATCAATTTATGTAGCTAAAGGTGAAATTTCATGGAACGACCTTCTTTGTTCTCTATACTTTAATTGAATGAAGAGTTTTACATATTGAGAATAATCCACAGAGAATTTTGTTTTGTCTGTGAATTTATTTGTCTGTAATTACATTTGTATGCATTTATATGTTTATATTAAAAAGTATCTGTTAGTACAAATCTGTAAATCTATTTAGGATGGAATATATTTTAGTCCTAGGAGAATATGTATATCTTCAAGCCACCACTGTAGATTTTATGGCTTTGAGTTTCTCAAAAATTAGCTCTTGTTCTCTATACATATTATTAATTAAATAAAAAGCTTTATGTATTGTGCTTGATCCCATGAGATTTGCACATATTGACTGTACTCTGCTTGCCTTTTATTATAATTGTTTGTATTCACATTCTGGGAAAAAAGAATTGCGAGGCTCTTACAGGATTTCATATATTCTACATCTCAGAATACATTGATGTACATTCTACATCTTCAGAATACAAATACCATCATGGAAATAATGGATACTCTCTGATTCTAGTTTCTCTTTAGCTATGGTAAAACGCAGTCTAGCAAGATCAAAGAGACATGGTGTAAATTAAGGCCATCTATGGTGTAGGCATCATCAATGACTAACATGTGTATGGAGACACATGACAACATTCAGTAAAATGTAAAAATGGCAAAATAAAGTTTTTCTTAGTTACCACAATCGACATCACTGCTTTACATTAAGCAGTTGCGTATTGGCTACTTTTGAAACTCCATAGGTATTTCATTGTTCTGTGTGCTACATACAAAGATAAAAATAGATTTTACAACGTAAATTTACAAAGGGATCGATGTAACTTAATATGTGATGTTAAATGAGGATAGCACCTCTGTGATTTATTGCAAGTAGCCGTAGCAACGCACTGCGCAATTGCCATTTTGTTTGAGAATGCCTCTGTCAGTGCATTGGAAGCTTGTTTTACAAAGCATAAAAGGGTAAAATGTTCACACGATTCTGTGGGATTGTCCTGCTTATGGCAAATAATGGCTCTTTCACACTGCTGCACTGGAATAAATGCGATATATTCAATTAAAATTTGATCTAAAGAAAGAATTCAGCCACAGAATAAAAGCTGCCTTTTTCACCAGACTGCAAACTGAAACCAGTACACTGAAAGGGGAACTAAATTTTTTAATTTGTAGGGAAACTATTTATAAAAGCTGTACATAATGAGAGTCCTGCACCATAAATTATTTGCATAAAATGATGTATTTTAAAAGAACTTACTCACTATGCTTTAACCTTCCTTTGTTAACTTATTCTGGATGACAGCCATTGATTTTTTTTATCTCTGGTAATACCCCAATGTTTCATAGTGCTATACATAACAAAAAGCCTGGACTTTCTGACAGAGGAGCTTTGACCTGCCATGGTGCGCCAGGGCACAGGCTCACACCATATACAGGGGTCAGCAACCTTTACTATCAAAAGAGCCATTTTGCCCCCTCTTCCACTAAAGAATAAAACATAAAACAGCTTATAAACTTTTAAAAGTTTTCAACTTTTTTTAATTTTAACTGCTATAACAACAGAATACAACAAACATAATTGCAGTGTGTAGGCCTACTTTGAGATAAATTAAACACTGAATAGCCCTATTAAATGCTAGTGGTATCATCTGTTTAATGTGACTTCTCTTTCTGAAGAATATATACAGTGCACACCATTTCACTTAACCTCTATATTCCACAGTCAATCCATCCTCTCTTCTCCACCACTTACCTCTTTTTCTCACGTTTCTCATGTCATTCTGTCTCATCTCTTAATCAGTTTGTTCTAACTTTCTTCTTGTCTTTTTAACTAGAATTTTCTCTGTCTTTTATTAGTTCCCAATTATTCTTCATTCACATTTTATTCTTCTATTATGTCTTTTTTTCATTTTCTCTTCTCTCCTTCACTTTCTTCTTTTTCTGCATAACTAACTATCTCCCATTCTCCTTTCACTTCAACCACCTCACTATCCTTTCCCCTTCTGTTTCCTCTCTACCAGAGATGCCATCATGCCAGGGATGAGATCATGGGTCACCATAAAACCCAGTGATAAGTGGGTCCTTTTTGTAAGGGTTTAAGATATTGCCTCGCCTACCCAAGAGTAAGTGGTAATGAAGCAGAAAGAGAAAAAAATTTGCTGTCCAGATTATCCTTGATCGTAAAACATTGGCCCCCTGCAGCATTTGTTTTTTTTCTTTCTGTGATCTACTTCTGACTCTTTAACCCTTTAAGTGCCAGCAGAATTTCACATTTTGGTTACGTGAAATGCCAGCCGTTTTTGAAACATTTTGTGCTCTCTCACTTTAGGGGCATTTTCTGAGGGGAAACCTATAGTTTACCTAGGAAAACTATACATTGTTTTTTTCGGTAGAAACTGAGCTTTCTAAATCTGCCTGAGTTTTCATGTATTTCCACCTGTGCAAAAAAATTTATAGTGCTAAATACCAAAAAAAAATGAAAAATTACCATTTTTCATCGTATATCAATTTATACCAGAAAAATATTTCATTTTACGGAGGAAAATCTGATTTGGAAAGCCTTATGTCTCTCGAACGTGCCAATACCAGATATGTATAGTTTTAGGGAGATTTAGGACTTCTGTACCTCAAAAACTCCCGGCAGTATATTACCGAATTTTGAAAGCACTAAGGCAGAAAACAGCATGCTTTAGATTCCAAGGCAAAAAATCCTGAAACCGTAGGTTTACCCCAGAAAACCATACATTTTTGAAAAGTACACATTCTGCCGATTACAAAATGGGTAACTATGTCTCTCTACTCCCAACTACCAAACATAAAAGCTTGTCTGAACATAGCGGTTTTTCATAAAAAAATTCAAAATTCTGAAAAATCATTTCAAAGGTTTTATTTTGCTGCTCCGCATATCCCAAACTATATTAGGTACCAAGAAAAAGCACCTGAAATATGATTGCCAGGGGTCCACTGAACAGTTTGATACCCATTATGCATAGGTTTACCAAAGTATCTGGCATTTAGAGACACCAATATGAAGTTAGCACATCCAAATTGTTCAGGACTTTACTTCAGCTACTGAGAAATCAACACATTGACTGCATTTTTTGTGGGGTAAAAACACAGAAATATATGTTTACCCCCCAAAACCCATATATTTTTGGAAAGTACACATTCTACTGAAGCTAAAATGGGTACCCATGCCTTTCTGCTCCATTGAGTCGCAAGGCTTTCCCAAAATTGTCGGTTTTGGTGAAATATCTGAAAATTGCCTCAAACCTTCAGCTTCCCAGCACCATATCGCCCATGTATCATTACGTACTAAGAAAAAGCACCCTAAATATGATTGCCAGGGATCCTCTGAACATTTTGGTAGTCATTGTTCATAAGTTTACCAAAGTATCTGGCATTTAGAGGCCCCAAAATGAAGTTAGCGCATACAAACAGTCCCGTGGGTAACTTCAGCAAATGAAAGATCAACACATTGACTGCATTTTTGTGGGGTAAAAACACAGAAATATATGTTTACCCCCCAAAACCCATATATTTTTGGAAAGTACACATTCTACCGAATCTAAAATGGGTACCCATGCCTTTCTGCTCCAAACTACGGAGTCGCAAGGCTTTCCCACAATTGTCGGTTTTGGTGAAATATCTGAAAATTGCCTCAAAGCTTCAACTTCTCAGCACCATATCACCCATGTATCGTTATGCACCAAGAAAAAGCACCCTAAATATGATTGCCAGGGTTCCTCCGAACAGTTTGGTGGCCATTGTTCATAGGTTTACCAAAGTATCTGGCATATAGGGGCCCCAAAATGAAGTTAGTGCATACAAATAGTCCTGTGGGTAACTTCAGCTAATGAAAGAGCAACACATTGACTGCATTTTTGTGGGGTAAAAACACAGAAATATATGTTTACCCCCCAAACCCATACATTTTTGGAAAGTACACATTCTACAGAATCTAAAATGGGTACCCATGCCTTATTGCTCCAAACTACTGAGTCGCAAGGCTTTCCCAAAATTGTCGGTTTTGGTGAAATATCTGAAAATTGCCTCAAAGCTTCAACTTCCCAGCACCATATCATCCATGTGTCATTACGTACTAAGAAAAAGCACCCTAAATATGATTGCCAGGGTTCCTCTGAACATTTTGGTGGCCATTGTTCATAAGTTTACCAAAGTATCTGGCATTTAGAGGCCCCAAAATGAAGTTAGCGCATACAAACAGTCCCGTGGGTAACCAGCTAATGAAAAATCAACACATTGACTGCATTTTTGTGGGGTAAAAACACAGAAATATGTTTACCCCCCAAAACCCATATATTTTTGGAAAGTACACATTCTACCGAATCTAAAATGGGTACCCATGCCTTTCTGCTCCAAACTACTGAGTCGCAAGGCTTTCCCACAATTGTCGGTTTTGGTGAATTATCTGAAAATTGCCTCAAAGCTTCAACTTCCCAGCACCATATCACCCATGTGTCATTACGTACTAAGAAAAAGCACCCTAAATATGATTGCCAGGGTTCCTCTGAACATTTTGGTGGCCATTGTTCATAAGTTTACCAAAGTATCTGGCATTTAGAGGCCCCAAAATGAAGTTAGCGCATACAAACAGTCCCGTGGGTAACTTCAGCTAATGAAATATCAACACATTGACTGCATTTTTGTGGGGTAAAAACACAGAAATATATGTTTACCCCCCAAAACCCATATATTTTTGGAAAGTACACATTCTACCGAATCTAAAATGGGTACCCATGCCTTTCTGCTCCAAACTACTGAGTCGCAAGGCTTTCCCACAATTGTCGGTTTTGGTGAAATATCTGAAAATTGCCTCAAAGCTTCAACTTCCCAGCACCATATCACCCATGTGTCATTACGTACTAAGAAAAAGCACCCTAAATATGATTGCCAGGGTTCCTCTGAACATTTTGGTGGCCATTGTTCATAAGTTTACCAAAGTATCTGGCATTTAGAGGCCCCAAAATGAAGTTAGCGCATACAAACAGTCCCGTGGGTAACTTCAGCTAATGAAATATCAACACATTGACTGCATTTTTGTGGGGTAAAAACACAGCAATATATGTTTACCCCCAAAAACCCATATATTTTTGGAAAGTACACATTCTACCGAATCTAAAATGGGTACCCATGCCTTTCTGCTCCAAACTACTGAGTCGCAAGGCTTTCCCACAATTGTCGGTTTTGGTGAAATATCTGAAAATTGCCTCAAAGCTTCAACTTCCCAGCACCATATCACCCATGTGTCATTACGTACTAAGAAAAAGCACCCTAAATATGATTGCCAGGGTTCCTCTGAACATTTTGGTGGCCATTGTTCATAAGTTTACCAAAGTATCTGGCATTTAGAGGCCCCAAAATGAAGTTAGCGCATACAAACAGTCCCGTGGGTAACTTCAGCTAATGAAATATCAACACATTGACTGCATTTTTGTGGGGTAAAAACACAGAAATATATGTTTACCCCCCAAAACCCATATATTTTTGGAAAGTACACATTCTACCGAATCTAAAATGGGTACCCATGCCTTTCTGCTCCAAACTACTGAGTCGCAAGGCTTTCCCACAATTGTCGGTTTTGGTGAAATATCTGAAAATTGCCTCAAAGCTTCAACTTCCCAGCACCATATCACCCATGTGTCATTACGTACTAAGAAAAAGCACCCTAAATATGATTGCCAGGGTTCCTCTGAACATTTTGGTGGCCATTGTTCATAAGTTTACCAAAGTATCTGGCATTTAGAGGCCCCAAAATGAAGTTAGCGCATACAAACAGTCCCGTGGGTAACTTCAGCTAATGAAATATCAACACATTGACTGCATTTTTGTGGGGTAAAAACACAGAAATATATGTTTACCCCCAAAAACCCATATATTTTTGGAAAGTACACATTCTACCGAATCTAAAATGGGTACCCATGCCTTTCTGCTCCAAACTACTGAGTCGCAAGGCTTTCCCACAATTGTCGGTTTTGGTGAAATATCTGAAAATTGCCTCAAAGCTTCAACTTCCCAGCACCATATCACCCATGTGTCATTACGTACTAAGAAAAAGCACCCTAAATATGATTGCCAGGGTTCCTCCAAACAGTTTGGTGGCCATTGTTCATAGGTTTACCAAAGTATCTGGCATTTAGAGGCCCCAAAATGAAGTTAGTGCATACAAATAGTCCTGTGGGTAACTTCAGCTAATGAAAGATCAACACACAGGAGAAAGCTCTCTGTTTAGTGCTGAATTAAGCATTGAAATTCCTGTTTGAGACAGGATTTTTTGTTATCACTTGGTGTGTGAATGTGTTGTCCACTTGGTGGGTGAAATTTGGGAAGTTTTGAGTTGATTTTCTTTACTAAAAATCGATTTTTCTTTTGACCCTGAAGGTGAGTGATTCCTAGCCCAGTTCCTTTCACTTGCTCTGGGCTACAAACTCACTGTTAGATCCCCTACCCCTCCCCCGCACCTGGGTGTCAGTTTCATTTGCATTTTTCTCTTGTTTCAGCACAAATTGTTTAATTTTTGTACAGATTGAGTGGATATTTTGATTTTGCACTCAGTTCTGTGAGGAGAGAAAGCTAAAGGGAGAAGGATTTAATATAAGTATAAATATAAAATCTTTTCCAGCAGCAGCAGTGCAGCTCCCAGGCACCTGCACACATTAACCCTTTCCCTGCCACAGCTTCTCAACTTAAAACTTATTTTTTTGTTAATCAATAGTATAAAGCTTTCTTTTTGTGTGGTGTTGTGTAAAATAATGGGAGGGAATAAAAAGGAAAGTTATAAAAAAACATCTCTTGGTTCTAAAGCAAAAGGACCTGAAAAACCCAGCTGTAGCTCTGCAAGGAAACACCAGTCAGAGCCCATGTCAAAAAGCCCCATTGCCTCTACTTCTGCTGCTGCAGCCAATGTGACCCCTGCTAAAACATTTGCACAGGCGGTAGCTACTGGCAGCAACCCTAGCCAAGTCACTGCTGGGGTAGAGAAGCTTACAAGGAAGCATGGGGTCAGATGCCTAATGTCAAGCACTCATGGCATAGAGGCTTATATAAAGGCTGCAGCTGAAGTGGTGGGCCACTCTGCAGTAGTGGCAGCAAGTAAAATGTATGGGAAAGCCATAATCTTTGCCCGTACTCTAACTGCAGTGCATACTCTGGTACAGAGGGGTATCACAGTGGGGGGGAGTTATGTCCCTGTAGAACCCCTAGGATTGGGCACAAGGGTGGTTTTATCTAATGTGCCCCCCTTCCTGCCAGACCACTTATTGTACCCCCACCTGCAAGCCCTTGGGGAGTTAAAATCAAATATGTCTAGAATTCCCCTAGGATGTAAGGAGAGCAGACTGAGGCATGTCCTTTCCTTTAAAAGGCAGGTGCAACTACTTTTACCTCGGGGGCAAGACACTATTGAGGGGTCTTTTGGGGTTCCATTTGAAGGGGTGCTGTATAAAAATTTTTACAGCACAGAGGAAGTGAGGTGCTTCCTTTGCAAGAACCTGGGGCACACTCGCCAGAGTTGCCCCAAAGGGCAAATTAAGACCACAGCCCCTGTTCCTGCTCCCAGTGACTCAAATAAAACATCTTATCCTGCTGGGACTATTTCAGCAGGGTCCTCAAAGGGGATATCTCCTTCACTAAAGAACCTCAAGGTGGCTGTTACACAACCCACCTCTACAACATCCAAACCTCCTCCTTCTTCACTGAAGACATCTAAGGCTGCAGCATGTCTTACAATTGCGGCAAAAGAGAAGGGGGGAAAACATGTCAAAGCTTCCCCCAGGGTCACAGTTGTTCCTACCACAAAAAGGTGTACCCCTGTTATGGGCACCCCTGAAGGTGTGGGGGTACCCATGATTGCAACACCTGTTGGGGTTGGGGCAGATAGTGGCCTTTCCTCTTCAGATGCCAAGAAAAAGAGGAAATCTAAATCAAACTGGCTGGTACCTGAGGAATGGGCATCAGTGGTTAATGATGGGGCACCCCCATCCAAGGGTAAAAAGGGCAGCAAAACTTCTGCTCCTCATGTGGTGACATTGTCTGGCCCAACTGTTGGTCACGATCAACCGGTGTCAGACCATGCACTCTTGCCTCCAGACCAGGTGGGGAATCATGAGGTTAATGGTCTGCATGGCCTTGAACATGGCAGTGTTGGTTTCCCCACAGAGTCAGGGGTGCAGTATCTGCCTCAAAATCATTTGGAAGATCTTCCCTTGGAGTGTAAAGAGACACCTAATGAGACTCCTGCAGAGTGGGCAGTCAGTGTTCCTGAAGTGCTGAGATTTGGCAACTGCAACCAGCCTCAGTTTTTAGTGCCTCAGGGTATTTCACTCCAGGAGGGGGACAATATTGGGCTAACCCCCATACAGGACCCTGCAGATAAAACTGCTGGGAAGTATGGTGAGGGTGGAGTTGTAAATACGGAAGAGGGTAGCCAGACAACCTCTACTGTTCATGCTAAAATCTCTCCTCCCTTGTCTTCAACTGACCCAAATATTATTGCCATCCAGAAAGCACAGGAGGTAGTAGAGAGGGCAGAGGCTAACCATCGAGCCTCCAAAGCTCTACCTGTTGCTGGGGAGCTAATTAGTTCTGTTGCTCCTGTGTCAAACACTTCCAAATGTGTTTCAAGTGAAGTTGAGGGAACACCTGAGCCATTGCAGGGTCTCCAGAAAAGTGATTCTGATACTTTTCCTGTAACAACTTGTGGAGAGATTCTCAAAGCTCTAGTGGAGAGGGGAGATTATCAATCCGTTAGCCAGGAAGAGCTCATGGATGAGGGGAACATCGAAGAGGAGGTTGACATAGGAGTGGCAAATCCTTCTACCCCAATCATCCCTGCTGAGGAACTCAAAAAGTTTCTTGAGAGCACCCTTGGTGTTAAATTAGAGAAGAAGATGCACATGGCTCTGGAGAAGTGGCATGATTTGCCTTTAGTTATCAATTCTGTGAGACAGTACATTAAGGTCATAAAAGAGGCCAAGAACTATGGAACAGCGGAATATCTCCGTATAATAAAGTTTCACAAAAAATGTTTGTCTCATCAGACCTTGATGAAGGTTAAAGCACTTCCTAAGACTCAGTAATGGCCTTGAGTATAAGCACACTTAATACTAATGGCTGTCGGAATCCTTTCCGAATGTTTCAGGTACTCTCCTTTCTTCGTCAAGGAGGGTACTCTGTGAGTTTCCTCCAAGAGACCCACACCACTCCAGAGTTTGAAGCAAGCTGGAATCTGGAGTGGAAGGGAAGGGTCTTTTTTAATCACCTCACTTGGACATCATGCGGGGTGGTGACCCTTTTCTCAGATTCCTTCCAGCCAGAGGTCCTGAGTGCTACCTCTGTCATCCCTGGCCGTCTATTGCATCTTCGGGTCCGGGAGTCAGGTAGAACATATAATCTAATGAATGTGTATGCTCCTACTACCGGACCAGAGAGGGCACGGTTCTTTGAAAGTTTGTCAGCCTACATGGAGACAATTGACTCTGATGAAGCCTTGATTATAGGGGGTGATTTTAATTACACCCTTGATGCTCGAGATCGCAATGTACCCAAGAAAAGAGACTCGTCTGAGTCCGTTTTGCGAGAACTAATTGCTCATTTCTCCTTGGTTGATGTCTGGAGAGAACAGAACCCAGAGACGGTTGCCTTTACCTATGTCAGGGTGAGAGATGGTCATGTTTCTCAATCCAGGATTGATAGGATATATATATCGAGCCATCTCATGTCACGAGCCCAGTCGAGCACCATTAGATTGGCACCATTCTCAGACCACAATTGTGTATCCCTGAGAATGTCAATCGCACCATCTCTGCCAAAAGCTGCTTACTGGCACTTTAACAACAGTTTATTAGAAGATGAGGGTTTTGCAAAGTCAGTCCGGGATACATGGAGAGGCTGGAGGGCCTTTCAGGATGAATTTGCCACACTGAACCAGTGGTGGGATGTAGGCAAGGTTCACCTAAAGCTCTTGTGTCAAGAGTATACCAAAAGTGTGAGCGGGCAGCGCAATGCAGAGATTGAGGCACTGAATGGGGAGGTGCTTGATCTTGAGCAAAGGCTATCAGGCTCTGAAGACCAAGCCCTTCAGTGTGAATATCTAGAAAGGAAAGAAGCGCTGCGTAACATGGAACAACGACAGGCTCGTGGTGCCTTTGTGCGAAGCCGGATGCAGTTACTTTGTGATATGGATCGTGGTTCGCAATTCTTCTATGCTCTGGAGAAGAAGAAGGGGAACCAAAAACAAATCACATGCCTTTTTGCGGAGGATGGAACCCCCCTTGAGGATCCGGAGGCTATCCGGGACAGAGTCCTTCTATCAAAACCTTTTTTCTCCAGATCCCATCTCTTCAGATGCCTGTGAGGAGCTATGGGATGGGCTTCCAGTGGTCAGTGAGAGGAGAAAAGAGAGGTTGGAAACACCAATCACTCTAGATGAACTCTCTCAAGCACTCCGTTTAATGCCCCACAATAAATCTCCTGGGCTTGACGGACTGACCATAGAGTTCTTCCAGTTCTTTTGGGATACTCTGGGCCCTGATTTCCATAGGGTCCTAACTGAGGCCTTCAAGAAAGGTGAGTTGCCACTTTCGTGTCGTCGAGCAGTTTTATCACTACTTCCTAAGAAGGGGGATCTCCGTCTTATTAAGAACCGGAGACCAGTCTCACTGCTTAGCACAGACTATAAGATCAAGGCCAAAGCTATCTCACTTAGGCTCAAATCAGTGCTGGCAGAGGTGATTCATCCTGACCAGTCCTATACAGTCCCCGGTCGGACAATTTTTGATAATGTCTTTTTAATCCGAGACTTACTACATTTTGCGAGAAGGACTGGTCTATCTCTTGCTTTTCTCTCTCTGGATCAAGAGAAGGCATTTGACAGGGTGATCACCAATATCTTATAGGCACTCTGCAAGCCTATAGCTTTGGCCCACAGTTTGTGGGCTACCTGAAAACAATGTATGCCTCTGCAGAGTGTTTAGTTAAAATCAACTGGTCTCTGACTGCACCTCTGGCCTTTGGACGAGGAGTTCGGCAAGGATGCCCCTTGTCGGGACAACTGTACTCGCTGGCCATTGAGCCCTTCCTGTGTCTCTTAAGGAAAAGGCTCACGGGACTGGTGCTCAAAGAACCTGACATGAGGGTGGTTCTCTCAGCCTACGCCGATGATGTAATTCTTGTGGCCCAGGACCTAGTTGATCTTGAGCGGGCACAAGAGTGTCAAGAAGTCTACGCTGCTGCCTCATCTGCCCGTATCAACTGGTCCAAGAGCTCAGGCCTTCTGGAGGGTTCTCTAAAGGTAGATTTCCTGCCTCCTGCTTTCCGTGACATCTCGTGGGAGAGTAAAATCATTAATTATTTAGGCGTCTACCTATCAGCTGAGGAGTATCCTGTCTCACAGAATTTCATTGAACTTGAGGAGTGTGTTCTAACGCGCCTTGGAAAGTGGAAGGGTTTTGCTAAAGTACTTTCTATGAGGGGGAGAGCTTTGGTGATTAATCAGCTGGTGGCCTCTCAGATCTGGTACCGGCTGATATGTCTTAGCCCAACCCAAGAATTCATTGCTAAGATCCAGAGAAGGTTACTGGACTTTCTCTGGATAGGAAAGCATTGGGTTTCTGCAGGTGTCTCAAGCCTCCTGTTGAAAGAGGGAGGGCAGGGAGTCGTGTGTATACGTTCTCAAGTGCACACCTTCCATCTCCAGCAAATACAGAGATACTTGTATGCAGATCCTTCTCCACAGTGGTGTACTCTAGCATCGAGTTTTTATCGCCAGGTACGAAATATGGGATATGACCGGCAATTGTTTATAATTGAACCTGAGGGTTTCCTAAGAAACCTTTCAACCCTGCCGGCTTACTACCAAGACACGCTAAAAACCTGGAGCATGGTATCCGTGTTAAGGCAAGGAGCCATTGAAGGGGAAGACATTCTAAATGAGCCCCTACTTTACAATCCATCTTTTAAGACTAGGATGTTAGAATCCATCAGCATCCGACGTCGCCTTTGCCAGGCTCGGTTAACCAGAGTTGGAGATCTCCTGGATTTTGAGAAATCAGATTGGGTGGACTCTCAAGCAGTTATGCAACGCATGGGATTCCTCACCACTAGGGTTCCACACCGTCTTCTCAAGGAAATCAAGGACACAATCTCTCCTGATTCTCACACCTTCATTGATGGGGTTTTACATGCAGGAGAGCCACGTCCACCTTGGAACTCCTCACCTCCAGACATAATAATAGCACCTAAAACCCGTCAATCCCCCCAAGCACCTCCTTCCCCCAACTTGAGCCAGTTGGAGAATTTTCCATTGACACGCTTTCATGATATAACAAGAAAGCTGTTGTACTCTCTAATGCTTCACACTGTACACTTCCTTGCCCTCATCTCCCGATATGATACCATCTGGAGACGTGTGCTTAGTGAGGGTGAAAGACCTCAGTGGCGAGCTCTTTATTCCAGTTTGGTGCCTAGACCAACTGGAGACTTGAGTTGGAAAGTGCTGCATGGTGCATTGAGCACGGGAGAGTATTTAGCTCGTTTTACAGACTCCCCAGCTGCTTGTCCATTCTGTGGCAAAGGAGAGTCTGTGTTTCATGCTTATTTTACGTGTGCCAGACTGCAACCTCTATTGGCTCTTTTGAGAAAGCTTTACCTGCAGTTCTGGTTACATTTTTCCCCTCATGTTTATATTTTTGGACGCCCAGTATCCCGGGACAATAAAGAGAAAGACCTTCTCTCCAACTTGCTCCTGGCTTTAGCTAAATTAGTCATCCATAAATCTAGAAAGCAATGTTTGGAAGGTGGGAATCCTCTGCCAGCAGAGGTCTTGTTCCGAGTGCTGGTGCGTTCCCGCATCCGAGCAGAGTACACCCAAGCAGTGTTTACTGGTCGGTTGAAAGAATTTGCTGACCAGTGGGCAATAGATGGGGTACTTTGCTCAGTATCCCCAGACCTGGTTTCTGTTCAGACAATTCTCACACTCCATATTTAAGTGCACTTTAATTTAAGTGACAGTTGTATTTTAATCAGTTAATTATCTCCTTTGAGATGTGATTAACTTTGGTGAGCAATCACTCACCTGCAATTTGAATAATATATCAGCTAATGAAATATCAACACATTGACTGCATTTTTGTGGGGTAAAAACACAGAAATATATGTTTACCCCCCAAAACCCATATATTTTTGGAAAGTACACATTCTACCGAATCTAAAATGGGTACCCATGCCTTTCTGCTCCAAACTACTGAGTCGCAAGGCTTTCCCACAATTGTCGGTTTTGGTGAAATATCTGAAAATTGCCTCAAAGCTTCAACTTCCCAGCACCATATCACCCATGTGTCATTACGTACTAAGAAAAAGCACCCTAAATATGATTGCCAGGGTTCCTCCAAACAGTTTGGTGGCCATTGTTCATAGGTTTACCAAAGTATCTGGCATTTAGAGGCCCCAAAATGAAGTTAGTGCATACAAATAGTCCTGTGGGTAACTTCAGCTAATGAAAGATCAACACACAGGAGAAAGCTCTCTGTTTAGTGCTGAATTAAGCATTGAAATTCCTGTTTGAGACAGGATTTTTTGTTATCACTTGGTGTGTGAATGTGTTGTCCACTTGGTGGGTGAAATTTGGGAAGTTTTGAGTTGATTTTCTTTACTAAAAATCGATTTTTCTTTTGACCCTGAAGATGAGTGATTCCTAGCCCAGTTCCCTTCACTTGCTCTGGGCTACAAACTCACTGTTAGATCCCCTACCCCTCCCCCGCACCTGGGTGTCAGTTTCATTTGCATTTTTCTCTTGTTTCAGCACAAATTGTTTAATTTTTGTACAGATTGAGTGGGTATTTTGATTTTGCACTCAGTTCTGTGAGGAGAGAAAGCTAAAGGGAGAAGGATTTAATATAAGTATAAATATAAAATCTTTTCCAGCAGCAGCAGTGCAGCTCCCAGGCACCTGCTCACATTAACCCTCTCCCTGCCACAGCTTCTCAACTTAAAACTTACTTTTTTGTTAATCAATAGTATAAAGCTTTCTTTTTGTGTGGTGTTGTGTAAAATAATGGGAGGGAATAAAAAGGAAAGTTATAAAAAAACATCTCTTGGTTCTAAAGCAAAAGGACCTGAAAAACCCAGCTGTAGCTCTGTAAGGAAACACCAGTCAGAGCCCATGTCAAAAAGCCCCATTGCCTCTACTTCTGCTGCTGCAGCCAATGTGACCCCTGCTAAAACATTTGCACACGCGGTAGCTACTGGCAGCAACCCAAGCCAAGTCACTGCTGGGGTAGAGAAGCTTACAAGGAAGCATGGGGTCAGATGCCTAATGTCAAGCACTCATGGCATAGAGGCTTATATAAAGGCTGCAGCTGAAGTGGTGGGCCACTCTGCAGTAGTGGCAGCAAGTAAAATGTATGGGAAAGCCATAATCTTTGCCCGTACGCTAACTGCAGTGCATGCTCTGGTACAGAGGGGTATCACAGTGGGAGGGAGTTATGTCCCTGTAGAACCCCTGGAAGGATTGGGCACAAGGGTGGTTTTATCTAATGTGCCCCCCTTCCTGCAAGACCACTTATTGTACCCCCACCTGCAAGCCCTTGGGGAGTTAAAATCAAATATGTCTAGAATTCCCCTGGGATGTAAGGAGAGCAGACTGAGGCACGTCCTTTCCTTTAAAAGGAGGTGCAACTACTCTTACCTCAGGGGCAAGACACTATTGAGGGGTCTTTCGGGGTTCCATTTGAAGGGGTGCTGTATAAAATGTTTTACAGCACAGAGGAAGTGAGGTGCTTCCTTTGCAAGAACCTGGGGCACACTCGGCAGAGTTGCCCCAAAGGGCAAATTAAGACCACAGCCCCTGTTCCTGCTCCCAGTGCCTCAAATAAAACATCTTATCCTGCTGGGACTATTTCAGCAGGGTCGTCAAAGGGGATATCTCCTTCACTAAAGAACCTCAAGGTGGCTGTTACACAACCCACCTCTACAACATCCAAACCTCCTCCTTCTTCACTGAAGACATCTAAGGCTGCAGCATGTCTTACAATTGCGGCAAAAGAGAAGGGGGGAAAACATGTCAAAGCTTCCCCCAGGGTCACAGTTGTGACAAAAAGGTGTACCCCTGTTATGGGAACCCCTGAAGGTGTGGGGGTACCCATGATTGCAACACCTGTTGGGGTTGGGGCAGATAGTGGCCTTTCCTCTTCAGATGCCAAGAAAAAGAGGAAATTTAAATCAAACTGGCTGGTACCTGAGGAATGGGCATCAGTGGTTAATGATGGGGCACCCCCATCCAAGGGTAAAAAGGGCAGCAAAACTTCTGCTCCTCATGTGGTGACATTGTCTGGCCCAACTGTTGGTCACGATCAACCGGTGTCAGACCATGCACTCTTGCCTCCAGAACAGGTGGGGAATAATGAGGTTAATGGTCTGCATGGCCTTGAACATGGCAGTGTTGGTTTCCCCACAGAGACAGGGGTGCAGTATCTGCCTCAAAATCATTTGGAAGATCTTCCCTTGGAGTGTAAAGAGACACCTAATGAGACTCCTGCAGAGTGGGCAGTCAGTGTTCCTGAAGAGCTGAGATTTGGGAACTGCAACCAGCCTCAGTTTTTAGTGCCTCAGGGTATTTCACTCCAGGAGGGGGAGAATATTGGGCTAACCCCCATACAGGACCCTGCAGATAAAACTGCTGGGAAGGATGGTGAGGGTGGAGTTGTAAATACGGAGGAGGGTAGCCAGACAACCTCTACTGTTCATGCTAAAATCTCTCCTCCCTTGTCTTCAACTGACCCAAATGTTATTGCCATCCAGAAAGCACAGGAAGTAGTGGAGAGGGCAGAGGCTAACCATCGAGCCTCCAAAGCTCTACCTGTTGCTGGGGAGCTAATTAGTTCTGTTGCTCCTGTGTCAAACACTTCCAAATGTGTTTCAAGTGAAGTTGAGGGAACACCTGAGCCATTGCAGGGTCTCCAGAAAAGTGATTCTGATACTTTTCCTGTAACAACTTGTGGAGAGATTCTCAAAGCTCTAGTGGAGAGGGGAGATTATCAATCCCTTAGCCAGGAAGAGCTCATGGATGAGGGGAACATCGAAGAGGAAGTTGACATAGGAATGGCAAATTCTTCTACCCCAATCATCCCTGCTGAGGAACTCAAAAAGTTTCTTGAGAGCACCCTTGGTGTTAAATTAGAGAAGAAGATGCACATGGCTCTGGAGAAGTGGCATGATTTGCCTTTAGTTATCAATTCTGTGAGACAATACATTAAGGTCATAAAAGAGGCCAAGAACTATGGAACAGCGGAATATCTCCGTATAATGAAGTTTCACAAAAAATGTTTGTCTCATCAGACCTTGATGAAGGTTAAAGCACTTCCTAAGACTCAGTAATGGCTTTGAGTATAAGCACACGTAATACTAATGGCTGTCGGAATCCTTTCCGAATGTTTCAGGTACTCTCCTTTCTTTGTCAAGGAGGGTACTCTGTGAGTTTCCTCCAAGAGACCCACACCACTCCAGAGCTTGAAGCAAGCTGGAATCTGGAGTGGAAGGGAAGGGTCTTTTTTAATCACCTCACTTGGACATCATGCGGGGTGGTGACCCTTTTCTCAGATTCCTTCCAGCCAGAGGTCCTGAGTGCTACCTCTGTCATCCCTGGCCGTCTATTGTATCTTCGGGTCCGGGAGTCAGGTAGAACATATAATCTAATGAATGTGTATGCTCCTACTACCGGACCAGAGAGGGCACGGTTCTTTGAAAGTTTGTCAGCCTACATGGAGACAATTGACTCCGATGAAGCCTTGATTATAGGAGGTGATTTTAATTACACCCTTGATGCTCGAGATCGCAATGTACCCAAGAAAAGAGACTCGTCTGAGTCCGTTTTGCGAGAACTAATTGCTCATTTCTCCTTGGTTGATGTCTGGAGAGAACAGAACCCAGAGACGGTTGCCTTTACCTATGTCAGGGTGAAAGATGGTCATGTTTCTCAATCCCGGATTGATAGGATATATATAACGAGCCATCTCATGTCACGAGCCCAGTCGAGCACCATTAGATTGGCACCATTCTCAGACCACAATTGTGTATCCCTGAGAATGTCAATCGCACCATCTCTGCCAAAAGCTGCTTACTGGCACTTTAACAACAGTTTATTAGAAGATGAGGGTTTTGCAAAGTCAGTCCGGGATACATGGAGAGGCTGGAGGGCCTTTCAGGATGAATTTGCCACATTGAGCCAGTGGTGGGATGTAGGCAAGGTTCACCTAAAGCTCTTGTGTCAAGAGTATACCAAAAGTGTGAGCGGGCAGCGCAATGCAGAGATTGAGGCACTGAATGGGGAGGTGCTTGATCTTGAGCAAAGGCTATCAGGCTCTGAAGACCAAGCCCTTCAGTGTGAATATCTAGAAAGGAAAGAAGCGCTGCGTAACATGGAACAACGACAGGCTCGTGGTGCCTTTGTGCGAAGCCGGATGCAGTTACTTTGTGATATGGATCGTGGTTCGCGATTCTTCTATGCTCTGGAGAAGAAGAAGGGGAACCAAAAACAAATCACATGCCTTTTTGCGGAGGATGGAACCCCCCTTGAGGATCCGGAGGCTATTCGGGACAGAGCCCGGTCTTTCTATCAAAACCTTTTTTCTCCAGATCCCATCTCTCCAGATGCCTGTGAGGAGCTATGGGATGGGCTCCCAGTGGTCAGTGAGAGGAGAAAAGAGAGGTTGGAAACACCAGTCACTCTAGATGAACTCTCTCAAGCACTCCGTTTAATGCCCCACAATAAATCTCCTGGGCTTGACGGACTGACCATAGAGTTCTTCCAGTTCTTCTGGGATACTCTGGGCCCTGATTTCCATAGGGTCCTAACTGAGGCCTTCAAGAAAGGTGAGTTGCCACTTTCGTGTTGTCGAGCGGTGTTATCACTACTTCCTAAGAAGGGGGATCTCCGTCTTATTAAGAGCTGGAGACCAGTCTCACTGCTTAGCACAGACTATAAGATCGTGGCCAAAGCTATCTCACTTAGGCTCAAATCTGTGCTGGCAGAGGTGATTCATCCTGACCAGTCCTATACAGTCCCCGGTCGGACAATTTTTGATAATGTCTTTTTAATCCGAGACTTACTACATTTTGTGAGAAGGACTGGTCTATCTCTTGCTTTTCTCTCTCTGGATCAAGAGAAGGCATTTGACAGGGTGGATCACCAATATCTTATAGGCACTCTGCAAGCCTATAGCTTTGGCCCACAGTTTGTGGGCTACCTGAAAACAATGTATGCCTCTGCAGAGTGTTTAGTTAAAATCAACTGGTCTCTGACTGCGCCTCTGGCCTTTGGACGAGGAGTTCGGCAAGGATGCCCCTTGTCGGGACAACTGTACTCGCTGGCCATTGAGCCCTTCCTGTGTCTCTTAAGGAAAAGGCTCACAGGACTGGTGCTCAAAGAACCCGAAATGAGGGTGGTTCTCTCAGCCTACGCTGATGATGTAATTCTTGTGGCCCAGGACCTAGTTGATCTTGAGCGGGCACAAGAGTGTCAAGAAGTCTACACTGCTGCCTCATCTGCCCGGATCAACTGGTCCAAGAGCTCAGGCCTTCTGGAGGGTTCTCTAAAGGTAGATTTCCTGCCTCCTGTTTTTCGTGACATCTCGTGGGAGAGTAAAATCATTAAATATTTAGTCTACCTATCAGCTGAGGAGTATCCTGTCTCACAGAATTTCATTGAACTTGAGGAGTGTGTTCTAACGCGCCTTGGAAAGTGGAAGGGTTTTGCTAAAGTACTTTCTATGAGAGGGAGAGCTTTGGTGATTAATCAGCTGGTGGCCTCTCAGATCTGGTACCGGCTGATATGTCTTAGCCCAACCCAAGAATTCATTGCTAAGATCCAGAGAAGATTACTGGACTTTCTCTGGATAGGAAAGCATTGGGTTTCTGCAGGTGTCTCAAGCCTCCCGTTGAAAGAGGGAGGGCAGGGAGTCGTGTGTATACGTTCTCAAGTGCACACCTTCCGTCTCCAGCAAATACAGAGATACTTGTATGCAGATCCTTCTCCACAGTGGTGTACTCTAGCATCGAGTTTTTATCGCCAGGTACGAAATATGGGATATGACCGGCAATTGTTTATAATTGAACCTGAGGGTTTCCTAAGAAACCTTTCAACCCTGCCGGCTTACTACCAAGACACGCTAAAGACCTGGAGCATGGTATCAGTGTTAAGGCAAGGAGCCATTGAAGGGGAAGACATTCTAAATGAGCCCCTACTTTACAATCCATCTTTTAAGACTAGGATGTTAGAATCCATCAGCATCCGACGTCGCCTTTGCCAGGCTCGGTTAACCAGAGTTGGAGATCTCCTGGATTTTGAGAAATCAGATTGGGTGGACTCTCAAGCAGTTATGCAACGCATGGGATTCCTCACCACTAGGGTTCCACACCGTCTTCTCAAGGAAATCAAGGACACAATCTCTCCTGATTCTCACACCTTCATTGATGGGGTTTTACATGCTGGAGAGCCATGTCCACCTTGGAACTCCTCACCTCCAGACATAATAATAGCACCTAAAACCCGTCAATCCCCCCAAGCACCTCCTTCTCCCAACTTGAGCCAGTTGGAGAATTTTCCATTGACACGCTTTCATGATATAACAAGAAAGTTGTTGTACTCTCTAATGCTTCACACTGTACACTTCCTTGCCCTCATCTCCCGATATGATACCATCTGGAGACGTGTGCTTAATGAGGGTGAAAGACCTCAGTGGCGAGCTCTTTATTCCAGTTTGGTGCCTAGACCAACTGGAGACTTGAGTTGGAAAGTGCTGCATGGTGCATTGAGCACGGGAGAGTATTTAGCTCGTTTTACAGACTCCCCAGCTGCTTGTCCATTCTGTGGCAAAGGAGAGTCTGTGTTTCATGCTTCTTTTACGTGTGCCAGACTGCAACCTCTATTGGCTCTTTTGAGGAAGCTTTACCTGCAGTTCTGGTTACACTTTTCCCCTCATGTTTATATTTTTGGACGCCCAGTATCCCGGGACAATAAAGAGAAAGACCTTCTCTCCAACTTGCTCCTGGCTTTAGCTAAATTAGTCATCCATAAATCTAGAAAGCAATGTTTGGAAGGTGGGAATCCTCTGCCAGCAGAGGTCTTGTTCCGAGTGCTGGTGCGTTCCCGCATCCGAGCAGAGTACACCCAAGCAGTGTTTACTGGTCGGTTGAAAGAATTTGCTGACCAGTGGGCAATAGATGGGGTACTTTGCTCAGTATCCCCAGACCTGGTTTCTGTTCAGACAATTCTCACACTCCATATTTAAGTGCACTTTAATTTAAGTGACAGTTGTATTTTAATCAGTTAATTATCTCCTTTGAGATGTGATTAACTTTGGTGAGCAATCACTCACCTGCAATTTGAATAATATATCAGCTAATGAAAAATCAACACATTGACTGCATTTTTGTGGGGTAAAAACACAGAAATATATGTTTACCCCCCAAAACCCATATATTTTTGGAAAGTACACATTCTACAGAATCTAAAATGGGTACCCATGCCTTTCTGCTCCAAACTACTGAGTCGAAGGCTTTCCCAAAGTTGTCGGTTTTGGTGAAATATCTGAAAATTGCCTCAAAGCTTCAACTTCCCAGCACCATATCACCCATGTGTCATTATGTACTAAGAAAAAGCACCCTAAATATTATTGCCAGGGTTCCTCCAAACAGTTTGGTGGCCATTGTTCATAGGTTTACCAAAGTATCTGGCATTTAGAGGCCCCAAAATGAAGTTAGCGCATACAAATAGTCTTGTGGGTAACTTCATCTAATGAAAAATCAACACATTGACTGCATTTTTGTGGGGTAAAAACACAGAAATATATGTTTACCCCCCAAACCCATATATTTTTGGAAAGTACACATTCTACTGAATCTAAAATGGGTACCCATGCCTTTCTGCTCCAAACTACTGAGTCGCAAGGCTTTCCCAAAGTTGTCGGTTTTGGTGAAATATCTGAAAATTGCCTCAAAGCTTCAACTTCCCAGCACCATATCACCCATGTGTCATTACTTACTAAGAAAAAGCACCCTAAATATGATTGCCAGGGTTCCTCTGAACATTTTGGTGGCCATTGTTCATAAGTTTACCAAAGTATCTGGCATTTAGAGGCCCCAAAATGAAGTTAGCACATACAAACAGTCCCGTGGGTAACTTCAGCAAATGAAAGATCAACACATTGACTGCATTTTTGTGGGGTAAAAACACAGAAATATATGTTTACTCCCCAAAACCCATATATTTTTGGAAAGTACACATTCTACCGAATCTAAAATGGGTACCCATGCCTTTCTGCTCCAAACTACGGAGTCGCAAGGCTTTTTTCCCACAATTGTCGGTTTTGGTGAATTATCTGAAAATTGCCTCAAAGCTTCAACTTCTCAGCACCATATCACCCATGTATCGTTATGCACCAAGAAAAAGCACCCTAAATATGATTGCCAGGGTTCCTCCGAACAGTTTGGTGGCCATTGTTCATAGGTTTACCAAAGTAACTGGCATTTAGGGGCCCCAAAATGAAGTTAGTGCATACAAATAGTCCTGTGGGTAACTTCAGCTAATGAAAGAGCAACACATTGACTGCATTTTTGTGGGGTAAAAACACAGAAATATATGTTTACCCCCCAAACCCATACATTTTTGGAAAGTACACATTCTACAGAATCTAAAATGGGTACCCATGCCTTATTGCTCCAAACTACTGAGTCGCAAGGCTTTCCCAAAATTGTCGGTTTTGGTGAAATATCTGAAAATTGCCTCAAAGCTTCAACTTCCCAGCACCATATCACCCATGTGTCATTACGTACTAAGAAAAAGCACCCTAAATATGATTGCCAGGGTTCCTCTGAACATTTTGGTGGCCATTGTTCATAAGTTTACCAAAGTATCTGGCATTTAGAGGCCCCAAAATGAAGTTAGCGCATACAAACAGTCCCGTGGGTAACCAGCTAATGAAAAATCAACACATTGACTGCATTTTTATGGGGTAAAAACACAGAAATATATGTATACCCCCCAAAACCCATATATTTTTGGAAAGTACACATTCTACAGAATCTAAAATGGGTACCCATGCCTTTCTGCTCCAAACTACTGAGTCGCAAGGCTTTGCCAAATTTGGCGGTTTGGGTGAAATATCTGGAAATTGCCTCAAAGCTTCAACTTTCCAGCATCGTATTGTCCATGTATCATCACCAGCATAAAGCATCCTAAAAATAAACATAGGGGTCTACTAAACAGTTTGATGCCCAATGTGCATAGATATACCAAACTATGTGGCGCACAGAGACCCCCAAATGACAACATGTATAGACATTTTCACCGCTGACGCACTGGCTGCTGCAATATAACCACCCGGTGTGTGTATTATGCGACATTAGACCACCTAACAGTACAGAGACCCCAGAAAACCATATATTTTCAGAAAGTACACATTCTGACGAATCCAATATGGGTAAATATGTGTTCCTACTGCAAACTGCCAAACTGCAAAGCAATGCTGTACGTAACGGTTTTTATCAAATTTCTGAAAATCGTCACAAAGCTTGAATTTTACCCCATTATATGCCCCACATTTCATAACTTATCAGCATAAAACATCCTAAATATGAACGCCAGGGGTCTACTGAACACTTTGATGCCCAATATGCATAGATATACCAAACTATGTGGCGCACAGAGACCCCCAAATGACAATAGTGTATATAAATTTTCACAGCTGAAGCACTGGCTGCTGCAATATAAGCACCTGGTGTGTGTATTATGCGACATTAGACCCCCCTAACAGTACAGAGACCCCAGAAAACCCTATATTTTCAGAAAGTACACATTCTGACGAATCCAATATGGGTAAATAAGTGTTTCTACTGCAAACTGCCAAACTGCGAAGCAATGCTGAACATAACGGTTTTTATCAAATTTCTGAAAATCGTCACAAAGCTTGAATTCTACCCCATTATATGCCACACATTTCGTAACTTATCAGCATGAAACATCCTAAATTTGAACGCCAGGGGTCTACTGAACACTTTGATGCCCAGTATGCATAGATATACCAAACTATGTGGCGCACAGAGACCCCCAAATGACAACAGTGTATATACATTTTCAAGGCTGACGCGCTGGCTGCTGCAATATGAGCACCTGGTGTGTGTATTAAGCGACATTAGACCCCCCTAACAGTACAGAGACCCCAGAAAACCATATATTTTCAGAAAGTACACATTCTGACGAATCCAATATGGGTAAATAAGTGTTTCTACTGCAAACTGCCAAACTGCAAAGCAATGCTGAACATAACGGTTTTTATCAAATTTCTGAAAATCGTCAGAAAGATTGAATTTTACCCCATTATATGCCCCACATTTCGTAACTTATCAGCATAAAACATCCTAAATATGAACGCCAAGGGTCTACTGAACACTTTGATGCCCAATATGCATAGATATACCAAACTATGTGGCGCACAGAGACCACCAAATGACAATAGTGTATATACATTTTCACGGCTGACGCGCTGGCTGCTGCAATATAAGCACCTGGTGTGTGTATTATGCGACATTAGACCCCCCTAACAGTACAGAGACCCCAGAAAACCATATATTTTCAGAAAGTACACATTCTGACGAATCCAATATGGGTAAATAAGTGTTTCTACTGCAAACTGCCAAACTGCAAAGCAATGCTGAACATAACGGTTTTTATCAAATTTCTGAAAATCGTCAGAAAGATTGAATTTTACCCCATTATATGCCCCACATTTCGTAACTTATCAGCATAAAACATCCTAAATATGAACGCCAAGGGTCTACTGAACACTTTGATGCCCAATATGCATAGATATACCAAACTATGTGGCGCACAGAGACCACCAAATGACAATAGTGTATATACATTTTCACGGCTGACGCGCTGGCTGCTGCAATATAAGCACCTGGTGTGTGTATTATGCGACATTAGACCCCCCTAACAGTACAGAGACCCCAGAAAACCATATATTTTCAGAAAGTACACATTCTGACGAATCCAATATGGGTAAATATGTGTTTCTACTGCAAACTGCCAAACTGCAAAGCAATGCTGAACATAACGGTTTTTATCAAATTTCTGAAAATCGTCAGAAAGATTGAATTTTACCCCATTATATGCCCCACATTTCGTAACGTATCAGCATAAAACATCCTAAATATGAACGCCAAGGGTCTACTGAACACTTTGATGCCCAATATGCATAGATATACCAAACTATGAGGCGCACAGAGACCACCAAATGACAATAGTGTATATACATTTTCACGGCTGACGCGCTGGCTGCTGCAATATAAGCACCTGGTGTGTGTATTATGCGACATTAGACCCCCCTAACAGTACAGAGACCCCAGAAAACCATATATTTTCAGAAACTACACATTCTGACGAATCCAATATGGGTAAATAAGTGTTTCTACTGCAAACTGCCAAACTGCAAATCAATGCTGAACGTAACGGTTTTTATCAAATTTCTGAAAATCGTCACAAAGCTTGAATTTTACCCCATTATATGCCCCACATTTCGTAACTTATCAGCATAAAACATCCTAAATATGAACGCCAGGGGTCTACTGAACACTTTGATGCCCAATGTGCATAGATATACCAAACTATGTGGCGCACAGAGACCACCAAATGACTATAGTGTATATACATTTTCACGGCTGACGCGCTGGCTGCTGCAATATAAGCACCTGGTGTCTGTATTATGCGACATTAGACCCCCCTAACAGTACAGAGACCCCAGAAAACCATATATTTTCAGAAAGTACACATTCTGACGAATCCAATATGGGTAAATATGTGTTTCTACTGCAAACTGCCAAACTGCAAAGCAATGCTGAACATAACGGTTTTTATCAAATTTCTGAAAATCGTCAGAAAGATTGAATTTTACCCCATTATATGCCCCACATTTCGTAACGTATCAGCATAAAACATCCTAAATATGAACGCCAAGGGTCTACTGAACACTTTGATGCCCAATATGCATAGATATACCAAACTATGAGGCGCACAGAGACCACCAAATGACAATAGTGTATATACATTTTCACGGCTGATGCGCTGGCTGCTGCAATATAAGCACCTGGTGTGTGTATTATGCGACATTAGACCCCCCTAACAGTACAGAGACCCCAGAAAACCATATATTTTCAGAAAGTACACATTCTGACGAATCCAATATGGGTAAATATGTGTTTCTACTGCAAACTGCCAAACTGCAAAGCAATGCTGAACATAACGGTTTTTATCAAATTTCTGAAAATTGGCAGAAAGCTTGACTTTTACCCCATTATATGCCCCACATTTCGTAACGTATCAGCATAAAACATCCTAAATATGAACACCAGGTGTCTACTGAACACTTTGATGCCCAATATGCATAGATATACCAAACTATGTGGTGCACAGAGACCCCCAAATGGATATATAGTATATAAAATTTACAAGGCAAAACAAAATAAGGCAGTTAAGAGTGAAATGCAAAAAAATCCAATAAAACCACAAAAATCAATGTTTTTTTTTCCAGACTAGTGTTATCGGCCGTCAGAATCACAGTTTGAATATTTTAGCTGGGCCAAACAGGTTCTACGGCTAGAAACAAGTGAACACAACATATGCAGAGCTGAAAATGCAATAAAATGGCTAAAAATTCAATAAAATGGCTAAAAATGCACCAAAATACCCAAAATTGCAATATAATCACCGAAATAACATACAAAAGGTATTGCACAGTACGGTTAGTGAATACGATATTCGTAATGGCAATAAAACATTTTTTTCAGCCAAAAAAAGAGACGATGCGAAAAGAAAAAAAAAAGCCACAATGCCATGTATGTACGTGTGTGTGTGTTCAAATGGTAAATTACATGTTATGTGTGCGTGTGCACATGTGTGTAAGTGCAGTGAGTGTAAGTGACCCCCCCAATCCCCAAAAATGTATGTGTAAGTGTGTGTAAGTGTGAATCTAAGTGTGTATTACTGTAATAAGTGTGTGTTGGTGTGTTTGTGTGTGTAATTGTTGCACTTACCTGAAAAAAATCGCTGGAGACTGTTGCAGGCGATCAGGAAGAGCCCCTGGAAGACATCTGCGTCGTGGTTCCTGTCTGTGTGCTGTGGGGGCGGAGATCGACGATCCGGTGCAGGCTGCAGCAGCAGGACACGTAAGTAACACGTGCCTGCTGCTGTTTTTGGGCCCCTGGGCGATCGCGCCCCAGGGGCCACTCGATCCCCTGCTCTGCTCGTTGGCTAGGGGCAGGGGATCGAGCAGGAACGGAGCGAGCGGCTCCAACAGCCGCTCCTCCGCTCCTGAACCCGGAAGTGCTGCAGAACGTAGAATCTACGTTCTGTGGCATTTCAAGTACCTTTGCCACAGAACGTAGATTCTACGATCTGTGGCATTTAAAGGGTTAAACAATGCAGCAAAATGATAATTTCTCCCCCAGATAAGTAAATCATTTGGGTTCTGCTACTTTGCCTCAAAAGACAAAGATGTTGCTTTTAAAAGTAATTTCATTGACAAATAACTTTAAAATTACAGATTAATTAAGTCATGTAAATTGCTACGTTTTTTAGAATTACATTTTCTTTCATTACAAAAAACTGTAGGGTCTAGACCCTTTTTAAAAACATCCACCAGGTAAACAAGAAATGTTGATTTAAGTTATGTTGAAATGACATGGCTATTTGTTTCATAATGTCTTTCGAAAACACTGTTTAACAAAAGTAAATAGATAAATAAAACACAAAATGCTAGATTTTAGCAATACTTGGGGCAAATTCACTAACCTCCGTAAATTCGCCAGTGACGGCTTCGCTCACATCACAACACTTCGCCAGACGTAGATTAGCCAGGACAATGCTGATTCACTAAAATCCGAAGTTGCGTCCAGGGCGCCGAACTCTGGCAAAGTTGAGCTAGCATTATTGCGCTAAGCGAATCGATGTTGCGCTAGCGTTGGCTAATTTGCATATGGCGGGAAGTTAAAGTTGAATGGACGTATGTTGGAGAAAATACATTACACTACACAAGCCCAGGGAAACCTTAATAAAATTAAATTGAGTTGTTAAAATGCCCTACACATGATCCCAGTGTATAGTTGTATATGTTCCATATGGTAGGAAATGTATGGGGGAGCCTGGGTACCCAAATACATTTTTACGGACTTTTGCAGCCTATCACCCTGAAAAAACTAAAAGACGCCAGCATTTTTGGGACTTAGAAATTTTTTCAACTAAAAATTGACATTGCACGTCGCCTGGTCTGAGCTGGCGAAGGCAAGTCTGGCGGAACAGGTAACGTTCAGGCGCAAGAGAATTATGCCAGCGACCATTAGTAAATCGGCGAAGTAACGAAATGACGTCACCCTAGCAAATTTCGTTAATGTTAGTTACTTCGTCCTTTAGTAAATTTGTCCCCATTACTGCTTTGCTGAATATGTTCTTTAACCACAACAGACTGTGCATGGTTTCAAGGCATTAAATATCATTTTTCAAAAGGGCCATACCTTTAAGGAATGGGTTTATTATGTAACATAACATCAAACTACCATGGTTACTATAAGAACTAACTGTATTGTCCTGCATATTTGTGATGCCTACAGTAATTGCTAACAGCTTGAAAGGATCCAGGGGGGAATTTTATTCAGAGTTAAAAAAGAAGGGATGATAAGAAGCACTTAAACATATCCTTTTTTTTAAGTTAAAGGGATGAACATAATTACAAGTTTTTAATAACAAGTATATGTTGATTGATTTGCATGCTTTGGAATGTCTCCACTTTTACCTCTGCCTATTTTTATTCATCTTCGAATACACCCCTCTGAATAGAAAACATCAAGATTGGATTTAAAGAATATATTTACCAGCACTCACTAGTAATGTGCTGACAATGTTGAGTTCAGGATCTTACTTATGCAAGCAATCACTCATAGGGTGATTAGGGTGAAAACTTTTTTTTTACCATGTCAGTATTTATTTCTATGTTTTATTTATTTTTTATGTAACATCTGTGTGTATTTATTTTATGCATATTGATTACATATGAGTGCTTCATGAAACCAGGAAGAATAACTTCAGAGCTAGGCAGGCTATATGAGTTACTAACTGATAAAAGCCTACTTTCAGCAAAACAAACAAATAACTTAAAGGACCAGTAACATCAAATTTTTTTTTTCAAAAATTCGTTAGTACATAACGAAAAAATAACACCAACACAAATTAAAATTTAAAATAGCAAAGCCTTTATTAAGAAATAACTTACAGAAACTCCACTTCCTGTCCTCTTCAGAAACGGCGAAAAGGCGACCATCCTTCCTGCAGCGCTCGATTTGTCCCCCCTGGCTAGCTCCAATATTCTACTGACAGCGTGTGAAGTGAGGTGAAGAGAGTTGAAGCTGCGGATCAAGACCCTGCGGGACCGACAAATGAAGACCTTTCTGCTGTGACACGACTGGGAACTTGTAGAGGAGACGCGCGTAGAGCCAGTCAAAGTGTTTTTGTAGCGGCGGTGAACCTGCAGGCCCGTGTGACTGGGGAGGAGTCGGTACGAGATGTAACTCTTTATGCCCTTGAACTTGGTCTGCTTGGTGGGCTCGTCTATGTTACAGCGGAACGGGTAGGGATTTTCCTGCCACTCAGGCCCGTCCGGCCCCTGCACCAGACACAGCTTGTCCCCGTCACGCACGAACCCCGCCGCCTCCCCCAGTACGAAAGCCTCCCCGCCGCTCTTCACAAAGGCAGAGAAGCGGTTGAGGTTGCGGCTGACTGTGGCGGAGCCTTTGCCCGGGGCTTGTGAGGAGGCGATGGAGGCGGAGGTGGAGTAAGGGCCGGGCGGCAGGTCAGAGCGGGTGGATAAGCGGAATCTGCTGCTGCCGGAGCCTTCGTAGTCATGGTAACCGCCCGAGTAACTGCCACACGTCGGACCGGCTGATTCCTTGGCCGCAGTGGAGCTACTGTCGTCCTATTCGTCGTCCCATACTGGGATCAACTGTGTGCAACCGGGAGGGCATGGGGACAGAGATCCGGAATCAGGACTGCTTCTCTCAACCGGAACCTGTGTTTTTCCTGAAGTCGCTCTGCCAGGTTCTCTTCTCAGTCAGCCGGGTGACACCTCAGGGCTCCGCTGCCTGTGGAGGGAGAACCGCTTGCTCCCAGGAAACTGTCTGCATCTTTGGCTGCCTGCACCAGTTGGTTTTCTTGCACTCCTACAGCAGAAAGGTCTTTATGTGTCGGTCCCGCTGGGTCTTGATCCGCAGCTTCAACTCTCTTCACCTCTCTTCACCTCACTTCACATGCTGTCAGTAGAATATTGGAGCTAGCCAGGGAGGACAAATTGAGCGCTGCAGGAAGGATGGTCGCCTTTTCGCCGTTTCTGAAGAGGACAGGAAGTGGAGTTTCTGTAAGTTATTTCTTAATAAAGGCTTTGCTATTTTACATTTTAATTTTTGTTGGTGTTATTTTTTCGTTATGTACTAACGAATTTTTGAAAAAAAAATTTGATGTTACTGGTCCTTTAACCATGTAGGTACCTAATACTGCCAGATGAGGGAACTATAGAATTTTTTTATGATATCTGTTCTAGGAGACTGCTTACGGTGTGGGTGGCCATGCTGGGCACATTTAGGTGCATAATGAGCAAATGCCCAAGTTTTCTAAATACATTAAGATCAGAAGGATGTGTTGACCAATCATCATATTTACTGTTAATCTTTATTATTTTGTATAATACCCTTAAAGGGATGCATGCTGTCATGGGAAAACATTTATTTTTTCAAAACACATCAGTTAACAATGCTGCTCCAGCAGAATTCGGCACTGAAATCCATTTTTCAAAATAGCTAACATATTTTGTTCTATTCAATTTTGAAATCTGACATGGGGCTAGACATATTGTCAATTTTCCAGTTGCCTCCAGTCATGTGACTTGTGCTCTGATAAACTTCAATCACTCTTTACTGCTGTACTGCAAATTGGAGTGATATCACCCCCCCAGCAGCCTAACAAAAGAACAACGGGAAGGTACTGAGATAGCAGCTCCCTAACACAAGATAACAGCTCCCTGGAAGATCTAAGAACAACACGCAATAGTAAAAGCCAAGTCCCACTGAGACTGATTCAGTTACATTAAGTAGGAGAAATAACAGCCTGCCAGAAAGTAATTCCAACCTAAAGTGTAGGCACAAGTCAAATGACTGGGGCAGCTGGGAAACTGACAAAATGTCTAGCCCCATGTCAGATTTCAAAATTGAATATAAAAAAATCTGTTTACTCTTTTGAGAAATGGATTTTTATAAAAAAATCTGTTTGCTCTTTTGAGAAATGGATTTCAGTGCAGAATTCTGCTGGACCAGCACGATTAACTAATGCATTTTGAAAAAAAACATGTTTTTCCATGACAGTATCCCTTTAAATAATATAAACACCACATCAGCAATGCTAGAACATATTAAAACACAGTAAGTATTATTCATCCCATCTAACAGAGAGAACAGGAAGTAGTTTGGGGTAATTGTTCAACTTTGCTTGCATTTCAAGCAGTATGTGTCAGTGACTGTGCTTCTATCTGGTATATAAACGTGGACCCAATGAATCACTGATTAATAAGCAGCTTCAATATATGATCATGAAACATGTCTTAAGCTGGCCATAGATGTTGAGATTTTTAAAAGATCCGATCCTCATCTTGAGACCACGATTTTCTCTGAACGATCGTGCGATCTGACCATCAAACTAAAAAGACCAATTTGCCGACAAAGATTTTTTGACCTGCCTGATCAATTTCCTGACAGATGTCGGCCTAAAAATCGTAATGTACAATCGTTCGAATCCCACTAACCGCACGATAATTTCGAAGGATTGGTCGGACTTCACTAAAATCGGTCGTTCGGCAAGAAGAATTGTCGCATCTATGGGGAGCTTTATAGTAGAGCCTAATATAATTTTGCTGTGAAGCCTATTACTATTAGAAACTCTACTAGTGTTTGTTATTGCCACTTACCCTTGACCTATTGGCTGCAGGTTAAAAATCCCTGACAAAAGACACCACTTCAGAATACCACAACCTATATGAAATCCAAATCATAAAGTTACAAAGCATGCTGCTATGAAATGAAGCCGAACTTTGTTCAGACAGCAGTAAGAAGATCACTGAACAAATGTAAACAAATATGATTGGTCGCCATGTATTACCTCAGTAGTGCAAATTTGCTATTATTAGCCTATTAGTCAATGTGCCCCAATCGTAGGGTATTCTCAAAACGAAGAAGCTGATCTCTTTGAGCAGATTATGGAAGCAGATAGACAAGATAAAAAAATATAGTGTAATGCTGGTGATGTGGTCTCTCTTTGCTATACATAAACTATGGAGGAAGGTCACTTACTGTTAAACACAAAAGCTATGAATATACTTTGCTCAGGCACAGACGAACCAGGGCACCATTGTCAATGGAATTTTATATTTTTAGGTGGCAGCACATGTAATCGTGAAAACTGTAAGCTGGTCATCTTGATTGTCCCTTATAATGAAGGCTACATTATACATAATTGTAGAAAGGTTAACATTTATTTACGGAATAACTTGCTTTAAAGACATGCAACCCCCACACACAAACATTTAATCAGTGAACAGCCTCTTTGAAATCTTTAAATAACTGCCACTCTGGTTGTTAAATGGTTAACAGTAAGACTACAGCATCTCCTTAATCACTTAGAATTCCTTCTACTCCTCTAACCCACTCTGCTCCCTTCCTCAGGAATTTACTTTGTCTGTTGGCTCATGAGCATGCTCAGTTCTTCTCAGCTCAGATTACTAAAAACATCCTCCAGTCTAACAGTCAATGAAGAGACAGCATTACATGTTCCCATAGAAACTCTAGCTGTCTGAGCCTACTTTTTCTCCCAACCACCTCACCTGAGCTCAGCTTAACCATTACAGTGCTCAAACCCAGCAGTACTTTTTTATCAAAGTTTGTTGTACATATGTAAATCTGCATTCTGCATTGCATGAACTTTACAGCATACATGTCCTGTTTGCAAATGTCAATATGTCAGAGGGAAAATGGCCGTATGGTGAAAGCTGCGTTTTTTTCTAGGAAAATATGATGGTGGTGGCAAGTGAAGGTGGTATATGCAGTACAAATGATGTGGCTTGGGTGGTTAGGATATGCTCAACTTATATACATGGCAGGAAAATATTGGATTTACGTGTCCTTTAAAAATCATTAATAATGCTAAATAAATCCTTAGCTCTATAAGGGAGTTATTTAAAGGAATTGTTCAGTGTAAAAATAAAAACTGGGTGAATAGATAGACTGTGCAGAAAGGCTGGAGTGATTTGATGTATAACTTGTCAGTCAGATCATTACTTCCTGCTTTTCAGCTCTCTTGGTATACACTGACTGGTGACCCTGGTTACAACAGCACAAAAATTTCACCGGCACACAGGATAATGCAAGCAGGCTCGGCCTTGCTATGTGATTTATTGCAGCATGCAACGTTTCGGGGTTACCCCCTTTGTCAAGCATGCTTGACAAAGGGGGTAACCCCGAAACGTTGCATGCTGCAATAAATCACATAGCAAGGCCGAGCCTGCTTGCATTATCCTGTGTGCCGGTGAAATTTTTGTGCTGCTGTTATTGGAAGGTGGCCGTCTCCTTCCTTTGTTGTGCACCAGGGAGTCACTACCAAAGGACTGTTTTTGGAATTTCCTACCCTGGTTACAAGGCAGTAACCAATCAGAGACTTGAGGGGGGGCCACATGGGTCATATCTGTTGCTTTTGTATCTGAGCTGAATGCTGAGGATCAATTGCAAACTCACTGAACAGAAATGTACCATGTGGCCCCCCTTCAAGTCGCTGACTAACTCAGAGTTATAGAGCTGAAAAGCAGGAAGTTGGATTCTGGCTGTTTTATTAGACATCTGTTCACTCCAGCCTTTATATATCACATTTTTGGCTAAATAACTATATTAGAAACATTCTTTATTTTGCACAGCCTATCTATTTACCCAGTTTTTATTTTCACACTGAACTATTCCTTTAAGAATGGCTGTTTTTTTCTTCTGGGATTCAAGTTTCTTTGTGCTAAAAATCATGAAAGCGAATAATGGTTTAGAAAAAAATTTTTGATAATTGTCTAGCGATAGAAATACAAAAAAATGGAATGAATAACTTGTAAAAGCTTACAAGGTCATGTAGAAGTCAATTGGAGCTGTCCTATCCAAAATTTTTATTATTTAATTTGAGAATTTCTTTTCAACTTGTAAACTCACTAAAATTGATTAGTAAAAAAAAACATTTTGAGGTACTGAAGTTTTTTTTATTCATTTGAATTTTTTTACTAAATACGCATTCAAAATTTTTTAAAATTGTGAGTTTATTCAAAGCAGAAAAAAATATTACTCAATATTTAAATTTTGATAAATAGGTCTCCCCAAGTCCTCTTTGCTAAAGTTGTATGATATATAGGTGTAAGAAAATCTCTAGTGATGCAGTCCTATTTTATTCAAAACAGCTTTAAAGAGATTTAATGTAAGGGTGAAAACAGCTGTGCAGCAAACATGTATTCATCAAAAATACTAAGCTAACTATTTTGCATTTATTTTTAAACTGAATAAATGGATGTTATATTTAACTTGCATCTGTTACTGCAATGTAATGCATCTTCAGCAGGTAACAATGTCCATGATGAGCAATATTCTTTAGGCTACACAATGAAGCTGATAGAATAATCATTAAAGATGCTTATGATAAAATGCAAAATTTGAGGTTACTGTAATAAATCATGACAATCCATGTTTTCTTAAGCACTTTAAAACCAAGATGGCAATCAGAATTATTTATACCTTGCTACAGAGATCTACTATCTTAGTTACTCATCTATCCAGAGAAAATATAGCTTTGCAACTAAGCAGGATATTGATTGGAGGGGGTTATATTTTGTATCTTTACATTGTGTATTTTCAAGGGGATTTGAGCAGATTAACATGCCCCAGTGGAATTCTGGGGTACCTTTCTAGGATGTTAATTCTACAGGATACATCAATCATAAATCAATCATGTATTTTAAAATACACGCCTTCATAAATGTATCTTTAAAGGGATACTGTCATGGGAAAATTATTTTTTTTCAAAATGAATCAGTTAATAGTGCTGCTCCAGCAGAATTCTGCACTGAAATCCATTTCTCAAAAGAGTAAACAGATTTTTATATTCAATTTTGAAATCCGACATGGGGCTAGACATATGTCATTTTCCCAGCTGCCCCAAGTCATGTGACAAATACCAGGACAAAAGTGAACTGGATCAGAGCAATGGAGTCGATCAGAGACCACCTACTGGAGAGGAGCTATGAGGGAGAGCTGGAGTGGCTTCCGTGGACCCATTATCTGGAAAACATACACCAGAGAACCAATAACCTCCCCTAGGGCGCCCAATATAAAAAGCGTATTTCTTTTAGAAGTCATTATGGAACCTGTACAAAACCTCGTACCCTAACCCTTATTATTTTTTCTTCACAAACCTACCCTACTCCCCTACTGGTTTGACAAAAGAGCTAAACTGTAGTGCAATATGTTGCCAATGGGTGCAATACTTAATCATATCTATCTCAAAAACTAAATGCATACAAATGTGTAAATATGACATACGAAGTGATACTGTGCAACGTTTATTTGTACCGTGTTTTTAGTATTAATGATTGTTTAACCTATCATTCTTTGAAAATCAATAAAATGTTCAGATGAAAAAAAAAGATTCCTACATCACTTTGCTATTCCCTGTGCAGTAATAAACACAAGAAAGAAACATTAAAACACCTTTAATCTCATTCTGGCAGTTTGCCTCATCAAATTCCAAGAATATATTTCTACATAATTTCAGAGTTCATTTTTTTCAAAGGGATTTACTGAATCTCTGTACTTTTTTGATTCAGCCAAATCTTTAGGGTATAAAAATAACATGACTTTAAAGGTCTGGCAAATTTTTGTTCACAGTTTTCTCATTTGTTATTTATTTAAATATGCCATTTAAGGATTGGATTTGGCTAAATCTTTTGTGGAAGAGTCAGTATTTAACCAAACCCCCAAATTAAGGATTTTGTGCATCCCTAATTTGTTAGTTAGTTAGTTGGACTTTGCAGCATAGGCATGGTAAATATCTCTAAATCTGTTATGCAGAAAGTTTAACATTTACTACTTTTTTATTGTGACAATACAGGACTTTACTTCATGTTAAGTAAACATAAGCTAACATAAATCCATACTTTTTAAGGAATACATGTGCATGATGTACAGTATAATGTGGAATATGTTAGCACTACATACAGGATACAAGCTTGCCCTAAATATCATATGTCTACTTTTGAAATCCAAGTGATTTTAAAAGGCAGCTAAACCTATCTATTTGAATTGATTTGCTGCATGATTTCCAATGTACAGCATCCTTTATGCAATAGTTCAGCCCAACTAAATTATTGTAGCTACCTTCCACTCATCTAATTAGATGACCCTCATATGTACCTTAGCAAAGCACCCTTGCCATGTGCAGGGCTCAGATTAGCATGTAAAGGAGAATGAATGTGTCTGCCTGGGCCCAGAGAAAAGAAGACAGATTCTATTGAAATACTCCAGGCAAGTGCAGTTCTCTCTTAACAGGAGCACGGAGGTGTCTAAAATGGGGGTATCTAAAATTTGGTATCCCAATGATTTAGTTCTCCTTTTAAAAGGGTGGCACAAAGGGTACGAAAAAAACGAATCACACACACGTAATGGCACTTATAATAGATCAGACAACAGTCTGCTCTGACCACGTTTACTGCAAATACTTAAGTTGTACTTAAGCCTCTACCATAGTTATATGAAAATATTTTTATATTTCTGAAGTTTTACTTACCACCAATCTCATTTTCCTAGTGTAAATTTTTCACTTCACTTCAGCTCACTTCAGATTCAAAGTTTACCACTAGATGGTGCAATGTGTTACTTCATTTCAAAGGTGTGGTTCTTACAAACCTTTTCATACTCTTAGAAATACCATGGGATCATTGTGGGATAAAAGGTACAAAAGCTAATAAACATGTATGCTATATGTTATGGGGTGTAAAAAATGTTTATGCATTTATTTATATGCCATTTGACTTTGCTTAGATTCTGCACTCTACTCTGCCTTATTACTGCCCAGTCCCTGCACCCTGGCTTATCACATATAAGGGCTTAAGGAGTTTACCAGTCCTCTGGGTCCAAGTGCAAGAGGACTAAGGCGCATCTATGCGTTCTGTAGTTGTTTGCTGCTCTTTGCAAACAACAGTGTCAGGAGGTGCACCCCAGTCCTGTCTTTGCCTCCTGCTTTAGAGCAGGCAGTAAGGACAAGGCATCAATACAGGCTGCGCCTTCAGCAAGGTACGGCATGGGTAGGGGGATGCCTATATACCCCCCACTGCCTCTTTTGAATCAATTCAAGCCACAGTGGGCAAAGTGCAAAAACATGTCCAACTGTGACTTTTTTTGCACACTGTTTGGAGCATTGTAACTTAGGTTTTATATCCTCACCCAAGTATTTGTCAGCAATGCTGAATGACCCACTAGACTGGGTATGGGGACATGATTTCCATCCTGGTTGGTGATTCCTTGGCTGGTGTAAGATTTCACATGGTAAAGCTAGTCAGTTTAATATGTAATTTAATCACTATGAAGCTTCACTGCTTAACGATTCAAAAATGTTATCACAAATTTAGCTCAGAGATGTTTTTTATTTCATTGTACCCCAGTATTTGCTATGATAGAGGATTAATGTGTAGAATTGAATACCATTTTTGTCTTAGCTCTCTACCTCAGCAAATATTTAATAAAGACACAACTGAATCACACTCTTTATTAAATTATTGCATCACTACTGGCTCCAGTTATTCTATGAAACAGCGATGACCAGTCCTCCATTAAGCCCATGGTACCAAGTGATTAGATAGCTTTGAATCTATCTGTATCGTGTGCAAACAGAAAATACAGGCAAACACAAAGCAGATCAAGCATTGGTGCAATTATACAGGATAAGAAAGAATGGAGTTGTAATTAAGAAATATTTTCAACATCTGTTTTCACTTAAGAAATTAACATATTCCGGTAAAATTAGTTCTATTAGAGGCTTTTCCTGGTTTCTTGTTGGAAAAGGACCATGTTCTACATATTTCTTGAATTTAGTCTACTGAAGTAAGTGTAATTTTCTGGATGCAACATGTTTATAGGTCTATATGTGCTTGACATTCAGGATAAGCTCTTCATGAGACAAATATTTGTTTTCTTTTTAAAAGGGCCATTCAAATTAAAATACAAGATGCAACTATTACCTGTTTTTTTTTAATACACATGTGCTTTCTCCTTTAGCTTCTCAAATATTATAATAACTAGTTCCAGTTAAAATTACATATAAAAATGTATTAAAAAAAGATTTCATACCTGTAAAGACGATCTGTTTAGTAATGCTGGAACAGCTAAATGAGGCTCAGTTAGATTACATTTCTGTTGGCAAAAAAAAGACGTTTTAACAATGACTTCATTTTGTATCAGATATAATATACGCATAAAGAAACAAGATCATATCTAGATCTATTTGATTAATTAACAATATACTAGTGTCAACAGCACAGTCTACTCTTTAGTGAGTAGAAGTGGAAGTACTCTTTAGTGAAATTGATGTCTGTCCCTTTGTATGTATGTATGTATAACTTTATTTGTAAAGCACTGTTAAGGAGCCGCAGCGCTGTACAGTGCATAAAAGTACAATATATATAAAAGTATACATAGGGGAGACAAATCACATAATAAATATATACAGAATCATAGGACAAAGAGCTTAAGTGCTATGTGGTAAGAGACATAGTAGGAAGGAGGTCCCTGCCGCATAGAGCTTACAGTCTAAGTGGATGGGAGTCTAACATACAGGTACAAATTGGAGATAAAGAAGTGCACAAGGTAAGGCATAATCAGTAGGGACAGGACTAGGCTTATGTTCATGTCATCCAAAAGGTAGACTCCTTTTTCTTGCAGAGATTAAGAGAGGATTCCTTTCGGAGGAATTCAGGGATGGAATTCCAGAGGTAAGGAGCAGCGAGATAGAAGGGCTTGAGAGGAGTGGTGGCAGTGGATGGTGTGAAGAGAAAGTGGCTCTGAGAAGAGCGGAGAAGATGACCAGGAACGTAGAGTGAGACAAGAGAAGAAATGTAGTGAGGAGCAGATGATTGAAGTGCTTTGAATGTTAGTAGAAGGGTTTTATTTGATATCCTTTGCTTAACAGGCAGCCACACTAAGGATTTTAGTTAGGGTTGAGCAGGTTCCCTTTTAGGAGAGAGCAGAAGGATCCTGGTAGCAGAGTTTAATATTGATTGGAGGAGAGAGAGATGGGAGTCAGGAATACCAGTTAGGAGGAGATTGCAATAGTCTAAATGGGATAAGATAAGGGCATGGATTAGTGTTTTGGCTGTTGTTTGTGAAAAAAAACAGCATTTCTTGGCTATATTGTGGAGGAATTTGTGGGTTTTGGCAGTATTATTAATATGATTAGAGAAGGAAAGGGGAGGGACTGGTCAAAGATGACCCCTAAGCAGCTAGTTTAATGGAGAACTAAACCCTAAAAAATGAATATGGCCAAAATACCATATTTTATATACTGCACTTATTTCACCAGCCTAAAGTTTCAGCTTCTAAATACCAGCAATGATCCAGGACTTCAAACTTGTCACAGGGGGTCACCATCTCGGAAAGTGTCTGCGGCACTCACATGCTCAGTGGGCTCTGAAGAGCTGTTGAGAAACTAAACTTAGGGCTCGTCACAAATTATCAAGCAGAAAATGAAGTTGGAATGTAATATAAGATGATGCTACAAGGCTGTTCTGATGCTAATTGCACTGGTTTCTGAGCTGACATGTAGTAATTATCTGTATTAATTACTAATCAGCTTTATATTGACATTTTTATTCTTTGTGTACTGTATATTGTGAGTGGGTCCCTAAGCTCAGTAAATGACAGCAGCACAGAGCATGTGCAGTGAATCAGCAGAAAAGAAGATGGGGAGCTACTGGAACATCTTTGAAAACACAGATCTTTACTGCTAAACGGCTGTGGTTGTCTTGGGCTGGTACAGAAGCCCAAAACATAAAGTACAACATTTCAAGCCTACTGCTTTAAACTTTACTTTACCTTTAAGACCCTGATTCTGACAACAGAATCAGCTGGGTGTTGTACTGTAAATTGCTGTGAAACTGAGCGTAGAGATTTAAAGTAGGCTAAAGTTAAGGGACATCTGGAGGCAAAGTATGTTTAATCAACGAGGATTAACACTAAATTTGGCTTGGGTTGCAGATCCTGCAGAGGGGGTTTTGCTGCTGCTGCCCCCAGTCTGTCACTGCTTCTCTTGCTTCTTACTCTCAGTAATGCTGAGGTTCACTTTACAGGAATGCGATAAGCTCAGTCAAGTCCTGCCCAGCATAATTACAATGCATCAAGAACCAGTTGAATTATAACTTATAAATTATAATAGGAAAGGTGGGCTCTGCTTTATATTCCTAGCAAGCTTAATCAACTCTATAGTGGTTGTGAAGCCTTAAGAACATTGTCCTTGTATCTCTTATGGCAAGTTCTCTCCTGTTATGTTAGTCCATTCTGAAAAACAGCCTGAGAGTATTTTTGCAAGAGAACCTAGTGCACTGAGCTGAATTATATATATATTTTGCTTGATAATTAAAGAAGAAGAAGATTGAGATTAAGGCATTCTAATCTGTCATTTACTATTCTAGTCAGTGGGAAACAAACTCCGTTCAATCAGTTTTATCAGAGGCCAATTAACCCACCTGTATGTTTTTGGGTGTGTGTATGAGTGTGTGTGTGGGGGGGGGGGGATACCGGAGTACCTGGAGGAAATCCACAGGCACATATCTCGTAGTAATTTAATAATGAAGTAAATAAAACTATTGTGAAGAATAACTACGTGAATATTCAGCTACAAAGAAATACTATTAATTATGTTCTGCAATGATTTTAATCATATAGGAACAGGATAGAATAGGTTCTGCAGCTCCCCTGGTAACCTGCTGAGATGTAATCATTTTCTTATTACAAACAAACAACAAACAAAGCCGCCCCATATTGACTCTCTCAGTGAAGTATGATGCTGTTTAAAAAACCAAAGCAGGGTTTCCCATGCACCCCAAATGAACTAAGGAATCTCCAGGAGGTTACCTTTTCCTGCTGGCAAAATCTACAGTCAAAAATGATTGTACCCATTGTTATGGTTTTAGTAATAAGAATGCCTTTAATTATCATTTCTGGTAATGTGATTTAAAGGGAGGAGTTTACAGAGACAGTGGAACTCAAGTTCCACAACAGTGTACCCCAGTAATGTACGTATATTGTCAGAATCTGTTGTTCCATCAGCCCAAGAAACCCATTAATCTGAGTCTTGGAACCTTTTGTACTGAGGCTCACATATCTTTTCAGCGTCAAAATTGCAACAGTGTTGATATTAAGGCTTTTATGTTGCTGCTCATAAGTTAATGAGCCACGCTGATTTATTTTACTGACCACCCTGCTGGCAAAGATATTTTGATGGTGTCTAGTGAAGCACAAAGAATTCTGGAGTGGAGCTAGAGGTCAAGCAGGAACTGTTAGTTACGTGAATAGCCTTTACATGCAGAAACCCTGCTGCTTATATTACTGGCTGGTGTATTAATTTGGTCTATAGTGCTTCTGCCTCTTAAAACCATCACCATCTGCTCTACTTACCAAACAAGAATGTTCTGGCCATATAAAAGGCAATCGATTTTGGTTAGTAAGTGAAAAGGAGAAAATAATACATGTTAAAGGACAAAATAAAGGGTGATTGTTATAACAAAAAAACAAAGTGCAACAAATCTTACTTTGCTATAAACGTCTATGCAAATTTTTAATCTCCCTTCCGGACTAATTTGGGGAGAATAAAAGGCCAATGACATCAGTGTTATTGGACATAAATTACAAGCCTCATCAATGCTATAATGATTTAATTCTAATAAATTGGCAGTAGACCAGTCTTCGTTTTTTTGTTTCTTCATTGACAGATTGAATGGTTTTATTGTTCTGCACAGATTTTCCTACAGAAGCATTTATACTACCTTGGCATATTTGATGTTTCTATCTGCAAATAGCTTGTATGTGCTACTGTTAATGAACAACAGCAATCACAGTTCTCCTTGACCAAATGTTTATTTACTGATAAGTTAAATGGGTATTTAAGGTTCAGATTTCCTTTCATCATTCACACATGAATACACACAAACAGCAGGACTGTCAGAATTGGAAATACATTTCTGATTACTTTGTAAAACTAACTGGCTAACATGAAGCTATACTATGATTTTGAGCTTTGTCAGAATTAACTTTTCACTAGACACCCTTGTCTAATGAATGACAATTCCCAGTTAACCAATCAAATGCTTGTATGCCAACTGGTTGCAAAGCTGCAGTCAATGTTTGTAACCTGACCTGCAGACCAGCAGGAAGGTACTATGCACCTTGTAATGATTTTCTCTCTGTTAACAAGAACCACATATCTCCATGACTTTCTACTACCTACATTACAGTGATATACATTGCAATTTACACATAGGGAGAGGAGAGCTGGATAAAAGTCCAGCACCTATATATACAGTAAAAAAAGTGTTACATTACATAGCATTGAATGTTGTCTAACGTCTAACTTCAATGCAATTGAACATTTGGAGGCACATTTTATTAAACTCCCTTAAATTTGAATATTTATTATTTAATAAAAAATCAAATATCTAAAACTCACACTAATTTTACCAACCTGATAACATTAATCAAATTCGTTTCAACTCAATTCTAGTCAGGAAGGCTACAAACATCTCCAAATTGGTTACTGGACCTCTCCGGTTGACTTATACAGTAATTTGGCAGGTTTTTAATCAAATTCCAATTCTTAACGAACCAGAGTTTGAAAAATCTTGGAAATCAAATTAAATTTTGTTTAAAAACTAGAATCGAGATTGGATAATTCCCTAGTCGAATTTGAATTTTCAAATCAACCCTTACTACATCATCGGCCTCTTAATTTAATAATTTTTCTTTTACAATATAAAAAGTAACAAATTGGACTTCTTGGGTGGTTCCTAACCATTAACTGGAACAGGAAACTGCATAGGGCACTTTTTGGCAAGGATACATAAAAAATTCAGCTCTAGGCTTTCTCTCTCCTAGCCAGAAATACCTGTCTCAACCTATACCATTTTTGTTTAATATAACATGTTGATCATGTCACTCACTAGCTGCAAGCAAATCTGGTGTAGCACCTGCAGAACACTACTGGTTGCTTAGTTATCTAGTCCTCCTTTTTAATACCGTTGCAGCCATAATGCCCTCTCCATATCATGCAATATTCCCCTCGCTTTTTCCTGTCTGGTACCAAAGGGTGCCTGGGATTGTGGGGAGGGAACCCTAGGACTGATTATGTGGGGTGCAGGACTCAGTACTGGCCCTGAATATATAAGTAGGAAGGCACTTAACCTGCCTGGAGCGCCATGCAGGTTTCCCAAAATCATCCTGAACAACCCCTGCCCCCGGCACATTCGTTTTTTATTATATTTTTCAAGGAACTTATTTACATATTTGAAATTGTGTTATTTGTACTGCTATTTGAGGCGTTTTTTGTCACAGCTGCTGGCGGGTAATTGAGTTTGGTCCTTGCCATTTGCGTCTTGGGCATGGAAAGATTATCTGGAAAACCCTGCACCGTTAGTTGTTAAAGCAAATATCTCATTTCTAGCTGGAGTCAGATACCATCTAAAAAACACCATGTATCCTGCTTCCAGCAATACCATGTTGATGGAAATATGTTTCAGATTTGCCCAGAGCTTATACTATTGTCTCTCCACAAAACTGGCTTCCCATGCTTTACTTCGGGAATTAAAATAAAGGGATGAGAGGAATATTGCCCTTAAGGGAGGTGTTCCCTTCAAGCACCATCTACTTCCCTCCTTTTTACAAACTGATGTATAGATTAAACTGTTTGGCAATAGGGAACAGATTATGAAAGAAAAGCTAGGCTGAAAATAGAACCATGAATATCCCACCAAATAAACAGAAGTAATCCACCATAGAAGGATCTGCTAATTATCTCACCACCTTACTGCCATTCAGTTGTTGGCAGAAATAAGAACATGCACGCTGAAGAATAAGGGTTAATTTATATGGAAGTAATATTTTTTTGTGGAGCATTATTTCAAAATTGGTAAATCTCTCTGGACTTGCATATCCAGAAGGGTGATATCAGTTTTATAAAACACCCAATTGAAAAGTGTTGGCAATGTAAAGTTAATTTGAGAAGAAAAGAAAGCTACCTGAGACCACAAGCGTTTGTTCTTGTATCTTTCAATGGAATCTCTTAGGTGTTTTTCTTTGTCAGTGAACTGTAGAGGTTTTCTGGGCAAAGTACCAACAGGTATAGTGGGGAGCTGCTCTGGTTCTGTGCATCTAGATATTACAGAAGAAAGAAATTATGAAAAGTAAATCCAGGAAAACACATGGCTGTTCTATTGTTTTGCTATTTTCAGAGAATCGTGTCACTGTATGAACAAATGTTTATTATTATTTATAGATTTAGGTAGAATGGCAGGTTTCAAACTTTAAGTGGATTAGACCTTTTTCCATTACTCTGTACTCAGTTGGATGTATGAATGTGGGATGCCATATTGCTTGCATCAATTTTTGTGTGTTCACTGCAGGTGCTTATGTTGATACATGGCAGCTCCCACAAAATGACATATTATTCTGATTATCTGAGCTATGCACACAGACTCTTGATTGTTTTAGTAAAAGTAAAGTGTTTAGATAAACCAACTGGTTAAGTTGTGCAATCAATTCAAGATTTCTTTGCTAATCGAAAATAATACTATTCACAAATAAGGTCACAGTAATGAAGGACATTTGCTACAATCGCTGATGATATACTGTATATATATATAATCATTGAATAGACCCGCACTCCATTTTGTGCAAAATTCAAACTCCCTCCAGAATATATTTGACATGAAAGAGCTGCACAATCCTGTACCCGAATTACCTGTCACTTTAAAAATGTAAAATCCATGACCCTTGTATTCTGAGTGGCAGTAGTGTTGATTCTACAATCTATGAAATGAAATGGCTACTCTATGTAGTAAGCTAATATTATGCTCTTTGTGCTGATTGTATTAGTACTACATTTATTATTATTACTATTATTATGCCCATCTGTATAGTACTATATGGTACAGACCCCATGTATACATTAAAGGGCTTATTTATCAAGTAATCGAGTATTTAAAATAAAAAAGTCCAATCAAACTAGAATCCACGATTGGACCATATTTATGACTAAAAAAAGCACAATTTAAAGTAATACTGACACATGATAAAAATCATAGGAACGTGTCAGTATTAAGTATGTGCTGCACCCGGAATATTTTCCCTCAAAGCCCCCCTCCAGTCCCACAAACCTGCACAGATCCGACCCTCCGACACTGTTGAAAGACGTTCTGTGCAGTTTCAGCGACGCAAGGCTGGGGGCGGAGCAATCCTTCCATAGGCTAATTACAAATCAAAACAGGACTTCAGCCTATGAAGGATCGCTCTGCCCCAGCGTCACGGAAGCAAGGCAGAAGATCCATCAGTAGTGTAAGCAGTTGGCTGCGCAAAGGTTCGCAGGCAGCTTTAAGGGGAGCTTTCAGGGAAAATATTCCAGGTGCTGCACATACTTGATACTGACACGTGTCAGTATCGCTTTAATTGGATTGGGGACAAACTTGATAAAATCCAGCATCAACCCGAATCTTATGATTTTTTCGGCCTTCTTTCCCAAATCACTCAACTTTTTTGGGCTTCTTTCCAAAAAGCTCAAATTGTTTAGATGTTAGCCCGTAAAAGTCCCAAATAGTTATTTTTGGGCTAATTCGAGCCCAGACCACACAAACTTCCAAATAGGATAGGGACCTCTACCATTGACTTATATACAATCTCGGCAGGTCTGAGATGGAGCATTTTCGGATGCAGACTTTTTCCATTCTCAGGGTATCATAAATGCTGAAAAAAATGTATGTTTTTTTCCACTAAAAGTTCAAAATTTATAGTAAAAAAACTTGAATTTTTCGAGTTTTTGACATTCGGACTTTAATTAATAACTCCCTGACATTTATGAAAAAGGCACAATGTATATGTTTTTGTACCTGATTTTTGCAGGATCTGGGTGGTCTGCACACATCCAGCTATCAGGTTGATCAAAACTGCTCTCAGAGAACGGTAGCACCCTCCAGTTCAGGCACAAGTCTATGAAACATCAAAAAGAGTTTCATCGTTATCTTGGGGTTTCTAATAAACCAAATGGGTTAGAGCCAACAAAATCCTGGTCAACGAAGGCATCGTCATTGTAATTGTTAACTCCCAAAAAGGCCTTACAAACTCTTTGTAATGAAATCAGTGAACTAACTGGAATAACAATATTAAATACGTGTTTGTAAAGTCTATAGTTATTGCCTTCACAAAAATGTTAGGACTCATACAGGACTATTCTAGTGTAAAATCAGGATCCATAAATAAGGAACAAAAAGTCATTCACTAGAATGCCGCTTAGTTTCAAAAACCCTGGTCTACTTGATGGTGAACTATAATTTCCAGTGTCTTCAGAGGGCTGGACACTGATGTGTGAATACATGCATTTCATTATTAAATGCCATTAAAGGTGAATGTAAGACACATTTATAGCCAAATAAAATGAAAATATTGATGGAGTGATAATTATGTTTTTGGCTGTGATGTGACAGGGATGGTAATGTCTGTCAAAACAATAAATTAAATAAGAAAAAAAAACTCACATGGGAAATAACTTACAAACTGTCTCTAATTCCTTCAGCCATAGTTGTAACTTCTTATTTTTAAGCCTATCTGCATATGCCACAACACCAAAAATACTGTATAAAATGTTACAAAATATAATTTTATTTATAGAAATATTACTTTAAACATAAATTAACACTGATGTTTAATACTTATACTGCTGGTTAAACAGATGGAGCTACACTGTAAATTAGAATATCTTAGCCACAGACTATTCTTTCTTTGTCCTTGTGGAACCCCCCCGAATGTCTGTGTTACAGTAGGTAGTAGGTTAGCGTTACTAGACCTGTCTAGATTACAGTTTAACCAGTCTAGACCTGTCTAGATTACAGTTTAACCAGTCTACAGCTGTGGGGCTGAAGGGGCCTGAAACAGTGGCAGGGGGGACACTATTTTGGTGGAAATTTGAGAAGAATATTAAGGGGTTTATTTTTTCAGATTTTTTTTAATAAAAAAAAGTCTGACCAAACTAGAATATGTGATTTACCCTTATTTATCAATAAAAAAAACCCCACAGAAATAATCGCATCAACAAAAACCATGACCTTTTCGGATTGTAACATGAAAAACTTGACTTTTTTTGGATTGTCACACAAAAAATGAATTTTATTTATTTATTTATTTTTTGATGCCCTAAAAGTATGAATTTTCCATGAAATCAACGGAAAAGCACATACATTTATATCTTCAAATTGCAAATAGCTCTGCCATTGACGTCTATAGGCCCTCACAGGTTGAAGACGGAGTATTTTTGGATTTCGACTTTTTGCAGCCTCCACTTTTTTTACCACTGCAAATTCGGATTTTATAATAAAAAAACTCGAATTTTTAGAGTCATTAGCATTCAACTGTACAAATAACCCCCTATGGATTAAACTGTGGGATCTAGAATAGCAGCAGTTTAATCTATTAAGCAAAATAAAAAGTCTAGAACCCTCAGTAGTGAGGAATGTTAAAAAAATACAAAATATTAATATTAAGGTAAAATTGATCTTCAATTGTTTTAGTCACCTTCTCAATTCTTTGCATAAAATGACTGTATGATAGAATTAAACCTGTGTTACATCTACTTTGATTTTAAGACTTGAAAGGCAGCACAATTATTGCAATACTAGTAAAAGCTTCTGAGTATTCTGTCACCTAAATAACTCTAAAAAGCACCAATTAAGATACTGTTAATAATATCACCACCCACTATTTAGTATAAAAAAAAATCACCGATCTCAAGTCATACTGTTTTTACTGGGTTTTTTTTGCTGCAATAAAATCAGACTGCTGGGAAGTGTGACTGATAGAATAAGTGAATAATGTCAGCAGGGGCTTGCAGGTAGGGGAAACTCTGAACTGAATTTCCCTGCTGATGACCCCAACAGTCTTGTATATATAGGTTGTATTATTGTAATAGTTCTCTGGCTAATTGCTAGTGGTTTGGTACCCTCAGTTGACTAGATGTATGCATACAGTATATCTGATATGACATCTGCTTGTATTACTTATCAGTTTTTAGCAATGGGAGATGGGCTGTTATTCTGAATACACCACAATCATATACCTTGTTTGATTCCTAGGATTTAATCGTTCGATCAAACAATTATTCCTTCGATCGTTCAATCGTCGGAATAGCGCAAAATCCTTTGACTTTGATATTCAAAGTATCTTACTTCGGCGGTCAAATATCGAGGGTTAATTAACCCTCGATATTCGACCCTAGGTAAATGTGCCCCTTAAGTGTCGGTATCACTTTAACTTTCAGGACTCCATTCAGAAAGACTCCGTTTTTGATAACTAAATTTTCCCCCCAAACATTTATTGCTAAGGTGATGTTATACATGGATTTTGAATCATTGACCTTGTTAATTTTATAGAACATATTTATCAATCATCGCTGCAACTTACCACATTGAATGATTTTAGGGATTTCTATTGCACGCCTTCGTACAAAGTACACAGTATCGGATGGAACTTCAAACCAGTCTTTCAGACCACTGATGTATCCAAACTCACTCCAGAAATGAACTGTTTCTTTCTCACCTAACACAAGCATCACACATTTTCATTAGTCTTACATGAAACATGATATTTAGGCAGATATAGCTGAATCTCTCAAAAGATGTATATACTTTAAAGTAACAGTAAATCTGGGGTAGTTAGACATTATATATGTATGATCAAAGTTAAGTTAAGTCAAAGTTAAGTTTAATCATATTGTTTCCTATTATTAATCTGAAGCAGCAATAGCTTATTAAAATATGAACAATCATATAAAGCATTAAATATTAATAGTGACATGATTAAAAGGTAATTTTACTGGAGGAATGTGTTGAAGACAGAAGGACATATTTATCAAAGGACAAAAGCTATTCTCCATTTTCTCCCTCTATTTTTTACAATGGAGTTTACTGGGGCTTTTAGGAGTTGGGGAATTACATATTTATTCCTAATTAAATATGTTTAAAAGTGTGGTTCACCTTTAAGTTATTTTTTAGTGTGTTACAAGATGGGCAAGTCTAAGCAACTTTTCCTTTGTCTTTTATTTTGTCATTATTTATTTTTAATAGTTTTTGAATTATTTGCCTTTTTCTTCTGACTCTCTCCAGCTTTCAAATTGGGGTCACTGACCCCAACTAAAAAACAACTACACATGCATTCTTATTGCTAATTGTTATCTTTCTACTTAGGCCTTTTCCTATTCCTATTACAGTTTCTTCAAATCAATGCATGCTTGCTAGGGTAATTTAGACCATCACAACCAGACTGCTGAAATTGCAAATTTGAGAACCACAAATAATAAAAAATGAAGACCAATTGCAAATTGTCTCAGAATTTCACTTTCTACATCAAACTAAAAGTTAATTCAAAGGTGAACAACCCCTTTAACAAAATCAGAAATGCCTTTAGCCCAAAGCAAAGAGCTAATACTACAGTCGATTCTCAAACACAATTTCTTATCTACAAGGAAAGTCAGGCATGGTTAATGTGTAGAAGGAAACATTGTCTGTGTTTAACGTAAATTTTAAGATCCACTGGGGCAACGACTGATGTGAATATTGTATAACTGCAGTAAAGGGCTGCAGAAATGTGTCAGTGATATATAAATATCAATCTGGCTTTAGTCAATTTGATTTATACTTGTCAAGAACACGATGCACTTAGAAAAAAATATTTATATCATTTACTTATATATTCTTTATATATTAGAGTATATTCAGCTTCATTTTAATATATACATTATTGTTATAAATGATTGATAAGATGCCAACACTCACTCCCATATATCTCGTAAATAACAACTATGAGAATAAAATACAAATGATATTCTAACCCATATGTCACATCATCAATGCCACCTGTCACTGTAAGTAAATATAAACCATACAAAATGTAAGAAATATGTATAACATATGTAAAGTAACTACCAAGAAAACAGGATCAGTCACAGTGCACCAAATTACAGTGCACATACTGAAACCACCTAAGGAATGAACTCACCTGATCTACAAACTGCTAAATAATTTAACAGGCATACAGCTTTTTTTAGTAACAGCAAGTGAAGTTCCGCGCCAAGACCTACCATCCCAATGCCTTAGTACTAATTGCGACTAAGGTGCAGGTGCAATGTGCAACATGATGGGCACAAAGGAACCATTTACTTTACACCTGCCCCTAAACACTTTCTATTGCATAGCATCAAAAAGGCATCACACCAAAGAGATGACCACATTGGCAATGATCTAATATTCACATGATTTAGAGAAGGATGCAACATCTACACATATATCTATGCTTAGAGCCATAATAACAATGGAAATCTGCTGCATGGGTAAAAATATTGCATACTTAATTCCCTACCACTTCCGTTGAACTAAAGAAGCTACTTGGATGAGTGCCGAAACTTCTTCAATAAAAACTCTAAGGGGGTTACTTATCAAAATCCAAAAAGTTCTCATTATTTTCTGAAAACTACTCTGACTAAATCAGCATGTACTTCCCCCCTATTTATCAATAAATTTTAGGGATGCACTGAATCCAGGATTCGGTTCGGGATTTGGCCAGGATTCTGCCTTTTTCAGCAGGATAAGCTGAACCGAATCCTAATTTGCATATGCAAATTAGGGGTGGGGGAGGGAAACTGTGTGACTTTTTGTCACAAAACAAGGAAGTAACAAAAATGTTCCCCTTCTCACCCCTAATTTGCATATGCAAAAAAAGGATTTGGTTTGTTATATGGCTGAATCTTTCGAGAAGGATTCAGGGGTTTGGCCGAATCCAAAATAGTGGATTCAGTGCATCCCTAAAAAAGAAAAAAAATCTGAACGGTGCGAATTTTGTGCCGAAAGCTATGATTTTATCGTAATATCACCCAAAAGCTACAATTTTTTCTGAAACCCAGCTCGACTTTTTATTTTTAATGGGACATCTGCCATTGACTTTTACATGTTCTCGGCAGGTCTGAGTTGGAGTACTTTTTTTATCAGACTTTTAACACCATATATGTACAAACACAGTAGTGCCACCTGACTGGTATTTTACCAGCCCGGCCAGTAAAAATGAAGATTGATACTAATGTTTTTAATAGGGAAGAAATATAAAAATATACTAAGGATGGTATTTTGTTCCAAAACGGTGGCAACCCCAGATCTGAAGCTTCATTTATCATATGTAGGCAAGGTGCAAAATGCAAAAATGGGCACAAAGCAAGCCCTTTTTTGCACTTTGTACCTAGTTTATTCATACCTTGTGCCCTATCCACAGCTTTTTTTCTAGAAAATTCCATATACACATACAGTATATATGCATGGGTGGCAGGTGGGACATATGCATTCCCTATTCTGACCCCTAATTTGTGAATAACTGAGACATATGAGTGCCAACAAGCACATACAACATAAGCGTACCATTCTGATGCTATAGAATTTTGTTCTTGGTTAGTCTGTTTCCTAGAGACAACCAAGTTCTCCAGGGTCCAATTTATCATACAATTCTTTAGACCTACAGCCTAGCGATTCAAAAGGACCAGGAGGGAAGACAGAAAAAGCTACTATAATATGATTCATAGAATGGTGTTCAAAGAAGAAGTATAATTAAGACTGTACTTTAGTTCTTTGATACTCAGTTCTTTAAAGATTTTAAAGCAATATGCCTGATTATTTTGAGGAAAGAAATGTCTGTTATTTCTGCACCAACTGGCATTAGACCTGTCTAAATTGTTTTGGAGAGATATACACATTTTTAATAAAGAAAACTACAAGACATGTACAGCAGCAGATTTGCTGTTTAAAATGAAAAGCCTGTATGATTTTAGGTATAATGGGTTACAACTAACTAAACGTAAGATGTATGTTGAATTATTTTGCCTTGTCTCTTTTATCTGGTTCTAAATTAATTGTTTAAAAACGTGACTTGTCTTATACCCACCCTCCAAACACCACTACAAACACACACGTTTCCTTTGCAGAAACTCTCCAGATTATGTCAAGGTTTAATGCAACATTAAGTAGGTTAGGGATGATGGCAAACTCAATGGTGAAGAGGTCTGAGATTGTTCACTTCCAAGAGTACAAAGTTTAACAATAATTTACAGAAATGGATGATTAAAAATAATGGCCAACTACAAAGTTGTTTGGATTATTTCTGTTGAAGAGCAGGGCTGTATCTATATACAGTATAGACTCTTATAAAGTGGTTATATAAAAAAAATTCTCCCCAACCTGTTGCCAGATGCCTGTGGCTAAATCTGGTATCAGATCTGAGGTGCCTCTACCCCTCTCTTCCATGATTGGCACATGGGCTGGCTGTACAGCAAGGCCAGGGGGTAGTTAGAGTCCAGGTGCAGCAGATTGAAATATCTCTTTCTACAACTATGTCTTTTGTTTTTAGATTAACATAACATAGCATATTAAAAAAGTATTGGCTTTATTAAAAAATATACAGGTATGTTAATTAAATTAATGTTTTGCATATTATGGGGATTTTTTAATAAGTTTACAAACCACCTTTATTACTACTAATACTGTATATTTAAGTTTGTGCCTTTATACAATATCACAAATAAAAATAAACAAATACATACTTATCCCGGAATCCTTCAAAAACTGGTCAAGGAAGTAGCCCATGTGTTTTAATAGATTAATATATTCCCGTGATTTAATAAAATTTTGCTTGTTGTGGCTTGGAATCAGTGCTCCAGGTGGTATGTTCACCAGTCCTAAAACTCCTGCACCAGTGCTGTTGAAAATACGCAATTTATATAAAAATGCACTACACAGTTACATTAGTCTAGTAATTTATCGCACTTTATTCATAAAATGCAGGGTTTATTCATAAAAAAACGCAAAGCCCTACTCTTTGTACTATGGGCACAGTTAATTGTATTGCAGAATGGAGCTCAAAGACCTGCAATTACCCCAACTGTATTTAATACCCTGTATAACATTTGACATAGTAACAAAATTAACTGTGATATAGTTATGAACCATACATGAAACAAGGATTCTACTGCAAATTTTTTAGTTGTTTTAAACTAGAGCCCAAATTATTGAGAGTGCGTGAACAGTGTAAAGGTGGCCATAGACGCACAGATATCGTACAAAACGAATTTTAGTATGATATTCGGTGCATGTATAGTGGGAAAAGAGCCGACCGATATCGGCAGAAGACTTGGCTGGAAAATTTTGATTGGCTGCCTTTGAAGGCACCCAAACATCGTCCATTGTTAGTGCTGAATCTACACGTGTGTATTGAAACGAACGATCTTTCTTGGAAAGAATCTTTTCCAAGAAAGATCGTAATTGTTACGTCTATGGCCACCTTAAGTTGAATCCTTCCAAACAGCTCAGTAAGTGGGACCAAAGCATGATTACATGAATAAGAGCTGTACGTCAGACATTTGCAAATTACAGTAGGTTCTTAAAGGATTTAAGAGCATATGTACCAGCTTAACAATTATAAAATTAAGGGTTTATTAGGGATGTAACAATGTCACAAATTAAAAACTCTAATATCCCTAAAGGAGAAATTATTTAAATTGCAAAAGTGTTTAGAGGACAACGTCACATAAATTCAATCACTATAATTTTGGAATCCTAGAATGCATGCCTTGATACCTCTAGGAAAAGCCGGAACTAGGGGTAGGCAGAAGTGTCTGCTGCCTTCCCCTAGTCAGTGTTCGCTGCTCTCTGTCACTCTCCCCTCCACCCTCACTTCCTCTGTCACTATCCCCTCTTTTTATCACTCTCCCCTCATTCCCCTCTGTCACTCTCACCTCCGCCCTCACTTCCTCTGTCACTATCCCCTCTTTTTATCACTCTCCCCTCATTCCCCTCTGTCAATGTCCCCTCCCTGTCGCTCTCCTCTCCCTCTCCCCTTTCATTCTCCCCTCCTACTCCTTTTCACATTTCCCACCCTCCTTCTCTCTCACCTTTGTTACTCTCCCCTCCCTCCCCTGTTCTCTCCTCTGCTAAGATGAATGTGCACTCATGTTTGCATTTGGTTGTGTGCACTGGGGAATGGAACGAGGTTTGCAGCCGGGTTGCATAGGGTGCCCGGTCGGCTTGGCCCGGCCCTGAGTCTAGGCTCTAAGAAGCAGCCCAAAATGCCATTACTTTAATGGAACTTTTAAACAGATGTTATAACAGAGTCTGTGTCAGGCTCTGTTTCTATAACAAATATCTCTATAAGCAGAAAGCATTAGGGTTAATGGCACACATAGATTTTTAGCTGGCCTATTTTTATTGGCAAATAATTACTTAATAAAATCCCTCTGTGCCATCTGTCACTGACATGAAAGGGAACTGCCTGTCAGATCATAAATGTACATTTTCAGGCCAAATAGGCTGTTCACAGAAATATTGGCAGCATTTTCCCACTGCCTGAAATGACGAAATGCGCCAGAAGCTGTTGGAAAGCAAGCATCTGATTGGTGGCTCAGTTTCTATGAACCTAGTCCTAATATCATTTTATTCCATCATAAATCATTAGTTCTATGCCTGGACTTATTTCTTCATGTTAATTACTTAATGTTTTTATATACATTTTCAGCTTTTCATAGCAGAGCTGCAATACCAACTATCTCTGAGACATACCTTAGTTCTTTATTAAGCTGTCTTCCAACTTTTTCATGCATTCGGATTAAGCGGCTGTTATGATAAATAAACATTCCATCTTGACTTCTAGTCTCTATATTGAGGCCATATTTTATATATACATGTTTTGACTGTTTTTCCTCTCTAATAAATGGGAACAAAATGCAATGTTAAATCAAGGTTAAACCAATAGTATGTTAAATTCAATGTTAAGTTGATAAACGGTATAAGCAGCAATAAAATTGATCCAATATAGGCAATACATATAAATGCAATATTTGTCAGTATATACAGTATAGTATATATATATATATATATATATATCACGTTCCAATGAGTATCCGCACTCCAATACACTCTGGTATAGCTTCTCCAGTTGGGGTGCACGGTTAAAATATATGCATTTGTATTCTCTGAAGAACCAGCACTCCCGTATATAAAAATGTAGTTACCATGTAACCACATACAGTTGCAACTATTTCATTTTTTTTTGCAAATATTTTGCCAGTTATTCTGCTCACCTTTTCTTCTCTTTTAGTATCTGACACTTCTCGTCTAGATTCTTCTTGTTGTTGATTAATATAACATTTAAAACGTCCAGCTAAATACAAAGGTAAGGAAGTTATTCAGTTTTTAGGAAGTAACACTGCCGGTTCTTCAATGGCATCATGAATGGTTGAAGAAACGTGTGCTTTCCAACTGTTAGATGAAGAAAAGTTATGTATATATATTTTCAATCAGCAAAAAGGGCTTTTATTTGTCTACTTCTAAAACACACAGTATAGAGCAAGGGTTCTCCAAAGCCTCAAGTCTTACCACACAAGTGGTAAGCCTCATTAGTAAAATACCACTATATACAGCTAGGCCCATAAATCTTTGGACAGAGACAACTTTTTTCTAACTTTGATTCTGTACATTACCACAATGAATTTTAAACCAAACAACTCAGATGCAGTTGAACTGCAGACTTTCAGCTTTAATTCAGTCGGCTGAACAAAAAGATTGCATAAAAATATGAGGAACTAAAGCCTTTTTTTAACACAGCCACTTTGTAAAGAATAGGACTCACCCTGGTGGTCTAGTGGCATGTTCTGTGGCATGCGGGAGCACCCACCATGCCCTCAGCGGAGACACCCGCCGTATGCGTTTTGTCACATCGAGTGCCGGTTCTCCTATGGCGCCAACGCGCTTCTGGGTTTATGCAGCGGCGTGATGACGTCATTGCGCCTGGCGCGAAATTAAGACGGTATAAAAGGGGAATTCAGGTATCAGCACATTGCCCGTTGTTAGGTTCTATTTAGGTTCTATTTGTTAAAGTTCCTGGGTGTATTCTATGTGATTCCTTTTGATCTTCTGGTGTTTTGCCTGTCTGTTTGACTACTCTGACCTCTCCAATCCTGACCCTTACCTGCCTGTTAACCCGAACTCTCCAATCTGATCTTTTGCCTGTCCACTGACTATTCTACGCTCTCCAATCCTGATTCCATCCTGTCTGACTATTCTCTGCTTGTGCTGGCCCGGCCTGCCTGTTCCAAGTGGTGTTCTTCCTTCCAGTATCCTGGTGAGACGATAGTGCCCCTTTGCTCGTCCAGAACCTTTAGCTTTGCTCCTCTCTCAAATAAGACCTGGCGGGATCCAATTAGCCGAGGGCTGCTCCCGAGGTGAAAGGCGGCGGTTATAGGCAGAAGTGAGTGCCGAGACCAAGGAGCTTAGTAGGGATGCACCGAATCCAGGATTCGGCCTTTTTCAGCAAGATTCGGATTCGGCCGAATCCTTCTGCCCAGCTGAACCGAATCTGAATCCTAATTTGCAAATGCAAATTAGGGGCAGGGAGGGAAATCGCATGACTTTTTGTCAGAAAACAAGGAAGTAAAAAATATGGTTTCCCCTTCCCACCCCTAATTTGCATATGCAAATTAGGGTTCGGATTCAGTTCAGTATTCGGCCAAATCTTTAGCAAAGGATTCGGTGCATCCCTAGAGCTTAGCTTGGGTTCCGGATTTAGGGTGCCGTTCATGACACACTTCATTTCAGGGGCTCAAAAGTAATTGGACAATTCACTCAAAGGCTATTTCATGGGCTGGTGTGGGCAATTCCTTTGTTAAGTCATTATCAATTAAGCAGATAAAAGCCCTGGAGTTGATTTGAGGGGGAGGTGCTTGTATGTGGAAGATTTTGCTGTGAACAGACAACATGCGTCAAAGCATTTGTGTGGTTGAGCATTTAGGGAATAGTGTTCATAACATGGTCTCCTTTGAGATTCTGTTGCAGAAGCAATTCTATAAGTAACTAAAATACAAAATTTCAGACGTGCAAAATTTGACAGTAAAGGGCATCTCTGCACCATATTAAGTGAGAAATGCTTTTCACAAGGTTAAACACAGAACAAAAATGGTAAGTCTTTTAAATGCTGCCTATTAAATACACAGTACATGTCAGTATATTCCCCTTGTAAGCAAGGAACATCGTTGCAAAGCAAAACCTTTTTGGTTCAATAGAATTGTTGGTTTTGAGGTGGGCAAGAAAAGACGTGCTTTTAAGGCTTTTCAGTTAGCTGGGAAAGCCGGATAATTTATAAGGTACAAGGAGGCCAATAAAACATGCAAAAAAAGCTATAAGGCAAGCTAAAATTGATATGGAAAAGGATATTGCAGCAAGTAGTAAAAAAAATCCCAAGTTATTAAACTATTTTTCAAATATGATAATAGTAAAAAATGAAGAAGGAAGGGGTGGGACCATTAATATCAGAGGGGGGTCAGCTGGTTGATGAAAACAAAAAAAAAAGTGCAGATTCTGAACACATATTTTTCGTCTACACAAATGAGGAACCAATTAATGAAGGTTTTCTTCTTCATAGTCCCAATTCTAGTAATACAACTAATGATGCACAGTTCACACATGAAGAAATTCAAAAGAGACTAGAACATGTTAAGGTAAACAAAGGTCCGGGTCCAGATGGTATTCATCCAAGGGTACTTAGAGAGCTTAGCTCTGTGATTGCCAAACCTCTTTACTTAATTTTTCAGGATTCATTGAGGTCTGGCATAGTGCTGAGAGAATGGCAAATTGCTAATGTGGTGCCTCTATTCAAAAAAGGATCCCGTTGTCAGCCTCAAAACTGTTAGTTAGTCCGACGTCAGTGGTAGGAAAGCTTTTCAAAGGGTTAATAAAGGATAAGATACTGGACTTCATAGCAAATCATAATACTATGAGTTTGTGCAAGCATGGTTTTATGTGTAATAGTGCTTGCCAGACTAACTTAATTTCTTTTTATGAGAAGGTAAGTAGAGACCTCGATTCTGGGATGGCAGTGGATGTGATTTACTTAGACTTTGCTAAAGCATTTGATTCAGTGCCCCACAGAAGGTTACTGGTTAAATTAAGGAATGTTGCCCTGGAACATAGTATTTGTACCTCGATAGAGAACTGGCTAAAAGATAGACTACAAAGAGTGGTGGTAAATGGAACATATTCTAATTGGATCAGTGTTGTTAGTGGAGTACCACAGGGCTCTGTACTAGATCCCTTGCTTTTCAACTTGCTTATTAATGACCTGGAGATGGGTATTGAAAGTACAGTTTCTATTTTTGCAGATGATACTAAATTATGCAGAACTATAGGTTCCATGCAGGATGCTGCCACTTTACAGAGTGATTTGTCTAAGTTGGGAAACTGGGCAGCAAACTGGAAAATGAGGTTCAATGTTGATAAATGAAAGGTTATGCCCTTTGGCAAAATAATATAAATGCAAGTTATACACTAAATGGCATTGTTTAAGAAGTTTCCTTAAATGAGAAGGACCTTGGTTTTTTTGTAGATAACAAGTTGTCTAATTCTGGGCAGTGTCATTCTGTGGCTACTAAAGCAAATAAAGTTCTGTCTTACATAAAAAAGGGCATTAACTCAAGGGATGAAAACATAATTATGCCTCTTTATAGGTCCCTGGTAAGGCCTCATCTGGAGTATACAGTGCAGTTTTGGACTCAAGGGGACATGATTACACTTTACACTTACATTAGAGGACATTATAGACAAGTAGCAGGGGACCTTTTTACACATAAAGAGGATCACCGTACCAGAGGCCACCCCTTCCGACTACAAGAAAATAACTTTTATTTGAAGCAACGTAGGTGGTTCTTTACAGTGAAATCAGTGAGGTTGTGGAATGCACTGCCAGGAGATGTTGTGATGGCTGATTCAGTGCCTTTAAGAGTGGCCTGGATGATTTCTTTGATAGACATAATATCAAAGGCTATTGTGATACTAAATTCTATAGTTAGTATATATATGGGTATATATAATTTATGTAGGGAGGGGTGTGTGTATGGATGCTGGGTTTTCATTTGGAGGGGTTGAACTTGATGGACTTTGTCTTTTTTCAACCCAATTTAACTATGTAAAATTTATGTGAAAGTAGGGAGGGGTGTGTGTATGGATGCTAGGTTTTCATTTGGAGGGGTTGAACTTTATGGACTTTGTCTTTTTTCAACCCGATTAAACTATGTAACTATGTAAAGGAGCTCTCCATGCAGGTGAAACAAGCCATCCTTAAGTTCCAAAAACAGAAAAAAACCCATCTGAGAAATTGATACAATATTTAGAGTGGCAAAATCTACAGTTTGGTACATCCTGAGAGATAAGAAAGCACTAGTGAACTCAGCAACGCAAAAAGACCTGGATGTCCACTGAAGACAACAGTGGTGGATGATCGCAGAATCATTTCCATGGTGAAGAGAAACCCCTTCACAACAGTGAACAACACTCTTCACGAGGTAGGTGTCACAACCGGCACTCTAAATCCAAAAACAGTGTTAGGCTCCCTGGTGCAGGCAGAATACAAACAGGGTCAATCAGGCCGGGTCGATACGCACAACATAGAGAGCCAGCAACAGAGAAGAGATCAACGCGGCGGGCGTCCCTGTCGGCCCGCTAGGCCACCAGGGTGAGTCCTCACAGTGGGTGTATCGATATTCAAGTCTACCATAAAGAGAAGACTGCATGAAAGTTAATACAGAGGGTGCACTGCAAGGTGCAATCCACTCATAAGCATCAACAATAGAAAGGCTAGATTGGACTTTGCTAAAAAAAATATCTAAAAAAGCCAGCACAGTTCTGGAATAATATTCTTTGGATAGATGAAACCAAGATCAACCTCTACCAGAATGACGGCAAGAAAAAAGTATGGAGATGGGGTGGAACAGCTCATGATCATCATCTGTAAAACATGGCGGAGGTAGTGTAATGGCTTGAGCGTGCATGGCTGCCAGTGGCACTGGGACACTAGTGTTTATCGATGACGTGACACAGGACAGAAGCAGCCAAATTAATTCTGAGGTGTTCAGAGACACTGTCTGCTCAAATCCAGCTAAATGCAGTCAAATTGATTGGGAGGCGTTTCATAATACAGATGGACAATGACCCAAAACATACAGCCGAAGCAACCCAGAAGTTTATTAAAGCAAAAGAAGTGGAATATTCTTGAATGGCCAAGTCAGTCACTTGAACCCAATTGAGCATGCATTTCACTTGTTGAAGACTAAAGTAAACGGCAGACACAAACAGCAACTGAAAGCTGCTGCAGTAAAGGCCTGGCAGAGCATTAAAAAGGAGGAAACCCAGAATCTGGTGATGTCCATGAGTTCAAGGGTTTTCAACCAAGTATTAGAAATGAACATTTTATTTTCAGCTTTTTAATTTGTCTAATTATTTGAAATGAAGTGATTGAGTTAAAAAAGACTTTAGTTCCTCACATTTTATGCAATCTTTTTGTTCAAACCACTGAATTAAAGCTGAAAGTCTGCAGTTCAACTGCATCTGAGTTGTTTCATTTAAAATTCTATGGGAGAGGTAAGAGCTCTATCAGTGTTCTGTTCATATTCTGTTCTAAAAGTTCATTCCTCTTATGCAAGTTCTATATGCTCTGCTATGTTAACTGTGCATTGTGCAGCAACTTTACTAAGTTTGTACTGTAGGTTAGCTGAGGTTTACAGTAAATCCCTGAGGAGCACATGGTGCATCCCAAGATGGCTACTGCATGAGGGCTCTGCACAGTCTAGGGTGAACTCTGTTAATCAGGAAGATTGTTATTTACTAATGTTTAATGTATTTTGCCTTATACGGTATACTATACACTATACTAGATTTCTGGGTTTTTTTAGTGATAACTTCCTGTTGTAATGTAGATGGCTTTGCTGTATACATATCTGTGGCAGTGTGTTCCTGTTTTACAGGGCTCCAGCCAATAAATACTTAATAAAAAGTTGGAAAACCTAGAACATGTCCACTTGTGCCTCAAGCAGCTGTGTCTATATGCTGAGTGAGTGTTGGGATCCATGAACTGTGCAGGCTGGTGTGATAAGGCAGGTTACACAAATTTGTAAATACCTCATTCATAGAATATCAGACATACTCTATGAATGAGTACTGGGAGTAATGAGTTCAATTGGGTCTCACCATTGCCAACAGGACTCACCAATGACAGTCAAAGAGTTTCAAATATACATGTATAGAGAATTATTTTCTTTAACACATGCTTGTGAGCTCTGTAGAAAGCACTTATCAATGTCAACCAAAGAAATCCTTTAGTTACAGGTTGTGACTCACAACCTTTAACCTATAAATCGAAATATAATAAAAATATAAGGACTGAATTTTTGCTTAATTTTGGTATGGTTAAGTGTATCTCAAAAAGCAGTCCTAACATATTGTTACTGATGGATTGAACCCAAATATCCATGTTAATCCATTAAAGTGGAAGATCACATGCAGCAGGTCATATCTTTTTCTAGGACTCTAAATAAGTACAGCACAGAGTCACAGGCCTCACATATAGCATCTGTAGAAAGTTTATCATGGCAATAGAAAAGGACATTGGTGTAGTGACCAGAGTCAGGGCAGCCAAAGGGACAGAATGGCTACCTTCTGAGACAAAGCCTCAGAACTTATTACTGCAAGTGAATCTGTTCTGTTTGCAGTTGACAATTATTCGAGGTGTAGACCATTCACTGAGGCTACTATATTCCTTTTCAACAAGAGAGCACTTTGTCAACATATCTTATCAAAACATTGCAAGTACTCTATCAAGGGCAAAACTGTGCACAGGATGATTTTTATGATTTTCTATGTCTGCTCTACATCTAATTTAATGTCCAACAATTTCATGCATTGGTGATGTCAAGTGTGTAGGTAAGCCTGACAGATGTTACTGTGCAAAATGCACCAAAGCACTCACAAAGCAGTCAGCTAATACAACAACATTATCTGCTCAATTTCATTTTCTTTTAAGCAGTTCATTGAGAGTATACTGCAGAATACTAATGCAATGAAGATTTAAGTTTTAACCTTTAGGCTGCAAAAAGGACACTTTTAATGGTAAGCTAGAGCTTGTCAGCTAGTCAATCTGCCGAAATCCACAAGTTAAACAACTGCACTTGCAGTAACATTGGTTTACTATAATAACTTTCATAACCAACAATTTTGTTTTGACATTTTGATAACCACAGATTTGTAAATGCAACTCATGTGTTTGTATGAGTTACAAAATATTAGGGGTCATTTACGATGACATGGGGTAGACGTGCCAAGAGAATTAAGGGGTGCACTTAGTGCTCATAGCCATATATAAGGCAATGTAAAGTGTTAGCCTATGACTAAGTGCCCATAAGGCATGAAACGCGTAAGGCTTTTTTGAGATTTTTTTGCTTAAATGAATACTTTTTTAACTGCATCTATTAATGTGGTGTGGTCTGGTTTGTGCCATCTTTATATATTTGCAATGTAAAGTGTAATGTGTATTAATGTGGTTCCTAGTCCAGTAATCCACAACCAATGATCACTCATCTATTGCAGTTATAATACAAAAAACAAAGATTTTTTATTGACGGCTTAGGGGTTACTGATAAGTTGGTGGAGAATTAAGACCAGACATTTTTCCCAACCAGTAGGCTCAAACTGGTGTCACCAAACACTTGCGAACATACCAAGGACCCTAAACATCATAGATTGCAGATGCCTGATTACATTTATTACATTTTCTACATATAACATTTGTCTATACCCATTTGTGATATGGAGGTCTCAGTTTTGTAGTGTCACAAACTTGGTCAATATGTGTAGGCGGAATCCCACTCTTGTTTTCTTCACAAGATAAAAACAAACTAGTGTATCAGTCACATACCTCTTTCTCATTGGAATGGTCAGCTCTTTTCCTTAGTGCAGCCATCTTTTGTTCTATATCAGCTACAGCTAATTTAGCTGGAACAATACATATGAGTGAAGGATATAGTTAGATGCAGACTAAACTCTTCACTCCAAAATATATAATAATAATTCACATTTAGCTGAAAAATGTATGTAGCACCCTATAATTTATTATTGGGGCTTGCATAAGGGTGGAAATGGGCAGAACTAGCATGTTTTGGATGTAAAATCTGATTGAGATTTCTGGGTGTTAACTGATGACTGGGAAGGAAAGCAGATGTTGCTGTAGGGAGAAAGTATAAAAAAATGTGTTCTCCTTTATAAAGATTTATTTTGGAGAGACAAGAGCAGATTTATTGTTTAATATACAAGTTCATCCCTAAGGCTCTAGGCTTTCTCTTCTCCTCTCATAGATTTGGTTCACAGGTTATTAAACACTTGTACAAATAACAGTCTTGATGCAATCTGGAGAAAGTTTACAAAATGCATGTACTTTTTCTGCTTTAATTAGCTTGTGAGAAAATTACTGGTAGAGATTGGATAATTTGTGGCAAGTTGTGCACTGCAGTCCTGTGTTACTGAACTACAATTCCCAGCTTTCCATTAATAGACACAGCGGTAGGTTTAAACAAAACATGTGTGTAGGTTTTCTTCTTTTTTGTTTTCTTTAAGTACTTTATATTTATACACATACTTTATATCGTATAATATTTCCATAACCTGTATAAAAGCAGTCAGCTGCTTTTACATTGTCCTAGAACTTCTATGTGACTTTTTATATGCTTTCATTTTACAACAGGGGTACATTATTTCAATAATCTGTATATACATACACACACAGCACACTTTCTATATATCTCTGATTAAAACATATACAAGCAAGTACCCACCATTTTTTACAGCTACTTCTGCATTTTTTATTTCACGCAAAACAGATGTTCTTAGAGAAGGCATTTTGTATGGATACATCCTATAATAAAAAAATGAAAAAGTATGTTTGTACATATGTGCATTTCTTTGACACAGTTAAAGATTGCAGAACATAAATATGTTGAGGAATTTCAGATGTTCTGCAGGAACATGTGGTATATTTTAAGATATTTCCAATGTTTAAAGGTAAATAAATATTTTCTTGCATTTGCTTTGTTTATTTTGCAATACTTAATTATAACCAAACCTTACACATAAACATAAACAGCTGAAGCACATAATATCTGACATGGTTTTTATTAAGGTTTGCTCACTGTGGGCATAATAAGCACAGCAAATTGCTTATTTCATTGCAGCTAGAAACCCTAATAACTGGAACTGCACCTTTAAATAACTCAAATAAACTCTACCAATGTTTGCTGAATTAGTTCCTATAGTAAGTATAAAACAGCTAACAACAGGTACAGATTAACACAAGACAGGGCTTTAGGAATTTCAGTGAATATGTCAGGTTTATCTATGGCAAGTAGTACGGAAAATAATGTTGATGTTTGAGCAGTATGTAGAGCAGAATGTATTACCATATCTGGGAACATCATATTTTGGCCTAATCTTGGTATCAATCTGTCAAATCCTGATGTTTAGCTAATATGAAAAACATATCAGGATCAAACTCCTGCTGTAGCAGGAATCTTCTCAAGCAATAAACAAACTTAATTATCTTCTTTCACTGGCAGCTGAACCCCATCAGCAGCACTTCCCATGAGCATTTTAATATTTATATCAAGGCAGCCATCATTCAGTTTAGTACTGTGACATTTTCTTCATAGAATGATTTAGAATTCAATCAAATTCTGAAAACATCAAAGCAAAACAAAACCTGAAACAAACAACTGAAAATCCCTCAACTAATAATAGTTGCTTCTCTGCAACCCCTTTCAGTCAATTTTGGACCAAAGGACCAATGATATTGAAGCCTCTTTAAGCACAATAGTTACAAACAATTAAGCCAAGCTACTGGTTATACTCCTGTGTTCAATTTAGTGTGGTGCTTCCAGGTTTTTCAGCACACTGCTTCATTCATGCTTTGATTACATATTGAAGACTACAATATTACATCCAGCAAGATGAAATAACAGTGCCATTCTTACAAAAATAAAATGAAGTTTTGGGTAATGACAAATTGTGTGACAGTGATTGCGGTGTTACAAATATACAATAAATCATTTTTATTTTACTTAGGGGGTCCAAATTTTTCTGGTTGGAGTTTTAAAGTGGAAAACACAATTTTTTCCAGGAAAAAAATCACATTTTCTGAGATTTTATACGCTGAGGCTGCTAAAAATCCCAATTGGAAAATACTTCATCTTAAACCTGCGGTGGGCTTGTAGAAGTCAATAGCAGATGTCCCTTTTACAACTGGAAGATATCATGATCTGTGCAGGGTTTAGTCTGATAATCCGAAAATGTTTTGTATTTTGAGAGATAATGTGAAAAAATCTAGACAAATAAATTGTCTTTTCCATTTTTCCCCGAATTATTTTATTGATAAATAAGGTAAAATTGTGGGTGGGAGTTTGATTGAAGCTGTTTAAATAAACTAATGAGAAAAATTGGGGTTTTAGATAATATCCCCCATAAAGTATGCTCAAATCCAAACGTTTGCACACTATGCTGTACATAATAACAGTTACAAAATAACTTGATTGATAAAAATATAAGTTATCTATGACCTACCTTGGTCTATATAAACTATATATCAGCTGCTTATTATGAACTCTTGTTGCCTGAACAAAGACCTTCATTCGCGGATCAACATATAATACTGAGATATAGGACTTCAGTGACCACAGTTCAGAATATCTAAATAATGTATAAAAAGCAGAAAATCTTATTAAGGGCTATTCTGGTCATGCTAGTTACTCTGCACATTAAGGGGCAGATTTATCAAGGGTCAAGTGAATTCCAGGGAATTTTCTAAGTAAAAAAATTCGAAATTCAAAGTAATTTTTTGGATACTTCGACCATCGAATAGTATACCACGACTTCGATTCGAAGTAAAATAGTTCGAAATTCGACCATTCGATCATCGAAGTACTGTTTCTTTAAAAAAACTTCGACTTCAATACTTCGCCAAATTAAACCTGCCGAATTGCTATGTTAGACTATGGGACCTTCTAGAGCAGTTTTCTACGTTTTTTGAAGTCGAAGAAAAATCGCTTGATCGATCGCTGAAATCCTTCGAATCGTTTGATTTTACTTTGACTGCAAATGCCCAAATTCGATGAAAAAAAACTTTGACTTCGATATTCGAAGTCGAAGTAATTCAATTCGATGGTCGTATTTCGAAGTATTTTCAACTTCGAAATTCGACCTTTGATAAATCTGCCCCTACATGTGTAAAATCCCACTGATAGACCAACTTCTTAGCTCTATACACCAACCAAGGTCATTCATCAGTGAGGTGCAGCACCACAATTGAAGGCATCTGAGCTAGGTGGTGCAATAATCAATATTATTTTTCCAGAGATATCACTCCAACTTGCAATACAGCAGTAAAGAGTGACTGAAGTCACATAATCCAAATGCCAGTGTTTTTAATTTGACTTTTTTTTGAATACAGGATATTATGTCACTGACATAATGTAATGGTGAGAATGTAGCTTCATCTTAACAATTGGCAGGTAGAATCAGGCAAAGTAGACTTTGATGAATAGGGTAACATATTAGAAAGCTTACACTTTGATAAATTTGCGGATTAACGATTGTTCAACTGAACGAAAATTTGTCTGGCGAAACTGCATAAAAGTTCCCTAGCACTGAGCTTTTTTGCTAGCGAATTTTCTTCTTTACCTTTTTAGTAAATTGACGACTTTGCAGCAAATGTTCATATTGGAAATTTTTCACTAAACATCCACAATTCGCCCTTTAGTAAATGTGCAAGATGATGCAAGATAAGGGAAGGTGAGGCCCCTTTATGTTCATATAATACAGAAACTACTGTTTCCTATTACTAGTTCTTCGAATTGTTTCCTATAAATGATTATTCCCACTTCTCCTACAGAAAAGCATTTCAGCCCCGTTTCACAGCCCAGGTCAGCCTGTCCACAGCAAGTCCACCATTGCAATAGTGTGATTTATTGCAGAATAGTCTTTCAAACAGATATTTATATCTTGTTCTATGTGAAAGAAAATGGTATCTGCATATATCAGGATATTTTAGGATATGCTTCCCATTATATTCATGAAAAAAATTATGGTACCGTATTCTGATACATGGTAGTCTTCCTTGGTTTATTTAAAATTATTATTTTTTCTTTTTAACCATTCCTTACCCTTATAGACATTTGCAGATTCAGTTTGGGTTTGACTGAATCCATCATAAAAGATTTGAGATTTGGCTTAATTTCAAAATAGTGGATTCAGTGCATCTGAATTACAGACTGGCGTAATTTAGCAAAAATGCTGAATAATTGCATACAGTCAATATATGACCACTGGATTTCTAAACAGAATAAATTAAACGACATTAATTGGTCATGAGGTCAAATGTCTTTGGAAAAGAATACTGAAATTGCTAGGGAAAAGTACATGGTGATATGGTTATTCACTACATATATATGCTCATATGTAATGCATTAACAGTAACCAGGCATTTCCAAAATATAATATATAGGGTTAGGAAATGTTGTCTCTAGCAATTCAAAGATTAATAGTTCTCTTGTCTTCCATTCTTAAAGAAACTCCAATCCTGGGTACAGCAGAAAGAATATCCATACCAGATGTATCGTCCTATAATAACTACAGCTGAATTAAAGTTCCAAAACAATAAAGCAAAGGCAGACATTCAGCCAATACTCACACATCCCTATGTTTCATTCCAGCATTGATAATATTTGAGATGTCTGTAAAGAAATCCAACTCTGGTTCTCCATTGGACATCAGCTTTAGATTATAGACAATAATTAAAGTCCCTTAAATTAAAAAAAGTTTGAACATGAAAAATTAGAAGCCTGTACAATGTGTATTATAATTTAGTGTTTTCTCTTTGACTTACCGTGACCACTGTATAAGTAATCAAATTGTTTCAGTAAGTCCCGTTCAGTTTTAAATGGAGAATATCTGTTCATAATTGACATTTGCATGTCGACTAAGTCAGAGCTTTCCGTTGAAGGCTTTTTGGTGCTTTGTGACCAGCAAAGAATCGGTACAATTAGCTAAAAGAAAATATGAAGTATTTGCAAATGGAAGGAACAATATTAAAAGTAATTTAAATGTTTATTTATCACAATATAATCAGATGATTACTTTGCTCAATTATAAAAAATATATTAAATTACAGTATGTTTACAAGTATTTAAGACAGCTACTATGATCAGCATTCATATAAAGAATAGAAAATAATTATACGGGATTCCAACCCTATTAATGCATCATAGCGATGCCTAATTTGCATTTGGCGCCAAGTTAAAGTACAATGGACGTATATGTAGCAACAAATACATTACACTACACAAGCCTGGGAAAGCTTCATAAGATAAAATAGAGTTGTTATTTTGCCCTATACATGTGCCCACTGTATAGTTAAGGTGCCATATGTTAGGAAATGTAGGGGGGAAGGAGGGTACCCCCAAAAAAATGTATGATCTTTTTCAGCCTATCACCCTTAAAAAAGGAAAAGACGCCAGCATTTTTTGGGACTTAGAAAAAATTTCAACTTTTTTTGAAGCAATCCTTATCTACTCTATTGCACTTCGCCTGGTCTGAGGTGGCAAAGGTAAGTCTGGCGCAAGAGGTAACGTTCAGTAAAATGGGCAAGTTAGTGAATTAGCGTAGTTACGTCCCTTCACCATAGCGCAACTTCGCCTGGCGTAAGGGTGCGAAATAGTGCTAGAGTAGGTCCACTTCGCTAGCGAATTTACGCCAGCACCCGTTAGTAAATCGGCGAAGTAAAGAAATTACGTCACGCTGGCGAATTTGCGCTAGCGTTAGGCGCTTCGCACTTTCGTGAATTTGCCCCCTTAAGTCTACTAGAAAATCATGTAAACATTTGATAAACCCAATAGGCTGGTTTTGCTTGCAATGAGGATTAATTGTATCTTAGTTGGGATCAAGTACAAGCTACTGGTTTATTATTACAGAGAAAAAGGAAATAATTTTAAGAAAATGTAATTATTTGATTATAATGGGAGACAGGCTTTCCATAATTCGGTGCTTTCTGGATAATGGGTTTTGAAAAATAATATGCAGGTAAAAAGCTCCCAGCACAGTCAATTCATTTGCTGATTCTGCTTGCATCAAAAATATGAATGCCACATGCGAAAATACATTTCTCCCAAGAAAACCTATTTAAATCCAAAACCAAATGGCATATTTTCTTGAAATCAGCTGCTATGGAACACCCTATTATGAAATACAGGTGCATTGGCATTAAGTACAACACTATGATGTTGCACCAAGCAACTATAGTGTTCGCTGTATAATTAATAGGACAAGGAAACCCTCATTCACTGAAGAGCACTAATATATTAGTCACCCCACTGTTAATTAAATCACATTTTCCTTCAGGCTGGTACTTCTTTTCAGTAAAAACTTGGCAGCTGGGGAATCTTAGTATAGCAGCACTGTGCTGATGTCTTACCTTGGTTTCCTAGTGATTCTTAGTGCAGATGTTTGCAGTAGCAGTATACTAAAAATGGAAAATATTACTATACTGCATGTGTGCAAGTTTAAAGGGGTCGATTACTTTAAAAAAAAAAAGTGTTGCAGCAGAAGATGCAGGCTGCAACAGTGGCTCTGTCCTTACCACCTGCCTAATGGCAGACAGTGCTGGCATGCATCTAACACTGTACTCTGTATCATGTAACTAGAGAACACAATACACTAAAGCCATGAATAGTGTAAAATATATTCTTATTAATGGTATATTGTGATGCCACCAGTTATAAGCAGTCCTGAGTAATGTAATTTACATCACATGACTCATTGATCATTGTTTATTATAAAAAATGAAGTCCCCCCCTGTTGTAAATAATTTTATATGATCTGTGACTTCTGATATGCTTGTAATTGATAATAGGGGATAACATATTTACTGATTAAAATTAATATATTATAATTAATAAGATTCCCCCTGTTGTAAAATAAGTAACCTCAGAGTTCCATGACTTGTATAAAAGCACTTACCCTTTTTATCTTTCTTCATATTACAGCCGTCGTTCTAGTTACTAAACATGATACTGCAGATCTGCAAATCTGTAAATTGTTCTGATACAAGCAGTTACTAACCAGGTTCTAGTTACCTACTGACCAAAAAGTTCTCGAATAGGGGTTATGTCTCATAAATAACCATGAGAAATATACAAAATCTTACCTCATCAAGGCCTTCGGTTTCACAAAATGTTTGTGAGAAAAGCAGACATGTCATACAATCCCCTTTCATTGTAAACAGTATAAAGTCTTTTCCAATTCTCATAGAACCCCTGTAAGTAAAAAAAATTCTGATACCAGCTGTAATACAAAATTCTGCAATACACAGAAAATGTGTGTAGGAGATGTAAACTACAAGGAATAATGATATAAAATGACTAAAATGATATAGTTACATAAGTGTGTGTGTGGTCCAGTGTGCAGTGGTGGTTGGCATGGACTGGTGCACCCATTAGACACCAGGGCTTTGGCAGGGTATTATAAAAGTCACAAAATTGAATGAAAATGAGCCTTGTAACCACCACTGAGGACACTGGCCGTTGCCTGTTGCAGGTTAACTTTCCTGCTGTACAGGATCCTATACTTGATGGTAACTTTATTATATACCGTATATACTCGCATATAAGCCGAGTTTTTCAGCACCCAAAATGTGCTGAAAAACTCGACCTCGGCTTATACGCGGGTCATACCGTAGCAACAGTAGCCAATCCCTCACCGGCCGCAGATACGCTCCTTCCGCGGCCCCAACACACCTCCCTCTCCCATAGCGCAGGACTGTCTGTGTGATCGCCGCCCGGAGCAGGTCCAGGAGCTCCGGGCGGCGCGTCCTTCCCTGCCGCGTTCGCTCCCAAAATGGCGGCGTCCATGGCCGCCACGTGGGTAGCAGCCGGCGCCGCTACCCACGTGGCGGCCATGGGCGCCGCCATTTTGGGAGAGGGAGGTGTGTTGGGGCCGCGGAAGGAGCGTACGGTACCTTTTTTATGCTTTCCTAGGTGCAGCACCTCATTGATCTTCTGAGCAGCCATGACAGGTGGGAGGTCACAGGGAAAACAAGTGGCAATTGTCCAGCTAATAGTTCTGACTCTTTTACGGTAAATCGTTTTAGATAGATTTCTATGCCATAAAACATGATTACACATTTACACATTCACATTTTGAAATCTGACATGGGGCCCCTAGGCTTATACACGAGTCAATACATTTTTCCAGTTTTCTTAGGTAAATTAGGTACCTCGGCTTATACACGGGTCGGCTTATACACGAGTATATACGGTAATCCTATAGACATTTTTTAAATGTAAAATAACATTTGCTTCCTATGCAGAACATTGTGTGGAGATCCAATTTAAGATCCTAACAGCTGTTTAGCAATACTAGCCTCTTGTATGGGTTTGAATAACATTCAGTATTCTCAGAAGTGCTGCCCATTCAGTTTGAAAACAATCTTCCGTTACCTCTAAATAGGTACCTATTTTTTTATTTGGAGACAATGAACATGGACAAGATGACAAATCCCAATTGTGTAGCAAATTGGTACCACTAGGGTAGCACTGCCAGGCAAACAGTATCAGCGAAGAAGAGTCCCTGCTGCATAGTACTGTTTTTATCTGCCATCTAATAAGTTGTTCCTTAATGTAATCTTATCAAAGACAGTAACATACAGTATGTTACACATTCTATACTGCATATAGATACCTGTAGATGGATAGACAGATGGATGGATAGATAGATATACATACGATTTCAGGCCGTTGCCATATCTCCCAATAAACTTTGAGCTTGTAAAGCGCTTGGAAGATCTTCCGAAATAAATCAGATCACAAGCTTCTCCTATTTAAAAAAAAGTTATTTAATTTAAGTGACATACAAAACTGTGCACATTTCACTCTGTGTATATAATAAATAATGGAATGCAGCAGTTTAATATTGTTTTAAGAGTTATTGGCTGTAATCAAACACACTAGCAGCTCAATCACCCTTGCAGGAATCACATTCCTGAATTACTATTGAACATGAGCTTGAACTATGGAGTTGAACAAATAATATGCTATTTTTTCCTCCAAAATATAGTTTTGACACTCACTGTGGATACATAACCAGAGGATATAGAACAAATTGCCGTGTACATACTCACATTATACAAGCATCAATTTATTGTGGAAAAAAATATATGGCGCATTGAGATTCCCATTCATGCAGCCACGATCTTGCTTCTAATGTATGTAAAATGAACAACAAAGCACTGATTATACATTAGCTGCCCTTCACTAAACATCTCCAACCTTCTAACAAAATTCCTTTAACAGACTCATCTTTATGAGGTATATGATTCAAAACACAGGCAGAATGAATAGAACTGTATCTGTGATTTTTTTGTCTACTTGCATGGTTCTGTATAGCCAGACAAATAAACATATTCACTCTCTTAACAATACTCTTACCAATAAATACAATGTAGCAGTGACTGCTGCTGTTCGGTGCTGCACTGTATCAATACTGACTATCACTTTATAGCATATTGTAGCTTTATAGCATACTGAATCATAACTGGCTAGGAGCAATAACCAAATATTATACCCTAAATCATAAAGAAATTATAAGCTTATCCAAAAACAAACTGACTTATATAAAACATCATGTGTGATGTTGCAAGGATTAAATTGATTGTGTTAATAATATCCCCAAACTATTTCATATAACACTTTCCATGCTGCAGGTCTCTTGTTCAAACATGATTGTGAGTTGTCTGGTTGGCACTGAACAGAATCAGAATCTGAATACAACCTAGAATATTAAATCTATGGCACAGTTCAGTGTAAGACCACCGGTTAAATAAAAAGCAATGTCTACAAATAGAATTCCATTTTTCTACATATGGCATATGTATAAAGAGATAACCAATGGAAATACTGGATTATGCCCTCAATACTCTATAATGTTAATCATTTTACTCTACATTATTTTACTCTACAAATTGGAGTTTTAAGGATTTAGTGTTTGATATTTTGTTAATGCTCCCAGCCCTGTATGAATTAATGTGCTATTGTTTTCTATTTGCCTGTATTTCTTTATCTTGCCTTTTATTGTCATTGTTTCATTCCATTCAACATTTTCTCCATCCAAACATATGGTAAGTATATGCATTTTTCCTTTGGAACAAATCCAGGCGACAACACAGCTAACCTCTATTTCTGTGACTCGAGCCCTGTCAAACTCCACTGGATCTTCCAAACAAGATAACCTTGGGCCAGGGGAATACACAGAGGAATGAATCAAATGAAGAACTGTGACTGCAGAATATACGGAGTTATCCAACTGGAACTCCCCTAACACAATGACAGGATGACAGCTAGAAGCCTTAATTGGACACTATACCAAAATGTACAGTGTCTTGCATTTACAGTATCTTGTTGAATTTGCTTAGTACAGGGGAATATCTTTGCTGATAACGATTAGTGTTAACTCTCTATGCAGGTTACAAGCAAACTTAAGGTATTGATCCTGCTACTGCTTTGTCATGGTTTTTCCTTTGCATATGATCCCCTTCTGACAACAGGCTATACCACCCCAACCCCAGGTTGCAAGCTGCTTCTAACAATAAACATTAAAAATGTTATTTAAAGAAACTTCAAACAAATTCAAAATGGTTAATACACATGATGATTAAAACAGAATCACTTCTTGAAGGGGTTGTTCACCTTTAAACAATGTCGGACTGGCCCACCGGGATACCAGGAAAACTCCCGGTGGGCCCAGGTGTCAGTGGGACCTCATGCTGCTAAATATTTGGCCTATTTCATGGCCATTCCCCATTTCTATAAGAACAAAGAGGCTAAATAGATGGAATAATAGATTATAGTAATTAAAGAAAAGAAACTAGGAGAATAGAGGTTAAGGGGCAAATTCACTAATCGGCAAAAATTCGCCAGCACTGGCTTTGTGCATACATCGCAACACTTCGCCAGTCGAAAATTCGCCTGGACAACGCTAATTCACGAAGATCCAAGGTTGCACACAGGGTACAGAACGCTGGCGAAAATACGCTCAGCAGTTCGAAGTTACGCTAGCGTTGGCTAATTAGCATACGACGTGCAGTTAAAGTACAATGGCCGTATATGCTGCAGCAAATACTGTACATTACACTACACAAGGCCAGGGAACCTTAATAAAATTATATAAAGTTGTTATAATGCCCTACACATGTGTCCACAGTATAGTTTAGGTGCCATATGTTAGCAAATTTAGGGGGGAAGGAGGGTACCCAAAAAATGTACGATCTTTTTCAGTCTATCACCCTTTAAATCGGAAAAAAAGCACAGGTTTTTTTGGGACTTAGAAAAATGTTCAACATTTTTTTGAGGAACTACTATCTACTCCATTGCACTTCGCCTGGTCTGTGGTGGCGAAGGCAAGTCTGGCGATAGAAGTAACGTTCAGTAAAATCAGAAACGTAGTGAATTTGCGTACTAACATTCTTTCGCCAGACCGAAAATTCGCCTGGCATTAGAGTGTGAAGTTGTGCCAGAGTCTATCTCCTTTGCGAAATTACGCCAGCTACCGTTAGTAAATTAGCCACTTCGCCCTTTAGTAAATTTTCCCCTATGTGAGGAGAGGAAGAATAATAGTACTGAGAGTAGGCCCCCGGTCTAAGGTTTTTGGGTGGGCCCCTGGAGTCCCAGTCCGACACTGCCTTTAAAGTAACTTTTAGTATGATAAGAGAATGACATTCTGAGACAGTTTGCAATTGGTTTTCTTTTTTTATAGTTTTTGAGTTATTAAGCTTTTTATTCAGTAGCTCTCTAGTTTGCAATTTCTGCAATCTGGTTGATAGGGCCTAAATTACCCTAGCAACCATGCACATATTTTAATGAGAGACTGAACAATGAATGGAGGGGATCTGAATAGAAAGATGTGTTATAAAATGTAACAATAGCAAAATCTGAAGTCTTACAGAGAATTTGTTTTTGGATGGGGACACTTGATAGCTGAAATGAGTCAAAAGAAAAGAAGAAGACCATTTGAATAGTGGCTATTCTACACCATACTAAAAGTTAACTTAAAGGAATTGTTCAATGTAAAAATAAAAACTGGCTAAATAGATAGGTTATGCAAAACAAAAAAAAATTCTAATATAGTTAGTTAGCCAAAATGTAATGTATAAAGGCTGGAGTGACTGGATGTGTAACATAATAGCCAGAACGCTACTTCCTGCTTTTCAGCTCTCTTGGTTTCCACTGATTGGTTACCAGGCAGTAACTCAGTGACTTGAGGGGGGGCACATGGGTCATAACTGTTGATTTTGAATCTGAGCTGAATGCTGAGGATCAATTGCAAACTCACTGAAGAGTTATGTCCCATGTGCTCCCACCTTGAAGTCGCTGACTAACTCAGAGTTGAAAAGCAGGAAGTAGTGTTTTGTTCTGTTAGCCATCCAGTCACTCCAGCCTTTATACGTTGAATTTTAGGCTGACTAACTATATTAGAAACATTTTTTATTTTGCACAGCCTATTTATTTACCCAGTTTTTGTTTTTGCACTGAACTTTAAAGGTAAACCAGTCCTTTAATCATTTTAAATATTGGATTTGTTAAACACAAGGCAAAAAAAATAAATAAATAAAAAGGTATGCCCTAGAAGAATGTAAGAATAAAGGCATGAGATCTATTATCTGGAAAGCTTAGGACCTGGGGTAGAAAAAGACTACCTGGCATAAAAAAAACTTGTGCTGGAAATACTTTTTTGCCTGTTTTTTTAAATCACAAAAAGCTATGGTTTTTGTTATTTCTTAAGCTAATTAGGGCAAACAGGGAGACTGAAGCTTCTCTATGGGGCAAATTCACTAACCTGAAAATTCGCCGACAGCTTCGCTCACAGCGCACCACTTTGCCAGGCGTAGATTCGCCAGGACAACGCTAATTCACTAAAAAGTTGCATCCAGTACGCCGAACACTGGCGAAGTTGCGCTAGCCTTACTGCGCCAAGAGTAGCAAATTTGTGCTATCATTGCCTAATTTGCATATGGTGTGAAGTTAAACTCAATTAATGTATGTTTTGCAGCAAATACATTAAACAAGCCCGGGAAACCGTAATAAAATAAAATAGAGTTGTTATATTGCCCTACACATGAGCCCAGTGTATAGTTTATGTGCCATATGTTAGGAAATGTAGGGGGGAAGCCGGTTACCCCCCAAAAAATTTACGCTCTTTTGCAGCCTATCACTCTAAAAAAAAAGGAAAAGTCGCCAGCGTTTTTTGGGACTTAGAAAAATTTTAAACTATTTTTTGAGGAAGTACTATCAACTCTATTGCAGGTGGCATAGGCAAGTCTGGCGCAAGAGGTAACGTTCAGTAAAATCCGCATCTTATCGAATTTGCGTAGTTACGTCCATTTGCCAGAGCGCAAATTCGCCTGGCGTTAGGGAGCGAGGTACCACTAGAGTCTATCTCCTTCGCTAGCGAAGTTACGGCAGCAACCGAATTTCCGCCAGCGTTAGTCACTTCGCCCTTTAGTAAATTTGCCCCTATGTGTTGTCCTTGTGAGGTAGATCATTAGATTACCGGTATATAGATCACAGGAATATTATCTGTGGCATAGTAACACAAGGAACAAACATGAAGTACAATGATGTACAGTATCTGTCTACCCTGTTTAGTAGAAGAAATAAAAATTCTAGTCAATGCAGCAGGGCCTGATTAGAGGTAATAAGGCAATAATGTACACACGGTCCAAATACCTTGCAAACAAGGCAGTATATATTTTACTGATTAAGTTCAAGTGAAACAGCTGAACCATATTTACATATTTTAAAATTTTACAGTATAGCTTGAAATTAACATGCTAAATGGACCCTTAACACTACATTCTCCTCACTTAACTTTGCTTATACATAGTTTATGTTCAAACTACAGGCAAATTAAGCAAGCGGTTCTCGAATAGTTGCAGTATTTACTTTGCAGTTCCCACCATTTAGAGTGGTAATTAAAAACAAATGAACAAGTTCTGCCATTTTCATAGTTAAGGTTAGGAAACTTTCATGCCTCATATAATATGTAAAAGCCATGGAACATATAACTTACGTTGAGTCATTCCACACCCATCATCCAAAAAACATAACAACTGTCCTCCTTGAAACTCACTTGTTGGCTCTTAAAAAAACAGAATATATTAAAATTGAATTTAAATTATAATACATATTTAATGTAAAGCATCATTTTTATACACATTTCTTCACTAAAGTGCTCTTTCCAATATAACAATTGTTTTAACTAAATAGTATGAAAACATTTGAGCTTCCTGTAGGGTTGCTACATCAAATCTTAGGCCCATATATAACTAAATAGTCCATATGATCCTTTGTAAGCAACACAATGGTCTAGATTTTGTCTTGTCTACCAGAAGACATTTTTGTATTGACTTGGTCCCTAATAAAGCTGTTTGCATACAAAAAAATGAAAACTTTAATTATGACTTGCAAGAACACCTTGGGTTAACAACTAAAATGGAAATGAAACTCAAAATTTTCAAAAGGCAATATTGCCTCTGTAACCACAACTACATATGTACCTCCCACCCATAATCAAAAAGGGGCCGAAACAATCAGTTTGAACACACAAGGCATGTTTGTGTTAATTGGTAAACCATAAGCCATCTTCCATTTAAAGGTAAACAACAGATGCAGCAGATCCTTGCAAGTGTATACTTCTGTTTCTGCAATAGAACTTATAATTACTTCCATCATACTTGGTTTGATCAGCAGAAGCAGTCCTGCCATCAGGTGGCAGTAGCTTTTGCCTGAATTTGAACAAGACTATGCTGTATCCAGAACTCTAACAAAGGACGGAATTAAGAAGATGTTTTTGTGCTCTGGCAGTTTAAAAATGTGTGGATACATTAATTAGGGGTTGTAGGAGATGACTCTGGCTGAAGACCCTTGTAGCCCGGTGTCATATGTGATTGTTGCTGCTCAAAATGACATAATGTGTTTGTTATTCCACTTTTATGTTAATTTTAAAAGTAATATGTATCGTTAGCACCAAAAACGCTTACAGACAACTTTGAGAACTTAAGTGACTTTGAGGCAAAGTTTGCGACCAAATGATTGTTGCAAAGTGTTTTTTTTTTGCATTAAAATATTTAAAGACACTCCAGAGCAGTTGTTAACACTAACCTTTGCTTAGTGATAATGCGCAATGTAATATTCACCAGCAAATGTTCTTTCATTGCTAGCAGTGCTAAAACATTCAGAAAAACTCCATTTTACATTCCCCCTTTGTCATTTATTTTATGACATGGCTCACATGACAGTATAACCCTAACCCTTAAACCAGAAAAAAAAACATGTTGAAAAGTCAGGACTACAAGTTATTACCCTTACTCAGTACAGGTACCCAATTTACCCTTGCCTGTACCAGTAATTCTGATTAGGTTGCTCCACAATTTTATTCTTTCTTATGAAATATTTCATTCAACAACACTAAAATAAACTTACCAGAATATATGTACAGTGTGGAGGCACTTGCATCTCTGGGGAAAAAAAACAAAAAAAACAAAACAGAAATGGGTTCAGCAGGAGAAGAAGCTGTTACACAAGCAATTCAGATGCCTCGTATTATTCAATGTATGTTGTCTTGTGGACACTAGCTAATTCTACGAGCACAATCGGTTAAAGACTCTTTCATACCCATGTTATATATGCAACAGCGGTGGATTCAGATGCTTGAATATAAAATTTGAAGTAGTAACACTGGACAGGTGGCAACCCTAGTGCCAAAATGTGGAGAATATTTTGTGACTTGTGAGTGGTGTCACTTCAATTGTTTATAGTTCTTTGTGTATATATATATATATAATATATATATATATATATATATATATATATATAATCCAACATAGTTGACTGTAAATAAAAGAACCTCTTAAGCTAATGTTCTGACACAGGATATCACCAACAAGCACTGAGAGGATAGATGAGGTGGTTAGATAGTGAAGTTCAATTTTATTTTTCAGTAGTTATATTATCACTAACTGTAACTGTGTAAGAACAGGTAAGTAATGCAGAAGTTATGCAGAATAATGGGGGATAACATCGGTTACAGGTACTTGGCTAGAGCAATATTAATACTGTATATTTCTTTATTAGTCCAATATTAAATGTATAATGGCCTATAATGATGTCAGCAAGGGGGGGGGAGGCTCCAAATCAAGGTAACTCTTGGGAATCTGGGTGAGTTTACATGTATGTGTTTGTGTGTGATTTTTGAAATATGCTTTGTGTTATTTATGCTGCTGGAAGAAGTCTGATCTATGGAAACAAAGACACTGGGTTCAAGCTTAACTTCAAAATGTCTTAGTAATCCATTGATTTCATGGTGCCACAAAGAGATCTAAGGCATCCTGTTATGGGGCAGGAAAGCACCCCCAAATTATCAACAAACCTTCTCCATGTTCCACCCCCCCTGTAAATAGAGATCTTGCAACTTCTAAAAAGTGCCATTAATTTTGCCCAAATATTATTGTCCAGAAACAAACTCCACCTAACTCCCATCCACAAAACTAATATTTCAGGTCAATTATTTCATTGAATTGTCGAAAAATCTAAAAATCTTCAAATGCTTAAAGGGACAGCTGCTGTTGACTGTTACATGAATTCGACAGGTTTTAGATGGAGTACAGAATTTTCGAACACAGACTTTTAGCAGCTTTAGGGCATAATCAATCTTGAAAATTTTTAGGTTTTAGGTTGTTCTAAAAATTCCCTAAAAAAACTGGACTAGAAATATAATCAAGTTTAAATAAATAACCCTCTTAATGTGGAATTTTGATATTTTCTGGAAATGCCTCATGAAATGCAATTAAATACAGACAAGATGAGAAAAGTCAATTTTATTAAATCATACACGCATGATATAATTTTGTATATCTTTATTTTGTTTCCCTGCATGTAATTTGATAGGTATATAGGCAAATATTTTTATAAATACATATGAAAACACGTGTCCTTACCTTGAATTATCAATAATCTCAGCAAATGCCCCAAATAAAAACTCATGCGTTGTTCTAAAAATGTGAAAAAAAACATGATTACATTTTGCAAAACATGGGGTGTTTTTTTGTACCACAAAAATGTATAAATGTGCCTCTATGCTTACAAAAGCATAGTGTATGTATCATTTAACCACTCTACGCAGAATGGTATAAAAAAGTCCTTCCTCTGTTACTTCCTAAGTCCTAATTTCATAAAATGTTTAGGAACAGGTTTGGATGTTTTCCCTTCCCTAAATGCAGTGCTTACTGCAAAGCGGTGTCCATCCATCCTTAATTGGTTAAGTCTGTTTTTCCCACATAGGAAAGGCCACTTGTGCATGCTACATACATGAGTTGTGGAACAGGTGATATAGTGTCTTACGGCAAACCTTTTACCTGTATGTGGATGTAAAAAACTATCACCAGGAGTCATGTATCTGTAAGAAGTGCAATTTGGGCAACATTAACAACCAGGCTTATCAGCCATGACCTTGTTACCTGCTCAATAGGATTACACGATAGGCGCTTATACACCTGACTGTGAGAATAGCTCCATTATGGCTACTTAAAAATCTGAGTAGTTCAACAAGACCACCCACCTCCTTTATCAGCAGGCCTACCGGGTGACCCTATTCAGCAGCTTAAAGGAATTGTTCAGTGTAAAAATAAAAACTGGGTAAATAGATAGGCTGTTCAAAATATAAAATGTTTCTAATATAGTTAGTTAGCCAAAAATGTAATGTATAAAGGCTGGAGTGCCTGGATGTCTAACATAATAGCCAGAACACTACTTCCTGCTTTTCAGCTCTCTTGGTTTACACTGACTGGTTACCCTGGTTACCAGGCAGTAACCAATCAGAGACTTGAGGGGGGGCCACATGGGTCATATCTGTTGCTTTTGAATCTGAGCTGAATGCTGAGGATCAATTGCAAACTCACTGAACAGAAATGTACCATGTACCCCCCCTTCAAGTCGCTGACTAACTCAGAGTTCGGTAGCTGAAAAGCAGGAAGTAGTGTTCTGTTCGACTTTCAGTCACTCCAGACGTTATACATTACATTTTTGGCTAATTAACTATATTAGAAAATTTTATATTTTGCACAGCCTTTATTTTCACACTTAACCGTTCCTTTAAACCAAAAGTAGCCAACATGATCAATGCATGCAATGAGGGGATTATCACTTCACAATTACATGATTATTTGATATATGAGCATCTTTGATAAACTTTATCAAAGGTGCATAAACGTTTAACATTACTCCTTGTGTGACCTATTGTATCAGGGCAGGACTTCTTGTTGCAGTCTATTGGTAAATTTCTTGATTATTATTTTACAACCAGTGGTTCAAGGGGCACTGACATATGGGGGGCAGCCATGACACCGGCATATGCCAATCTTTTAATACATCAATTTGAGCCCAAGCACATCTTGTAGTCCCGTTATACAATGAAAGACTTGCTTTTTAAAAAACATTTTATAGATGATATGATTAGCATCTGGTGTGGCACTGTGGAGGAATTATCTGTAATGTCTGACCACCTAAATTTGTTACCTACCCCAGTGAAGTTTACTTATAATGCAGATGCAAAGTCCATTTATTTTCTTGATGTAAAATACTCATGGTTGGTTGTAAGATAGAATATACCTTATACTGTAAATCCACGGACAAAATGTGTTATTACATTATCAAAGCTATCATCCGTGGCCTACTAAGAAATCATTGCCCATTTCAAAATTCTGTAGGGTACAGAGGAATAACAAAAATCAGGAATCTGCCTAAATATGGTAAATATGGTTCCACTTTAGGTAGAGGGGATACCCTAATAATATACTGGTCTTTATTATAGCACAGGAGACGATAAGTGGTGAATGTCGGTCTTGGAAACAAAACTGTAATAATCTTCAGTACAGTATGTAATAGGGCGTCTAAGACTATTTGTAACAGTGTTAATAAACACTGGAATATTATAACAGCAGATAATTATCTAGTATCTAAGATCCCCAATCACCAATGGTGGGCTATAAACGTGGCATTAATTTACGTGATCTGCTTGGTAAGAATGACCCAGTTAAATAGTTAAATGCTATCAGAGGGTAACTCATGTAAGTCATGGCTGAGCAATGATAAGCCTGGTTAGCCATAAGACATCATATCACCTGTTCTACAACTCATGTGATTTATCTAGTGACGTGTCCATGTGGACTATCCTATGTGGGAAAAACAGACATAACCCTTAGAATTAGAATGTCAATAAGCACTACATTTAGGCATGGGAAAACGTCGAAACCTGTTGATAAACATTTTCTGGAATCAGGACATATACTCCCTACCTCTAAATGCATTGCTATTGACCATATACCGCCACTGAAACGTGAGAGGTGATCTTGCTAAGTTATAATTACAGAGAGAAGTTTTTTAGATGAAAAAACTAAACACACTGACTCCATGAGGTCTGAATGAGCATTGTTCTTTCATGTTTTCTGTATCAGAGGCAAATGAGAATATCCTTGTTATGATTGTAGTTGGCAACAATGTTTTTGTGGGTGTTTATTACACTGTGTCCTGTGTAACACTCACATATCACCTGTGGTGGCAAGGTTCCCCTTTGCAATATTGATCAGTGGATTCTCTGATGTCACAATTTGGGTGGATACTGCACACTAATTGTTGAGTGTTTTTCTTGTTGAGTATATATACTTGGTTTTATAGGGATTGTGTCTTTAGAAAAGTCCTTGACGGGGACTAAAAAACGAACTGTTTTCCTTTTAATTGTGACAAATAAAAGTTTTTTAATAAACATATACAGTATATATATATATATATATATATATATATATATATATATATATATATATATATTAAAAAATGAGGCCTCATATCACAGAATGTGTTATAGCTAAGTAAAAAAAAATCAACTCAACTACACAAAACAAATAATTGTTGCTTGCAAATTATGTACCAGAGTGGCATATACCGCTGTTAGGGGTAAAAGAATGTAAAAATATTTTAATTTGTATGTAATATCAGGTGATGCTGACGATACCTCAAAATGAATATGTAACTAGCAGTAAATAATAAGGGTTATATTTGCCAAACAGTGAACACCCATTCAATACTAGCTAGTCTCCCCCTCCCTGCTTTCTACCCGCATAGTACATTATTCCAAAAGTGTCTATGAATATCATGCCCAATTATTTATGCAGAGTAATGCAGTGGAACTTATAGGCATCATCTTCTAGGATCTTTGGTGTTCTGTAAGGAACGCTGACATGGAGGTATTTGGCACATGCATAGTTGGCACTTGCAGGTGTCATAATCTTTTGGAGCAAACTTAACAATTTTTGCTGCAAGTTTTATCACATTTCTTGCGCACTTCCACTGTCGGAAGAGCTTACTAAACAGTTTCTGGGTTCGCTAAAGCTATATTAAATTTGCGCAAAGGAACATTTGAACACAAAGGCATAACTTTTTGCATTGCAAATATTTTCTCTTCTACCTTACAATCCCCCATTACAGTTCGCAAAATAGCAACAATGTCTTTTCCATTGTAGCTTGTAACTTTGAAATACCACATATTAAATACATTTTTAGTGTTTTTCAATATATTGTATACAGTAATAATTACCTTATTCGATTACATAGCACATACTATAACTTAAGTTCCCAAACTGGTACATTTAGCATTATTTTATAAAAAGATTTACAAAGGATTTTGCAGCACAAGTTGCAGCTGATCTCTTTAAAAAAACCATTAGCAACCTGATCCATATGCACAGCTTCAATGCACCAATACACTCCAAATTATCTTCTGACAACCCTGCCCTGGGAATTGGTTCTCTTTGCAGCAACTTCATGTCACTGGTGCAAGCATTTCTAGGAAACTTGGAGCTAATAGGTCAGATGGAGATTGATGAAGCTGCTGCTCTCTAAATAAACAAGAGACATTGGTGATCAGACCCAGTAATCTATATACTACAGACACCAGTGCCACTACAGCACTGCACAAGATATTAAAAAGCGTTCATCCCAATCTTCCCTCAGGAAGTACAGTAATGAATATGTACTGTATTAATTGCCACAGCAACTGAATGTTTTATGTAATAAATAAGCTGTTACTAAATTACTTAGGGGCAGATTTATCAAGGGTCGAAGTGAATTCGATGGAATTTTCAAGTGAAAAAAATGTAAAATTCGAAGTCATTTTTTGGATACTTCGACCATCGAATAGGATACTAATAGGTTACTACTACTTCAACTTCAATACTTTGCCAAATTAAACCTGCCGAAGTGCTATGTTAGTCTATAGGGACCTTCTACAGCAGTTTTCTACGTTTTTTGAAGTCGTAGAAAAATCATTCGATCAATGGATGAAATGTTTCGAATCGTTCGATTTTACTTCGAACGCAAATGGCCAAATTCGATGTAAAAAAACTTTGAGTTCAATATTCGAAGTATTCCAATTCGATGGTCGAATTTCAAAGTATTTTTAACTTCGAAATTCGATCCTTGATAAATCTGCCCCTTAATGTATGCATGTATAAGAAGCATGGATTTCTCTTATATTACTTGCCCTCCAATATAAGAGGGTTTAGCAAATGCTACATAGAATCTGATACCTCCTTGCAAATATGTAATTATGTGAAGAAATAAACAGAATTTAAAAAAAAAAACGTGAAACTGAACTGGGCCAAAGGTACCCACCAATGCAATAAATATTGGTAAAACAGGTCAACTTCTAGACATTTTAGGGGCCTGAAAAATAATTTGCTGTGGGGCCCAGTAATATCTAGATACGCCACTGAAAGCTGCTAAGTTATGGAGACATCACTAGACTATCTGACGGTGTGGATGTTCTGGTGCCTGGGCAGGGGGCATCCTTCTCACTGACAAAAACAGAGCATCATGCTCTACTGCAGTAGTAAGACAGATACTCTTAACCCTTTTCCAGCCAGCCGTTTTGTCCGAAATGCGAACATCTACTGCCAAGCAGTTATTGACATTTTGTACTCACTTTAAGGGTCTTTCCTGGGAGATCTTTTAGTTTACCCAGGGAAACAATATTTTTTTAAGGACAACCTGAGCTTTCAAAATATGCTAGAATTTTGGTGTAATTCCACTTCTGTAGAAAGATATTGGCTTCCAAGTGTCTAATAAAATGAAAAAAATCATGTTTCACATAGTACAATTACATATATCAGAAATATAATTTATTTTATGAATGAGAACACAGCTGATTTGGAAAGTTATATGTCTCCTGAACGCGCCAATACCAAATATATATAGTTTTATGGAGATGTATCATTTGTATAAATTAAAATCTCCAGGCAGTACACTACCAAATTTCCAAAGCAGCGCTCAACAAAACAGCATACTTTGATTTTAAGGCCAAACACTCCACTAACAGTAGTTCTACCCTAGAAAACTACACATTATTAGAAAGAACAGATTCTGGAAAATCAAAAATGGATAAATATATCTATGTTCTGCAAATTACCAAGTTGCAATTCTTTCCTAAAGTTATATTTTTTTAAATAAATTGGTGAATTTTTTGAAAAATTACCTCAAAGATTCTAATCTACAGCATCATATCTCCCACACATCATTAGGTACCAATGTAAAACACCCTCAATATGATTGCCAGGAATCCACTGAACAGTTTGATGCCCAATATGTATAGGTTTACCTAAGCATGTGGCATATAGGGGCCCCAATTTTTTCACACACACATTCCTGATTCCACAGACTGAAGGAAACCATGATACTATGACAAACCATTTCCTAACCCCCTTTAGGCTCACAATGTAAAGCATCCCCATCCCCATCTTGCTCTATTGGTATAGTGATGGATTCTGAAACATTAAAGGTGAAGTATACCTGAAATCACTGGGGGAGGCAAAAGTTAAACACCCCCCAGTGATTGCATTTACTTACTTGATACCCTGGGCCGATTCTCCTCTCCTCTCAGAAAACTCTTTACAGCTTCCTTCTTCTCTAACCCAAGGCTGTCACATACGCAAGTGGAAAAGTCGGCTGTTTCATTAAAGTTTTGCTTTCACTCTACTGTGCATGCACATTCAAAGAAAGAAGAAGCAGAAAGAGGATCGCTCTGTGGTGCTCGCTGAGTGGAACCCTGGACTGGGGCAGTTTTCTGCTAACAAGAGCACCGTCCTGGGGTATCAGGTAAGTACTGTAAATTCATAGGGCCTCTCCTGCCATGAGAACCTTGCCTCAGGTCAGGTGGCATCGAGAGGCTAGTTACCAGGGAAGGCAAAAAGTTGCCTCCCGCAACTTTGAGAGCTGAATTTCTGGTATTTTAAAGCAATAGTGATGTGGGACCCTTTTACATAGTTACATAGTTAATTCGGATTTTGACCTGCTTTTGGCACCACCCCGTAATTTTACCTTTCCTCCTCTTTTAAATCCCTCTGCTCTCCATAGTGGGTGATGTACAGATACTCTGGAGAGCTTATGTGCCCCTTACAATACAGAGTCATTATATCTCCCCTTATGTGTCTATTCTCCATTAGAATCGTTCCCAGCTTGGCCAGAATTTCTTTTATAACTGAGACTTTCCATACTTAGCTAAACTGGCCTTTTTATAACTTAAAAATATCCAGTTTAAGTAATAAAGGCCAAGATTACCCTGACTAATATAGATGGGGCCTGAATGACACCTCTGCTCCAGAAAATCTATACATAATCTATACATCTCTAAATCTTTCTGGCTATTCCAGCTGCTGATTCACATTGCTTGCTACAGCCAATATTATTTTCCACAAGATAAAGGAGAGATGGGCTGTGGGATATGTTGCCCATAGCATTCAATCAGATCTTTGTCTGTGTTTTCTAACTTGTAGATGATTGTTCAAATCTAATTGCTAACTGGTTGCTATGGGCAACATCACCGTTGATGTTTGTCTCCAATGTTAATAAATACGCCCCAAGGTGTGAAGGTGAAGAAGCAGAAAAAGATGAACCACAATTTTTTTTACAATGTAAAGACACATGAAGAAGAAGAGATCAGAGCAGAGTGTGGAATAGAGGAGAGATGCTTGATGCAAAAGTGCATCAACTGAAAAAGACCCTGTAGATTAGATTACTTACAATGGCTTTTCTTAAAGAAGACATATAGGGTAAATGAAAAAACCCTAATCTTGTAGGCAATTATAAATAATATATGATGTTGCTTTTACGTGGTGCTGAAAATTATTATTATCTTTAAAAATAGCCCCTTTATTGGACCACCCTATAGATGTTCTCCGGTCCCTGTCTGTGTTTCAAATAAGCGGTGGGCGTGTTCTACCGGTCCCTGCCAGAAGCACAGTAGGAGGTTGACAGCCAATCACAGTCCTGCAGTCAAACAAGCAAAGACAGGATTCAGTTCCCTATCAGGTCCTGCTAGCTGCTGATTGGTTCTTGTCATACAGTGCAGTAAGCCGGCTCCCCTGGGAATTCAGGGAGTAGGAAGTTTATAAGAAGGGAGGGATTATCAGGGTTTTTGCAGAAATATTCAATAAATCAGCCTGAAACACTACTTTTTAAACCGAGGATCATCTGGTATTGACACTGTTTTCAGGAAAATGACTACATGTAAAATGTAAAAATGACGATTCTAAATCAATGCAGATGCTGTTGCACCACGATATTATACTCAAAGTAAAATAAACTAGATCAAGAAGCTACCATATTTACCATCACAATAATAAAACACATGTATGATCCATTGATTGGACCAATGTACATTCTATGACGAATACATCGGAATTCAAGCCATGCAATCGAACTGCTACCTCTCAGCTACAGTTGTGTTTTATTTCCCACCATATAATATATATGATATAACCCAAGCAAATAGTTTGCATTTTACAACGGATGGCTGGAGAGTTATTACTGATGTGCAATAAAACTTCACAATTACGTTTGTGAGATAATAATTGTAATAATAATGGAAGATATATTGCTACATGAGACAAAACATAAAAACAGAGCGATAAACTCGGCTGATATTTGCTACTTACGAGTTGGCATGGATATATGCTAAGTTCAAGTTCGCTCTGGATAAGCACTTGTAGTGTTCAGCCATCTCCGCGTTGCGTGGAATTCTCAAAACAGCGCAGCACTCGAGCGCACACAGGAGTCTGTAACAAGCGCACGCCAGCGCCACCACACGGACAGTACTATCCAGAGAAAAGGGTGGGGTTTTTATAACAATGGTTGGCTTGTGTGTCTGCGCACAAACATAACCCGTGACCGTGGGTGGGCCTAGCTAAGGGGCTATGGAGGAAGGAAGGCTGAGACAGCTTCTGGGCCCCAATGCTCTACACTGTCAGGGGTCACTCACTGCCAGAGGATTGTTTGTTGTTCATAGAAGGAAAATCATTTAGTAATAAACAGTGTTACAGTGGAGTTTATGAGTAGAAATAAGGAAAAGGATTATCTAGTGGACACTGGGATTTACAGCCACCAAATTTGATTTGCACCGAATTTTCAGTCAAAGTCTGTGGACTTTTTGTACAAGAAAGGTGCTAACCATAGCTGTGCCTTTCCACATAATAACCAATACTCAGGGTTGCCAGGTTTTAATTTTCAAAACCAGCCTACAAAATCAGCCCAAAACTAACCAAGCTAGGGTTGCCACCCGGCCTAGCAGGTAAAACATCTGCCGGGGCCGGTATTACAAATTTACCGGCAATGTAGCTGCCGATAAATTTGTAATACCCTTAAAAAGTCCCCTCGGCCCGTCCCCAATCCCCTGTAAACTTAGCTTGTCCTTCGGTTTTTGTCCTGGCCACGCCGTGGCCCCACCCCTTTGCGGCACAACCCCGTCCCCTTTGACGTCACACCACGCACCTTTTAGTACCTGCCCCCAACTGAAAAAAAAATTTGCAAAAGATGGCAACCCTAGCCAAGAGGCACTTCAAAAGTAGCCCAAAAATAGAATACGTGGAGTAAAAAAAGTCTAAAAAAGAAATTAATATATGCTACAATATGCATTTTCAAATGTTCACGGTTTCCCATATTTTTCCATGAAGAAATTGGGACGGATTTGCCTGTCACCAGGGTGTAACTACAGAGGGGGGCCCAGGAGGTTTAGGGGCCCATAATAAATAAATATTGGTAAAAAACAGGTAAACCCCTAGACATTTTGGTGGCCAGCAGATTTTTGCCCCCAAATGTTCTGAAATTGTGAAAATTTAATGGAAAATGCAGGGGTACAGGGCCCAAAATCTGGTAACTTCTACACAACTTAGTCCTATAGCAGGCAGGGTATTGTAGTCTTACATTCAACTTGGCAGATGGCAAATTTGTAAACAAAAACTACATTACCCAACATGCACTGGGAGAAGCAGGCTTTGGAAACACAGCCAAAGGCCCAAAAAGTAGCCCAAATCCGAACCTTGGCTAGTTTGTATTTTCAAAACCCGCCTGGGCTTTAAATTAGTAGCCCAATTTGGCTGGAAAACCGCCAACCTGGCATCCCTGCCAATACTCTACCAATGTCATGAACTAAAAGGTTAACTGAGATCTAGTAACTTTTAACACTCAGTGGGATCTTTGGTTTCAAAGGTGAAACATAATTGCCTGACTGCTGCTTGTTTGCTGTGGGTTGTGCCAGTCATCCAGAAGCCAAGATACAATAAGAAGCTAGTTATTGTACCAGCCTGTTCTCATCTGGTAAAACTTTCCACCAAATGTTAAAACATTCTTGTCAACTGGTTTTGTTTGCCTATTATTTAATTTTTTATTATTTGTGGTTTTTGAGTTATTTAGCTTTTTATTCAGCAGCTCTCCAGTTTGCAATTTGAATAAGAGACAGGATTATGAATAGGAGAGGCCTAATTATGAACATGAGAAATATAAAGTAGCAATAAGAATAAATCTGTAGCCTTACAGAGCGCCTGTTTTTAGATGGGGTCAGTGACGCCCATTTGGAAGCTGGAAAGAGTCAAAAACTATAATAATTCAAAAACTATAAATAATGAAGACCAATTGAAAAGCAGCTTAGCATTAACCACTGTATAACCTACTAAAAGTTAACTGGTTAACATGTAAATCTACTGTATAATAAATACACTGCTGTTGCTCACATGTAATCTGCTGAGGTAATTATTTTCATTGATATCATTGTTTATATATACATATATAAGGCCAATTCTTATGACCAAGATTTCTCTTTTTTGTTGCTCGCCACTAACTGAAGGATATCAGACAGAAATCCTCAAGGGTTATCAATAAGATGAGAATGTCCTTTTTCATTCTTCTCGGCAAATTGTTTGCATGTGCACCATATTCCCAATGATGTAATAGTGACACGGAATAGAGGTCATGTTCATCAATACCTATTGAGCCTTCATATGTGAAGATAGGGGAGTAATATTATAGGAAATTAATTGCACAGATTCCTACTCACGGGCATGTGGAAGAGAAAAATAGTCTAGGCATGCATGACTTATGCGATAAAATACAAAAAAGCAAAAAAAGTACTGTAAATATAGTATAGGTAAGGATTTATATTACACTTTGAGGAGAGGAAACAGTTTATTTTCTAAAGATATTTATTACTTACTGAAATCAAGTTTCATGTCTTTATTATGTCGTTATAAGCCTAAATTCTCTCTCCAAAAATGATGTATTAATTTTCTTTGTTTACGAAATATATACATTTGAAGGTTAAAGGGCATGTAACGACAAAAAAATATTCCTTTTTTACTTTCTTTAATGAAAAAGAAACCTATCTCCAATATACGTTAATTATAAAATGTGTACCATTTTTATAAGAAACCTGACTGTACGCAGTAAAATTCCCTCTTCGTTTTACTTGCTCTGACTTCTGTGGATGGGAAACTTCAGACAGTCCCTAACTGCACTGCAGGGAAATGATCATACTTTTAAACAGCAGGGGGAAACCCGCACACCTTACTTCCCAGCCGTGCAGAACTCAGCTTTGTTTGTTTCCCTGTAGAGCAGTCGGCGACTGTGTAAAGATTCATATTGTTTTTTATTTTTGCCTTTACATCTCCTTTCATGTTTCCAACTCCAGCAGGAGTAGCAGGTGTGGGCCATGAGGGCTGGGGCCCACCGAGTTTTTTTCCGGTGTCCCACCAGCCCAGTCTGACACTGGGGAGGAGAAGCAGCAGAGGGGAGGGCCGGAGTGGGGGGGGAGCAGCAGAGGGGAGGGTCGAAGTAGGGGGCGGCAGAGCAGTGACAGCATAGGGAAGCATCTATGTAGGAAGAACAGGTACCTGCACAGCGCCCACCTATTGTTGCCCCCTAGGCAGGTGCCTCTTCTGCCTACCCCTTGTTCCAACCCTGTACTAAAGAATGAAGTTTGATCAGCATATAATGTACATAAACATCCTGCATGATAGGAACCAGTCCCACAAATACAAATGCAAAAAAAAAGTCTTATTGGCAGCACATAGAAGTCAAGACCATATATACAATCTAGGTGGGAAAACCGAACTTCCTGTGGTGAAGTCGTGAAAGGCCAAGTGCCTGCGGTGAGTGAGTCCTTCCCTAGTATGTCAGATACAGGCTTTGGCCAGGTGTGATACCAGTAGTAATGTACAACTGGAGTTGTTGTTTGATTAGAATGTCAGGCTAATGGTCAACAACAGAATCTACACCAGAATTGCCCTGGGTAAAGGAGCACATTTAAGTAGGGATGCGTCTTACGTCACATGTATGCACATAATAAGGGAAAAATATTTTCTGTTATTTTTCGCCTTTTAAGGTATGGTGATCCTAACTGTGGAAAAAAACTAAAGTTCCAGGCTTTACAGATAATCAACCCCATGCCTGTACCAGATGAGCCAGTCTCTTCCTACACTACTACAGATAATCTCAGGTTCACCGGCACTGTAAACAGAGTTATTAAGCAGCAATAAAATTCAACGTGTAGGCTCAAAGGTCATAAAACATCAAGTGACAAACAGAAAACCTGTCATACCTTATCCCTAGTATTTCCAATGCATTAATCAGTTACTTTGTCAAGGAAACTGACCAGGAATCTTTACTTTCACGGTACAGAGAAAGAGAAATTCAGAAATGGGGAGTATAATGAAAAAGATAATCGTTTTTGCTGTTATGCTTAAAGGTATGAACAAATGTTTTATAATAATGCTTTTGTATTTATTGTAATTGCTACCTTTTGTGCTAATATTTAGTAGCCAGATATGAGCAGGCTTACTATGATTAGTTTTATATCAGAGTAAGGAACATTGTACAATAATTATTAATTATTTAGACCAGAATGCAACAAATGATTGTTGTTTCTGGCAACTGCACTGGTGCAGTTTATTTTCTAGAATTTTGTCTTGTATACAAGCATACTGCATGTCTTTACAGGATTTATATGATGGTTTTTCACTGTGTTTATTATACATTTCCTGTTAAATATTACAATCTTTTGTAGCAAATAAACAAACAATATACAGATATGTGATACCTTATCTGGGAAACGCATTATCTTGAAAGCTACAAATTAAAGGAAGGCAGTGTCGGACTGGCCCACCAGGATACCAGGAAAACTCCAGGTGGGCCCAGATGTCAGTGGGCCCTGCTGCTGCTAAATATTTGCCCTATTTCATGGCAATTTCCTATTTCTATGAGAACAAAGAGGCTAAATAGATGGAATAATAGGCTATAGTATATAAAGAAAACAAAATAGGAAAATAGAGGTTGAGTGATAAGAGGAAAAATAATAGCACTGAGAGTGGGTCCCTGGTCTAAGGTTTTTGGGTGGGCCCTTGGTGGAAGGAAGGCCATTTGCCCCAAAGTTCATTATATGATAATAATTAAAATTTTCAATTTTTTTTTAACAATTTGGGTGAGGAGACACCATCTTTATTCATATGCAAAGCAGATAGAATTCTAGGACAAATACCCAGGATCACTCTTAAACTTTTTAATACGTGCAATACCTTAGAAGTTAATGCTCACCCGCCAGATTTTAAAGCACGGTTGCTAGGCCTTTTGACCAAAAAATCCTTCTTGCTTTTCAAAAAAAACAAACAAGCCAGGGGGCACAAAAAGATGGTGTTTTAAATTAGTCAATGTTTCTACTTATAAAGCAATGGAAGCACTGTAGATGCCTCTTTATATCATTAGATCTTTAAGATTGAGGTTACCTCAACAAAGCAATCATGGTTGTTCCCCTCATATGAATAAACATGTATATTTTGATAAATAATATTTCTACATAGACTGATGTTGGTGAATAAGTACTTTTGTTACATACCCACCACTATTGTTATATAGCACAGTGAAATCATTCCTGATGATAGCACTGTAACACAAGCAAGACACAAGTGTAACAAACAATCTTGGACTACTACTATTGTTCAGTATAGATATAGGATACTGCTATTGGGGTGTAGATCTCTTCCCCTCATGGTTATGTGGAACCATGTCTGAAATGTCTTATACACAACACAATAGATCTGGGATAATTATTGTGCTAGTGAGCATATACAGTATATACTCGAGTATAAGCCGAGTTTTTCAGCACCCAAAATATGCTGAAAAAGTCTACCTCGGCTTATACTCGAGTCAGTGCTGAAAGTATCCATGTGGCTTAAATTTTTCATAAGTTTATAATACCAGAAATGTCTGTTTTTAACTTTTACCTATCTGGTTAAAACCCCGTTAGGCCCTGGCTCTTCTTGGGCCCTGCCGACCCAGACCCGCACTCGCCTACAGCCAGCATTGTCCCCTGATTGCACCCCGTCCCTAACTGCAGTCGCAACTGCCGCACAGGTACGAGTGGGTTTGTGGCTGGGGTAAGAGTAGGGGGGCCTCTAGGGGGTGGCGCAGGGTCGCACTTTCACAGGGCCCCTCTCCCGGCACTCCCTGCCTGGCTCCACGAATGAGCCGTGCGCACTCAGAAGACGTGATGACTATGCATGCGCAGAAGAAGCACTGCATCGTTAACTGCCTTTTCTGGGAGAGCAGAATTGAAATCTGGAGCCCAAACCATACAAACCTGATATTTAATTTTACAAGTAACTTTACAACCATGAAAAAATACATGCACGTAAATTATTTTCATTATGCATAAAATAGTTTTTAGATGAGGTCACTTAAAAACTTGTTGTAGCTGTGAACTAGAATTTTGGTTTTGGTAGGTTTATAAGCAGAGAGGCTTTTACTCCTTTATTTCCTTTAGTCTGATACTCCTTTATTTTCTACTACAGCATTCTGTAATTGGTGTACCTTTAGTAGTGGAGCTGAGTTGGTGTAGTTAAACATCAGATGTATTACATTATTTTTACCCTTTTAATTAGAATGTTGCAATGAATTAACATGATCTTGGCTTGCAGAGATATACAGTAAGTCCACCATATGCTCTTTTCAAAGGAGCACATTTTCAAAGATCAATGTTACATGGTGTGTTAAAGTAATAAATACATAGCTGTATTAATGTGCATAATGCTTGGTATCGCGTGTTAACCATATTAACTGTAATACTACTTTGAGGTAAAAAAATATGTTGTTTATATTCTTTTTATTATAATAATGTCGATATTGGAAAATTACTGTGTTTCACCCTCAACCTTTTTCTGTACTACAAGCATCTAACCTCACTGCTTCAGTAATTAGGGGTGATCAGTCTGTCAATAATAGTCCTCAATAGATTGTAGTCTTCAAAAGAGGAAACCAGAACTAAAGTGTCAATTAAATTCCTTAAACAAGAGGGAAATAAATTCTTCTTTTCAGGGAGATCATCTGAAATGTAAACAATACATTGAACAGCAGACAGGGCAGGCTGATAATACAAACAATATGCACAGGCATATGTCTTTGCACAAAGATTTATTTTTGTGAGTTTAGTCAGTTCTGTAAAACTTTTCACAATGCAGGAGCACAGAAAAACTTTCTTTATAACATACATAAACATGGCCACACCAAGATGAAGAAGACTTCATACAGTGTCAGTGGGGTAACTGTAAGCTTCTGAGCTTTCTAAAGCTTGGAGATAATAAGCGAAATGCCAGTTTACTCTCCAAGAGGGCCCTCAGTACTTCTGAGTCCCTTTATCAGCTACTGGTTGTACTGTGTTGTTGTGTCATACTGACCAGCCACACTATACATTTTATTCAATAAAAAATGTGTTTAAAATATTTTTTAAAAAGCAGGCCAAGCTGGGTTGGGGTAGTTCTGCCCAGAAATGAAACGATATGCAGAAAGGTCTCTACAAGATGATATGTTATGGATAGTTATGAAGGGAAATATACCTGATGGGTTTGACAGTTATTCTGGAAATTACCATTTTGACAAAATCCTGATGACAGAATATGTGCAACGCAATGGGCATCCTGTGATTAGCTGATAGATTGGCTTAAAGGAACAGTTCAGTGTAAAAAAAAACTGGATAAATAGATAGGCTGTGCAGAATTAAAAAAATGTTTCTAATATAGTTAGTTAGGCAAAAATGTAATCTATAAAGGCTGGAGTGACTAGATGTCTAACGTAATAGCCAGAACACTACTTCCTGCTTTTCAGCTCTCTAACTCTGAGTCAGTAACTTGAAAGGGGACCACATGGGAAATAACTGTTCAGTGAGTTTGCAATTGATCCTCAGCATTCAGCTCAGATTCAAAAGCAGCAGCTATGGCCCATGTGACCCCCCTCAAGTTACTGATTGGTTACTGCTTGGTCACCAGGGTAACCAGTCAGTGGAAACCAAGAGAGCTAAAAATCAGGAAGTAGAGTTATGTTCTGTTATGTTAGACATCCAGTCACTCTAGCCTGTATACATTAAATTTTTGGCTAACTAATTATATTAGAAACATTTTTTATTTTGCACAGCCTATCTATTTACCCAGTTTTTATTTTTACACTGAACAATTCCTTTAAATATATTTAGATTCTGAAAGCTGGGATCCATCAAGTAAAACAAAATCTCAAAATGGCACTGTCATGTATGTTGTTAGGGGGTCATCAGTTGGAGTTGTATGTTTTTGCCATTGTAGATTTTGAACACCACAAGCATGTGACAAACCTGAAACAATTAACAGAAATCAGCAGTCCACTGAGAAACTAATACTTATCTTACAGTATAACAGGTTGTAGCTGGGGAGAAGGGAGGGTTAGGGTCGGGTGAAAAAGAAAAAATAAGTCTTTGCAAGAAACCACTAATCTGACCCACAACTATATACAATTACAATTTAAAGTCTTAAACTCAGCATAAAAAGACAATGGACTTCCAAAAAAAATCTAAATTACTACTTGTTCTTCCTAAATTCCACTGACAACCTTCCTCTGTAATGAGACCATTAAGATAGAAAACAATTATTTGATAGGCCCACATGCTATAAAATATAGCCAGGTGTAGACCACTTTACATGTAATATAATATGTACAGTATATAATATATAATTCTAGTTTGTTTTGGTCCTAACAAAAAAAATTGAGTAGTATTAGAAAAAAACAGAAGCCTTTTGCCAAGACATCAGCCAATAAGTTTAACTGGAAATGAACAAGGTTAATGGATGAAGAGTGAGAATTTAGAAGGACCAATGAGCCTACCTACAGCATCTTACATCAGCCCTCGGCATACAGTATGCCACAATACTCTGGCATGAATGTGAGTACAGTTTGTATCCTGTTATTATTAAAATTGCTACTTCTGAAAAGTCTCCCATTGAACAACTTCTGCCCAAACATAACTCAGAACTTAAACACCTAGAAGGAAGTGCAAACTAATATAACATAGTCTGTACAAAATGTAATGAGTCATCACTCGTGTCAGATAAGACACATAAAACTCTTCGATAACATGGAACATGACCAATATCAATATGCCCAGTACCTAAGTATAAGTTTAGATGGTAATGCACAAGAATTAACACCAAAATAACATGCAAAGCTATTTCACTTGAATCCATTTGGCAATCGACAATAAAACAAAAGAAAAGGGGCAGATAGAGTAATAACATTTATTGAATGAAAATATATCAAATACACACAGATGCACTCACAAACAAATAAACTATTCATCTAAATTATAGGAGAATAGGAAACTGGCAGTTAAATGATTCTACATCTAAAAAGTCTTGTGTTCAACATCTGCCTACCTTCTGCCTACCTCTTCTAAGGTTCTTCACTTCATTTGAATATTCCCCTTAATTTAAAATGTTGCCCTTCAGTTTGTGATCTGCTGACTCTCAAGTTACAGCCAGAAATAACTGACATAAAGGCAGATGGAAATTGCAATTTAAGGGGCCGATTCACGAATTTCGGGTGAAGGATTCGAATAAAAAAAAATTCGAATTTCGAAGTATTTTTTGGGTACTTCGACCATCGAATTGGTTAAATTCGATCGAATTCGATCGAATTCGAACGATTCGAACGATTAGAAGTAAAAATCGTTCGACTATTCGACCATTCGATAGTCGAAGTACTGTCCCTTTAAAAAAAACTTCGACCCCCTACTTCGGCAGCTAAAAGCTACCGAAGTCAATGTTAGCCTATGGGGAAGGTCCCCATAGGCTTGCCTGTGATTTTTTGATTGAAGGATTTTCCTTGGATCGTTGAATTAAAATCCTTCGAATCGTTCGATTCGAAGGATTTAATCGTTCGATCAATTTGCGCAAAATCGTTCGACTTCGATATTCGAAGTCGTACGATTTTAGTTCCCAGTCGAATATCGAGGGTTAATTAACCCTCGATATTCGACCCTAAGTAAATCTGCCCCTATATGTAATTGAAATTTCTCTGGTAATAAGCGTAAGTTAAAGGGATACTGTCATGGGAAAACATTTTTTTTTCAAAACGCATCGGTTAATAGTGCTGCTCCAGCAGAATTCTGCACTGAAATCCATTTCTCAAAAGAGCAAACTGATTTTTTTATATTCAATTTTGAAATCTGACATGGGGCTAGACATTTTGTCAATTTCCCAGCTGTACCTGCACTTCAGGAGAGAAATGCTTTCTGACAGGCTGCTGTTTTTCCTTCTCAATGTAACTGAATGTGTCTCAGTGGGACATGGGTTTTTACTATTGAGTGCTGTTCTTAGATCTACCCGGCAGCTGATATCTTGTGTTAGGGAGCTGTTATCTGGTTACCTTCCCATTGTTCTTTTGTTTGGCTACTGGGGGGAAAGGGGGGGGTGATATCACTCCAACTTGCAGTACAGCAGTAAAGAGTGATTGAAGTTTATCAGAGCACAAGTCACATGACTTGGGGCAGCTGGGAAATTGACAATATGTCTAGCCCCATGTCAAATTGAATATAAAAAAATCTGTTTGCTCTTTTGAGAAATGGATTTCAGTGCAGCATTCTGCTGGAGCAGCACTATTAACTGATTCATTTTGAAAAAAATGTTTTTTCCCATGACAGTATCCCTTTAATTAAATAGAGGGAAATCCATACTAGCTAGAACAAATTTGTCTAGTTTCTCTGTAATTGTAGGGTATCCTGTTGATTGATGGTACTTTTAGTTTTGCTTATTTACAGGAAAAGTTTGTACTAAATGATATATATACACCTTGCTTGCACTGCCTACTCTACAGCCCCGTAGATAAGATAATGATGACATTTTATTGCTTTCTGGCCAGTTTTGTGGTTCACTCAGGTTGTTGATAAATGATTTCCTTTGTGTGGATGGCACAGTATTTAAGAAGTTGATTTATGCTCATATATATAACAATCATGCAAAGTTCATAATGATTTCATTGTTTATAAATGAGTCTAAAATCATCTACACTATAACATAGTAGACAGCTGTGGGTTGGAATAAGTAACACAATGACTCACAATGACAATGAACCTGTGGAAAACACCTTAACCCTTCAGTAGACATCACTTTTGTTCTGAATATTGTCTAATAAGGAAGATGCTCCTAGAATATGTTATGCCTTTGTTTAATAACCTACAATACAGTTTAATAGAACACTTCATAATGTATGATAATCAAGCTTCTATAGCAACTTAAAGGCATAAGTGTTTTCTAGAGAACTTATTGAATCATGGCTTCAAAGTATGGAAAAAAAGACCTCCTAGGCTTGTTGGAAAGATATTTAGAAAATGGGCCAAATTGGCCAGGAACTGATTAGAGTCTGTACTACTTAGGCAACTGTATAGAGAAAGGCTTGAGGGCACATTTACTAAAGGGCAAATTGTGGGGTTTTTTTGGCAAAAAATCACCAAACTTACAATTCACAGCGAATTCACCAATTTACTGAAAGCTGAAGAAAGAGAACTTTCACGCTGTTTCGATAGGCAAATTTTCCCCAGGTGAACTATTGTTAATTCGCAAATTTATCAAGGTGTAGACTTTCCAATAAATTACCCTTTTCTTCGACTGGTTCTATCTGGCGAATTATTAAGATGAAGTTACATTCTCAACATTGCTATGTCAGTGACATCATATCCTGTATTGAAAAAAGTCATAAAAAAAGAAAGATGCTGGTGTTTTTTCATATTTTAATATGGGATTACAGTATGTAACTGTTACATATATGTAATATTATAAATGTTTTTTAACCATTTGAAGCTCATGCCACATTTGTTTTAGGGTAGGCTCATTTTTAGGACAATAGAGGATCTCTTTTGTCTTTATTTTGCTTCCTTGGACATTTTTAATAATAAGTGGCCACTTTCAGAAATTTCACCCTCACTACTATAGACATACCTATGACCAGTATATACCTGACATACATATGCCCTGTATATACTTGCCATATTGACGTAAGTGTATGTTAACAAACTTTTGCTAGGAAGAAAGTAACACTAGAGAAAATTCACTAAAATACTTTTGCACTGACTAATTTTTTATAGCAAAACTATGCCAGCATTCATTTGCCAAGATGAATGTTCTAATTTTTATGAATATGCATAGTCATAGCAAAATAACATCTTATGTAGTCGTGTGAAGTATGGTGAAGCTTTCCAAATTGAAAATTTGGACCTTAGCAAATTTACCCCTTGAAGAGCAAGAGATCAAAAATAAGTACACTTTATAAGGCAACAGAAGTTTGGGGGTAGTTTGGTTTTTTTTGGGTGGGAAGTTGTAAATGCGTTCTAGTGAAAAAGGGAGCATTAATCAAAGAAGCCAGATTGACTTCTAATTCTGAATTAGTCAGCGACTTGATGGGGGGCCACATGGGACATAACTGTTCAGTGAATTTGCATTTGATCCTTAGCATTCAGCTCACATTCAAAAGCAACAGTTATGGCCCATGCCCCCCCCCTCAAGTAACTGATTGGTTACTGCCTGGTAACCAATCAGTGGAAACCAAAAGAGCTGCAAAGCAGGAAGTAGTGTTCTGGCTATTATGTTAGACTAGAGTTGCCACCTGTATCTTGAAGGGCTGCCCAGGTCAAAACTTTCCAAATTAGGAAAAGCATGCATGATTGCCCATGACTGACTCGGCGATCGGCCAACCCATGCGTCATAGCCCCGTCTCCTCATGTCACTGCCCGCTCCTGCCATGTTATGGGACCCGCCCCCTCCACATCACGGACCCAACCCCTGCCCTACCCTATGTTAGACATCCAGTCACTTCAGCCATTATACATTACATTTTTGGCTAACTACTAACTATATTAAATACATTTTCCTTTTTTTGCACATACATCGATTTACCCAGTTTTTATTTTTATCCTGAACAATTCCTTTAAGAAGGTAACTTAGTATTATGGTTCCTAATGGTTCATCAATTTTGTGATATATTTGTCTTCAATGGCAGAGTGGTCTCACCCACATAGGAAAGACTACATGGATATAAGGTCACGTATGCCACAAACTTAATAATGCAGGTGAAACGTCCCCTAAGCTGATACTCCCTACCTGTGTACAGGTATGGGACCTGTTATCCAGAATGCTCGGGACCTGGGGTTTTCCGGATAATGGATCTTTCCATAATTTGGATCTTCATACCTTAAGTCTACTAGAAAAATATTTAAGCATTAAAGGAAAACTATACCCCCAAAATGAATACTTAAGCAACAGATAGTTTATATCAAATTGAATGACATATTAAAGAATCTTACCAAACTGGAATATATATTTACATAAATATTGCCCTTTTACATCTCTTGCCTTGAACCACCATTTCGTGACTCTATCTGTGCTGCCTCAGAGATCACCTCAGACCAGAAAATACTACAACACTAACTGTAACAGGAAGAAGTGAGGAAGCAAAAGGCAGAACTCTGTCTGTTAATTGGCTCATGTGACCTTACTTGTGGTTTGTATGTGTGCACAGTGAATCTTATGATCTCTGGGGGCGGCCCTTATTTTTTAAAATGGCAATTTTCTATTTATGATTACCCAATGGCACATACTACTAAAAAAGTATATTATTATGATAATGGTTCATTTACATGAAGCAGTGTTTTACACATGAGCTGTTTTACTCAGTATCTTTTAATTGAGACCTACATTGTTTGGGGGGTATAGTTTTCCTTTAAATAAACCCAATAGGCTGGTTTTGCATCTAATAAGGATTATTTATATCTTAGTTTGGATCAAGTACAAGGTACTGTTTTATTATTACAGAAAAAAGGAAATCATTTTGAAAAATTTGGATTATTTGATTATAATGGAGTCTATGGGAGATGGGCTTTCCATGTTTCTATCACTACTATCTCTTCTGTATTTTTTTTTTCTTCAAAACTAAAGAAGTTATGCTGCAGAACCTTTTCAGCTAATTTAAAAGGGGTCTGTAATTCAACAATGAATTCAGATTTAAGATAATATTGTAGCTTTGAGTTATTTGCATAAAACTAACCATTTCACTGAAAGCTGCTGTAGCTGTTCTTTGTTAAATGTGTTTTAACAGTAACTTCAGTTGATTTATTTTCTTAACTTTAGTATCTGGTTCACATTTAATTCTCTCCTATTTCAGGGATTCTAGGTGTTCCTTTTTTTGCAGAAGAAGCTACAAATCAGTTCCTAAGGCTTAAAAGACAAGCATTCTCACAACATTTATGGGAACCAAATAATGTGGAGAATTCATTAATGTCTACAATAAATGAACAGGTAACGTACACATTTATTTTTGTATTTTTTTATGTTTCCCCCCTTGCATTTCATTAAGTGGCACTGGGAAAAACCGACTAAAAACAAAGAAGCTGCATATTTTTTCTTAGGGGTTTATTTATCAAAGGTCGAATTTTAAAATTATATGAATTTTTGTAAACTCTAATAAATTAGATATTATTCACTATGTGGAAATAGTATGTTATTTATCAAAAAATGTCTAAAATTCGAATAGTCCCGACCCGTGAACTCAAATTTAATTTCCAACTGAAAAAACCTCGATTTTTGTGTCAAATTTTTTTTGACGCCCAACATTTTGTTCTTTGGTGCACAACATTTTTTTTTCTCCCATTGGAGTTTATCGGGCATCATTTTTGAAGCAAAACATGGCTCATCACTACTATTAACATCTTCAAATAGTTCAAAGGACCTCTGCCATTGGCTTCTACATGAACTTGGCAGGTTTTAGTTGGAGAATAGTCGAGTTAGAACTGTTTGCAGGGTTGAGGTGTGAGAAATCTCACAATCTTCAAATTCGAGTTGGTGGTTTTAAATTCAAATTTGTGAGTTTTGACCAAATTAAAAATTTGAAAATTCTAATTCAGATTTACCATGCTATCCTTAGTAAATCTGCCCCTATACTGTACAGCTACTCCCTCCTAGGGTAGTATAATGGAAGCTGAAAGACGGGAGTGGTATACTTTATGATCAATGGGACCATGCCGCATTTCCTTGGGGTCAGACAGAGCAATAATGCCAAAACTCCCTTGGGGCCCAGCCAAGGATTTTTATGTTAGCGGATATTAACAACATCTTTTATGATGAAATTGACACAATATATATATATATATATATATATATTTGCAGAAAATCAGTTATTGTTTTTGTACCTTTCTATATAATACCAACTAAATGAGCTCTGTACCTTTCCCTTCATTTCAGATCTCATTGTCTCTGAAATCATAATGAAGGTTTTTGCTGAATTCCTTGTACACTTTTATGCAGCAAGCTTAAAACCCAAAATGTCTGTCTTTAGTTTAACACGTGGAGGTTTATTTATTGGAGGTCAGATTTTAGGGGTTTTAGAGGTTTTTAAAACCATGACTTAAAGGAACAGTAACACCAAAAAATGAAAACATTTTAAAGTAATTAACATAGAATATACTGCTAGCATGTACTGGTAAAAGCTGTGTGTTTGAATATATAGAAACTCTACTATAGTTTACATTAATAAGATGTTGTGTAGCCAAGGGGGAAGCCATTCAAGCTGGAAAAAAAGGATAAAAGACACAGGTTGCATAGCACTTAACAGATAAGCCCTGTCCAATACAATGGTGTTTTATCTGTTATGTAACCTTTCTCCTTTTTTCCAACTTGAATGGATGTCCCCATGTTTACACACAGCAGCTTGCTTATATAAACTATAGTAGTCTGTCTGAAGCAAACACAACTTATACCACTGCAGAGCAACAGTACATTATATTTGAATTACTTTGATACACTTTCAGTTTTTGGTGTTACAGTTCCTTTAACTCACAAACTCTAAAACTGTCATTGACTTTATCATGGAATAAAAAAATACAAATGAACAAATGCGATGAACGATCCATAAAAAATTTTAATACCACAAAAACCTAAAAAAAATTGAGGATTCAGATAATTCATAAAAAAATCCGAAAACCTCTAACATTCTGATTGATTTACAAATGGTCCAATAGGACCAGTGCTCTTCCCATGGACTTGTATAGCATCTAGACAACTTTTACTTGGCGAAGTTTGGCATGAAAGGCTTTCAAGGTTTTTTCACTTAATAAATCTCACATTTTTAGAGCTTTTCTAAAAACTGAGAAAACTACACATTTTATCGAGTTTGTGCCCCATCCGATTAAATAATGCTTTTTTAAATAATAAATAAGGTCCAATCAACTTTTTTTATTTAAATACTTTATTTTGATAAATAAGGCTCCCCTTAATATGCCCTGAATTCAAACCGCAAGGTTTTACCTGCTAATTTGCTAATCAGCAAATTATATCCAGATTATAAAATAAGAATATTTAGGGTATTTATATACTGTATACACAGGGTCGCCATCAGGGGGTACAGGTGTCCCGGGCCGGGGCCTGAAGGGGGGCATGGCAGTGCTGCAGTTTTGAAAGAGCCGGGCCCCCTTGACAGCGCCAAAGCCGTGCGGCCATTTCCAAAGTCACGATCAGCCGAAATGCCCTGGCGCCACTGTTTTTTTTTTTTTTTTTAATTTTCTTTAGGGCCCCAATTTTTTTTTAATTGTAAAGGGGGCCCTGGCGACAATGTTTTTTTAAAAAAATATTCTTTGGGGGCCCATTGTTTTTAACTTGTAAGGGGGCCCCTGGCGCCAATGTTTTTTTAAAAAAATATTCTTTGGGGGCCCATTTTTTTTAACTTGTAAGGGGTGCCCTGGCGCCAGTGTTTTTTTTTTAAATATTCTTTGGGCCCCCATATTTTTTTAACTTGTAAAGGGGGGGCCTAGCGCCAATGTTTTTTTTAAAAAATATTCTTTGGGGCCCCCATTTTTTTTTAACTTGTAAGGGGGACCCTGGCGCCAATGTTTTTTTTAACTTATAGGGGGGTCGTGGTTACCAATTATTTTTTTTAACATGTAGGGGACCCTGACCACCAATTTTTTAAAAAAAATTAAAGGGGGCCCTGGCACCACAGTTATAAGGGGGCCCTGACCATCAATAGCTTTTTATAACATGTGTGTGGGGGGTTACCTTTTTTAGCACTGATGTCTGTGTGGTCTTTTAACGGTTGTGTGGAGTGGGCGGGATCTGGGGTGGAGCTTCGGGGCTGGGGCAGGTGGGCCCCGATAATTTTGTATACATGCTATCAGTTTCCATTTTTTTCCATACCACATATCCATTTATTTCTTCTCAGCTGGAAAGCACTAAATCTGATTATATTATTATCCTTTTTATATACAGTGGTGTGAAAAACTATTTGCCCCCTTCCTGATTTCTTATTCTTTTGCATGTTTGTCACACAAAATGTTTCTGATCATCAAACACATTTAACTATTAGTGAAAGATAACACAAGTAAACACAAAATGCAGTTTTTAAATGAGGGTTTTTATTATTTAGGGAGAAAAGAAATCCAAACCTGTGTGAAAAAGTAATTGCCCCCTGAACCTAATAACTGGTTGGGCCACCCTTAGCAGCAATAACTGCAATCAAGCATTTGCGACAACTTGCAACAAGTCTTTTACAGCGCTCTGGAGGAATTTTGGCCCACTCATCTTTGCAGAATTGTTGTAATTCAGCTTTATTTGAGGGTTTTCTAGCATGAACCGCCTTTTTAAGGTCATGACACAACATCTCAATAGGATTCAGGTCAGGACTTTGACTAGGCCACTCCAAAGTCTTCATTTTGTTTTTCTTCAGCCATTCAGAGGTGGATTTGCTGGTGTGTTTTGGGTCATTGTCCTGCTGCAGCACCCAAGATCGCTTCAGCTTGAGTTGACGAACAGATGGCCGGACATTCTCCTTTAGGATTTTTTGGTAGACAGTAGAATTCATGGTTCCATCTATCACAGCAAGTCTTCCAGGTCCTGAAGCAGCAAAACAACCCCAGACCATCACACTACCACCACCATATTTTACTGTAGGTATGATGTTCTTTTTCTGAAATGCTGTGTTACTTTTACGCCAGATGTAACGGGACGCGCACCTTCCAAAAAGTTCAACTTTTGTCTCGTCGGTCCACAAGGTATTTTCCCAAAAGTCTTGGCAATCATTGAGATGTTTTTTAGCAAAATTGAGACGAGCCTTAATGTTCTTTTTGCTTAAAAGTGGTTTGCGCCTTGGAAATCTGCCATGCAGGCCGTTTTTGCCCAGTCTCTTTCTTATGGTGGAGTCGTGAACACTGACCTTAATTGAGGCAAGTGAGGCCTGCAGTTCTATAGATGTTGTCCTGGGGTCTTTTGTGGCCTCTCGGATGAGTTGTCTCTGCGCTCTTGGGGTAATTTTGGTCGGCCGGCCACTCCTGGGAAGGTTCACCACTGTTCCATGTTTTTGCCATTTGTGGATAATGGCTCTCACTGTGGTTCGCTGGAGTCCCAAAGCTTTAGAAATGGCTTTATAACCTTTACCAGACTGATAGATCTCAATTACTTTTGTTCTCATTTGTTCCTGTATTTCTTTTGATCTTGGCATGATGTCTAGCTTTTGAGGTGCTTTTGGTCTACTTCTCTGTGTCAGGTAGCTCCTATTTAAGTGATTTCTTGATTGAAACAGGTGTGGCAGTAATCAGGCCTGGGGGTGAGTAAAGTTATTTTTTAACAAGGGGGGCAATCACTTTTTCACACAGGCCCATGTAGATTTGGAGTTTTTTTTCTCCCTTAATAACGTAAACCTTCATTTAAAAACTGCATTTTGTGTTCAATTATGTTATCTTTGACTAATAGTTAACGGTTTTTGATGAGCAGAAACATTTAAGTGTGACAAACATGCAAAAGAATAAGAAATCAGGAAGGGGGCAAATAGTTTTTGACACCACTTGAGTCTACACATTCTGCAGTGAATTAAAGTGATTATACATCATATGAGCCCTGTAAGACAGAAAATAACATTAGACAATGTGTTAAATGACAGTTATTAGACACTTAGGGGCAAACTCACTAGCCAAAAATGCGCTAGCGACGCCTTCCCGCACTTTGCCATTTGAAGTTTCGCCAGGGCACCGCTAATTCACTAAAATCCGAAGTTGCACTCAGGGAGGCGAAAGGTAGCGAAGTTGTGCTAGCGTTAATTCGTCAAGCAAAGCGAAGTTACGCTAGCGATGCCTAATTTGCATACTGCACCAAGTTAAAGTACAATGGACGTATATGTAGCAGCAAATACATTACACTACGCAAGGCTGGGAAAGCTTCATAAAATAAAATAGAGTTGTTATTTTGCCCTATACATGTGCCCACTGTAGAGTTTAGGTGCCATATGTTAGGAAATGTAGAGGTGAAGGAGGGTACCCCCAAAAAAAATTACGATCTTTTTCAGCCTATCACCCTTAAAAAGTAAAAGACATCAGCGTTTTTTGGGACTTAGAAAAAAATGTAAACTTTTTTTGAAGCAGCCCTATCTACACTATTGCACTGTGCCTGGTCTGAGGTGGCGAAGGCAAGTCTGGCGCAAGAGGTAACGTTCAGTAATCAGCTAGACAATACGGGACTTCTCCACCCTTCTACCAATTTCTTTTTCCTACTTTTTCTTGGAATCAGAGATGTTCATAATTGCACTTTAAGTAATTTATATGTGAATTGATCACATTTTGGTGGCACTTTACCATCCTTATTGGTGTTTTAGCGGGTTGTTAATAATTTATTAATTAATGTTAAATGAATTATTCATGAGTTAGAAATTACCAAATATACACAATAATTAAAAGGAAAATTAATTGTGTTTTAGTTTTACCCTATTTAATGTTAACTTATTGAGGTTAAGCACTAGCACTTTGTGGGATCAATTATTCACACAAAAAGAGGGAATTTATAGATATTGGATCACGTGACCTAAATTTGCCCCTTATTTGGCTGAACTAGAACCATTGGTGGAGCAGATTTTCATATCTGCTTCTGTCACACACTACAAAATGATCTAAGCATTATTTATTCAAGTGATGTTGTCTTGCTCTCCATTCCTGCTGTGTTTCTGACTTTCAAGTTAACAGACATGCCCTTCAGATCTGTTTATTTAATATCTCTTTTTGTTTTAGGCTTCTCAGATACTAAACACATGGAGAAATTCTGCCCAATATTACATAGATGTAATGAAAGATGTGATGAACCCTAGCTCATATGCAATCAGGTATGTCCTTATGTTATTTAGAGTTACTGTATTTGGATTTCCCATAAAGCCATTACCATATTTCCAGTCTATACTGAAAAGTGTACCTGACTAATATCCAGTAATATTCTTAATCACTAAAATATTGCCTGTTATTTCAAATATATTACAGTATATGCCATTTAAATTATTTGCATTGGAAAATATAAATAATTTACTACAGTTATCAGTTCCTATGAGCCCCAAGAACATAAAATATGTAGGAGTGATTTAATTTTCCTTCAGAACTTTCATATGCAATTTTACTTTGATGCAGAGGCTGGATGGCCCACTCAGTTATGACAAATGAAAAAATAGGTATAATACTGTACATTAAGAAGTACATAATCTTGTAGTTTCTAATTTAGTATATCTGGTGTTTCTATTTGATTTTGAGAATTTTCTGTACCCTTTTGAAAAACATTAAGCTATTCATATATAAATATAAATAAGCATCTGGATTTGATGTAATAAAGAATTTTATTTCCTAGATTAACATTGTTACCAGTGATAGTTATTAAGTTACCTATAAATTTAAGGGACACATTTATTATAGGTCAAATTTTTGTGGTCTGACTTTTTGTCACAAAAAATCCGAAAGAGCTGCTGAAAAAAAAGCCAACTATCTGAAAAATTTTACTTGTATTTTTCGTTCTGATTTACTAGTAATTTAAGGGCATTTTTGGTTGGAAATTTGGTCAAAATTTTTTTTTTAAAAAAATAAAAATTCGAAAAAAACGTGTTTTTATATAAACCCCCCTATGAGTTTACTGTAAACTTGGTCTTGACAAATGGGATGGATTTCACCCATAAAACACTTTATAGGAATGCAGAATCAGAATGCAGAAGGTGTTACTAGAGTAAAGAGGCAAATGCAGCTGACATGGGGCACAAAGAACTTTGGCTGGTGGTAGGCACAATTCAGTTGATTACCTTGTGTCATGAGCATATATCCCCATTTGTAATAATAGGCACTATGTTAATAATATTTTGTAATAATAGGCACTATGCCTAGATGCAGCAGCCCATAGCAACCAATACGATATTTGCTTTTAAACAGGTGGCCTGTAAATACTACCTGATGATTGGCTGCTATAGGTTACATAGTTAAGTTGGGTTGAAAAAAGTCCATCAACCCCTCCAAATGAAACCCAGTGTCCATAAATATACACACTTACACCAAACCTCCATAAACGGCACTTACCAATAGCTATACTAATTATACATTTTAGTATTACAATAGCCTTGGATATTATGCTTGTCCAAGAAATTATCCAAACTATTATTAAAAGAATTAACAAAATCAACCATCACAACATTATACGGCAGTGTATTCCACAAAATGTTTTATTCAGTTGATATTTTGGTCCCTTAACTCATTGCTGTCCAACTTCTGTGGTACTGAGAGCCGGAATTTTTCTGGCCAACATGGTGGAGGGCCGATAATGGAAGCCAGTGTTGACCATTTTCTGTTTTAAACCACACCTATGTTACCACACTTCCATGTCCACATTAATGGTGGTAACACACCAAAAAACAAAATGGTTGGTGCTCACTGTAGGGATATCAGTCATTACTCATATGTGAAAAATTGTCGTATATTAAAATAAACCCTTAAATTCATATGCCTCCGCCCTTTGAATAACACTGCACTCCCCCAGGACATGATTAAACACCTTATGGGCCCCTAACAACAATTTCCAAATGCTAACAAACCCCTGAACAAACCCTACCAGGTTCGCGTCCTATAGGCAGAGTATGGCACACACAAGGAGCATAAGACAGGCAGAGTATGGTACACATACAAGGAGCATATGGCAGGCAGAATATGGCACACACAAGGGCATAGGGAAGGCAGAATACAGCAGGAGAGGGGGAAGCCTATCAGGACTCTAAAATTAACAATTCACACTGCGCTATATACAGTGATACAATGATGGTGCCCCTCAAGCAGTTTGTATGAGGTGTGAAAAGGTGAACAATGTAGTCACTTACAGTCTGCGTCTGAGGAATAGTACAGTGCTTTATAGGTGTGAACAGTGCAGGGTTTTAGGAGTGTGAACAATAGAGGGATCTTACAGTCTGAATTTGAGGTCTGCATAATGCAGGGGCCATTAATCTCAGTACTGATACTTTTTAAAGCTCACACAAGGAAAGCAGTCACAGCAGGCAGACTTTCATGTGGGGGGGGCACATATGGGAGGGGTCATTGGCTGCCAGTTGGACAGCCCTGCCTTAGAGGATCCTCACCTGAGGGACTGATGCCTTGACTACAGAAACATAAATTAGTTATGAGTGCTCCATTTACTTTTATTTTTGTTTGCTTTCATTGTAGAACCAGGGCACCATAACTGTTGTGCTATATCAATAGTTAAATAGATAGTGATAGATATATCAATAGTTTAGAGTAGACCCAAGTATGACCAATATATTATAGGCCATATATCATCCATCTTACTTTTGATTCACGTTTCATCTCAAAATCCTATTTTGAAAATCATATTAAATCATATTAAAATCATATTTTCTTATGTATGTATTCACTTTGCCAATAAATCATTTTAACCTACTACTGTTTCTCCATGTTTTTCTGGTAGCAGCACCATAGATTAACTTGAAGAATTTTACTTTCTAACCTTTATCGTATACCATTTAACCCCAGTCATAATTTCAAGTCAGTAGCACCAATCTCAAAAGCTTGCCTTTGCCATATATCTTCTCTAAACTTATTAAAGCAATATTTTCAATCCAGATATTACTATTTTATGCTACATTCACTGGTCACATTCCTTGCTAGTGTATTTGGATGAGCATTTAGAGTGATCTAGCCTATTTTGTTTCTATGCAAGTCACTTTCCCTAGCGGCCCATCTGCTTTTATGTTAAAGAATAACTAAAAAGGACCCTAGATTTCTTGTTATAGAGGCTTTACAGCACTGAAATAGCTACGGGAAGTCTCATGAAGTGCTGTTAATCAAAGTCTTTTCATAGAAACTATTGCGTAGAAAACATGGGTAACTGAAGCTTCTCTACCATTCATAACTGTTTATTGCTTATCATTGTTCATTTTAAACAGCTCTACTAATATAATGTGGTATAGTTAGCTTAAATGTCAGATAAGGGCAGACAACAATGTTTATCTTTTTAATATTTGTAACATCATTCTGTTTTTCTCCAATTTAATTGCTGTTCCTTGTCATTTAGGAGCCAAGTCAGTGATTACACAAACTTTTGGTGGACAACATACGAAAAAGCAAAATGACTCCTGCAAAAGAACATTTACAACCTAAAGATATAAATGATTTAATTGTAATGTGTATAATTAAAGTGCTGGCTTTCTGTTAAGATATATTGAAATAAAATATTTTTTGATGCAGTTAGCAATTAGCAAGAAAAGTAATTTTATAATTATGCTACACTGGTGTGCGGCAACCTTTTAAGAGTTGGTATGGGGATGTTATATATATTCAGCAATTTTTCTTTCTGGGAATATTATTTTTACAAAGGCTAAAATATTACCTAAAACACTTGTGATTTTTAACTTCCAACAGGAAGTCCAAAGAGTACTGTCTCGTTTTTAGAGAAAGCTGTGGGATTTTGCACTGGGAACAGTTATTTTTTTGATCTGCAGCTACTTTAGAGGATAAAAAGTTATATATGTTCCAGAGTGAAAGCATAGCTGACCGTGACTGCTTATAATATGTATTAATATGAATATAAATTAATTCATATAATGTGAATTTATTATATTAACGGATTCAGTCATGAGCTGCTATGCTTTCACTCAGGACTGTCCAACTTTTTCTGAAGAGGGTCAGTAGGAAAAGGAGTTGTATATACAAATACAATAGGTGCAGTCTATGGAGCCCTTGGGCACACAAAAATACTTTGAGGAGACTAGTAATGAGCGAAATTTTTCGTCAAGTTTCACTGCGACATAGATTCTAATGGGTGAATAAAATTGTTGCACATAAAAAATTTGGCGCGCGTAAAAAAATTTTGCCCATATACATCAATGCATTTGGTGAATATTTGGTCAGATTTACCCATCACTAGTGGAAACATAAGTGGTTTCTTATTCTGTGGGGTGCAAGTGCTAAAGTGCTTTAGAGTATACACCTTAGTGTTTGCTTACCAAGCACTTGCATCCCAGGGAAATGCTACTCTGCACTAGATCAAAAGTAATTTGCTTGGTGCCAAGAGCAGTGTCAGGAGGTGAAGCCGAGAAAGATAATGCAACTGAGCAAACATAACATAAATACTAGTTATATACTAAATAGTAATGTGTTGTGGGCCTCATTTATTGAGAAGGATTTGTTTTCATTTTTGTGGATAACAGAATTTGTAACTCTAGGCAGTGTTTCACTTATGTGGAAAAAGTACTATCTCGCATAAAAAGTACATTAACTTAAGGGATGAAAAACTGTTTGCCTTTTTATATATATATCCCAAGTGAGGTCTCACTTTGAATATGTAGTACAGTTTTGGGTCTAGTCCTTAGGAAGGATAATATTAAGCTGAACAGAGTTCATTGACATGAAACTAAACTGGTAAAATGCATGGAACAATTAAAATTTGAGGAAATATTGAGCAAATATTTTTTATATAATAAGACATTATAGATAGGTAAATAAAGGACAACATGCCAACCTTTAGACTTGATGAACAGAATTTTTTTCAGTGTGAGGACAGTGAAGTTGTGGATAGGGATGGGCGAATTTTTTCGCCTTGTTTCGCCGAAAAAATTACGCCCATCCCTCCTTGTATGGAGACGTGCATCAAAAAAAAAGACACGCGACAAAATAATTTCGCCGCACGACAATTTTTTTTTGACGCCCATAGGTCTTTAATGGGCGTCTGCGACATTTCGACGGTGGCAAATTTTTGGCGAAACGAAACGGGTCAAATTCGCCCATCCCTGGTTGTGGAATGTAGTAATGAGAAATTCTCTTAATGACATTAATAAAAATAAAGAGAACCTTTGTAGTAGTACGTGGATAATTTGTTGGCCTGCACACATGTTTTTATAATACAGATGTTAAACACAGCCTATATATTATAACTATATTATACTGTTTACTTGTATACTTGAAATCGTTCTTTCTAGCAGCTTTTCCACATATTCGGTCATGGGTTGATTAAAGGAAAATGATACCCCCCACTGACATGAACATGGGCTTTTGTAAACATAAACACTATCTAAATTTTCAAAAATAAATATCAATTAATTTTATTTACACAGACAAAACTAATTCCACAGAATGCAAAGACACCATGATAGCCTATATCTACTAATAGGGTTATTCAGTCCCTCTCTTTTCCTTTTCTTATTACGAACAGAGTCCCCAGCCCAGAGCAAACTCCAAGGTCACGGCTCACTCTTCTGCCTTTAGCAACCACCTTTGACTTCGAGAGGAGCCCTCAGCTACTCAGGTGCTGCCAGGTCTTAATGTGAGAGAACCAGGGAGATAGCCAAACGTGGTACTGGATAGGAGAACTAGAAGCGTCGTCAAGGTACAGGTCATTACCAATCGAGCAGTGCATTACGGAATTGATAGACAAAGCGGAGTTGAGGTCAAACGCAAAAACGCAGTACAAAATCAGAATCCAGAAGAATATTCAAGGGCAAGGCAAAATCAGGGCAGGCAGCGAACTGGACAAGATCAGGGACAGGCAGAGTCAAAACAGAACAGGAATCACTGGAAAATAAAGCCCAGGAACTAAGTAAATAGACCTTGTCAAACTGTGGATATCTGTGTAAAAAAATGCATGCAATTTATTTTTGGAAGTTCAGATAGTGTTAATGCACCTTTTCTTCATAAGCTAAATTGAACTAGCTCATTGGGCAATTAAGTGAAAATAGCCTGGTCTGTTGGCCATGAAGATTGTAGTATTTTGCTTAAAGGAGAAGGAAAGCTACTGAAGCAGTTTATTGCCAATAGATTAGCCACAATAGTGCAAGATAAACACTATATTTATTTTACAGAATGCTTTACCATACCAGTAAACAGCTCTTGAAGTATTCTCTGTTTGTTTAAGATAGCAGCTGCCATATTGGCTTGGTGTGACATCACTTCCTGCCTGAGTCTCTCCTTGCTCGCTCATAGCTCTGGGCTCAAATTACAGCAGGGAGATGAGGAGGGAGGGGGAGAGGAGCAAACTGAGCATGCTCAAAGCCATGCCCTGGAGGTTTAAGCTGAAAACAGGAAGTCTGATACAGAATCCCATGAGTACACAGAGGACTTAGAGCAGCATTACTTTAAGGGTTTACTGGTGTATTCATATAGACCTTTCTAATAAAAACACTTAATTTTAGCCTTTCCTTCTCCTTTAATAAAAAAAAGAGAGATACAATTGATAATATAAAAATGGCAACAGATGAATTTACAATGCATTTACCTGCTGCTATAAAGCCCCCAAGTTATGTATTGGTCCTAGCCTCCCAGTCATTGACTCTAGCAGTAGAAAATTGCTTTGTGAGACTATTTGGTGTTACTTGTAATTACTTATTCTTTTCAAATCCTGTCCTTTACATCTTCCACTCTTTCATATTGTGGAGTAGTTTGCCTTCAAATTAACTTCTGTAGGCATCCTGATCCTTTATGTGCAAGTTCACTGCATCAATTGACGTATGCCATTGAAACCCTGTAACTCCCGCCACAGTTCCCCTGTGTCAGTGGGCGCAAAATTCAATACAGGAGGCAGGAAGAAGGCAGCTGTGCTGATCTCAGTTATAGGAAAGGGCAAGGAGCAGCTTTGGATGCAAGTACCTGTATTGTAATGAATTGATCTTGCACAGTGAATTGATTTAATTTGCTTTATTTTTCTGGCTAAGCCTGTAGTTTTAAAGGGGTTGTTCACCTTTGAGTTAACATTTAATATGACGTAGAGAGTGCTATTCAATTTGAATTTGGTTTTAATTTCTCATTATTTGTAGTGTTTGAATTATTTATATTTTTGTTCAGCAGCTCTTCAATTTCAGCAATCGGGTTGCTATTGTCCTTAATATCCTAGCAACAGTGCATTGATTTGAATAAGGGACTAGAATATGAATAGACCTGAATAGAAAGATGAGTAAAAGTAGCAATAACGATACATTTGCAGCCTGTTTTTAGGTCAGTTACCCCAATTTGAAAGCTGTAAAGAGTCATAAGAACACAAATAATTAAAAAACTATTGTAGGGATCCATAGGGTTAAGCCCCCTATGGTGTTGAAATCCCACATGGTTGTAAATCCGCTGCTTTGGCCAGTTAAAGGTTGGACCTAAATTGGATAAGGGAGGGGGAGTGAGTCCTTTGTCCCTGTGCAGTGTGCCTTGGTAGATTCCGGATTGGGCCAGAAGGTGTCACTGTTAAGCAATTTCTTCAAATAGCTGAGCTGCCATGTACTCAGTCCCAGTCTACTTTCTGATTTCACTCCATTCGGGAGTGCAGGGACTGTAGCTAAGATGTAAGGGGTCTAAAGAGTTTGAGAGGCACTGGAGGGCTTGGAGTATGGGGCCCCAAGCCTGAGTGAGCTCAACCCTGGAGGGTTTTGGGCAGGTGGCTCTACCTGGGGAAAGTTTATGAGCTCTTGGGGAAAAAGGGACTGTGACTCTCTTTGTCCACCAAGAGTGGAGTGTTGTACTTTGCCTGGTAAGGACTGTGCCAGGTTTGGACAACGAGTTCCCCAGGACAGGGTTTATTTATGTGATTGTATTTTACTCTGCTCTTTTCCAGTTATATAAAGTTCTATTTGTTTTACCACAATGGTGTGGTTAATTATTTGTTCCTAGTGGGGACACCTGTAGGTGTATCCCCCGATCCCATTAGGTGGAGGCACTGCCATGAAGATAAATTGTCAGTATCTTTTCATTTAGCAAAGGGGATTCAGGACCTGTGGATGGTCAGAAATTACTGGTGTATTTACTATGGCACAGGGGAGTGGCCAATATGAAGTTACACTATAAATAGAATTAATAATGAAGACCAATTGAAACGTTGCTTAGAGTTGGCCATTCTATAACCTACAAACGTTAATTTAAAGGTGAACCACCCCTTTGAGGCACCATGCACTGACCTATCAGTCATACTTGGCAGCATTTGCAGTCGAAAATCACCCTTGTGATTACAGAGCTTTATCTGTGCAACTTGCATGCAGTTTACCAAAGCAAATCTGTTAGTGCCCATATCACATGGAAGTTGCAGTGAAGTTGTTATTAAAATATTTTTGTCGTTGTATGTTTTGTAGTTTATTTAACAGGTAACAATTCTGTATCATTAATACGCCTTTGTGGTTTCTGCTGCATACATTCCCACTTGTTGCTTGTTATTTATAATCTAAGGAACAAACATTTGCAAGCTGTGTTATCGATCAAACCTACAGCAGACAGGTGTTAGCTGGTATTGCTAATGACTTAAGGCACTAATGTTTCCCCTGTACAAGTTGCACATTAATCTGTCCTCATCCTAATATATTTGTGTGGCAAGTACAATTAAGATATTCATAAAATTAACATTTCCCTCTTGATTAACTTTACTAGGATGTTATAAATGGCTCCACTAATTGTTAAATTAATTTTATGAGAATATTGTCCTAATGTAAAGAGGCTGCTAAATAGTGTGTTTCTTACCTTAATTGCCAAAAGTCACAAGTTTTAACTGTGATGGCTAATTAATAACTTTTACTGTTGGACCAGGTGCCCATAATGATGAAATAATTATGTAAACAAATTACTTGGCCAAGTGGCATTAATTACTTTTTTAAGGGGTATTACCATCAAATATTAAAGTTTGTATTTGTGCCTAAAATAATTATGTGTAATATTTCTAAAACAGAGGAAAATATAATAATAAATTAATTAAGGGGTCATTTAGGAACAGGAAGGCAGTGTGCAAAATAAACAAACCAAAAATTTGGTATATTACATGTAGGGGATCCCTTATACGGAAACCCATTATCCAGAAAGCTCATAAATACAGGAAGGTCATCTCTGTAGAGTCTATTATAAGCAAAAAATTATCTTTTTTAAAAAAATGACTTCCTTTCTCTGTAATAATATGTACAATAAAACAGTATATTGTACATAATCAAGGTAAGCTGCACGCATCCACATGTGGCAAAACAACTCTGTTGAGTTTGTTTTAAATAATATTTAGTAGAAATAAGGTATGGAGAGCCAAATTACACATCTGGTAATCCAAGTATTCTGGATAATAGATCCTATACCTGCAGTACAATGTGTGTTTTTGTGTGTGTACTGTATATGTTGTTGTTTCAAGATTTGCTTTATATAAATTCACTTTCCTGATGACATAAGCATAGGAGGGATACAAGCAGTGAAAGCACAAATCAAATCTCCAGTTCCCAGAGCACAAGGCCCTCACAGTGGGATACATACAGGCATGGTATTCAATAGCTGGAAACCAGTTATCCAAAAAAACAAATAATCCATATTTTTAAAAATGATGTCCTTTTTCTCTGTAACAATTAAACAGTACTTTGTACTTGATCCCAACTAAGATATAATGAACCCTTTGCCTGCCAATAGGGATGTAGCGAACGTCGGAAAAAAAGTTCGCGAACATATTCGCGAACTTGCGCAAAAATGCGAGCGGTTCGCGAACGGTTCGCGAACCCCATAGACTTCAATGGGAAGGCGAACTTTAACATCTAAAAAAGACATTTCTGGCCAGAAAAATGATTTTAAAGTTGTTTAAAGGGTGCAACGACCTGTACAGTGGCATGCCAGAGGGGGATCAAGGGCAAAAATGTATCTGAAAAATCTGCCTGTGTGTGCTTGGAAGAGATAGTGTAGGGGGAGAGCTGTTAGTGATTTCAGGGACAGATGATAGTAAGTTTGCTGGCTAGTAATCTGCTTGATACTGCTCTGTATTGGAACAAAAAAATAAATAAAAGCAGTCCTTACAAGGACTACTGTTATTGCAGCAGTCAGCAGATGAGATCAGAAGCAGGACAGCTGCCCACTGCAGCTACATACAGAGCACTGCAGTAGAAGGTAGATTACTAGCCAGCAAAGCTACCTAAGCTTAAATGTCCCTCAAACCCCTGCAGACTTCTGTCCCTCCAATAACAGAGCAGTATCAAAACGATTACTAGCCAGCAAACTTTCAACTGTCCCTGAAATCACTAACAGGCAGCAGCTCTCTCCCTACACTATCTCTTCAGCACACACAGGCAGAGTGAAAAAAACGCTGCAGGGCTTCGGTTTTTATAGGGAAGGGGAGTGGTCCAGGGGAGAGCTTCCTGATTGGCTGCCATGTACCTGCTGGTCTGGGGTGAGAGGGCAAAAAAAAGCGCCAACAATGGCGAACCCAAAATGGCGAACGTCGCGCGACGTTCGCGAACTTCCGGCGAGCGCGAACACCCGATATTCGCGCGAACAAGTTCGCCGGCGAACAGTTCGCACCATCTCTACCTGCCAAGTACATGTGCTGTACTCGCTAGCAGACCAAGGCTCAGTCTGACAAGAATGTACTATGTAAGTTCTTCTGCAACCTCTGCTGCATCTACAGACAGTGGGGAGGATTATATTAATCTCTTTTTCTTCATGCTGTACCTATATTGGATGTTTTGTAAGTATCCCATTTTTTGTGTATTATTCATTTATTAAAACTTGCTACACTATATACTGGCTTCTAAGTCTTACAGTATGTTCAACCTGTGGAGCATTGGAACATTTCTTCACCGCTGGGCATATGAAAATCTGCTACAGGACCATATGCACCTTTATTCCTTTCCATTTGGCTTAATACTTGCCTATATCTGGTGAGTAGGCTGACTCACTGGCTGTGCGGTAAAGGAGAGATTACACAAGTCACTTTAAGTGGATTTTATAGGTCAACACAATTGTTTATTTACACAATTTGTTTTAACATACTAGACTATACCGTTTTTTTATTTAATGTGTATTTCCTTGTAGTTGTAATACTTCTATATCTTACCAAGGACCTCCAGGACCCCCTTCAATGGTGACAGTATCCCCCTGCTCCAAAAAACGGTAGGTGGCTTTATATTTACACACTTACATACCTTTGTACACACGATTGCTATTTTTTATTTTGCACACTTTTGCTCCCTTTTGCACACTTATTCACATATATATGTATACACACTTACACACTCAGACAACTTTTAGCTCCTTGCACATACATGTATACATAAAAACTCACAAACAGGGTTTTTTTTTACTTATTAATTTACTCTTTTTCTAAAAACTGTTTATTTTGGCAGTGTGACTATTATATCAGGTGATTTGGCCACTAATTACGCTGTCAGGTCAGTTATTTTGTTGTTTCATTGGTTTGCGTAATTTTTGTGGTTTTATTGCAATTTTAATTTATCTCTGCATTATTGTTCCTTATGTGTTTTTTTAGTATAACTTTGCAGTTTGGTACTTTGGTATACAAAGGTGTCTTTTTCTTTTTTTGAATTTATCAGAATGTGTACTTTCCCTAGTTTTCTGGGGGTCGTTATACAGTTGGGGGGATTGCGGCACATAATACACAGGGCTCAGACTGGAAAAGCTGAATTGACAGGCATGAAAATACATATGCACTATTTTCATCTGGGTTCTGTAATTTTTAAAAAATGTCCAAAAATATGATGAAAACTGGTAAAAAAAACTATTTTTTGACTTTTACAAATCAGAAATCTCCATAAAACTATACATATTTGGTATTAGCATGTTCTGGAGACACAGGCCTTTGCAAATCAGTTGTAATTTCATGCATAATATAAATTATTTTTCTACTATATCTGTTTATGTTATGGAAAATATGATTATTTTTGACAGTTAGAAGCCTATTCTACATTCTACCATATTTTGAAAGCTTAGTTTGTTCTGAAAAAAACAGTATATCATTTTCCTGGGTAAACTTTAAGTCCCCTCCAGGAAAGGTCCCTAAAGTGAAAGAGCACTAAGGGGAAAGTGTAATAAAATTTGCAAATAAAAATGTGCATGTTGCAATATAATATTTTTCATTAGGCTTTTATTGCATTGCGAATCGTAATTGTGTATTGGGAACCTTTAACACCTGCTTGAAGGTTGCATAAACTTTTGGAGCAAACGTAATATCTTTTTCATGAAGAGGTTTTATTACATTCACTGCTCACTATTGCAAATGATAAAATTCCTAATCTCTATCCTACTGTCGTGTGAGGGGCAAAGTGTATGCAAAGGCAAAATTATTCACTTTGCGAACGAATTGCAAACTATTTTTGTGTTAGCGACCGATATTACATTCCCCCTTAAATGTCAAAAACTGTCTTGCAAAAAAAAGTTTTCAAGTGACCAAATCAGCCGGCAGTGAAATTCTTATCGGAGGCAAAACTAGCCTATAGGGTTTATTTAATGTTGACATGATTTTCTACATTGGTTTCGCGCCACTTAGCTATTTCTGGATTTATCCGGAAAATGTTAAATGTTACATCATCGGTGGAGCGAAATTCAAGTTTTTAAATATTTAAAGGGCTCTCTGTGTAGTTTTCATTGCCCAATGTAAAGGCTTATTTATTAGTTCCTGGGTGTGATTATCTGTGTTTCTACTCGTGTCTGACCCTGCCTGTTCTTGACCAAGTCCTGTCTGCTGCCTGTCTTTAACCCCTGCTTGTGTTTGACCCCTGTTTTGACCATTCTCTCGGATCCAGAAACTCTCTGGTATTTTAACCCGGCCTGTAACCCGATTATGCTTCTTTTTTTTGTACTGCGCTGCCTGTTTGGTAAACTGACCCGGCTTGCGACTTTTATTGTTCTGCTCAGCTCATCTGGTGTATTGACCCGGCCTGTGACCTCGACTGCTACTCAACGACTACTACCCTTGCTTGCCCAGAACTCTTCCCTGGTTCGTCTCATATTAACAAATGGCAGCACCTGAGTAGCGGAGGGCTCCTCCCGAAGCCAAAGGTTGTTGCTAAAGGCAGAAGAGTGAGCCCTGACCCAGGACCTTGGGGTTTGTTCTAGGTTCAGGATACCAATCATAACAGTTATGCTCTCAAAAGCAGAGTGTCGAATGACGTTTTATTTTTGACTTTATAACAACATGTTTCAAAATCATTACAGAAGTACGAAATACTATGCATTTTCCACAGCGGCATGGCTTTTTTCCTCAACAGAATAGTGCAGAATAGGGCAGACCACCTGACAAGTTGATTTGGAACACAAATTTTGTCAGGTGATCATTACACTCATCACCTTGCCAGGAAGTGAACTCTGTGGCAATCAGCCCCTGGCATTAAATAAAAAACTGCAGGCTGTTGCTGGCAGCCTTGTTCCATTGACAGGTGCACACTGCAGCAGGCTTAACACTTTTGGTTTGCATGCTGCTTTAGTTTATGTAATGCTTTTGAAAAGAACCACTAGCTTTCTGGCTGCTCCCTTTTGGTGGGAAAAGATTGACAGCGTCTAACAGAGTTGGTCAAACATCCAGGAACAAATCACAGCAGCAAATAATCTTGTATTCTGGTGCTTGCAAGTTTGTTACGTAGGTGTAGATTTAAAAAAAAAAAATGGCTAATGGTGTTTGTCATTGGGATGCTGTCAGTACTGGAACCAGGGACCTTCTACTAAGAGATCTGTTCTTCTCCTGACTAAACCACAGGATGCTTTGGGAGTACTAGGATATAACTTGTTTTATTTTCATTCCCCTCTGCCTGGGGCTGTCTTTGCTCTTAACAGTAGTTGCAGCAACAGGCAATAGTCCAATTACTTACTATAGCCTACTTCTAAATCCTGCTCAATGCTGGATCATTGAATCATGTGTTGTGATGTGTTCCTTGTTTGTTATGTCTTGCTTTGCTTTTGTTATTTGCCTTTTGAATTCCTGGTTTAACTTTTGGCCTGCTTTTTTGTCTTGCTCTTGATTTGCAGCCCACCCAGACCTCCCGTCTGCCTTACGGCTTGTTGTTGGTTGCTGCCTGCTTTGAAACTTAGCTCAGTATAGGGACTTCTTTGTTTCACTTTGCATTGTAAAGGGTGTTTTGTTACTTATTTCATAATTAACTCGTTTGACACTAATAAGGCTTTCAGTTTTCTAATATGTATTGCTGTGTTATAAAGCTTATAGGCGCCTACCTGCCAGTCACTCTTCTATGACCTTACTTGGCAGATGCAATCCATCTTTTATACTTTCTATTTATCAATTTTATATAAACAAGGTTAGTGGCATTTTGGCTGCTAAAATTCCCAAAACAATGATTATCAGAGCCAAGCAGGTATTTTACCATTTGCCAAGATAATTACAGCACTGGGTGATCTGTGTTTTTAAAACTTATTTCAAGAATGAATATATTAGACTGACCATCCCTTTAACTGGGGATATACAGGAGTGTATTCAAGTCATATCTGCCTTATACAGTCATTCAGTTAGCAAATAAATCTGTGCCAATTTTTTATGCCAATGTATTTTTCCTGAACATTTATAGAAACATAAATGAAAGGCTCAAACTTACAAGTGTTTAGAAATGTACTATTATTTATGGCATTTTTCCCAAGCAAATATATAAACTGTTATGCACGTGAGTTTTTCATAGAAGTATATTACAATTAATTTTATTTACCTACTCACGTAATTAGAAGTCAAAGATATCTTTCTCAGCCTGCATTTCTGTCATTAAAAATTATTTTCTGGATTTTTCTCAGATGTATCTATTAAATTGACATAAGCAAACCATATATCCATATATGCCAATCTGTACTGCTTATTGCTACCTCTGTATCGGATAGCTTCTTGCTAACAAAGATTATTTGGGTCTAATCGTTCATTTATTAATTTAGAAGTTTTTATCTAATGGTTGAGACATGATATGAAATATTTATTGTCTACTGGAAAATTCATAGATATAGATAATTAAAAATAAAAAAAAAACAAGAAATTGTATTCTGATGCAAAAAGATTTTTTGTGACTTTTCAAGCAAGTATAATTATAAAACGTTGGAAATGTTCAACCATTGTTTCATGTTTTTCTAATGATGTACACCACCACAGATCTGGTAAATGGTTGTATGACAAAAACCTAGAAGGAAATTTTTAAAAATTCTTACCTTTTTCTTGAAACTTAACTTCTCCCAAATTAAAATAATTATGTGCACATAAAAAATGGGGGGAACAAAGAAAATGAAACCAGTTTCACTTAGCACTTCATGCCACATTCTGTTCTGCCAAGCTGAGAAGCAAATCCTGTTCTACCGAGCAGAGGAGCAGGTGATAAAGCTGATTATAGAGATGAGCCATTTGTATAATAGACTGCTTTATATCTCAAAGGCTGTGGTTTATGGAAGAGGTGGGTTTCTTTATTCAGAGATAAGTATCTCCCTATTTATAGAGAAAGAAGAGTAAGATCACTGAAAAAGGTGTTCTATTAGTGCTTTATAATTGCAGAAAATTAGGAGAATATGGATTTTTCAACATTGATTCACACTGCACCTGATTTAGCTGTGAGTCAGACTGTTTGTGTCCATTGCTATTGGTATTCCTTAAAGGAGAACTAAATTGAACTCTTTGATCCACATCTCACCTCCGGAACTTATGCTAACACAAAAAACCAATCCTTTATTTATAAACACTTACAAAGCTTGGAGGAACGTTCGCCACACATGGAAAGCCACACTATCTCTTTCACTATATCTATCATGGACTGATAACAAAAATTTTCCAAGTGGCTTACTAACAAACGTCTTTAACAACTGGCGCAAAGAAGGCATTTACTGTGTCAGAGACATATTAACAAAAAACCTAACTGTTATGACACACTCAGAAGCCTCCGCCAAGTTCCCTTCCCTCTGTGGCCAATATTTCTATTACCTTCAAGCTTCTCACTATGCGAGAGATGTCCTACACAGGATGACAGACCAAGATATTTCTAATCCTCTAAATCATATATGGAAAGGAGCCAATACCATACATTCTACATCTTCTATCCACAAACTCAATTAGGGTAACCCCAGATCCTTTGTTAAATGATAACCCCTTTGGGAAATGGTCAGAAGCTATATCAACCATCACCACAACTGACGTTGTTAAACTTCATTCTCATTCTATGAGAACAATAACATCTAGCCAATACCAAATCATGGCCCTACAAATACTACACCAATCTTGCCTGACCCTCCTAGAGAGATACAAAATGGGCATATTACCCAACTCAACATGTCTGAGATGCTCCGGAAGAGATGCCACACTAATGCATTGTATATGGTCTTGCCCAGTTAATAATACACTCTGGTTAAACGTGTACAAATACTGGCAGTCATTAACCAAGCAAACATTTGAACCACACATAGAATGGGCCCTATTTAGCAAAGTTAGGGGGACACAACAAATATCTAAAGGCAATAGAGCATAAGCAGAAAGACTAGCTGCAGCAACAAGAAAAGCTATACTGCAAGAATGGCTTTCTCCCACTTCACCATCTATAAACCTGGTTATGAACAAGTTACATTTCCTATTTCATATGGATTGGCTGGAAGCTTCTATAAATAAAACTACCCAAACCGATTTTTTAACACCTGGAACTCTTACATCTTAAGCCTTCCATCTGATATCAGTCAACTTACAATATCTATTTTCCGATACACCCCATGGTATGATTTAGAATGCTTACTTGGCACCAACCCATTGGTCTTAGCAACAATGACTCCAGCATGACAAGACCACAGCTGCCTCCCAGGATTCAACCACCCCTGGGCGACTATGGATATCCCACGCTCGATACATCTAAGGGAAAAAAAGAAAAAGGGGCATGTTTAACTCTAATTAATCTTTTTGTTTGTTTTGTTTTTATTGGTTTAAAAAATAAGCACTTATTGATTTAGGTGTGGTGGTAGCTATAGAGATATGAATGTTACCACCTCATCTTAACAAATCTTACAGCTCACCCAACGTATCTCTCTATTGCAAACATTCATGCTTTAAGTACGTTTAAAGAAATGAAAATGTAAACATTCTTGTATAAATTAACACTTTATTGGGCAAATGTCAATATGCAATATTGAATAACAAAATTGTATTGTTACAAGTGTGAAATAGCTTGTTTATATATTCTGGATTTCCAAAAAACAACAACAACGTTTAAAAAAAAAAGGAGAACTAAATTTTTAATTACTGGGGGGGGGCATAATGTTAGGCACCCCCACTGATTAAATCTGATAACCTGGGCTGGTGTTCCTGTTTGCTAAAAAATGCACAGACCCAGGGTATTTCTGCAGAAGATTCTTATCGCTATCATCTTCATGTTTCTCCATCTTCTTTTTGTTTTGGTTCAGGTAGGCGCATGCACAGTAGATTGAAAGGCAAACTTAAAAAAGAAAAGCTGCATGTTTTTGCTTGAAGAAAAGAAGATAGAAGAGGAAGAAAGATTGTTCCCAAAGGACTTCTGCAGAAATACCCTGGGCCAGAGCCATTTTCCACTAGCAGGAGCACAAGTCCGGGGTATCAGGTAAGATATTATACCCCAGTGATGTGATATAAATTCTGCTATAAAGTTGAATTACACTTCAAGTACAATTATAGAATCTATTATGCAGAATGCTTGGGACCTTGGGTTTTCCAGATAAGGGGTCTATCCATATTATTGATCTCCATTTCTTAAGTCTGCTAAAAATAATTTAAATAAAAGCAATAAGGATGCATGCAGCTTAGCTGCCATCAAGTACAACGTACTGGAAATTATTTTAAAAATAAGACTTATTTGCTTAAAATGCACTCCATGGGGCATGCCTTTGCATAAGTCTGAGTTTTCTGGATAATAGGTTTCACCCGTTGCAAGTCAGCACATTCATTTTAATGTTTGACTTTTCCTTGCCTACTGGCAGAATTGTAGATGTGGAAAAGAAAATACTATAAGTTACCTTTAAATACAAGGATTCTACAATAGTTTAGCATTCAAGCTATTTTATACTTAATTTTAATTAAATATAGAAAGAAATGTAACAAAAGGGATTAAATGAAAACAGAAAAGAGAAAAAGATTGGCATAGCCCAATTTCAAGCTTTTCAATACGTGTAAATTAATCAGACAGCATTTAACCCCACTTGCATCAAGACCTGTTGTGTTGAGTCTTTTGTTTTATGCTAATGAAAAGAAAGGGTTGCTGATCCCCCACACTGTGCATCAGGTTGCCAGTATTTAATATTGCAAAATAATTAGGGGTTAGTACCATATTTGGAGAAAATTAAATATATAATTCAGAATCATTTATTTCCCTTTCCTCTTGTATGAAAACCGTTAAGACCTGTTCTGTGCAATGGGTGAAAAAAAATTTCTGCATAAAAATTTGTTGCACACTTTGTTATGGGTCAAAATAATTTTGTTGCCCATAGACTTCGAATACATTTCAGTGAATTTTCGACGATACGCAAATTTTTGGCGGAGCAAAACTGGTCAGATTCGCCTAGTGAACCAATAGCAATCCATTTTGCTGAAAAAATGTGTAATAACATTTATATGAATTTCCATATTTTTGTCAACAGCTCAGCATAATTTGTTTTCTGTAGTGAAGTGAAAATCACTGTTTGACAGGTCATGGTGTAAATCTTTTAAAATTAACATGTGCTGAGTACTTTGTTATAGACAGAGCATATATGGAAATACACAGCCATTGTGCAGGAATGCTGAAGGATTAGAAGGAAAGTGAAGAATAGGATAAGTGGAACGCGTGTAATGGGAAGAGTGTTACAGAAACATTAAAACATTATTTTGATGTATTTTCAAGAATATCTAGGACCTATATGTATCTTAGTCCTATAACTAAATGTCATCCCAGGTAACCTTTAAACTCAGCTATGATTATATAGAATAGAAGTTGGAATTCTCTTCCAATCCAGTTTTCTGGCTGCCCCCCCCCCCAGCCACTGCTCTGGCCCTTCATAGGGAGTTAGCTGCACAGTTGTGGAAGCACTGAGATAGGGTATGAAAGACAAAGGGAAGAATATAAAAGGGTCTGGGGATGAAAGGACAAAAGGAAAACTTTCTAGGAGGAGTTCAAGTAAATTGTAAGAGAATGTGGTTTATATAGAAGGGTAGAGCATAGAAAGTGGTAAGAATATATAACAAAAGGTTTCCTAGATGATGGAAAAAGTATGATGTATGACAGATGTACATAGAGTAATGGAACACTAAACAGGTACAGGATACAAAGGCATAGCATAGTAGGACAAGTGTTTGCAAGTACAAGACATGCGCACAAAAAGCAAAGAGGTACAAAACGAATCTTAAAGCATAGAAGAAAAAAAAAGAGGTGGGGTTCAAAAAAATTTCTGTAGGGAAAATGTTTATTTTGGCATTAGGGACATTTCTTAATGGTGTTGCCAAAATTGTGAAATTCCCTATAATTGTATGGCTACCTTGTACCTGTATGGGGTGTGTTCTGTGTCTTTTGCAATACATAGAAAGCAGCTTGCGCCTTCATAAGACTATGAGCCCTAAAGCTGGCCATAGACGCAAAGATTTTTCGTCCGGCGGAGATCGGTCATTTGGTCGATCGGACAGGTTAGAAAATTTCTGTCGGCTGCCGATAATATCTCTGCGTGTATTGCCGATCGTACGATTTTCAGTGGGAGACTGTCACTAGCTTTGGTTGGACATAGATATCGTACGATTGCTGTCAGGGACAGAACATTGCAGATCTGTTCTTTAACTAATCTGACTGGTAAGACTTTGATCTGAATGGTTAGTGGCGGGTCGGGAGATGGGAAAGTCCGATCGTACGATGATTCGTACAATCGGATCTTTGCATCTATGGCCAGCTTAAGGGTTGCAAGTTTGCCTTATCATCTGAACAGCTAAGAGGCTTGAGATCCTTAGTAAATTGTTCTACAGTACTAAGAAATGCAATGCACAGTAAATAACCACTCTTATTTCAAACATAATTCACCTTCTAAATCAATGCAACATTGTCTGTTTAAGAAATTATGTGGATTTGTGGGACTTTCCAAGTGGTATTCATTTATAGGCTAACGAAAAGACTAATAAATTATTATGCCGGTGCATGGCATGAATGCATTGCGTCCTCTAATGAATAATACAATTAAGAAAGACAACTATGTTTCCTAGCCAAAACCTTAAACATTCATTCAGATGGAGTCCCTACTCCCTTCTATTCTTCTTTCATGCTTTCCTAGGGAGTTACATTAGATGTAGCTGGAGAATTTATGGAAAATGCACAAGGTACAAAAAAATATAAAAACTGGTATGTATCCCACAGTTAACTTTTATTTTCCTATGGAATTAAACCGAGTAGTTCATGGGGAGTTAAGGTACCCAGCTGTGGAACAAGTACAAGTTTATGTAAATGACGAAATAGGCCCGTTATGCTTCACAAATCACTTATGCCAAGAAAACGTTCCTTCCTTTGTTCGTTATGTGTGTCAGCCTGTGATTGAGTGCCACCACTGCTGTTCAAAATGGCTTTTTAAAATTAAAGGAGCAGGTTTAAATATGTGTTAGAAATTCCTCCGCATTGTTTTCAAAGAAGAGAGTTAAAAAAATCTAAGTCGTTATAATAAAGCTTGCCAGCATGATGTGCTGCTAATCTTAAATGCATTGTGTGGGTATGTATTAGCTACACAGAATCTACATGATTTCATTTTTAACTAGTGACATATAGTACAGTACAGACTGAAAAGGGGTTGCAGAAAGGCAAGAAAAAGCTGTCTGTGCACATTGCAGGTTTGAATTGTAAAAACAGTACAGGTATCATGGTATGGAATTGCTGACAGCAGATAAAGACCATTCACACCATTATGCTTACCACTTTGCCAGAAAAAATTAGGTTAGCTAGATAGGGTTTCCAGTTGAAAGCTTGTTTGATAAACATCATACTGTAGCTTATATGTATCCTCCTTCTGTCAAGTGGTTTATATGAGATTCCCCCATATATCTACGTGTGTTTTGAGTTATGCAAGTGAATGATGCGTAAATGAGTGCAAAGTGTTATTATAAACATGCTGACAGTCTTTGTTTGGGGGGGTGATGCAGCATCAGGCCATTTTTCCATTATTAGCAACAAATCAGCAGTTAGTATTAACGGTTACAGAACCAGTACACAAACATCTTAAAGGTAGCCTTGGGGAAGTAATGGGGGAGCTAGTCTTAGTTAGTTTCATGGCAACTGTCCAGGCCGCATGTGGGGCAGCCATGCAGGGGGGTAGAGTGGGGTAATTTTGGTTTTCTGAAAATGTAATTGGCCAAAGCTTCCAGCGAGCTCACCAGTCTGGCTTGCAGAATCACATTTGGGTTATTTAGGTCTTGGGATAACCAGCAGTTGATATAGCTGATCTGGCCAGCTATGTAGTAATGATAGAAGTTGGGCAAGCCCAGACCCCCCTGCGTCTAGGTAGCCATTAATTTAGTCAAGGAAATTCTGGCACCTTTGTTGTTCCATAAGAAGGGTATTATCATAGCTTGTATAGCGTTACAGATTTTCTTGGGTATTATTATTAGGGAATTATGAAAAAGGTACAGGTTTTTGGTCAGGTATAACATTTTTACAATATTAATTCTCCCCCACAGTGTCAGAGGGAGTTTACCCTAGGCCTGTATTGCAGTAGCCAGGTGTTGGTTAATTGGGACTATGTTCTGAGGTATAAATTGGTCCGGATCTAAGTGCGGATCTAAGTGTACAGTAATCCCCCATGTATTTAAAGCTTGTCACCCATTTGAGGCATGGTTCTGCTGCTTGCTGAGGGTCTAGGTTAGGCTCCAAGGGAAATATCACTGACTTAGATCAGTTGATTCTGAGGCCAGCATATATTGTGAACTGGGCAAAGATATTTAACACCTCGGTCAAGGATGGGCCTGTATCTGCCAGATAGAGCAATACATCATCTGTGTATAGGGATATCCTCTCTTCTATCCAGCCGTACATCAGACCAGTTAAACCCCGTGACAAACGAAATTGTGTGGCCAGTGGCTCTATTGCTAAAGCACACAGGAGAGGCGACAGAGGACAGCCCTGCCACATCCCCCTGCCCAGTGGGAAGGTTGGCATAATGAAATAATTTACTAACACCTGCTATATAACAGCTTGATCCACAAATTGCTTTCCAAAGCCAAAGGATTCTAATACTGCCCATAAGTACGGCCAATGGACTGAATCAAAAGTTTTTTAGGAATCCAGGGAGACCACCACCCTGGATCATCATGTGGGACCTGTATGTTATGGTATAGCCTTCTCAAGTTGACATCTGTGGACCTCTTAGGCATAAATCCCGTTTGATCAGGATGAATCAACTGTGTAATGACCTGCTGCAATCTGACAGCTAGCACCTTTGCCAGAATTTTGGCGTCCACGTTCATCAGGGAAATAGGGCAGTATGAGCCACATTGCGCAGGATCCTTCCCCTCTTTGTGGATCAAGACTATTAGTGCATTGGTGAAGGAGGGTGGGAGTCTGTCACCAGTGCTAGGATTTCACTTATTGTGCCTGGTGCCTTTCCCCCTAGAGCTCGGTACCACTTAATGGGTAACCCATCTGGGCCTGGGGACTTGGCAGGGGCCATGGATGCAATTTGGCTATCTAGCATTGCTACATGAGAGGGTTGTAGCCTCGGCAGTGGGATAGTTTGCAAAAAGTCTATTAGCTGGGGGATGGTGTCGTTTGCCTGTGACCGATATAGGTTGGCGTAGTATTCAGCAAATACATCCTCTATGTTTTTTTGGGGTCTGTAACTTGTTCTCCAGTGTCAGATATTACCCTGTGCATGACTGTGTGTGGGGTGGTGAGTTTTGATAAGTATGCTAACATCCTTCCTGATTTGTCGCCCTGTTCAAAACCTCTCTGAGAGGCATACAGTAATTTCTTTTGGGTAATTTCTGTATTCAATTCAATTGGTCTGAGCCTGTACTAGGTTTTGGTGGGTTTCGGGGGAGGGAGCGTCTATATGTGCCTGTTCGGCCTCTTCCATGTTAGATTTTGCCTGTTTAACCTCACTTTGGCCCTTTCTCTCACCTTGCTTATTGACTGAATTAAAGCACCTCTAGACACTGCCTTAAAGGCATCCCATACCATAACAGGGGAGGTAGTGCCCTGGTTTTCTTACCAGCAGTGTTCGGCTGTTGTTTTTACCTTCTCTGCCACGTCTTTTTGGGCTAGCCACAAGGGGCTAAGCCTCCATCTTCTGATGCCAGTACAATCATAGGGCTGTACAGTAAGAATAAGCGGTGAATGGTCGGATATTGACCTCACTCCATTTTGGATATGAGTAATCTTAGTGGCCATTTCTGGGGATACTAGGGCCAGATCTATTCTAGATAGCGTCTGATGTGTGCTGGAATGGCAGGTGTAAACCCGTGCTCCTGGGTATCTAGCTCTCCACACATCCTGGAGTCCCATTGACTCGGCCAATAATTTTAATTTAGTGGGCTTGTGGTAAGCCGATTTGAACCTATCTAGTATGGGAGTCATTCCGCTATTAAAGTCTCCCACACAGCATTGTGGCACCGTTGGCAATGCAGCCACTTTTTGCATTATAGTGCCCAGTAGTTCAATGATGAATGGAGGGGGCACATAAATATTAATCAATATAAACTCAAAGGAGTACAGAGTGCAGTACATGACAATATATCTACCATAGTGGTCAGTATGTATTTGATGTAAAGCAAAATGGAGGCCTTTTTTGATGGATACTCCTCTCGCGTGGTAGTTCTGGGCTACCCAGGCTCTCTTTAGCGCCATAACTTTTTGGCCCATTAAATGGGTCTCTTGGAGACATACAATAGCAGGGGACCATTGCTTGAGTGCATTGAATAGGAGGGCCCTCTTGTTCTTGTTCATCATATTTTAGTGATGCATACTCGCAAACCCGTCTGGCAAAGACAACTCAACTGTAGGAGAAGCAGGCCCCTCTAATCTAGGCCCTTACTTGGTTATTGTCTTTCCAATCAGTCCATCGCATCCTGCGGAGTTGTAAAAACCCTGGTGTTGTTCCTGTCCACCACTCTGAGCTTTGCTGGGAAGACTGTCAAATATGCAATGCCTCTGTTTCGTAGTTTCTTTCTGATGTCCGCGTATTTAGCCCTTTGCCGTTGCATCTCCATGGTGTAGTCAGGGTAGAACGCAACCTTAGCATCGTCAATCGTTAGGTCCCCATTAGTGCGCATCAGCCGCAAGATGGAGTCACGGTCTCTATAGTTGAGGACCTTTGCAATCATGGTGCACGGTAGGGCTCCTGGGGAGGTTGGCATGCTGGGATATGATGAGCTTGTTCAATAAGAAACATTTGTGACAGCTGGTCTGCACCAAGATGGGTCTTGATGAGATTTTCCAGGTATGATTGAATTGTTGTGCCTCTGCCTCCCCTCCAGGTCGTCAGCTCGTGATTTACACCTTTTCAGCTGGTGCTGGAGTTCTGTAATAGTCTGTGGCACCTCCCTTGTAATGTCCTCTAGGTCCGATATTCTGCACTCTGTTCTCTCCCACAGGTTCTGCAGGTCTTGCTGAAGTAGCGCCACATCAATTTTCACCTCCTCCGCTCTTGTATCAATTTTACCCTCCACAGCCGTTCTTATGTCCCGGATTGCCTGTAGGACCTCCTGTAGAGTTGGTTCTGGCATTGGTGGAGAGGCTGGTGCACCAGGATCAGGAGGTTGTGGATGTGGCGGGTCCTGCCTGGTTAAACGGGCGCCATCTTGATTAGGATTCCACACGAATTTGTCCAACTTATTAATCGCTGCCTCCGCACCTTTCTTGTAGCCTCTCATCTGCCACTTGTTGTGGGTACTCAAATGTACCTTTTAGGGGTAATTTGTGTCTATGGGTTCCACAGGAATCCCTGTAACGGATCAACTGTACCGGAGCTCTGGAAAAGCTCATCGGTGGTTAGGCCATGCCCCCGGTGGGCAGCATTTTACTGCACAAAGGATGTTTCAGACATTGGCCTAATGGTCAATACCATATCAACATGATACAGTGATTTTTAGAACTGGCATTAAAAATTCTGCATCTGCTGACTGCACATGGCCATAGCAACTGGAAAGTAGGTTGATTATGATACTGTATTATTAGTTCCTTCTGTGTGTCCCCTTCTGTATAACCTTTGCTTAGTTAAAAGGGTCCAGTAGAAGTTTCTTTGCTAGATATCTGTCTACTTTTATTTAGAAAAAAAAGAACAATAATATTACTAAAATCTAATTTTAAGGAGAACTTCCTATGTAAATTAATCATAATTAAGAATTTGTAGGGAAACAAAGGAGCAACGTTACCAATTAGGCAATAAGCATTTTGTCAGGTAATGGGATGCACTTTTGCTAGCTGAAAAATAAAAGTCTGGCCCTTTTTGTTATTATTACTGTTATACTGTCAGTTTTAGGGGAATAATAGCAATTTGAATGCTCAAAAGAAGGGCAAGGTAAGACCCTTAGAGATACAAAGAGCAGACGAGTAAACACAACAACCGTAAACAATGCCAATTAAAATTCAGCAGCCAAAGGTAAAATACAGTCAGAACCAATCAAGAAAGCATTCAACAGTTACCAACATCATTACTTGTGCTCACTGATCAAGGAACAGAAAACCATGAAAACAAAGATACAGCAAGGAAAAAGCACAATTATTATTATCATTATATTAACTAACTATTTTATGAGGAATTATCATTATATTAACTAACTATTTTATAGAGATATGAGGAATTATTATCATTATATTAACTAACTATTTTATAGAGATATGAGGAGAACACATATACTAGGTGTCATTGTTCATAAAGCCAGAAACAAAGTAGAACAAATTTAATTAATAAATAGTGTTTTTATAATAATAATAAATTGCATTTTTGTTTACTGGTGGTCTGTAGCATTGGGTGAATTAAGTGGCCATACATTTGACAAAGCATAGGATTAGTCTAACATAAGTTTAACATAAAATACCCATTATATGTTACCCAGAATGTGAAAGGTTCATTCTATGCGTTTCCAGGTGAGCTGGTGACCTAATACATAGTAACATAGTAACATAGTAAGGTTGAAAAAAGACACATGTCCATCGAGTTCAACCTTTTTTTTTTTTATTAACTACCTATCTGCCAGTTGATCCAGAGGAGGGCAAAAAACCCATCTGAAGCCTCTCCAATTTGCCTTAGAGGGGGAAAAATTCCTTCCCCAAAATGGCAATCGGACTAGTTCCTGGATCAACTTGGACTATGAGCTATTTCCCATAACCCTATATTCCCTTACTTGCTAAAAAGCCAACCAACCCCTTCTTAAAGCTATCTAATGTATCAGCCTGTACAAGTGATTCAGGGAGAGAATTCCACATCTTCACAGCTCTCACTGTAAAAAACCCTTTCCGAATATTTAGGCGGAACCTCTTTTCTTCTAATCGGAATGGGTGACCTCGTGTAAGCTGGAAAGACCTACTGGTAAATAAAGCATTAGAGAGATTATTATATGATCCCCTTATATATTTATACATAGTCATCATATCACCCCTTAAGCGCCTCTTCTCCAGCGTGAACATCCCCAATTTGGCCAGTCTTTCCTCATAGCTAATATTTTCAATACCTTTTACCAGCTTAGTTGCCCTTCTCTGTACCCTCTCTAATACAATAATGTCCTGTTTGAGTGATGGAGACCAAAACTGTACGGCATATTCTAGATGGGGCCTTACAAGTGCTCTATACAGTGGAAGAATGGCCCCCTCCTCCCTTGACTCTATGCCCCTTTTAATACAGCTCAAGACCTTATTTGCCCTTGATGCTGCTGACTGGCATTGCTTGCTACAGCCAAGTTTATCATCTACAAGGACTCCAAGGTCCTTTTCCATAATGGATTTGCCTAGTGCAGTCCCATTAAGGGTATAAGTGGCTTGGATATTTTTACATCCCAGGTGCATGTCTTTACATTTATCAACATTGAATCTCATTTGCCACTTAGCTGCCCAGATTGCCAGTTTGTCAAGATCATGTTGCTAGGATGCCACATCCTGGATGGAATTAATTGGGCTGGATAATTTTGTGTCATCTGCAAACACTGATACATTACTTACAACACCCTCCCCTAAGTCATTAATGAACAAGTTAAATAAAAGTGGACCCAATACTGAGCCCTGGGGGACCCCACTAAGAACCTTACTCCAAGTAGAGAATGTCCCATTAACAACCACCCTCTGTACCCGATCCTGTAGCCAGTTTCCTATCCATGTGCAAACGACTTCATTAAGCCCAACAGACCTTAGTTTAGAAAGAGTCGTTTGTGGGGCACAGTATCAAACGCTTTGGCGAAATCCAAATAGATCACATCTACTGCCCCCCCACTATCCAGAATCTTACTTACCACATCATAAAATGCAATCAAATTCGTCTGACATGACCTATCCTTCATAAAGCCATGCTGATTGTTGCTCATAATGCCATTCATTAGGACAAAATTTTGAATGTGATCCCTTAACAAGCCTTCAAATAATTTGCCCACCACAGATGTCAAGCTTACTGGCCTATAATTGCCAGGCTGAGATTGTAATCCCTTTTTAAATATTGGAATAACATCAGCTTTTCTCCAATCCATAGGCACCATACCAGATGACAGTGAATCTGAGAAAATCAGAAATAAGGGCTGGTCTAAAACTGAACTAAGCTCTCTAATACATGTGACAAATAAGGTCTAGTTTTCCATTTTGGCCAATAAACATTCAAACAAAGGTATATAGGACATATTAGTACCTTTATGGGGCTACAAAGTTATACAGTTCAAAGGAATCAAGCTTCATCAAGAATCGGCTGTCTATAGGCAGCTATTTACTCTATCCATGCTATTAGGGGTCACATTAGAATTGCAGGTTGGGAAGATGATAAAGAGTGGAAGGTACCAACTGATCTGAAGAGATCCGACAAGGGGCAGGGTGCTAGGAGTTTGCCACTTTTAAAAAGGTAGCAGCAGCTTTAACAAATGTGATAAATGTCAATGGGGCTCATTTACCAACAGTTGGAAACTTTGCACCTGGCAATAACCCATAGCAACCAACCAATGATTAGCATGCTCAACTTGCTGCAAGTAGAACAATACAATCTAAGATCTGAAAAAGAAATTACATGTTGTTTCTGCTTACCGCTCCTTATATCTGTAAAAATAAGCTTTTTGTATTATCATTTGCTTATGCTGTCAAAAGTGTACCCTAAGTAAGTAATATTTGGCCATTATGTATATTAGGGTTATTGTTGGGCCAAACTGACCAGCTGCCCTATACAATCAGTAGATTGAACACAGACTAGAGGTAGGCAGAAGACACTTTAACAGGTACCCCCTATTGTTGCTCCCTGGGCAGGTGCCTCTTCTGCCTACCCCTAGTTCCGACCCTGATCAGGTCAATTCTGTGAGAAAGTTTGTGGTGAATTCTTCTCTATGACATAAAAAAGGCCTGTCCTATCTTTCTATAACTCTATATGATGCTACAGGCTTTTGTGTATGACACTATAATTTTATTAGTTATTAGATATTTGTGGAGTGCTAGCTGACTAAACCTCTTTTTGAAAGTGAAAAACTGCTGGAATTATAGAACTGAAACAAAAGTAGGCTACTCTCCTACCATTGCCCATCCATAATTTGCACATCATGTAGAGATTTACGGGCTGCATGGGGACCCCTTACTTCTTAAAGTTATACTTATAATATATGAATCAGTTGGGTCATAATGGTGATTGATGAAGTATGGGAGATCATTGGCTTGTGTTCACTAATTAATACCATATGTCTTAATGGCTTTCCAGTGGAGTGGTGTAAAGAAAGGGACGCCTGTTGCACCCAAAGTGGGAACGCCCACCACTTTCACCCTCTTCCTGCAAGCCAGTGCGCGTTCCTGGGTTTGATTTCTTAGTGTTACTGTCCAGTTCTTGATTGTGCCCCCTTCCTGGTTTACTATCGACTCGGCCTGTCCATGACCACGCTCCTATTCTCCGTTTTCAGAACATAATATGTTACACGTACGATTCCCTTGCTCGCCCAGAACTCTCTCCTATGTCCTCTCACGTTAAGACTAGGTGGCATCTGAGTAGCTGAGGGCTCCTCCCAAAGCAAAAGAATAGTTAGCCTTGACCAGGACCTTGGGGTCTGTTCTGGGTTTGGGATACCTAACGTCACAAGTGATAGTGAATATCTAGGGATGCTGAGTACCCAGAAGTCAATGTAAGACTTATATAGGAGAACTAAAACTTAACCAAAGAAGTAGGTTAGAAAAGTTATACATTATGTTTTGGCCTTCAGTACCAGCACAAGGGAACAACTTTAGCAGGGAAGATCTGTGCCTCCAAAGATACCCCAGTAGCTCCCCATCTTTTTTTCTGCTGATTCACTGCACATGCTCTGTGCTGCTGTCTTTTACTGAGCTTAGGGACTGACTCAAAATATACAGTACACATAGAATAGAAATGTCACAATATAAGACTGATTAGTAATTAATACAGATAATTACTACATGGCAGCACAGAAACCAGTGCAATTAGCATCAGAATTGAATACTCAGCCCTGTAGCATCAGCTGATATTACAGGCAAAATTTATTTTCTGCTTGATAATTTGCAGCAACCCCTAAGCTTAGAGCCCACTGAGCATGTGAGTGTCACAGACACTTTCCAAGATGGTGACCCTGTCACAAGTTTGAAGTCCTGGATCATTGCTGCTATTGAGATGCTGAAATTTTATGCTGGTGCAATAAGTTCAGTATAAAAACGATGGCATTTTAGCCATATTCATTTTTAGGGTTTAGTTCTTCTTTAATATTAAAATGATAGAAAACCCCAAACTGCAGTTCAAATATAGCTGTTAAATTTTATATGAAGTGTGTGCCCAATGATTGGGAGGAAGCATACATCTTTGCACCATGGATATCACTTTTTCCAACTGACTGTATCAGGTGTAAAAATATCAGGTGGTTTGACTTAATGAATTATAATAACCAAAGAATGATTGCGACAGAAGACGACACCCCCATCAGAAATGTTTTTTAAACATAGACAGTACTAGTCATATAGATAGAAGGATTTGTTAGAGTTCCTCTACAAATCAAACTCATCTACTAGGATGCAATAGTTAAACACTTATTTTGACTGCTCGCACCTTGGCCCTCCCAGGCACGTCATTAGCCTACTGTGCTATGTGTTTCTTGATCAAAGGTACAGTGGCTAATTCTGACCCAGCTCTCCTGAATTTTGAAACATGCAGTGGGTTAGTCACAAATATCTTCCCTATATTCCTTTCCTGACTGACTGTTCTATGGTTTCTACTTAGTATGGCACTGTCTGTAGTAAGTTATTTATGCCTAATTTCACTTGCCATTTAGAAGGTGTCAGTGCACAACCCGTGATCCTTTTTTCTTACCTACCAACTGGAAGGTCTGTAGTCCTATTAACAGGAACGCCCTGGTTTTGAACCAGGGACCTGTTACATAGGCACTGCTCTTCCTGCTTGAGCCACAGGAGGCAGTGTGGTGGTAGCCTGGCTCTGACAGGATGCCTTTTATTTTGTGTCAGTTTTCCCTAGTCCACGGCCTCTATCCGGCTGAGGGCAATTGCTTGTTTGAGGACTATTTAAGCCTGATTCCCTGATATCCCATTGGCGGAATATTGGCCTTACTGCTGACTCCAAGCCTTGTGACAATCTTTTTGGTTCTTGATCCTGTTTCTGGTAATCTTATCTTGTTCCTGCCTCGTCCCTGTCTCATTCCTATTCTGTTCCTGTCTGGTTCTTGTTCCTTTGATATTAATTTCCCAGTTTTGACCTTGGCTTGTTTATAGACTTTGCATGTACTCTCCTCGTCCTGACCTATGGCCTGTTGCCCATACTCTCTGTCTGCTGCCTGCCTTGACTTTTGGCCTGAACCTGGACTTGTTTTTTGCTGCCGTTATGTTTCTCTTCAGAGGTTTGTGCACTTTTTTAGTTATACTAAAAGTTATACAGCACATTGGCTCCGTCAATCCTTACACCTATTGATTTCCTCACTGTATTTTCAGTTTATCCACTAATTGTATGGAATAATATTTTGAGACATGTTTCTTTAAGAAAAAAGCTATTTCTAAGAACACAATTTTATCGTTATTATCAGATCTTTCCATAATATGGATCTTCATACCTTAAAGGTGAACTAAACCCCCAAACTAATGAAAACCCCCAGCACAGCGGAGCTCATGGGCATCATCTTCACCGCAAGGGAAGTCCCTTTGGTAATTTACGTGACTTTTGGGCACATGCACAGTTCCTCTGGACTGGAAAATTGCTACAACTGCACGAGCGCTGATACGCCGCTTACTTACTGAAGTTTTCCAAAGCGGTGAAGATGGCCCCCGTGAGCGCCGCTGTGCTGACTCTGCATCGAGGGGTAATTAAAGACTTAGGGGCATTTACAGGTATTAACACCCATGTGTGGGGAACAGGGAGGGGGAACTATGGAGGTTAGGGGTTTTCATTAGTTTGAGAATTTAGTTCTCCTTTAAGTCTACTAAAAATAGTTTGTTAAATAAACCCAATAGTCTTATTTTGCCTCCAATAAGGATTCATTAAATGTACAAGCTATTGTTTTATTATTACAGAGAGACTGAAATTAATTTTTAAAATTTTGAATTATTTTATAAAATGGAGTCTGGGTAACGAGTTTCTGGATAACTAATCCCATACCTGCATATATAATTTTCCTAGATCCATTTACCTTTGCTTATGCAAAAATCTCAAAGTTGCTGTATTAGTAAATGATTTGTAGGCATCTCACATTTGATGTTGCTTCCTAGAGGAATGTGGTGCTAATATGTACTCAAGTATCTTATGGGTTAATCAAAATATACCAGTGGCTTGGTTCCAGTTTGAGACTGACTGAATATACCAGATTTTCACAGATTTTATTATAATATAATTCAGATATGTTCCTTTTAAATATGTATTTAATTTTTCACATTTCTAATTAGTCCCAGCAAGCATCAAGAGTTTAGCAAACATCAAGAAAAACCAACGTGAATTTCCTTAATACGCACTGGTTTTGAGCCAAAAAAGCTCAGCAATTTGAGTAATTTTTACCAATCAGGCTTTTTTTTTACAAAGAAAAATGTTGGCACCTGAAAGTTTTTCTTCATAAGAAAAGTCTTTTTGGTTAAAATTACATAAATATTTTTCGGCTTAAAACCAACATATATTAATGAAATTCATGTTGGGTTTTCTTGAAGATTGCTCGAGCAATCATAAATGGGGCTCATAGTGTTTTCTCCACCAGAGTTTTTAGAAAATGCCAGTCCACTGCCATCCCCCTTTTGGCCCATGCACAGTTTAGACATCCAGTCACTCCAGCCTTTATACAGTAAATTACATTTTTGGCCAGCTAACTATATTGAAATCATTTTTATTTTGCACAGCCTATCAATTTACCCAATTATTAATTTTATACTAAACAATTCCTTTAAGTCTCACAAGGTACACGTTGTAGAAAGTGGTGCAAATGTTGGCACAGAATTACAACAGTAAATCTGCCATTGAAAAAATTACTTGCTCATGTTAGCACTTATCTATTCTTGCTTTGTGTGCCAATATGCCTGTTGCCCCTGCTTTTAATGCAAATTCCATCATTTATGGCACAGTTTATACAATCAAATTATTAAAAAAAAGTCCCAAACCAAATGTGTTCTCCAGTTCAATAGCAATGAAGGTTCTCTCCGACCTCCAATGTAATTCAGCAAATTCCAAAAGATGCTACCGATCGTACCTCAAAATAAGGAATAGATGGAGAAAAAACAAGAAAAAGCATATAGTGTAGCGTTCTTAAATAAGGTCTTGCTGTCATCACCCCTGACATGTTTCGCCAAATAGGCTTCCTCATAGAGCGATCGCGTGACGACAGCGGAAGTAATCATGCACATGCACAGCCAAGATACAGAGCACCCGCTCATAGGGGAAAAAGTGCCATAGAGGTCTTAAGACTACATGAAGCATTGGCCCTTAGGAGAAAGGACGTTGTGTGTTGATTTTAAAGGCGTTTTTTAAAAGAAAATTTTGAAGGACCTGAAAAGCATATGACAACCATGATATGTGAATTTTAATCCAATCGTCTGTGAATATAATCGACTAACAGAAACCACGTCTTAAACTGTGTCGGTACCCACCTACTTTCTAAAAACCTTTTTCTCGTCACTTAGCACAAGACCACTTTAACTTGATGGTGTTTTACGTATACATCAGAATAATCTCACTTACACAAATTTTTGAATCAGAATTAATACACTGATAGTGTGTGAATGTTATCACTTTAAGGCGAGACCTTATTTAAGAACGCTACACTATATGGTTTTTCTTGGGGTTTTTTTCTCCATCTATTCCTTATTTTGAGGTACGATCGGTAGCATCCTTTTGGAATTTACAGCTTATACAATGCCTACATGAATGGCACCAGATTTACCAAATACATTTAATATCCATTTAAGCTATACTGATGAATCAAGTGCAAGTGACATCGCACAGTTTTCTTGCATAAGTTGGTGCAACTCAAAGCACTGTGATCTAGGCTAAAAATATTATGAACCTATGTGAAAATCAAATGCATGCCTAGGTTCAGTCAGTGGTTCCCAGCTATTCTGTATCTGTAACAGGTGTCTAATGTTGTAATTCACTTATTTGTCTACCTTTGTGAAAGTCATGCTGCCTATGGTACATGCTTATATTATATTGTATTTAAAGCCGTGCCAGGCCAACTTACATATGCACCCTAGGCAGAGCACGCTCTGGCACGCCACTGCCCCATGCTCGAACGTATATTTCCATTCGCAAGTTTACCCTGTGTGTATCAGTGCCTTCCAGTGGCATAACAAAATATAACTGGGCGCCACAGCAAATTATTTTTCAGACCCCAAAACTTTCTAGAGGTTGACTTATTTTACCAGTATTTATTCAAAATTTCTATGAATTAGGGACTGATGGGGCCCCTATACCTCTTGGGCCCTCCTGCAGCCGCAGGGTCTGCTTCCTCTATAGTTACGCCCCTGGTGCCTTCCCTGCATTACTTTGCAAACCCTGCTTATGATTTAGTAAAATATTTCTGTTTGCCAAGTATTTATCTTGCCTGTTTCTCACTCAGTTTCCTCATGTGTCCTTACTCCAGATACAGTGGCCTATTGTTCATGATATTAATAGAAGGATGAAAAAAGACCTTCAATTTTGCCATACACCACCTCTGAATAGGCAAACACTTTTAGGAGAGAAAAATGTGAGGAAAATTGTAAAATGCTTTAATACACAGTATGAAAAATAACACTACTATGGCTTTTTTTAAATAGGATGCAAGAATAAAATGCAATATACTTTGACTTTTCAAGGATCAAAAAAAAGAGAATTTTCTTTTCATAAATTCCCATTTATGGGGTAGTTCACCTTTAAATGTACTTTTAGTTTGTTATAGAATGGCTAATTCTTAACAACTTTTCCATTGGGCTTCTTTTTTTTTTATATGTTTTTTAATTATTTGCCTTCATCTTTTCAGACTCTTTCCAGCTTTCGAATGGGGGTCACTGACCCCATCTAAGAAACAAATGCTACGTAAAGCTGTAAATGTATTGTTATTGCTAAGTTTTATTATTCATATTTCTGTTCTATTCATTCTATTCTCAAGCCACTGTAACAATATTTACAATCACATAAGGATGTTGTAAATAAATGTAAGTTTATGGCTGCCATGCAAGTTCCACCCTACAAAGCACATTGATCTGCGATGAAATGTCCTAATTGTAGCGCATAACGCTATATGATGATTTAGATCAACAACCTCATTATGGCCAAAGAATAAACATGCTGGTGTATGGTGGTGCTTAGCCAGTCATTTCCTTTGCTTCCTTCTATGACCCTTTTCATTGCATTGGCAGGAGATTAATAGACAGTTCACATCTGTGAACTGAGCCCAAAGCACTCTCAAATGTTAGGGACCTGCCAGTAAATTAGAAAATCTATATAGGCATGCAATAAAAGGTGCAAAGTTTGTCCTATTATAGTAACCCATAGCAAACAATCAGTTTATGCTTTCAAACAGGCAACCAATTAATGAATGCTACCTGCTGAATGGTAACTCATGATACCTAGAAGAATATATATATATATTTACAGGAAAATATATACAAGGGGATCAGCACCTGTGGCAACAGAAATTAGGAACCAACATAGCGTAATATGTTCACTCAAAAAGAGGGGTATCACCAAGTGCTTTAACTGACTTATTTCAGAAGTGCTCCCCTTTCTCTATTAAACATCTAGTTAGAGAAGAAAAATACTCTAGGGGTACAGGTAAAGAGTAAGGTTTGTTCTCCAGTGCAGCAATTGATTGCGTGTTTCAAATCTGGAACACCTCCACCATTTAGGTAAATTGCCTACTTACAAACCACTCTTGTGGTATAGCGTGTCTATTAAATCCTCTTATGCGATCCTTGTCAGACCTTGCACTCTCTGCAAACTCCAGCGCAGGAATGGAAACCGGAAATAGTGTAATACCGTTTTATTTAAAATGACTTCTTAAAAACAACAATAAATGCACTCACATTTCTTTCCCTTAAAGGAAAACTATACCCCCAAAATGAACACTTAAGCAACAGATAGTTCATATCATATTACGTGGCATATTAAAGAATCTTACCAAACTGGAATATATATTTAAGTAAATATTGCCCTTTTACATCTCTTGCCTTGAACCACCATTTCATGATGGTATCTGTGCTGCCTCAGAGATCACCTGACCAGAAATACTACAACTCTAACTGTAACAGGAAGAAGTGTGGAAGCAAAAGACACAACTCTGTCTGTTAATTGGCTCATGTGACCTAACATGTATGGTTTGTTGGTATGTTTGTGAGTACAGTGAATCCTACGATCCCAAGAGGCGGCCCTTATTTTTTAAAATGGCAATTTTCTATTTATGATTACCCAATGGCACATACTACTAGAAAAGTATATTATTATGAAAATGGTTTGTTTACATGAAGCATGATTTTACATATGAGCTGTTTTATGCAATATCTTTTTATAGAGACCTACATTGTTTGGGGGGTATAGTTTTCCTTTAATGTAATCTCATCCAGTCCAATTTTTGTAGCTACAAAGTCCCAGAGGATAGTGTTGCCGGCCGGATTCGGACCTCCTCGTGGTGCTTGTAATGGACCGATGTGCGTTCACCTAACGTGTTTCGCTGTTGCTCACAGCTTCATTAGAGGCATAATTTTTAATGTTTTTAAGAAGTCATTTTAAATAAAATGGTATTACACTATTTCCGGTTTCCATCCCTGCTCTGGAGTTTGCAGAGAGTGCGAGGTCTAACAAGGATCACATAAGAGGATTTAATAGACACGCTATACCACAAGAGTGGTTTGTAAGTAGGCAATTTACCTAAATGGTGGAGGTGTTCCAGATTTGAAACACGCAATCAATTGCTGCACTGGAGAACAAACCTTAGTCTTTACCTGTACCCCTAGAGTATTTTTCTTCTTTAACTAGATGTTTAATAGAGAAAGGGGAGCACTTCTGAAATAAGTCAGTTAAAGCACTTGGTGATACCCCTCTTTTTGAGTGAACGTATTACGCTATGTTGGTTCCTAATTTCTGTTGCCACGGGCGCTGATCCCCTTGTATATATTTTCCTTGAAATATATATATTCGTATGGATTTTTTTTCTACAGCTGAGAGACTGTGAGGTGATCGACAACGAATAACTTAAAGGACTGACATTTTAACTAATTGCAAACTTAAAGCAATTCATTTGTTACTGTGTTATAAACTCACGATACCTGTAGTAAAAGGCTGAAACAACTGTGACTACAGAGACCACTTGTAAGTCTTTCTTTGTCATGTCTTGCTGAGTTTTGCCAAGTGAAACGAAGTTGGTTTGTTTAGTTTTAAATTTTTTTAGATTAATAGCATCATTAAATTTTGTAAGAGATTAACTTTTCCGCCTTTTCCATTCAACACGCCTCAGTCAAAGGCTGCTCTGCCACAGACCTGATGGATTGATATGCATGCAGAATTTCAATTGGGCACCAGCAAACTTCAAAACATTTGTGTCATTAATTAAGTCAATAGAATTTGATATGGAGGCAAAAATGCTCATATGAGAACTCATAAATATTTAAATCCACATTTCTCTGGATCATTATGAAGTACATGAAAAAGGCAGATGGCACGTCATATTTTGCTATAACCAAAGCATATTTGGATTAGGGTCTGGTACAGAACACTGAAGGCACCACAAAATTTTTGCAGGTTATTTGCATTTTTTAAAATACAAAAAAAATACAAACTGCATCAATTCAGTTCAGTTTAAATACTTTTTAAGAAAATCTTCTTTTTTTTAATTTTATTTATGATGTAATTGTATTTCAAGGATTTATGCAGCCTCTTTAGTGCATTAGCAATTTAGTCAATTTAGTTTAGGCACAACATCTCTGATATACAAAGAAGCTGCACTGAAATGCATGTAATAGTACAGAATTTGCTTCAGTTTCATTATAAAGCATATACCATAGCAAAATTAAAGCAGCAATAAATATTGAGCCCCATTTATAGAACAGTTTGCATGCCTAAAGTATTATTAGGAAAAAAAGGCTCTCTGTTATTTTATAACCATTTTTCATGGCAGTAACCAGGGTTTTATATTTATTTATATATAATGTACTTTTACCCTGCACTGGTAAAAATTATACATTTGCTTCAGAAGCATTACTTGTAGTTTATATAAATAAGCCATATAAAAGTGTAGCCATGCAGTGGAATAACTAATGGGAGGTGCAGTTATTGCGATTGCACCTGGATAAAGTATATCACGGGCAGCAGGGCAGGGGAATTGTGATTATCTATGTTAGGGTAATTAGCGAGCTTAGCACTGTGATTGCCAAACTTCTTTACTTAATTTTTCAGGATTCATTGAGATCTGGCATAGTGCCGAGAGACTGGCGAATTGTTAATGTGGTGCCTCTATTCAAAAAAGGTTCCCGTTCTCAGCCTCAAAACTATAGGCCGGTTAGTCTGACGTCAGTGGTAGGAAAGTTTTTCGAAGGGTTAATAAAGGATAAGATACTGGACTTCATAGCAAATCATAATACTATGAGTTTGTACCAGCATGGTTTTATGCGTAATACATCTTGCCAGACTAACTTAATTTCTTTTTATGAGAATGTAAGTAGACACCTCGATTCTGGGATGGCAGTGGATGTGATTTACTTAGACTTTGCTAAAGCATTTGATACAGTGCCCCACAAAAGGTTACTGGTTAAATTAAGGAATGTTGGTCTGGAACATAGTATTTGTACCTGGATAGAGAACTGGCTAAAAGATAGACTACAAAGAGTGGTGGTAAATGGAACATATTCTAATTGGATCAGTGTTGTTAGTGGAGTACCGCAGGGCTCTGTACTAGGTCCCTTGCTTTTCAACTTGTTTATTAATGACCTGGAGGTGGGCATTGAAAGTACTGTTTCTATTTTTGCAGATGATATTAAATTTTGCAGAACTATAGGTTCCATGCAGGATGCTGCCACTTTGCAGAGTGATTTGTCTAAACTGGAAAACTGGGCAGCAAACTGGAAAATAAGGTTCAATGTTGATAAATGCAAGGTTATGCCCTTTGGCAAAAATAATATAAATGCAAGTTATACACTAAATGGCAGTGTGTTGGGAGTTTCCTTAAATAAGAAGGATCTAGGGGTCTTTGTAGATAACACGTTGTCTAATTCTGGGCAGTGTCATTCTGTGGCTACTAAAGCAAATAAAGTTCTGTCTTGCATAAAAAAGGGCATTAACTCAAGGGATGAAAACATAATTATGCCTCTTTATAGGTCCCTGGTAAGGCCTCATCTGGAGTATGCAGTGCAGTATAGGACTCCAGTCCTTAAGAGGGATATAAATGAGCTGGAGAGAGTGCAGAGACGTGCAACTAAATTGGTTAGAGGGACGGAATTATGAGGGTAGACTGTCAAGGTTGGGGTTGTTTTCTCTTTCATTTGAAGCAACGTAGGGGGTTCTTCACAGTCAGGACAGTGAGGTTGTGGAATGCACTGCTGGGTGATGTTGTGATGGCTGATTCAGTTAATGCCTTTAAGAATGGCTTGGATTATTTTTTGGACAGACATAATATCAAAGGCTATTGTGATACTAAACTCTATAGTTAGTATTGGTATGGGTATATAGACTTTAATTAAAATTAGGGAGGGGTGTGTGTATGGATGCTGGGTTTTCATTTGGAGGGGTTGAACTTGATGGACTTTGTCTTTTTTCAACCCAATTTAACTAACTATGTAACTAACTATGTATAGTTTTATACAAATATAGGCACTGTACAGCAGAACAATACATTAGTAGAACAAATAGAACAAAACAGAACAAAGTAGAAGAAACAATTACAATAATAAATGCAAATAAATACAAAGAACAGTTGCATTACAGATTAAGAGCTAAGTGTCAAAGAGACAAGAGGAATGAGGCCTCTGTCCTATAGAGCTTACAATCTAAATCAGTCTGTACTTTTATAGTTCACCATGTAGTCCCTCTATGTACCCAGTTGCACGTAATGTGATTGTTGTTTCCTGTTCTCATTTTCTGATTTAAAGTTTAGTGTTAGTGAATTGATGTTTACTCATGGTATATCCCTTGCAACCCATTAGGTGGCGAAGTTTCCAGTTTCACAACAATTCTGCTGGAGAGGTCACAGATCTGCCGGATCATTAGCCTAGTTGGTTTACTGTGTATGCTGGAGTGTAATCCTTTCCTAACAAAATGTCAGGACAGTGGCATAACTCAAGAAAGACGAAAGGCTGGCTCAAACGTTCCAAGTAAACAGTTCGCATAGCTGTAGTAATTCCAGGAGTCTGTGTAACCCCAAAAGTAATCACGAAGTAGATAGGAATTGGAATAAACAGCTTTCAGGCAGTAATTTTCAAACTGCAAATTTCTTTTTAGTTTAGCAGTGTAAAACACTACGGGGCAAATTCACTATAGGACGAAGCACCTAACGCTAGTGTTAACTAACTAACGGACGCTGACGTAAATTCGCTAGTGTTACTTCGCACCCTTACGCCTGGCGAATTTGCGCAATGGACGTAACTACGCAAATTCACTGACGCGTACATTTTTTCTGAACGCTACTTTTTACGCCAGACTTCCTTCGCCACCAGGTGAAGTGCAATAGAGTAGATAGGGATTGCTTCAAAAAAAGTTAAAAAATTTTCTAAGTCCCAAAAAACGCTGGCATTTCTTCTTTTTTTATGAGTGATAGGCTGAAAAAGAGCGAAAAATTTTTTGGGGCTCCCCTCCTTACCCCCTACATTTGCTAACTCATGGCACCTTAACTATACAGTGGGCACATGTGTAGGGCAAAATAAAAATTTTATTTGCTGTTTTGAAGGTTTCCCAGGCTTGTGTAGTGATGCTACATATACCTCCATTGTAACTTCAATTTGGCGCCGTATGTAAATTAAGCATCGCTAGCGTAACTTCGCTGTGCTTGGCGAATTAACGCTAGTGCAACTTTCGCAACCTTATACTTTGCCTGAGCACAACTTTTAGTGAATTTGATTAGCGCTGGCGAAAATACGCCTGGCGAAGTGCGGCGAAGTACAGGATCAGGATCATTATGGATTACTTACAGTAAATGACAGGGTTTGTTACAGTATGGTTAAAAAATGGGGATTTTGAATTCCAATGAGATTGAGTATATATGGAACAAATATCCAATTTTTCATACCCTCCCCAAGGTACTGCCCAATAAATATATTGCAATATATGGACAAACAATCCCTGTTGATTAAAGGGTAAGGCATTTTTTAGTAGCTGGATGTCTCAGTGTCTTAAATATATTGATAATGGGTTGAGTGCAGAGAACCTTTTGTATTTGTCTATATGTCACAGCCTCATTGCACCTCCCCCCCTGCCTAATGGTTTTAAAAATTAGTGGTGAGCACATCTGTCCCTTGTCTGCCCAAAGGCAGGCCTATAGTGGCTGGAATGGGTTCCTTGAATACAGACCTGGATTTGTGGAAAGGCCACCAAGGCCCGGGCCTAGGGCGGCATGCTGCCCAACCACACCCATATTGGTTCAAAAACACTGGGGATGTGCAGGAGATACAATCTGGCGCAACTATGAATCTTAGTGAATTTACCCCTACATGTTTCGGGTAAAACCCTTTTTCAAGTGAAAAGTGTTTTACACGAAACATGTAGTGTTTTACACTGCTAAAATAAAAAGAAATTTGCAGTTTGAAAATTACAGTCCGATTCCTATCTACTTCAGTGGCATAACTAGATGTTATTGGGCAAGGAATGTGAAGAAGAAGCAGGGCCAACCAGCACGTACCACACGTGCCATACCGATCCCTAAAGCTGGGGGTCTGGGGCTGGTGCACCCAGACCACACTTACTACTTGGTGAGTCATTTACAATTTATTCTGGAGCACCATGTTTTCCCCATTATTGAAATAGATGTTATTGGGTCCCACAGTAAAATTCATTTTAGGAAAATATAATATATAAATATCCAGAAGTTATCCTGTTTTACCAATATATATTTAAATGGCTCATTAATTAGGGCCTTATTGGGCCCCTTTACCCCTTGCCCCACCCCCACACACAGCTGCAGGGTCTGATTCCTCTGTAGTTACGCCAATGTGTCAGGATTGGGCTGCACTTGGGATACATTACAGATTTACCACATTCTATTGATGGCATCATTTAATAAATTATATCACTTTAAAATTCCTCCAACCCAAGGAAAAAAAAACATGAAATATGTGCTTATAATTTTGCTTATATCAGCAGTGTGTTCCAGCTGGTTGAATAGGTCTTGTAGCCCATCCTTGAAAATATGTGATTAGCACGGCTTAAACCAGCAAGATCACAAATCTGTGTGTGCACCTTCCCTAGCAACAATATTTCTAGCTTGTATAGATATATATCCTGCTGGAACTTGGCTTTTAGCGGAGCATAAATAAAACACATGATCACCTAGGTTTTTTTTTTTAAATCATTTGTTGAGCCAAGTCTGACTTTTAAAGATAATGTTTCATTGCCTAAGTAACCTTCATAAAAAGTAGCCCCCAAAGTGGCAGATAATCTAGAGTACACAAAATGCATTATGGGTTTTCAAGGTATTATGAAGCAGAGATAAAAAGAACTAGTTGCTGTATAAGAATGCAAAATAACAGTCTCCAAAGGTCAGTCTATCTTTACAAGTTTTCCACCTCTCCCTTTTTTGTGGTCTAAAGTACTTTACATAATGCTTTATCTATACGTGTTTTCAGTTCTCTATTCAATTTCTCTTTTAATATATATATATTATAATTTCATGCCCTTGATCAATGCATCTGACCATGATTGTTTCTAGAGAGGAACTTAATGTACAGTCCTTGGATTAGATAAAGCTAAAGCCGCAGTTCATTCAAGCATATAACTAATAACCCTTGCATTGAAAAGATAATGTACAGCAGGAAGCATAACAAACATAAGAGACAATTATACTTCCAGACAAGCAATCAATCGTGATGTATTTTTTGCAAGCATACTCAAGTGCTATGTTTGTATTGGGGGGTGTAGGAATGGAAAGGTTTACTTAATATTACCTGGGGTATGCAGTTATCATTACAAATGCACTGCATTTCCTGTATCTGTCTAAAGTAGGGGGAGACCACAGTGAAAAATAATAAACAAAAATATACAAATGGAAAAAAAGACCCTGCTGAAATGAGCTAAAAGGACTAAAATGAAATACACAAAATGCTCGTAGATTATCCGTACTATTTACAGACCCAGTTTCGGTATTGCATTTGCATATTAATGGAGATTAGCAGCCCATTGTTAGTGTACAAACACCAGTATCGGTTACCCCCTACATTAACAATAAGCAACAACACAAGCATTTTTTCAACAATTTAAAGATTATTCAAATGGAAATGAATTGGTTTTCTAGCTGCCTACACCATTTTTATACCTTAAATGTAGCTTTTTGTCCTTTTCAAGTAGGCAGTAAAAACAGTGAATGCATTTGTTAATACTGAATCTTTTATGTGAGAAAATATCACAAATCGTCATGTTGTCAGTTATATCTCATGAAACAACCAAGGTAGAAGACAGTTGATAAATCAACAGCTACTGTAAATATCACAGCATGGCTATGGCAATAAAATGTTTTGATCACCCCTTTCATTCACAACATTTCCATACATTTATCTGGGCATATTATAAAAAATGAGATTTGCATGTAAGAATTTAGTATTTTGGGAAAAACATATTTTGTATGACTCGTCCAAAAGGCATGACATCTCACATATGCAGGTGTAGGGATCTGGTAAATTAGCCACCCTAATTAATATTGGCAGGCAAATCTCCAGTATTATAGACGCCTAAATGTGTCCTAACGGGGGACCTATTTCATTATTCTGCCCAAAGCTATGCCCCTTGGTGCCAAACAATGACAAGTAGATGTCACTGTGCTATAGTATAAAGGTCTGGGTAACCATGTGCTCAGAATCCATTGCTTTACCAAGCAGGCAGGAAGGGAACAGGTATTGGGTAGATTGGGCCTAGTAAAGGATAAGTTATACTTTGTAATGGATCACTCTAGGAGTGATAGACAGGTTGTTTAGCTGAGCAGCTTAAGGCTCCGACAAGGAGAGCCAGAGGGATTAAGATCCTGTGTTCTAATTGCCCAGAAGTAGGGACTAAGTGTATAGACTTAGGGATGTAGAGATTCCCCTGGGTTCCACTTAGGGAAAAGGCTGAAAGCTGGGTGTAACTTCATTTGCTGTTGTGCATGTTCCCTTGCCTGCAGGAACTGAGCTGTTCATTGCTGCTTGTGATTATATGCTATCCTCTGTTGCTCTATGTTCCTGTTGATTTCTATGAGCTTCTATGTGGATGAAGTTGTTGAATAAATATATATATATATATATATATATATATCTCAAAATCAGAATAAGCTCTTAGTAGAGCCAGTGGCACTCAATTTAGTATAGCGCTACACAGGTAAACAAGGTTTTCATGCCTATAGATCATACTGAACACCACTTGAGTGCAGAGTGCGGAGTGAGGATCAGCCTTAAAATGAGAGGCATTTTTGGGCTGACCTCTATTCTGCTCTGTCTACCTGCACGCAAGCTGCACTCTTCAGTGTAGATAAAAGGAGCTGGGAAAGGGAGCAGATTTGCTTTTCTCAGCCTGCAGAAAAAATACAGGCTGAGAGCAGTCAAGCCAACGCTCCCTGTTGTCAGGGCCTCACGCCCCAATAACGGAGAAGTCCAGACCAAGGAGGAAGCACTAGGTACAAAGTCCAATTCTTGGTTGCCAGGGTAAAGAAGGTAGTGGTCGAGGTCTAGGCAGACGGTTCAAGGCAAGCAACAATCGGTTGTGATCAGGTACAAGGCAGTATGTCAAAAGTCCAAGAGTCCAAGAATCAGGAAATAAAGTATTATAAATGGGCCCCGCCATCTTGGATGCGAAACAGAGCTCTCTGCAATGGAGAACTACTGACACCTGTGCCTGCAGCGTTAGTGTTCATGCAGAAAACACTTCTGTTTGCTAAGTGCTATCTCCAAACACAGGCAGCACTGTATTCACAGGGGTGGCAGCAAAGACCTGTTGAAGTTCACCTAGGGTTGAAGGCAGGGTGCAAAGTGCAAAAACACAATGCATTGCAACCATTTTTGCACTTTGTATCCTGCCTTTTATATTGTAGATGGCTCCTACATTTTCTTACTCAGCAGTTGCATTTTGAATCCTTTACTCACCTGGGATAAGAGGTAAGAAGAGGGTCTAAACGCTCAGAAGAATGTAGAATCTATCGCAATCAATGAAGGGGAAAAGTCCACTTATAATAAAGAGGTCTAATAGATGACAATCTTTATGAGCAGTGGTATATCTACAGTACCTATACAGTAGACCTGGGAGGGGGGCATGGTAACCCCTCCCAAACTTTTTTTACGTTTAAAATAGCTGTATGGTGGTGTGGTGCAAGTGAGTTGGGAGTGGGGGCCAGGGGAAGAGGGACTGTTTGCACCAGGGACTTTTTGATGCTTCCAAGTTATGCAACTGTTTATGGAATGGAATTTTGTATCAGTCAAATGCACCCCTGTGTTTTGTGCTGCTAAATCTGGAATGAAGTTGACATCTTCTTGAATGAAGTTGGCAGATTGAGATTACTTTATTGATTACTAGCATCAGTGTAAAATGTTTAATCTTTTATTACATTGCCCTGATACCTGGTAAAGAGTCTTAAAATGAAGTTGTATGCTAATAAGATGCCCATCTGAGCATCATCGGGTCCATGGTGATGATGTTGCCTTTATAGGAAGGAGACAGAATACCTCGACACATCAAGTTTCTGCAACCCCATCAGCCTGTGCTTAGGAGCCTCAAGTTTCTTGCAGATGAGCAAAGTAACCTAAAGTCACCTACAAACTACAATTAACCTTAAGAATTGTGACTATATCATAGAATGATGCCTATGTGGTCTACTTTTTAAATTCTTGGTTTGAAACTTTAAACATTAAAGTGAACAAAAACCTCTACGTTTGTTATAGACTGAGTATAAAAAGGATTGCCTTTGAACTTTTGTCCATAGCAGAAGTCATGTCTATGATTAAAGATAAAAAGTGCATAATCCTTAAAATATGCAAATCCAAATAAGGTCTTAAATTCCCAGACAGCTTCCTTTAAGTCTTACTTTGAGCTTTATATTGAGTTGTGTAAGAAATAAAAGAAGTCCTCTGGTTAGAAATACTTGGGGAAAACACATACAAAATCCTTTGTTTTATAAAGCGTCCTCCAAGGAAGGATTTAGATTAGAGTATTACCTCTTTCTTTGAAAGGAGCTTGTTTTGCCCTTTTTAGTTTGCCAATTAGTATAAATATTGTTTATTTCAAGTTGAAAATTATATAAGACATTTCTCTTGAGAAATCACCGCTATCACTGAAGTAGAAATCTGTCTGCATTATTCAGCTACATTTGATTCACCGCTGTAATAGCATTTAATCCTATACTTTAATCCTATACTATCTAGTGTAAACTCCATGTAACTCCATTAAACTCATCCCTTGAGCAACAACCATATTGCATATGAAAATACGGATGGATGGAGCATTTTTCACATGTCTCATACTCAGTGCTCCAGGTCTCAATAGCCATGTTTTGAGGTCTTTTGGAAGCTGTTAGTGTTACTGAACTCAGGAAGCAACCATAATGTCCCACTTTTGAGTATAAAGGAAAAGGCAAGCACAGTGGGACGTCACTTCGTAGGGTAAAATTTCAACTTTATTTCAAATACATTAAAACCTGAATGTCCTGACGCGTTTCGTATCTAAGCGATACGTAGTCATAATGCCATAATGTCCCACTGCCTGCCCAGACCCCTCATTTACTTCTCAGGAAGGGCTGGGTGGTACAGGAAGGCTTTCTCACTTAAGAAAAGTGTATAAAAATCTCCTACAGTGCTCATAAAGCTTCTTAAAGTGTGTAACTGCTTGGAGGCTCAGGTGCTATAGGGCATCCAGTGGGGCACTAAATCATAAGGAGTTTTTGTATACAGTATGCTTATGAAACACATCTTATTCCTAAAGTTTATGGGGTCCCTAAAATGATGTTTCTGTGGGGTCCAGTAACGTTTAGTTAGCACCAAACCAGGCCTGATCCGCCCGTCGGGACATGTGTATGCTAGATCTCCTGCCTGCCCCGTTCTCAGCCCGCGATGTGTAGTGGCAGTAGGTGGGGGAGTGGCTGGTTGGTGCCTATAGAACAGAATAATGTTTGACTGCTCTAAACAAACAAATGCATTCTGCTGAATGGATCCTTTCATCTAAATGGGTCAGTTCCTTAGAACACTTTCCTCGTTGTTAGAGAAAATATCTCTAGTGTAGCCTCCTTCCTAAGTCAGGACTCCAGAAGGCTTTATATCACTGACTGCTGCCCAGCGAATGTGACTTTCCTTTAATAAAACTGCCCCAGGGTTTATTATGTGACAGAGGTTATTTCTGAACAACGGGCAAATTTGGGCAGTAACGCATAACAACCAACCAAGGATTCGCCTTTTCAACTTTGGGTAGAAAAAACAAACATTTGATTGGAAGAAATGCGTTTCTGCTCAGATGCAATTTTGTCCAGAGTTCATAAATGAGTAGGCTTTTCCCTTAAACCTTATCAATTTGTTCATTGTTTACTAAACTCTGTAAAACCCCATGAGTGTTCCACTGCTTACTGTTAATTAATAGCAGTTCTACATTCTTGCTTGATACAGTCATTTCTCTCAGGCACTTCTGCAACCTCAGAATGTTACATCTGTTTGCAGGAATGCACCACCTTTTATCTGCTGTGCAGCTACTACTGAAGGAACATGCCATATGCCATATACAGTAACTTCTCTGTGAGTTTATGTGTTTTTCCTTCCCTTAGTCATTTCATACAGTCTGAACTCTGCAAATGTTGTTGGCTAATAATAATAATAATTATTATTATTATTATTATTATTATTGCTGCTGTTGTGATTTTGCCTTCAGTACCAGCACAATAGTCAAATATTGTCCTTGCCCACAAGCAAAATATGTTTTAGGATTCTAACAATTATTAGGGGCTGGGGTTTTAGTTTTTCTGTCAAATGATTAAGCCATAAACCCAAAGCCTTTATTAATGCATGCCTTATAATTCTCCACTTGCAAGCTCATAGTCATTGTTTTTAATGAGGCTAGCTACCTGGATGCTGGAGATAAACAGAGCAATTTATTCCTAGACCACGAATGTCACAGAAAACACGTGAAAATCCCATTATAGCACATCAAAAATAAAAAAATATATATGACACACTGCCTCATAAAGTAAAAACCACTGTTTATTGAAACATTAAAAAACACGTGTGGCTGCTGTGGAATGGACGCTTCACGTGTTTCAGGAACACCACTTAAAGGGATTGTTCACCTTTGAGATATGTTTTAGAATGACGGGGAGAGTGATTTTCTGAGAAAATTTGCAATTTGTTTTCATTTTTTATTATTGAAGGTTTTTGAGTTATTTGGCTTTTTATTCAGCAACTCTTCAATTTGCATCTGAACCAACCTGGTAACTAGGGTCCAAATTACCCTAGCAACCATGCATTGATTTGAATAACAGACTGGGATATGAATAGGAGAGACCCGAATAGAAGGATCAGTAATAAAAAGTAACAATAACAATACATTTGTAGCCTTACAGAGTATTTGGGGGTTTTTTTAGAACGGAGTCAGCTTTTTTTTAGAACGGAGAAAAGCTGCAAAGAGTCAGAAGAAAAAGGGCAAATAACTATAAAAAATGAAAACCAATTGAAAAGTTGCTTAGAATTGGCCGTTCTATAACATAAAAAAGTGAACCACCCCTTTAATCATATGCTATGATGAAGCTGACAGGTTTATAAAGTCTCCAAACCCTAAGGAAAAAACAGAAAGTGCATAGTGCTTTTACTACAAAGTGCATGTTTTATTCTAGATAGGTAAACTATAAATCCCTCTCAGTGATTCCTATTTTCAGTTGAATGGGAGTTTATAATGGGAACCTTTGATCACCTTTGTCTTATTGTTCACCTTTAGGACTTGCTGAGATGCATCCCTTACACTCCCCATGGCTACTACACTTTCCATCCCTCATAACCCCATTATACTCCCAAGTCCTTACAAGTCACATTTTTCATATACTGTAAATAATGTTGTAAGTTGTGCAATGGCACATGGGCAAAGCCACTAGGATTACAGTCTGATGAAGACCAAAAGAGCGCCTAATATGCTAATAAATTTAGGGCACCATAGTTCAACTGTCACAGGCTCATTCCATCCCGCCTCTTGTTGCAAATGATGCTGTCAAAACCCAGAGTTGCTACCACTGCAGGTTGGGTTAGTTCTGTGGTTTCCCCGGTGAACTGCATCATAGTGTAATGTACTAGTACCTAAACAAACATGTACAGGTGTCATTTTGACTCCAAGAGGTGGAAATTAAGCAATTCCAACTAAGAACATTTTGATAAGTCCAATTCATCAAAAAATGAATATGCAACGGTGCATTTTTTTTTTATCAACCACAATTACGTCTTGCCCACTGCAGTTTCAGTCATAAATGAACCCTCCAGTGTAGGGATGCCACCTTTTGGAAATATGCGTAGAGATATTACTTCACATGCACCAAGGAGGACTGGGGAAGGAGATGAAGAAGATGGGTCAGTTTTGGTCATAGGCTTAAGGATGGCAGGCCAGGAGCTGAACTATGGAGTACTACAGATCTACAAGCAACTACTTTGTGGTACATTTGTAATACCAGCTTTGGCAGGTATTTTACCAGCTAGACCTGTAAAATAGCGGCCGGGTGTCAAAACACACACCAAGCTGTCCTTAGAGTGGCCAAATGTGTCCTCACATAGAGTTGTACCATGCAGAGTACAAATGTACATTAGTAGAGTGAGGAACAGCAGGAAGAGTAAGCTGGCTACAGTAGGAATAAAAGCAAACACTTTTTGCTAACCTGTTCCCCTTAAGCAGGGTTGCCATCTGGCCGGTATTTTGGCCAGTAAACATTATGGTTGATCCCAATGTTATTAATAGGAAAAAAAGATAAATATATAGGAAGGCCAGTATTTTTTTCCAGAAAAGGTAGCAACCCTACCCTTTAGTCATCACTAACACACCTTAACATACCTTTACAGTGAACATTACTAGTAAATGCACATAGCCCTTGTAACCTGTTGTTGTTGCTGGCCCATCAATTACGAGAAGCACATAAATGTACAATTTCTTTCAAAGATAACTGTACCAGATGGATACTTTAACTCGTGGTAATGCAAGTTCACTTACTTAGGAATGAATTAAATAATACTCCCATCAATCTAGTGTTTGACATTTAGGGTAGCGCTGACAAAATTCTTTGCCTGTTTATTCTGGTTGCCTTAGAAAATAAATATGTCACATTCAGGGTCTGTTAAAATAAAAAGGCTAATGGAAATTAGGTCAAGTCTGCTGCTTCTTTTTGCCATGCATGCGGCACCTGCTGAATGTTATGATCTTGACATTGCACAATAAAATAAGCTGTTATATATAGGGGCAGATTTATCAAGGAAACAATGAACGAATATGGAGCAGGCACTCAAAAAAGCAAGACTTCCACCAGGCAAATGTTCAAGTGAAGAATTTATTGTGTCAAAGCACTGCGTATCTTGACAGCGCTATATGAATAAATGATGATGATGATGATGATTGTGTCAAACAGCCTGACGCGTTTCATGTTCCAAACACTTAGGGGCCGATTCACTGAATTCGAGTGAAGGGTTCGAATTTAAAAAAATTCGAATTTCAACGTTTTTTTGGGCTACTTCGACTATCGAATAGGCTACTTCGACCTTCGACTACGACCTTCGACTTCGAATCAAACGATTCAAACTAAAAATCGTTCGACTATTCGACCATTCGATAGTCGAAGTACAATCGTTCGACTATTCGACCATTCGATAGTCGAAGTACTGTCCCTTTAAGAAAAACTTCGACCCCCTACTTCGCAGCTAAAAGCTACCGAAGTCAATGTTAGCCTATGGGGAAGGTCCCCATAGGCTTGCCTGGGTTTTTTTGATCAAAGGATTTTCCTTCGATCGTTGGATTAAAATCCTTCGAATCGTTCGATTCGAAGGATTTAATCGTTCGAACGAATGAAAAATCCTTCGATCGATCGATCGCAGGATTTGCGCAAAATCGTTCGACTTCGATATTCGAAGTCGAACGATTTTAGTTCCTAGTCGAATATCGAGGGTTAATTAACCCTCGATATTCGACCCTTCGTGAATCGGCCCCACCATCATAGACAGATTTATCAAGGGTCAAATTAAAAATTCTAATTTTGATTTTGAATTCAAATTTTTGGGCAAAACTGTCAAATTCGTCTAGGGAATTGTTAAAATTCAAATCGAGTTTTTTAAAAAAATTTGAATTACATTTTCGAGATTTATCATACACTGGCCCTTTAAGAACTCAAATTTGACTATTCCCACCTAAAACCTGCCAAATTGCTTTTTTAGTCAATGGGAGACGTCCTGGGATCAATTTGGAGTTTTTTGCAGCCTTCCTGACATTCAAGTTTTTTTTCTGAGAAAAAACTCGAATCGAGTTTTTAAAATTCAATTCGAGTTTTCGGGTCGATCCTATTCACACGAGTTTGGAAAATTTGATTCTTTTAATAAATTTCAAATTTCGAGTTCATGGTAGTTTATGGGAGTTTTTAAAAACTCAAATGAACTCGAAAATCGACCTTTGATAAATGTGCCTTATAATGTAGAATAACATAACTAAGGATAAAGCTTCCACTTACTCTAGAACAATGGGAAGATGTCTTAGAAGCCACCTTTGAGGGGATCATTTGTAGTGGGGACAAATTAACCCAGCTAAAATATCTTCATCGCACATACCTCACACCTTAAAGATTGCACACAACAAATCCAGAAATCGGACAAGAGTGTCCCAGGTGTCAATACTCCCCAGCGGACTTCTTTTACATGGTGTGGAACTGCCCCAGGGTACAACATTTTTCGGGGAAAACAGCGAAAAATATACAAGATAATACTGGCTTAGTCCTTCCAATGGACCCCTTGGTAATTTTGCTTAAAAGGTCGAGTACCTCTCACCTAGGAGGGCTCAAAGAACTCTGATTATACTATTATGTATGTATGCTAAAAAGACAATAGCAATACACTGGAAATCCGCTGCTGGTCTGAAGTTAGCAACCTGGCAGGCACTGATTGATAAAGCTATCCCTCTATATAAGCTTACATATATGAAAAGGGGCTGCCCACAGAAATTTGACAAAATATGGGTACCCTGGGTGGATCTTGAACCCTCATAGGGGACAATTTCCATTACATAGTAACATAGTAACATAGTAAGTAAGGTTGAAAAAAGACACGTCCATTGAGTTCAACCTTTTTTTTTTTATTAACTACCTATCTGCCAGTTACTCCTCTGGCTCTACCCCCTCACATCAAATGACACAGATAGTATACATCCTTAGAAGCTCAACTTTAAGATGATACAATAAAGGTAGACAAACAGCATTTACATGTTAAAAAAAAGTCAATAATGGCAAGGCAATGTTAACTATTGTTAACATTATTACTATTCATTTCTTTATTATTTTAGTTATGACTGAAATGCCTAGTTACAATCAATATGTTGTACAGCAAGCAACTGACAATTTGTTATACAATGTAATAATATGTACACATGTATAATCAATAAAAGAATTGTTTTTTAAAAAAAAAAGGATAAAGCTTCCACTTTTCTGTAGTCTATTTTTCCAGTGCACTTGTGATATCAGTGAAAGAAGTATGCATACTTTTATTTTACAGAAGCCTTGTTTATAGTTCCATTTGTTATGATAAACGCCACATTGATCATTACTAGTTCTATATATTGTTGTAGTTCTGAGTGAAGCACAAAAACTAAAAATAAAAAAGATCAAAACTGAACGTGCTATAGACGCGTGGCAGCTGCATTGATTCCATTGTTCAGAAAGCATCGGGCCTTTTGAAGCAGAAGGCAGTGATATCTACCTCTGTCAACATGCTGGTGGGGAGGGGGAGCGTTCCTGCAAATGCAAGAGAAGTTTGTATAAATATTACCAGGCTGTTTATTATCTGCACCACCAACTAATCTAACTAGATAGTATTTGCATTTACCATATAAGGTAAAGGGAATCTCAAAGCTTCTTAAGAAATGTTAACAAGTATTATTCTGGGGAGAGAGAGTTCTGCATTTAGCTGTAATTGCTCTTCTAGTTCTAAAATGTCAATAGAAACTCAATTCTTCTATTTTTTTAATACTATTTTTACAATTAAAACACTTTCATTTTTTTATAGGGTGATTTTTAATTATCCAACCAAACCATGCAATAATCTGTGACTATGTAAGGGGGCATAACAATAAGCTATTAAAAGTATTAGTAATAATTTGCCAGATAAATAAACACATACAATCAATCGTTTTTCTTTTCAATAAAGTATTGTTCATGTTTCAAAACTGCAGGGCCTTCATTTCCCTAATCTAACATACTGCCAAGGCAGTTTGGTTACTGGTTTAATATCTGTCATGTATTGTATATCAGTTGGTTGTAGATCCTAAAAGCATGTGACTGTAATGCTGACAGGATTACCTTAGATTACTCTGGTTATACATGGGCTAAATAAATTTACTGCCTCAGCTCCTTCCAATTTCACCCTTTCCTGTATGAGGCCATGGCAGTAGCTTTCTCAACCAGATATCGATCAGCGATATACTCCAGTTGAATGAAAACTGCATTGGTGCTTTGATGCAGCCTTCAGCTGTCAGGTATCCCTAGGCCCCTGTTATGATCTGATTGTTGAGTTCTATGACAAATGAATAAATCTATTTTGGCCCAGCCTGTTGGTGATCAGATAAGGTAAAGATCTAATAGGATAATTGGACATTATGCACTGCTAATTGTTAATAAATAAAGAAGCATTTTCATCTTTACGTGTCCGAGAAAACCGTACTTGGACTTATGATCTAATAGTATATGCCCACCTTTAGATATTCCTTAAGAGGATAGCAAAACCATTTATTTACCATTACACAAGTCATAACATAATGTTTTGTTTCTTAAAGAAAAGAAATAATTGAAAAGACAAATCTGTAGATTACCAGATCATTTAAAGAAATCAAGGACATACCTGCTAAATACAAATTACTGGGCTACTCTGATTTGCTAACTGATTCCATTTCTAGAATCTGCAATCAGTGAAGCCCTTGTAGCTGGATTTTCTAGAAGTGTCCTTGATTTTGCACATGACCTGATTCCCTTACCTTAGTGGGTTAAGTTAATATTTACAGTGTTGCCAGAGAAAATGCACCTAGCTGGCAGGGGATCCATCACTGTTTATAAAATTGATTTGTTACAGCAATCTTCACCGTCGCTCATCTGTTGCATGGCAAGGCATCTGTTACTAGGGTGGAAGAACGCAGGGCTTGTCGTGCTACCCAGAATGATTTGGCAATATAGAGGCCAAAGAGCAGACTATTATGAATGGTGAGAATAAAGAGCAGCACTCTGGGTTTCTAAGACACAGGAGCTTCTCTGTAGGTTACGAGACCAGAAATACCTGTCCTCCCTGGGCTGAGAGCCTCTGTAAGATTATTTTAGTCTGTAAGAGCCGTTGGCAATCTAGCAAATGCTGGTGGCAGTTATGTAATTACAAGCATTTAAACGTTTCTGTCCTCTTTCTTTTCCTATTGACTGGCATGTTGTGGGTATTGTATTTCAATACAAGAGTTTACTATTACATTTCAGTTTCGTGAGTTTTTTTTGGACATGGTAAAAGTTTTTTGGAAATCGTGACTCATATGCCTCGGATGCAAACACAATTCTTTACAAAGATCTAGTTATATATTTTGTTTTTAGAAGTGTCCGGTGCAGTATAATAGGTAAGCATGAAGACATCAGCTCTGATTTACTACAATTCTATACATTTTTCCCATGGGTATTAAGGATGTGGATAAAAATGGAAATATGAAAAGTCAAGTTCGGCTTGATGTTTTATATTTTGTATGGAGCATATAATTACATAGTTACATCCTACATGGCACTTATAGTTCTGCACAATTTAGTATCATCAGCAAATCCAGAGAAAGTACTTACAATGTCCACCTCAAGGTCATTAATAAACAAGTTAAAAAGCAAAGGGCAGAGCTCTGCTCTACTCCACTAACATCACTGGACCAATTAGAAAATCTTCCATTTATCACCACTCTTTGTAATTTATCCTTCAGCCACTTCTCTATCTAAGTACAAATACTATGTTCTAGGCTAATTATCCTTCATTAAATCAGTAACCTTCTGTGTGGCACTGCACTAACCCAATGTCCAGGTTTCTGCTCACCTTCTTATTGAAGGCAAAAGTTTGTCTGACATGACTATTTTGCGTAAAGCCATGCTGGCACAAATTCATAATACAGTATTGTGATTTGCAATATATTCCAATATCTTATACCATATTACCCTCAGCAAAAGTTTTCCTACCACTAATGTTAGACCAACAGGCCCATAGATTTCAGGCAGAGAACGGCATTTGTTTCTGAACAATGTCGCCACATTAGCCATTATCCAATCTCTCCTCACCATTCCAGACCTCAAAGAATCCTGGAAAATGTATTTAACTGTAGGAGAAACAACAAGGGCTCTGAGTGTCAGGACTGGAGAGCATAGAAGTGACATAAGATTGGGCAAAAGTTCATCTCCCGTAGCTAGACATTTTTTGCAGGAACACCATCAAGTAAACCAGGTATGGTTCATGGGTATAGAACGGGTGAAAACATCCACTAGGTGTGGTGATAGAGAATTACTATTAAAACAGCGGGAGTTGAGATGGATCTATAGATTGAATACCTTTTCTCCCAATGGCCTTAATGGCCTTAAGGCCTTAGGGAATTATCCGTTTTCTTTGGAATATTTTGTCATGTATTGATTTCAGCCTGTGTAGATAATGAGTTTTATATTATTCTGATGTTGGTAATGTTTTTTTAAAAAATAAATGTAAAAATTGGATTTTACTGCTACACATTGGGGCAAATTTACTAAAGGGAGAAGTGACTAACGTTAGCGAAAATTTACTAACAGGGGCTAGCGTAACTTCGCTAGTGAAGGAGATAGACTGTAGTGCTACTTCGCACTCTTACGCCAGGCGAAGTTTCGCTCTGGCGAAAGAGCGTTACCTAGCAAATTCACTAAGATGCGCATTTTACTGAATGTTACCTGTTCCGCCAGACTTGCCTTCGCCAGCTCAGACCAGGCGAAGGGCAATGGAAGGTATAGGGCTTATTCAATTTTTAGTTGAAAAATTTTCTAAGTCCCAAAAAACGCTGGCGTCTTTTAGCTTTTTCAGGGAGAAAGGCTGCAAAAGTCCATAAAATTTTTTTGGGTACCCAGGCTCCCCGATACATTTCCTACCATATGGAACATAAAGTATACATTGGTCACATATGTAGGGCATTACTCTATTTCATTTTATTAATGTTTCCCTGGGCTTGAGTAGTGTAATATATTTGCTGCAACATTCAACTTTAACTTCCCACCGTATGCAAATTAGCCAACGCTAGCGCAACTTCACTTCGCTTGGCGCAGTAACACTAGCGCAACTTCCCCGAGAGTTAGGCGCTCTGAACGCAACTTCGGATTTTAGTGAATTAGCATTGTCCTGGCGAATCTACACCTGGCGAAGTGTTGCGATGTGAGCAAAGCCGCCGCTGGCGAATTTACGGAGGTTAGTGAATTTGCCCCATTGTCTTTACAGATTACATAGGATCCTGATGGTGGTTTTCTTTAAAAAACCTTCTAAGAACTTCAATTTTTATAGAACTGACACTTTGAATGAAATGGAGGACCAGAGTATGATGCACGGTCATTTTGTACAAATAGAAATATATATCAGCACTGTCACTTTGGACATATAGAAGTATATAGCAGCACTTTTGCAAATTCATATTGTTTTTTAGATTATATGCTTTAACCGGTATGGGATCGTTTTATATCATTATGATTTGGTGATTGCCATATATGAAGCTCCAATTTAAGTGCCAGTATGACCACCATGCCTTAGATAATTCTGTGATAAGACAAGGAGCTGTGGTTGCCAGGACACAGTGTGTTAATTGATTAATATATGTGCCAGTCCAAAATACTGTATAAATGTATGTTTTTTGATCTCCTTATATAAGCGCCCATTATGACTTGTGACATATAATATAGACATATGTTCTTTATCATTGCTGAAACGTGCCGATTTAATTTCTGTACAAAGTGCTGCTCCTGGTTGTTAGAATACGATGGACGTTTACGTTCCTCATGTGGACATTAGGGAGCCACATCATGACGCTGGATAAAGTATCCAGGGAAGTGACATTTCGCGTCTAATCGAATAGGGTATTTATACCTTAGATGATTTGGCTACACATCAGAATTCCCCTTGACAAAGGCTACAGTGCATTCCCATTGGGGCATTCTCATCACTGACAAGTGTATCTGTCCCTTGTGGTTTTGTCTCTTTTTTGCCTTGAACTTACAATTAGGTGGTATGCATATTTTTGCCAATATTGCTGTAAAACTGTTCTGTATGAGATATCAATTTATTTGATGTATGTGTTATTGCTATAATCTATATAAAAGAAAACTTATATATATGTATGTATATATATATATATATATATATATATATATATATATATATATATATATATATATATATATATATATATATATATTTCTTTGAGTGTGCATACCCAATATATGTTGTACATTTATTTAACTGCTCTGGCAATTGCAGAGATGAGCTCTTTTAGCACCCTGTGGTTAATACCATCAGGTACTGGACCTTCATATAATTCCACATGTTCTATATTAGAATTTTATTTGTATAAGCAAAAAAATAGAAAATAATATTAAGTAAGGAAAATTATAACAAAAATGTTTCTGGCAAAGATATGAAGAAAGGATCCAGAATTGGGAAGGATATTACTGAATGTTGGTTAAAAACACCCCTTATAACCCTGGTTGGTGATCATAAATGTACCCAAACAATGTCGACATATATTTTTTTTTATTCCTGCTTTATTATTTCTTTATCGTTTCCTTTCTTTCCCAATATACTTGAAAATATGACTTGTAGAAGCTGGCTTGCCAATATTGTGGGTAATCTTGTGACAGTAAAGGAAATAAAAATATCAAGCAATCTCCGGCTGAGGATGTTTGGGAGTCACAGTTCAGCTACCCCTGAAAGACAATATTGCAGGTACATAATAGCAAATTGGCTATAAATAGCCAGACTCGTTATTTGATATTGTCCATTTCTCCTTTTCTTTTCTAGCATAAAAAAAACGTGAATCGTTTAGGATTTACTAACTTATGTGACACTTCTCAATATTGCTTTGCCTGAAATAGCACGTTCTTTTCTAACAAAATGTCTTTGCAGACTTAATGCATTTGCCTCATAGAGTAAACAGCTGACATGTGATACCTGTGAAAAATGTTGCTGATATCAATTATTAATATAGGGCCAAGCCATAAGCTTGTTGGTTTTGTGTGTGTGTGGGGGGGGGGTTTAATGTTTTTTTTTTTAATGTGATCAGCTGACTATTTAATTTTTTTAGATCTATCTAGGAATTTACTAATTTCTATATTTAACTGCTTTACAAATTGAAAAATGGTACAGATGTTATATACCTTTCTATGTTTTTTACTGATTTCCATTAAGTGAAGTTTTCCTACTCCTGGAAAATCCATATTCTAGGCTTAGTTTTTAAGTACTTTTAATCTAAGTGTCACGTCCTGTCAGGGTCGAACTGTGGGGGTCAGGGTCCCCGCACCCCCCAAGGGCCCCCTCCCCAGTCGCAAACCCCCATTCCCGGTGCATACCTGCTTCACACTGTCATTTTTATGCGATCGGGCAGGGGGAAGAGGTCGGGAGCAGAGTAGGTCAGGCTCTGTGTAGTGGGTCTGGGCCGGCGCCTCATCGTGTCATGCCAGGATGACGGGTTCAGCTGTCAGCATCCACTTCAGTGTCTGCTCCGCTCTCAATACAGTCTGACTGGGCAGCCACAGATGTTTCAGGGTGTTACATTGCTTCTGCAAGCACCGCACTTAGCAAGAGTAGAGTGATGCAGGTGGGAGGGCCGGGTGGGCGGCAAGTGGGCCCATTGGTACTGAGCAGCTGGGTCCTCTGGCACATAACTAATCATGCAACTTGAGGGCCTAGGGTCCGCCAATGCCAGAGCCCACCGGGTTTTGTCGTGGCAGGCCAGTCCGACCCTGCTTCTGGTATCCCAAACATAGAACAAACAACAAGGTTATAAAGGACATGTGCATGTTTTCATGTGCGCATCAAATGCAAGAAGAATATGACAGGGAAGGGCATCTCCGCAGTGGGCACGGAGGCGTCCCTGCCGCCCCCCTAGACCACTACACTAAGGTGAAAGCATTTCTTGCATGCATTTCAGCCACACACTTATCCATGTATAGAATTTTTACGACTGGCCACGAGCCCCTAACAGATGAAGAACCATGTGAAGTGAATGATGCTGCTGTCAAGAGGCAGTGAGGAATACAAAAAAAAGGCCAATGGGGTATATGTACTGTACTGCTATATAAAACTGGGGTTTGTGCATTCAACATGCAAAGAAGATAAGAGCTAATCTAATAGTATTTGTCTGTTCTCACGCATGTTCAAGTGCTGCCGTTTTGGAAATAATTTAAGCCCCAAATGTTAGCAGGTCATGCCCCTACCTGTCAAGCTACACCCCATAGCTTTTTTTTTTTGCATTGTTAAGGCCTATAACAGGACACTGTATATTACTGTATATGAGATGAGAAATAAAGAGCACTATTGTTTTAATACAGGGGACCCCAACCCTTTGTAACCATGAGCCACAAAAGCATGCGAAAAGTTCCTGGGGGTGCCAAATATTTGCTGTGGTTGGCTATTGGTAACCCCTATGTGGACTGGCAGTCTACAAGAGGCTTGGGGACTTTCATGATAGCAATAGTGTTTATGTAGTGCCTTAAGCTGGCTATACAGTTGAAAATCTACCCAAGAAGGTATTTCTATACCAAGAAGGTATTTGCAAACCAAAAAGTAGATGCCAGAGAATACAATATTTTAACCTGAAACTGTGGAAAAGAAATTCATTATTAAAGAAATTCTTGGATTCTACTTTGACCATCAACACAGTCATCATCCAAACTAATATCTTTACAACTCGTTTTACAGCATAAACGTACCAACACCAATATTTGGCTAAGGAAGCAGGCGAACAAGCGTGTTAAATAAGGTATTTTGTTTAGATGATTCTGGTTGTGAAGAATTTAAACATAGCAAAAACTCTTATTCCATTAAGATATTAACAGTGAAATTTGTTTTAAATACACTGCTTCTTTAAAAATGATGAGTACATATGTTTTAAAGATGGCATGTTATTCTTTATTGCTTAATTCTCTTCCTCTCTCTATTTCCCACATTATTAAATATTCAGTAGCCCACACTTAAGATAGCATTTATCCTCTCAATAGTTTTAATGCATGACTTTGAAATGCAACCCCACTGCCAACTTCATTTTACAATAAAATGTATAAGACACAATTTTATTGGGCCAAAAGGACCAGAAAGAAGGTATAATGCAGAACTGGTGGTGGTTGCAAACTGACTATTGTTATCTCTTTTAGAATTGGGTCTGTATTAATGTTAACACCATGAACAGTGTCTATTGTTAAAGTCTGTGGATTCCTATACATGCTACTGATTTATCAATAAATTTACATTATTACTCTATGATAAATTGTATATAACCCTTCTCAAGATAATAGGCTTAGTGGTATATGTTATTAAACTAAAAAATACCTTGTACCTTGTCTAGTATGTTCTCAAAAAAAATATTCTGAAGCCAGTCACGTCTACATGTATGCATATGCATCTCCTCTTTAATTTTTCTTTGATATTCATAGCTGCATTCATAGTTGCACAATGTTTAAAGGGGGACTAAAGTCTAAAATAGAATAATGATAGAAATGCTATATTTTGTATACTAAACATAAACATGAACTGCACCAGAAGCCTAATAAAACAGATGATTTATGTTTTCACAGTGGGCCGCAGGAGGCTGTCATCTTGTATCTTTGTAGAACATCTTTGCAAGACCAAGACCACGGGCTTCAGTTAGGAGGTTAAGCTTCGGGATCATCATAAATTATCAAAACAACACAAGTCAAATAATATCTGCCATAGAAGCAAATACAGCAAGACTGATTAATAATCATAATATGCAGAATGCACTGAGTCTGCGGATACAAATCTCTACACAGTAGCCAGTTGCTCTACAGGGAAACAAACAGAGCTGCTCAAGGTCAAAGGTGGGGGGGCTCTCCACTGATGTTTGAAAGTATTATCATTTCCCTGCAGAGCAGTTAGGGACGTCTGAAGTTTCCAAGTAAAACGAAGGGGGAATTTCACTGCACACAATCAGGTTTCTTATAAAAACAGTAGACATTTTTTAATTAAAGTATATTGAAGATATATTTCTTTTTCATTAAGGAAAGCATAAATGGAATTTTATTTTTTTGCCTTTACATCCCCTATAATTTTTGGCTTTGAATTAATATAATAATATACATATAACGATATAGAAGACATACTGTTAAAATATAAAGCCACCATTCAAGTGCCTTTTTCTGTTATGAGATCTTGATCAATCTACAATGAAATTGTCATATTATTCCTTGTAGATCTTGCTTTGAGGATTGCAATTCCAAGTTACTTTTTATGGGCTATGTTGGGACAGCCTTCCTAACTCAGGGTTTTGGGTCCAAAGCATTCTGTATAAGCGATTCTGTTTGGGTCAATGCAGAAGCTAAATATTTACATATTGTATATATCCAGGGCTACAGCTAATGTATGTATATGCATGATATATATATGTGGGTGTGTATATAGCATGTATATATGTGTGTATTTATATATATATATATATATATATATATATATATAGTGATAGAATGCTGATGCACACCAGGATTTTCTTTTCAAAGTTACTTTACTTTATTTAAGTATTTATTTGATTAAATAAAGTAACTTTGAAAAGAAAATCCTGGTGTGCATCAGCATTCTATCACTATATAAGTCATTCTGTTTTGCACCCAGGTGAAGTTTTTTCTAAGTGTGTGCTCAGGCCTTCATATATATATATATATCCTGACGAAACGCGTTGATACACCATGTACGAATAAAGGATTTTTTTGATACACTCTGGATGGCGACTGCTGTGAGTGCTTTCGTGGACTGCTAAAAAAAAAATTTTTGGTTAGCACCCAGCAAATGATTATATATATATGTATATATATATATATGTGATATATATATATATATATATATATATATATATATATATATATATATATATATATATGTATAGTTTCAGGGGTGCCAAATAAGGGCTGTGATTGGCTATTTGAAAACCTCTATGTGGACTGACAGACTACAGAAGGCTCTGGAGGCTGCACAGCCCCCAAGCCAAGAATTCAAATATAAATACCTTCTTTGAGGCCACTAGGAGCAACATTCATGGGATTGGTGAGCAACATGTTGTTTGCAAGCCACTGATTAGTGTTTTGGTGGTAAGAAGAAGGTCTGACTCATTTAATACACCAAGGCACACATTTGCACATGGAGTATAGCATAGGAAGGTAATGCAACAGCAATATACAGCATTACAGATTGTACTACTGACAATTGTTGCATGGTCAGCGTTTTGATAGCATATATCCACCATTCTACCACTATGCCTCTTATAAAATCTGATATCCTTCTGGATTGATACAAAGCAACCTCTAAAAACCATAATCCATACAATAACAATCCAAATATTTTCGATCATAACTTCAACTACAATCATAGCTTTTATGAAAATTTCTTTGAAAAAGGCGCACAGTGGAAGGCCAATACACTAATGCCTTTCGAATACGTAAGGAGTGTTTTTCTCTTTAAATGGATTACCTAGAATGCATTGAGATGTATATAGTAGGTCAATGTTCAATTAAATAGGTGTACGTGTTAATGGTCCTGTATTCACTTGATAAAGGGTATTGTGCCAGAAACATGTCGTGTTGCCACTACTCGGATCTCCTTTTCCTTCCAATACTCCAACAACTTTCTTATAAAAATCTAGATTGCCCTGAATTGCTTTATGAACTGCTGGAAGAAAACATCAGAAACTAGCATGTTTCACTTCTCATAGTTTTGTTTCACCTCTTCTTTCTTTCTTTCTTTCTTTCTTTCTTTCTTTCTTTCTTTCTTTCTTTCTTTCTTTCTTTCTTTCTTTCTTTCTTTCTTTTTCTTTCTTTCTTTCTTTTGCACAAATTATGCACAATTCAGCATGTGATCTCTGAAGGTTCGTTATAGTTGCTGGTCCAAATATGATACACAGCTGTTGCTGAGGCACAAGACCTATATCAGCATGTTACTATGGAGATCTACCCAGAAAATCAGTGTACAGAAATGAACTATTATCTAGATGTAACCACAAGAATGTGCAACTGTCTATGTGCATATAAAATGAAAGTTTTACAACTCTCATAGTTTGACAAACTGGGAAAGCTGTGATTATAGTTACACAATCACCAGCAGCACAGACATATTTGTAACTATGTAAAGGGGATCTGCTGCTTTGCAATCTGAGCCCCAATTATACAGTATATGTTCCAACAGGTCTCTCAGGAAGCAGCAATGAAGACAGGCACTTCTGAAAACAGATTATGATTTTAATAAAGAGCTAGGACACAGTGGTATGCATGTAAATTTTAGAACCTGGTAAATAGCAATTATTAATTAGATTAGCAAATAGCAAATATTAATTAGATGAAAGGGCTCATTTATGAGTGCAACTGCTGTGCACTACATGATTCCAGCATAATTCAGATACAAGGGGGGATTTGGTAGACGCAATGCATCAAAATGCATCCAATTGCGATTGCAGTGCGACAAGAATCGAAAAACTTTCTTTATTGCAATTTTCTAAATTCTGGTATTCAACCTCAAATAACATCATTATCATAGGCACAAATTTGCTAAGACTAAGGGGCAAATTTACTAAAGGGTGAAGTGGCCGTCGCTAGCAAAAATTTGTCAGAATTTCCATCCGCAGGCACGTCGCCAATTTTTTGTGCCCTATCGCCTGGTGAATTTTTCGCTCAGACAAACGATCGTTACTCCACAAATTCACTAGTGCGAATTTTACAGAACGTTACTTTCACCAGAGTTTCCTTCTCAAGCTTAGACCTGGCGAACTGATAAGATGTATCCTATATGCCGAAAAGTCATAAAAGTTCGAAAAAACGCCGTCGTTTTTTCATATTTTAAAGCAGAATTTATAACTATTAAAAAAAATGTTTTCAACCATTTGAGGGGCATGCCATTTTTTTCGGGTGGGCTCATATCTAGGGCATTAGAGAATCTCTTTAGTCTTTATTTGCTTCCTTGGACATTTGGAATAATAAGTGGCCAATTCAAGCATTTGCACCAACATCTCTGATAAAGACGTCTATACCACCTTTATGTACCCGCCCTATTCAAATTGACCTATTCGGAAGAGTACTAATGAAGTTTCGCTGGCAGAAATGAATGTTAGCGAACAGTTGCGATTAAATGCTCGCGCTGACAAATTAACGCTAGCGAAACTTTGCCAGCGTTCGGCTGCAGAGACCCAACTTCACATTTTAGTGAATGAGTAGTGGTAGTGAATTTACACCTGGCAAAGTGTGGTGAAGCCTTTGCAGGACAAAATTTGCCCTTTAGTGAATTTGCCCCTAAGGACATAAGCTGCTGTGGGGGGCTTTCAAGCTTCCATCACCTTTGAAATAGCAGTATCTCCAGGGTTCCACAGCTTCGATAGGTGCACTTGTGCACAATTAGTAACATTAGGTAGGACGAACACAGTGGCACCAAGCACAACTATGTGAAGCAAGTAACGGCTTTGGAAATAAGTACAAGTATAACTCTGTAAAGAGTGACATAAGTGATCATGATCGTTGTGGGCCATAAATGAGCCCTGAAGTCTTAATAGAAATGGGGCAACAGAGTTGTCTCGCTGATATAAAACCTGCACAATATTGTTATATCAGTTAAGAACTCTCCTCTGGGATAAACATTCTAATTAATTCTCCAAATGTTCTGGTTTTGCATATTTAATTAAAAAAAGTTAACTTCTGTCCTAATTATATACCGTGCATTCTAAGCAGATTTTTGTAAAGAGACCTGGTGCCCTGCCACATTGCTCCATCCACACATGTACAAATGCCTTGGAAATACTAGCTATTCAATGGGAAGCTGCCTACCCCTAAAACCAACATACAGCATATGCTCTGGCAATGATGGTCTTATCAGAATTAAAAGGAGAGGTTGGTTTGCCTGGGGCAAACATAAGCTTCAAGTATAGCACAGGTTATAAAGACAAATATAAAGCAATCACTAAGCTGTGGGATACTAGATCTGATCTTGAAACATGTAACTGAAGATAAAATAAAGATTGGCTGTAGAAAAAATACCTCTGAAATATAAGATAGCTAAGGAAACGAAATTACATCCATTACATAAAAAATGATTAGATCACTGGAAATTACAAATGTGTTGCAGCAGAATAAAGAAAAAATATTTTTGGATAACATCATATGAATATTAATAACACAAACAGTTTGATGGTACTCCGTTCTGGGTTGTTGTTCTGGGTGTTTTTTCTGGTTACAGCTTTTACAGGAATGTAAACATGCATAGCAATAATGCAAAAATAGACAAGTATGCTTGAATTCATATAGGATAAAACAGCATTTAATATTTGATGAGTGTAGCTCGCTCAAAGAGACTAAGTAACTGACATAGAAAGACATAGGAGTACAAGTAACTGACATAGAAAGACATAGGAGAATTTGTTTATAATAGGCTCAGGGTTGTATTCACAATATATGAATCCAAGGGCAGCAGCTTTAGGGTGGGTGGCTCTAGAATGCCTACAGTATATAATAAAATGAAAGTGTGCACCAAAAAAGAAAAAAAAAGCTCCCAGCAGCTTTATCTGGTGTTGGATCCGAGGGGGGTTAATTGTCTCTGTTGCAAAGAAATGGGCTGATATCTAATGGCTAGGGCAACACTGGACCTAATAAAGCCCTGAGCAGGATACTTTCCTGTATTAAAATAAATACATATCATGTAAAGGGAGTGTAACTCATACTGCTAATACCCTTTTTAGAGTTTATTTACAATACCAAAAAAAGGACTTTAAGGAACTAAGGGAAATCAAGACATTTAGTAAAATTAAAAAAAAATCTTTACCCAAAATGCTTGTACTGCAATAACAGTTAGGGCTAGTCCACACGGGGAGATAGCGACGCGTTTGCGGTCGCGGCGACAAAGCGCCGCGACAGTCGCCGCGACCGGCGCAGACGACAGTTTTGTATGGGCGCCTATGTAAAAACGCCTGTGCTAACCACACGAGGCGATGCGCTTTTCAACAGTCGCCTGAAAATGCCTCGCCAGGCTTTTTCAGGCGACTGTTGAAAATGCCTCGCCAGGCTTTTTCAGGCGACTGTTGAAAAGCGCATCGCCTCGTGTGGTTAGCACAGGCGTTTTTACATAGGCGCCCATACAAAACTGTCGCCTGCGCCGGTCGCGGCGCTTTGTCGCCGCGACCGCAAACGCGTCGCTATCTCCCCGTGTGGAATAGCCCTTAGGGGCTGATTTATTTAATGTTCGTTATTGAGCATTTCAGATTTAGCAAATTTTCTGTGCTGGAATGCAATTTGCATTTGGGGTTATTGGTAGGGTTGCCACCTGTCCAGTATTTTACTGGCCTGACTTGTAAAAATGATGGTTGATCCCAATGTTATTAATAGGGAAAAAAGATAAATATATAGGAAGGCCGGATTATTTTTTCCAGAAAAGTTGGCAACCCTTGTTACTGGTTCAGAGAGTTGTTAAAGATTAGCACTGCTTAAAGCAGTCAAATATTTTCTATTTTTAAATAAATACAGCAAAATTTATCGGATGTAATTTTAGTAAATCATTGTTACAAAAAGGGTTGAATGCCTCTTAAACAAATGAGAAAACACAAGGTACTTGGTATTAAAACTACAATAGACTTGGTCAAAAGATTTGTCTGCAATTTTTTTAGTTAGGAAGGAATATTATTAAACTGGAGTCACTTTGGACTTAAAGCTTAGTTGGAATTATTTGAGAAAAGGGATGATAAAAGGTTGTCTTTTGTAAAGCTCAGCTGCAAATGAGACTATTTTACACAAGTCCCTTATCAATCTACACAATGCAGGTTGAGCAACTGAACTGTGCAGATCTCTAAATGCCCAGGGTCAGGTCTGCTTCACTTTCACTGAGCACATTAAATATAATTACAGTTATACATTACACACATAAACTGCGTATTTCGAATAAATGTTTTCTTTGTTCTAAGTTTTTGGTGATTTCTTGCTTTACTTTTCAAGGAAACAGGACATTTTATAACACATTGATAAGTACTGTATATTAGCTAAGAATAATTTGGGTGCAGAAGAAATATAATTACAGTTTAATTCGTCAGTGTTGTTTAACAATACAGAAATGACTTTTGATGGTAAGCAAGTTTTTTTTTCTAAGCTCATAAATGTGTTTGAAACAAATGCCATTCAATAAAAGACAATGTCCTTGAAGACACTGTAGAATGCTACATTAGCTATGCGACAGACATCAAAATGCAATGGGCAGCATACACTCAGTTTCTTGTTACCTGGCAACACTTGTATTCACTTGGCAACGTAACGTTAAAGGAAAAAAAATGTTTCAAGGGTAAGCCTGAATAGGTAACAATACCTGAACAGAATATTCTAAAATGCTAAATTAAATACAAAAGATTTTCATCATTTTAAATAGTTGAGTTTGACAAAAAGATACTTTCATTAAAGGAGAAGGTAAGGTATAATTACTCAGAAGTGATGACTTGTTAGGCACTCCCCTTTATTATAATGGCTTACCTGGGACCCCCTGCCTATGCTTCGATTAGATGAAAATTGCACCAGCCCATGGGTACTATTGTATGAGCCCCATCTTTATTATCTTTCCTGGGGATCCCTTGCAACCAATGCATGCAGAGTGAAAAGTTGAACCTAGAAGCAAAAAGCCGTTGTTTTGCTATACTGTACATGCGCGCCTAGCCAAGTCTATGTAAAGAATATGAAGTAAGAAGATGGCAATATGGTGCTCCTACAGTAGTACCCTGGCTGCTGCACTTTTCAGTGAAAAAGTGCCTAATAAAAGGAAATGCAATTCTATGATAGCAAGAATTGTACAGCAGTACAATTCTTTCAATGCCCTCCCCCAAGTCATTTATTAACATTCAAAAAGTGGACACAATACAGAACCTTGTGATAAACCATATAGAACCCAAATCTAACTGACCTAGGTTTAGAAAGAAGACCAGTTATTTGCCACTGGGGCTCATTTATCAACACAGGGCAAGTTTGCCCATGAGCAGTTACCTATAGCAACCAATCAGTGATTAGCTTTTTAAAGCCAGCAAATAGAACAATGAATGCAGCAATGGGATTGGTTGCCCAGGTTTTATAAATGACCCCCAGTACTGGAACTTGGTAGGGTAACCACATGTATTGCAACACCAGTGTTTCACTTTCTGCTTATCGTATTCTAAAATTAAGGGCATTTTTTGAATCGGTTGATTACTAGTCAAAGTCAAATGATAAACTCCAGAAACTTACAGGCCTAAATTTGTAATTAAAAATGTACAAAATTAAATGAAGAAAAACCATGTAAAAATCTAGCTGTAACTGAGCTTTGATAAATAATTGTGTTTACCTCTTTGGGTTCTTGAAACCTGCTCTGTGCATTTTTCAGTAATCATATGCTATTGTGTAGCTCAGTCGGGGCTAGGAGGGAACCTGATTCTTAGAACTCTTATATAATAGAAGAGAAAGAGGTAGACCTGTTTAGTGACTTGGCTTATGTTCCTGTGACTTTATAGGCCAGTATGGACTAGTAAAGGTGATATTACAACATCTTATTTATAATGAGCATTGCGCTCAGTTATTATGATGGTTATAGTACATTCTCTGCCCTCTTTCACTTAGAGGTTAAAATGAGCAGCTCAAATTCAACAACAAAATATAAATAGCGCAACATAATATAGTGTAATATAAATAGCGATCAATTCAAGGGCAAGTTTTGTCTCTTGCATTTTGTGGCAGCGACACCACCAGAAAATTCCTTTTTATTGTTGGGGTACTCAATGGAATTAATTGCATGAAGATAAATAAAAATGTATTTTCAGGAAATTACATAGTGTTTTACCTGCTCATCTCAGTGATTGCCTGAAGAGATGAGTAGGTCCTGATTTTATAGCAATTGAGAAATATAAGACTAAAGATGTAAAGATGGCCATACATGACCAGATCCCCTAAGTGGCAAGATCTGCACCTGATTAAGCCACCACATTCGGAGCCAATTTGGGCTTATCCGATTATTGGTCCTAGGTGCTCTGGGCAATGCACTCCGTGACCGTCTGGATTTTCAAATCTGTCTGATTAATATCTGCTCAATTTTCAGCCAGATATCAGTCAGTGTTGGTGGGCCCCATACATGGGCAGATAAACTGCCAACTTGGACTGAAGGGGCCAGATGCAACTTAAAAGGGCTGTTCACCGTCCAAAACTTTTTTCAGCTCAATTGTTTTCAGATTGTTCACCTAAAATAAAGACTTTTTTTCAACAGCTTTTTTTTATTATTTACAGTTTTTTTCCAAAATGGAAGTTCAAAATGTAATGTTCCTGTCTCTGGCAGCTCAGTAATCCAGGGGTAGATTCTGAACTGTTAACTGTTACTGCTACATTAGTTCTTACCTTTAATGATCCTCAGGAATTCTGAAGAGTTCTGCACAGGTTTGGTTGGTAGGACCCCTGTTTGAACTGGACTGACCAGCAACCCGATCCACACTCACCACCCAATATGTCCCCCTACCCAGACCCACTACCCGGCATGGCCCACGAATAGATAACTTAGATTAGATAAAAATGTGGTCTCATTGTGAGCAGGAAGTGATGTCACTCCAGAGCCTGAGTCATGTAAGAGGAAAAAAAAATTCATATCACCAGGGTGGGCAGGCCAGCACGTTAGCTGGGTAACCAGGTGGGTTACCGGTGGATGGCGCATAAGTCAGGGAATCAAGGACTTTATGCTAGGGTTGCCATCTATCCGGTTTTCACCCAGACAGCCTGGTTTCCAGTCGGATAAAACTGCCTGTCCTGTTTTCCAAATTAGACAGAGTAGTAGGGCTGCAGATGCCTGAAGGGGCAAAATTGCTGTCTTAACTCTGACCTTGTGTGGCCAACTTAAGGTATAAGTCATGAGAGAGATTAGTAGCTACTACAGGACCATAATAGCCTACTTGCCTCACAAGTAATCAAATATATTTTAAGTCATCTGCAAGTGGTTACAGTACTAATCTCTCTGTGTGATAGGAAACTAATTCACTTGTTATTTTCCTCTGTTCATTTATGCTCTTGATTTATCATCTATCCCAGTGCTACAATCTGTCAGTGCATCTGTCTTTTAAAAACAAGCATGTCAATGCATGCTCTCATTCTGTCTAGACTCACACTTGTCTAGCATTTCAATCAATCCAAAACCCTGCTAATATCCATGCAGCATTCTGAGTAGAAACAATGCAAATGAAAACCCCTAGGTGTGCTAAAAGGAAACACAATTGTTTTTTTACATATCTAAAATTCTGTAAAGATGTGCATAAATTTTATTGACTCATTTTGTGTATCTGAAATCCTGTCAAAGTTATTTTTCACAAGGCGAAAAACTGTCTGGAAGTTTGTACATATGAATCACCTCCTGAAGTACTGCATGCAGGTTAAAGTATTTTTTGTCTGTCTGTTAAATGTTAGTTGTTCACTAGATTTGAGAGTGAAAATAATTTGTGTCAAGCTTATCTCTTAGCTTTCAAATACAGAAACTAAGCCCCTCTTTAAGCCCTAACATATTAAAGGGCTTGAATCAGTTAATAGTGCAGCTCCTGCACTGAAAACCATTTCTCAAAAGAGCAAACAGATTTTTTTATATTCAATTTTGAAATTTGACATGGGGCTAGACATATTGTCAATTTCCCAACTGCCCCAAATCATGTGACTTGTGCTCTGATAAACTTCAATCACTCTTTACTGCTGTACTGCAAGTTGGAGTGATATCACCCCACTCCCTTTCCAAACAAAAGAACAATGGGAAAGTAACCAGATAGCAGCTCCCTAACACGAGATAACAGCTGCATGGTAGATCTAAGAACAACACTCAATAGTAAAAACCCATGTCCCACTGAGACACATTCAGTTACATTTAAAAGGAATTTCAGCAGCCTGCCAGAAAGCATTTCTCTCCTAAAGTGCAGGCACAAGTCACATGACCTGGGGCAGCTGGGAAATTTACAAAATGTCTAGCCCCATGCTAGATTTCAAAATTGAATATAATAAAATCTGTTTGCTCTTTTGAGAAATGGATTTCAGTGCAGAATTCTGCTGGATCAGCACTATTAACTGATTCATTTTGAAAAAAAAGTGTTTTCTGATGACAGGATCTCTGTATTTCCATATTGCACATACTTGGCCTGTGCCAGACTCATTATAGTGACATGACCTTGTATCATTGACAGGTAACATGGGGGTTAGATGATGTTAGATGATGTTTCTACTGACAATATAGAAAGCATCCTATAAATGGGGACTAATATAACACCTTATTACAGGTACTAAATAAGTTACTATTAATCCATTTAGATTGATGAATGCTTGACTAAACCTAAAGCTGAATGACAAATTGTAAAGAGTGACTAAAAGCTCAGATTGCCTTATCAAATATTTAACTTAAGCATTTTTTGTAAACTAGTGCATATTGTTCAAAGTCTAAACTGTGATACTGTTCTTTCACTGAAATAAATCTGGTCGGAAAACTTAAAAACGAGAGTCAATTCAAGGAGAAAACTTTTTTCATAATTCAGTTCCAGTTTTTTTTTCCATAGACTTCAATAGAGCTTTCACCAGATAAATATTTTTCTCGCTGAGCTGAATCCGGCCCAATATTTACATTAGACAAATTTAAAGGTAAAATAAAAAATTAGGAATAGCATGACAAAAGTAAATGTTAAACATTACACTGAGGTTTGATTCAGTTGCCATTTTGTAATGTTCATATCTTTCTTAACTTCTACTCCCTGAGCTTATGGTATTAATGTTATTTTTCATTTCCTCTATCAATTCTCCTTTTTTCATATAATTGCCTACAATTGTTTTTATTCTTATAACTTCGTGTTCTGTCTTGTAATGCTCTTTAGCAATAAATGGAAAAAAGAATTCTAATTGACTCTTATTCTCTATGTATCTTCCTTTGTTCCTTTTGCAAGTTTAATGAACTGTCTTGTAACCTCTTTTGTCCCATATAACTGTCACTCTTCTTTGTCTGATTATTTTTATCAGAGACAAAAGCAAATGGGTAACTTCAGGCACTAGCCACGGGCAAATTGTTTCATAGAAATCTAACTCAAAATGCCGGTATATTAGATTAAAAAGAGTTTGCTTCCTTAAATACATTTCTCAAGGACATTTTTGTGTGATAATTACAGCTCCCATAGACATGTCCTTTTAAAACAATTTTGTTTTAATAGGTGAGAAAAGTGAGAGGCACTCATTTGTGGCCAACTAACAATGAGTCAGCATTGAGAAATGAAAAGCAAGGACAGCTTTGTGAAGCACTGAGCTGGAAATATTATACCGAAACCAGAATGAAACTAACAGCAATCCTTCACCTGCCCTCTTGTTTTTTTATTGTTCTCACAAAAAGCATTGTTTTGTGCCAAGTGACTTTATTTCTTGGGTTTACAAAGATTAGACATGCTAAACATGATGATTCCCAATCCAGTTTTATCTAACAGCCCCTTTTGAAAACATGTAATGGAGGAAAAATAGGCAAGAATCAATTGTTAAATTTGCCGCACATTGCAAAGATTTATCAATCCAAAAAACGATATTGCAAATATAATTCTGAAATAATAAAAACTTTATGCAACAGGATAAGGAATGGCGTGTCAGTGAATATACTCAATATTCATGTATACTTAGGTGTTCCCTAGTCACAGCAGTCACTTTATATCTAAATACCTTGCACAACTTAATCAGAATTTTATTGTAAACACAATTACAGGGTTTACTCTTACTCTTTACTCTGCCCATCTAACATATTAGGAAACACAGGGTTTCACTGTGCTTGCATCATCGAGTAATTTATTTAGTTTAATGCTGCTTTTGTCTTTTCAAGTTCTTTTATTTAGCTCCACTGGGTAACTGCATGGCCAGAGTTAACGAAAACAGGGTATATACTTACACAAGGAGGGTGATACATGTCTCAAAGAGCATTTTATAAGTATTTATTTATGATATCATCTGCTGCCTGTGGCACTGCACTACAATAAGAAGCCCCCATGATGGTCAAACAAGTCTTTAGTTGGGATCTAATGAGCACAAGAAACTCAATGAGGGAGCTGCACTTTATACATATCCATGGATATGTTAAATGTTTAAGCAATACTTAACCTACTGTTCCAACTGAATTCCTACTGTTTTGCACACAAATTAGGGTTCTTTTGTGTGAAATAACTACCTAGGATATACACAAGTATATGTACACCAGCAGAGAAAGCATCCAGTCTGCCATTGGCCTAAATAAACTGCACAGTTGCAAAGTTATCCCCATTAAATGGGTTGTTTACCTTCCAATCACTTTTTCAGTTCCGCTGGTTTCAGATTGTTCAGCAGAATTTTTCACATTCTAAAGCATCTCTGGGGGGTTTGCTGACTGTTTTAAATTGATGCATACAGGGCCTTATTTATCAAAATCCAAATTGAGTACTTAAATAAAAAAAATGTCATTAAAAGCAGCTGTTGGTTGGTTGCTGGAACATTCAACTTTAGACTTCAATTTTGGGAAAACTGTAAAAAATAAAATATGGAAAGCAGTTTTAAAAAGTCTTTGTTTATGATGAACAACATCTGAAAACAACTGAACTGAAAAAAGTGTTTGGAAGGTGAACAACCCCTTTGGTCCTTTGGTAATTGGTCCTTTAACTCTACTAACACCTCTCTGATTTATATTCTGACAACTACAATGCTAATAACCACCAGTAGCAATAAAGAGCAATTAAAGCTATGAATTTATAGAAGCTATGTAATTTGTAGCCAAACCAAGTATCTACCTGCTAAAATTACTCTGGTGCATGTTAAGTGAATTGTTCATTATTTGTCTCCTGTATTAGAAAAATATCTGTTGTTTGTGGTATAATAGTTTTCAGTTTTGACCACCTGCTGTAGAGAGAGCATCCTTTGTTGGTGAGCCTACTGACAGATGTCTAAAATCATCAAGTTTATTTCCATGACACCACAGGTGGACACCAGCAAAATAAACAAATGAAAACACCTATCATTCCTACATTCCAGATGTGTTTATTGAACTGTCAATGGTGATTTTAACAAAATTCAGCTTTTGACAAATGTCATATAGAGTATATACACAGGCCAACACTGATCAGGAGAAGCTACACTACACTGATACTTTAAGTACAAAGAGGATATATTGGTGTGTGTGTGTGTGTATAGGTTATATGGATTACCATTCTGTAGTCTTTTGTCTGAATAAAACTGCTATAAAAAAGCAGTACAGATCATCAACACAAAATACAATATACAGAAAAACGAGCATTTCGTAATGATATTTGACACTACCAGGTGTTAAAGGAAAACTATACCCCCAAAATGAATACTTAAGCAACAGATAGTTTATATCAAATTGAATGACATATTAAAGAATCTTACCAAACTGGAATATATATTTACATAAATGTTGCCCTTTTACATCTCTTGCCTTGAACCACCATTTCGTGACTCTATCTGTAGGGATGTAGCGAACGTCGGAAAAAAAGTTCGCGAACATATTCGCGAACTTGCGCAAAAATGCGAGCGGTTCGCGAACGGTTCGCGAACCCCATAGACTTCAATGGGAAGGCGAACTTTAACATCTAAAAAAGACATTTCTGGCCAGAAAAATGATTTTAAAGTTGTTTAAAGGGTGCAACGACCTGGACAGTGGCATGCCAGAGGGGGATCAAGGGCAAAAATGTATCTGAAAAATCTGCCTGTGTGTGCTTGGAAGAGATAGTGTAGGGGGAGAGCTGTTAGTGATTTCAGGGACAGATGATAGTAAGTTTGCTGGCTAGTAATCTGCTTGATACTGCTCTGTATTGGAACAAAAAAATAAATAAAAGCAGTCCTTACAAGGACTACTGTTATTGCAGCAGTCAGCAGATGAGATCAGAAGCAGGACAGCTGCCCACTGCAGCTACATACAGAGCACTGCAGTAGAAGGTAGATTACTAGCCAGCAAAGCTACCTAAGCTTAAATGTCCCTCAAACCCCTGCAGACTTCTGTCCCTCCAATAACAGAGCAGTATCAACACGATTACTAGCCAGCAAACTTTCAACTGTCCCTGAAATCACTAACAGGCAGCAGCTCTCTCCCTACACTATCTCTTCAGCACACACAGGCAGAGTGAAAAAAACGCTGCAGGGCTTCGGTTTTTATAGGGAAGGGGAGTGGTCCAGGGGAGAGCTTCCTGATTGGCTGCCATGTACCTGCTGGTCTGGGGTGAGAGGGCAAAAAAAAGCGCCAACAATGGCGAACCCAAAATGGCGAACGTCGCGCGACGTTCGCGAACTTCCGGCGAGCGCGAACACCCGATGTTCGCGCGAACAAGTTCGCCGGCGAACAGTTCGCGCCATCTCTATCTATCTGTGCTGCCTCAGAGATCACCTGACCAGAAATACTACAACACTAACTGTAACAGGAAGAAGTGAGGAAGCAAAAGGCAGAACTCTGTCTGTTAATTGGCTCATGTGACCTTACATGTGGTTTGTATGTGTACACAGTGAATCTTACGATCTCAGGGGGCGGCCCTTATTTTTTAAAATGGCAATTTTCTATTTATGATTACCCAATGGCACATACTACTAAAAAAGTATATTATTATGATAATGGTTCATTTACATGAAGCAGGGTTTAACACATGAGCTGTTGTACTCAATATCTTTTAATAGAGACCTACATTGTTTGGGGGGTATAGTTTTCCTTTAAGCAAAGAAGGTGAAGAACAGTGTGTTGAGAAGATATCCCCAGGAGAGTGCAGAGAACATGCATGAGAGTATAGAAAGGCCAGTGATGTAAGTTTTTCAATAAGAGAAGGATTGGAAGAGAAAAAAATAATAATTTTATGCAAGGGATTTAACAAAAGCCAGCTGAGAGATATTATCAGGAGAGAAAGCGAGCTGGGAAGAATAGGCAACACTAATACATTAAAGCAGGGAATGACCTCTGTGTGTATGGCACATTGCTAGTGCCTATTATTATTTATTTTATATCTTGCCACTGGTTAAGAAAGAGCTAAAAACGACCAAGCATTTGCCACTGTTTGTTAGTTACCTAAATAAAAAAAAGTAACACATGTTTGTGCTCCAGTGACAGGCAGCTCAGCACTGAAGCAGGAAGAGTAATAAACAGAGAAAGATTTAGATGACCAGAAAGATAACCAGGATTAGTAATTTCCTTAATTCCAAGTGGAGGAATTTGCCAAGGAGCCTGCAATCTGCAGTGTCCAATGCTGCTGAAATGCCATGTAAAATAAGCAGAGAGCAAAGGCTGGAAGATTTTTGTAATGGCATAATTATTAATAAATATAGCTGGAGCAATATGTCAAATAAGCAGTATGAAGGACTGTGGAAAGGGTGTGAGAGGCCAGTCTAAGAGAAGAGGGAATGTTGGAAAAAATGTGTTGGGTGGAATAAACAAAATTTACACATTAACCTACTTAAGCCTGGGGCCAAAGGAAACACTCTGCATGTCATGCCTTAAACCTCTTTTGAAGAACAGATGCTTGGGACCTGGGGTTTTCTGGATAAGGGATGTTTCTATAATTTGGGTCTCCATGTCTTAAGTCTGCTAAAAAGTCATTTAAACATTAAATAAACCCAATAGGCTGGTTTTGCCTCCAATAAGGATTAATTATATCTTTTTTGAGATCAAGTACAAGGTACTGTTTTATCATTACAGACTGAAAGGAATTCATTTTAAAAAACAGAATTATTTGATTACAATAGAGTTAATGGGAGATGACCTTTCCGTAATTCGGAGCATTTTGGGTATTGTATAACCCATAACAACATTAGTAATGACATTGGTGTCTAAGTAGAGAGTGGCAAGTAACAAGTGATTATTTAAAAAAACAGACGAATAGTACTGTTAATAGCTTACATAACATTACCCAGTTACTGGAAGCAGTATGTGCTTTTACTAGTACACTTGCATTAAGTCTGAACAAAAGAGAGGGTGTAAAACAAAATCTAGAATATATTTTTTTGTTTTCTAGGCACGACTGAAAATGAAAAAGTACTTTGTAACTCTCTATAAGAAGTATTGTTACCAGTGGCGTAACTAGATGAAGTTGACTTGTTTTACCAGTATTTTTTTAAATTGTATATAAATTAGGGCATCCGGGGGGGTCCTATACCTCCTGGGCCACCCTGCAGCCGCAGGGTCTGTGCCCCTGATTGTTACCTTACCATGTTCTATTTTTTTTAATGTTTATTAAGGTGAACCTTATCTAGAATATTCCATTGTTGATATCAGCACCAATCTGCTCCATCATTCCCCATTATGTTTCTTCGCTTGTGAGAAGTAACAACAGGCTTGACTTCTCTGCTTGCTGAAAGATCTGGAACTTGAAAAACTGAAGTATAGCCACTTATGTTATTATTTGTTTGCCCAACTTCTAACTTTTGGACTGAATTTTTAAATTACTTCTAAATATACAAAATGAAATCAGTGTTGGCATTCTCAGAGATTTGATCATCTATGGTCCAAAATATAAATGTGGCTAAAAATGCCATATTTTATATACTGAACTTATTGCACCAGCCTAAAGTTTCAGCTTGTTAATAGCATCAATGATCTTGGACTTCAAACTTGTCACAGGGGGTCACCATCTGTGACACTCACATGTTCAGTGTGCTGATGCTGTGACATTTATATTCTATGTGTACTGTATATTGTGTCCCTAAGCTCAGTAAGTGACAGCAGGACAGAGCATGTGCAGCAAATCAGCAGAAAAGAAGATGGGGAGCTACTGGGGCATCTTTGGAGACGTAGATCTTTACTGCTAAAGGGCTGTGGTTGCCTTGGGCTAGTACAGAAGCATGCATATGAGGTAATTTACATTCTTTGTGATCAGTTTGGGCCAAACCACAATAACTGCCTTTGGACATCTACATCTCCTGTAACTGAAACTATACACAGCAAGAATATAGTAGGAAGGGCTATAACAACTTGGTAATTCATCTTTAGATAAACATTTAGGGGGGGTAATTTATTAAAGTCCAATTTTTACTCTTCAAGCTTTAAAGTGGCAAAACCAAATATTTAGTGGAATCTGAAAAAAACGTACGATTCATAATTTTTCTTCAGAGTCTTCACCCTCACAAGAATTTTTTTTGAAAATGAATTGATAAATGGGGGAAAAACCACCTGTGCAGATTTGGTGGGAGTCATTTTCAGAAAATAGTGATAAATTTTGGATTTTGATAAATAACCCCCTTGGTATTATGTAAACAGACATACATCACATCAATACTTCAATTATTTAGCACAATTATTTGTTCAGCACCTCTCTAATTTGGAATTTCAATATCTTGTTGCTATTGTCCAACTTAATCCTTGCAACCAGGCAGAACAAGACACTGGAATATAAAGAGAAATGTGTCTGAGTATAAAGATAAGTAATTAAAAGTAAAAATAATAGAATTGTAGTCTCATAGAGAAAGACCCCCATCTAAAGGCTAAAAAGAAACACATTAAAAGGGAACTTAGAGGTGAAGTGAAGTCTTCATTTATTAAATGCATGCAGTAAAAATATCATTAGTTAAATACATGTAGGGCTGCCATTAGGGGCAATCCTGGCCCCTGTTTTGCCTGAGATTCTCAACTTGCCACATTGCCACAGCATCCCTGGTTGCCATTAAGAGGCACTGCAGTCAAGGGCCCAATGGCAGAAAGTCCAGAAATGGAAAATAGTAATTCTCAGATTGTGATCACAGATGTGTTCATAAATGCAGGCAGTGTCAGACTGGCCCACCAGGATACCAGGAAAACTCCCGGCAGGCTCAGGTGTCAGTGGGCCCTCCTGCTTCTAAGCATTTGTACCAATTTCATGTTCTTTCCCTAATTCTGTATGGGGAAAAAAGGGGCCAAATAGCTGGAAAATAGAGTATATCATGTAAAGAATAATTACTTAGAAAATAAAAAGGTTGAGTCAGAAGTGGAAGAAAATTAGCTTGGAGAATAGGCACATGGTCTAAGGTTTTCTGGTGGGCCCCTGGCATCCCAGTACAACACTGCATGCAGGTTAATTTTGTTTGCTTATCCTACAATTACTTTGACATGAATATGGATTTGTGCCATTTGAAATTATTAACAATTATAAAAGTAATATTCCTTAATAAATATTCACCCAGATTGTTGACAGTTTACTTCTAAAAAAGCAATACAATATGCTTTGATATATATTGATTGTGCTGACATTGGTGTATCTAAGAAACTATCTAAGCAACGGGAGCAGGCCAATACATGCACTAGACCTACTACCCAATGGCAGTGCAGCAGCTTTAGAAATAATTTAATTTCAGTGCTTTAAATGTGTATCTGACATTTGGGAAACACAAGAAAATATATTTTACTGCAGGTATCATGTTAATCAATAGTTTAACAAAGCTAACAAACATTCAATATATATATATATATATATATATATATATATATATATATATATATACTGTATATACACACAGCACTTCTGTTTTCTTGGCTGTTATTTATGTAACCAATGCTACCGTGCTGATAAAAGATATATTCAGGTGTACGACATCTCACAAAACCAATTCATCCTCCAGTTTGGGCACAGAGTTAATGATAACTGCTAAGGTTCTAGCGCAGAGATGGACCATAGGGTAAAAAGAAAGTGGCTCTAAACTGTATGCATCTTGTGTTGCTCCTTTAGACGAAAAAAATGTTCTCTTACTATTTATGTCACCATGCTTTGGGTGCAGAAAAATAAAACTCGAAGTGTCATCCATAAATTTTTAGCTTGGAGATGAAGGTACCTTCCTAGGGTGCTCTTTTGACTTTATCTTTTCTGTTCCCTCGTAACGAGCGACCGACCACACACCTATTCGCACGCTTGTTTGCACGCGCGTTTGGGGATGCAACGCAACAGGACAGCTTGCCTAGGGCACTTAGATGGTCTGGCCTGGCACTGAGATGCAAATTGTTTGCATTTTTTAATCCAGCACTGCTTTGTATGACAAGAATATAATTTTTTTTGCAGTTCAGTTGACTGAACAGTTGACATCAGTTGATGGTATATATTGATCATCCACTCTAAAAATACTCAACACATTTTTTGTTCTTCTTACAGTGCTCTTTCTCCCAATATGCCCCCCCCCCACACACACACACACATTCTGAACTCTGACTGGCTTTGCCTTCTCTCTTTTTATGCTAATGCTGTAAAATTAATTTTATAACTTGCTTTTCTAGCTTCTAACAAAACACATGTATGGTTCCTCGCACATCTTAATTGAACCATTTTATTATCAACTTCAATATAGCCTGTATCTTTGGGTGATGAGACAGGCCATCTACAAAGGGAAGGAAGGTTGTTTTAATTAGGGATACACAAAATCCATAAATACTGAATACAACTGCATACAATACAATGCTACCTTGCCCTTAAAGGAATAGTTCAGTGTGAAAATAAAAACTGTGTAAATAGATAGGCTGTGCAAAATAAAAAATGTTTCTAATATAGTTAGTTAGCCAAAAATGTAATATATAAAGGCTGGAGTGAACAGATGTCTAATAAAACAGCCAGAATCCAACTTCCTGCTTTTCAGCTCTATAACTCTGAGCTAGTCAGCGACTTGAAGGGGGGCCACATGGTACATTTCTGTTCAGTGAGTTTGCATTGATCCTCAGCATTAAGCTCAGATTCAAAAGCAACAGATATGACCCATGTGCCCCCCCCCTCAAGTCTCTGATTGGTTACTGCCTGGTAGCCAGGGTAACCAGTCAGTGTAAACCAAGAGAGCTGAAAAGCAGGAAGTAGTGTTCTGATTGACATTTTATACATCTAATCACTCCAGCCTTACATACATTACATAACTATATTAGAAACACTTTTTAATTTGCACAGCCTATCTATTTACCCAGTTTTTATTTTTACACTGAACAATTCCTTTAAGATTTGAGAAAAGTTTGAAAAAATTACTTCCTCTGAAAAAAAATGTTCATTTATACATTTCTCTTGCTACAGTTGTAGATGATTTATTTACTTATTGTTTCTCTTTGTTTATTCATAAGGAAATCAGGGAAGGTAAGCATGGGCATTTGCGAGAAGCCCAATACATTGCTACTCCACAGTGCCCACCCCTCACACCTTTCTTCTGCAATAGATATTGAATAACAATAGTGTTGTCTTCCAACCTGAATTCAGGTACAGTCACCAACCATTCTCTGCCATCCACTGCAACCCTTATGGGGAGCAAAATGTTTGTCACTGTACACACATAGGGGCACATTTACTAAGCTCGAGTGAAGGATTTGAAGTAAAAAAACTTCGAATTTCGAAGGTATATTTTTGGGTACTTTGACCATTGAATAGGCTACTTCGACCTTCGACTACGACTTTGAATCGAACGATTCGAACTAAAAATCGTTCGACTATTCAACCATTCGATAGTCGAAGTACTGTCTCTTTAAAAAAAACTTTGACTACCTACTTCGGCACTTTAAACCTACCGAGCATCAATGTTAGCCTATGGGGACCTTCCCCATAAGCTTTCTATGCTTTTTTTGATCGAAGAAAAATCCTTCGATCGATGGATATTCGAAGTCGAAGGATTTTACTTCAATGGTCGAATATCGAGGGTTAATTAACCCTCGATATTTGACCCTATGTAAATGTGCCCCAAAGTGTTTAACAGTACCTATGGAGATTTTTTTACTGCGAGGTCTTGTTTCCTTGCAGTGACAATTTTAGTCCTTTAAAATGTGAAATTCACCTCTTATTAGAGAACTTAAATGTGCCACTTTATAAAGATCAACAAAATGTGCCCCTATGTTTTCAGTTTCTGCCAGATATAATAAAAAATCTTATTAAAGAATGCAGGGTTTTTTTTAGGATCAAAGAGATGCCACTAAGGTCAAATAGGGACCATTCTGGTTGAAAAACCAATTTAAGCCTTCTGTGGAGCATTTGGCTCAATGCACCTTCACAAAATGTCCAGCAGCACTGATAAACTAAAGCAACAAATGTTAAGCCATGCACCCAGCATGCTACCATTCTCAGTAGATACACCAAACTGTGCTTCTATTTATTGCAGAAATAGATTTAGTGGTAGCTCTAGCACTACAGGAAAAGAACAGAATGTTTAAAAACAACTGCAATTGCCTTTGCTCATTACACTCACAGTCCGGCAAAGAAAACAATCCCTTTAACCAGTGTATCTGTTTATTCCCAAATTCCCTCCCCTTCCAGCATTTGAAAGCCGGTCAGTCCAGTCTTAAAATTTCTCTATAGAGTAAGCCAGTGAAAACTGTGTGTCTATGTAGGGCTCAGATGCAATGAAAAATGAGGAGAAATATAATAGTGCTTTTATACAGCACTGTCAGGCCTTAAATCATGGATCCTTTTAAAATATTCCATAAATTAGCATGAAGCAGTGATGTTATCTCAGTGAGTAAATAATGCAATTCATTGAATAAATGCTGAGTCTGAGTTACTTAGCAATTGCCTTTGTGTTTGTCTTTGTAGAGATGAGCTCTTCATTGTCATTCAGGGAATATGTATACTTGAGAAATTGGAGCCATTCCCCGCCCAGAAGAACTACTGACACGCTTGAAGTGATTCAGCTTCTATATTACTGCCAGAATTGCAAGGCAACGACATCTTCTTGTTGGTCATTTTAACACAGGTAATTCTTCTGTATCAGTGCACCAAATTAACCTTTTGGTACCGAAAAGCTTTTTACTGGGAGGAAGGATTTGGGTTTGCATTGCAGAAGAAAATGCACAATTCTCATTAACAGAGATTGTTTTTTTCATTCATTACTGTTCATTTTGCATTTTCTTTCTAAATAAGCAGAAACTTTATTTTTTTAAAAACTACCACCATTAAATATATTTCTGCAACTCCAATGAATTGGTTCAATAACCATATCCCAAAGCACTGTGGAGAGGAAGATGAAACCCAACTGTGCAAAAGGGTGCAAAATTGAAGCAATACTGCTGTGGTTACATTTTAATTGTGGACTACAATTTACACAACATGTTTTGGGCCTTACTTGCCCTTTCTTAAAGTGGACCTGTCACCCAGACATAAAAAGCTGTATAACAAAAGTCCTTTTCAAATTAAACATGATATCCAAGTTTTACTAATGCGTTCTTAGTTGTTGTAAACGCATTTAAAAATCTCAGCTGTCAATCAAATATTGCTTGCCCCTCCTCTATGCCTTAGACAAAGAGGTGAGTCAAGCAATTCATTTCACATTCCATTCAGCAGTTACTAGATGTCACTGCTCTCCCCACATTCCCCCAGTTCTCTTGACCATTTAATTGTGTAGCCAGGTCATGAGGATGGACATGAGGTCCCTCATTCTGGTGCACAAATGAGATTCTGAGATGATGCAAGGCTTGTCTTAATAACAGACAAAATGGCTCCTGTCTGCTTGCTATAATTATGAATTCCCAAACTGATGAAAAACAAGATTCAAATAATTTATCCAATGTAGTTAAAGTTCATTTTGCATGATAAAATAGGATTTGGAATAATTTTTTTGGGTGACGGGTCCTCTTTAAGTGTGACACCAAACCGAACATAAAGGCCTTATAAACACACCCATCCCTTCCCCCCCTACCAAAGTCCAAGAATTAAGGTAATATGGGATATATTTTCAAGCTGTTATGCACAATGAAGATATCCTTAAAAAAATCTCCTTAAAGTGGACCTGTCAGCCAGACTTAAAACACTGTATAGTAAAAGTTCCATAAAGTTGTCATTGCAACTTGTTTTTTCTCCAGAGTGACTTCTGTGAGAGAATGATGCTTGAAATTTTCTAGTTAACTTTCATGAAGTCTCAAGTGTTGTAAAATAATAGAATCAAATGCAGTGTTTGAGCAGTGTACTATAGAACACACCTTGATAAATTTCCCATTTGTTTTACACAGCTTTTTACACAATTTTTTTTGCATAACTCGTTTTACACAGTTGAACAGGTATCCAGGGCACACACTGCTAGGGATCATCACTATGCATTTTCAGGTTTGGTCAGCCAGCATCACACAATACTGAAACCATACTGGAACTGCATGGGACGTTATGGCAATTCAGCCCGTGCCCAATCATTCTGTGCGTACCTAATGCATACACACATTGTGCTGCCTCTTCCAGCCAACTGCCTGCTTGCTTCTGTACCTTAGGTATTTGAGACAGTTTGTCCCCTGTAGTAATAATTATTTATTTGTAATTTAATCATGCCTACCTACTACCAAGTGATTTGCCTGGGCTGCTCTCCACTAGCATAGTTTATTCAATAGAGAAACATGCAGCAGTTTCTGCCACCTATGGGAAACACCCATGACCATCTCTTAACAGCTACTATTGACTTCAGTTTTCTGGTGTGAGTGGAAAAAAAATTGGAAAATGGGAGAAGTCACATGTCTGACTCTGCTGAAAGAGAACAGAAAACCACTGGTGGAGAAAACAATATAAGTGAGGTACAGGATGCACTTTTCATTGGTTAGATAAGGTTACTTGGTCTGTCTTTTTTGCCACTGCAGTTACATACATTAAATCTTCCTTACCCCTTAGCAGTACCAGTGTTTGAGCCTTCAAGCAGAATGTGGTTACGTTAGTTGCCTTTACTGAATTATGTGGCCCTGGGTTGAGGGTAGTGACTGGTCAGTCTTATCCCCAGCCCTGTATATTATAAATTGCTATTCCTATCCCCACTTGTATTATAAATTGCTAGGATTGGTGTTTATAATAATACCATGCATGTGCTAAACTTTGACAGCGGGCTACAAATCTAATGTAGTATATGTCAACTGTGAGATGTATAATGCACAAAGTTTTTTAATCTGCACTATACTGACTACTGTATTTTTATATATACTACATATTTTATCATACATTGTTTTGGATGGGTGCATGCATTAAATGTCAGCAGTGTGCCAGGATGCATTTTATTTCCAGTCAGCCAGTCACAAGTCTAACTTGAATTGTTATGAGTATTTTTCAGAAAGCCACTGTATGCTCTCTTACCAGTATTATTACTATATGGAATTCACTGATGATAATAGATTGATAATATTTTTAGCAGACAAATGTCATTGTTTAAGTCCAAGGACAAAAACAGGTTTTGTTCATGCCATTTAGAAATAGATAACTGCTGATCCAATTATGTTTTTTAAAAGGAAGTTTAAAGTTATAAGATTATATGGTTAAAAGAAAGTGTTACATATATCTTATAGACAGAAGTCTATGTATAAATCATTTTTCTGTCTCTTCAGAAAGGCTCTGCACTCAAAAATGGGTGTAATTGTTTACAAATAAAACATGTGGGTACTCTCCAAAGTAATAAAAAAAACAAAAAGAGAGGAAAAATAATGCATTGCACTTTTGCATTATAATATAAGCATTAAATACCACCATTTTCTAAAGAACCTAGACATGAAATCTAACAACACCTTGATAAGGAGTCACTTTTTTTCTGAGAATACAAATACACCGAAGAAGTCTTTCAGACCTTTAGTTGATGAAAGAAATCTACCTTTTCAGAGAAACAGAGATTAAATGACGTTTGTTTTTAGTCACCTGCTTCACGGATGGTGAGAACAGCTGTGAGATGTGCTGCAGACTAAAAACTGATGCTGAAAATTTGTAAACAGAAAAACTAAAAGCGATGATATTTGTCTATCATCATTTTCTGTAAAGAAACTATACCTGGCTGGGTGCTTAGTCAGTGTCTGACTGGCCCTCCGGGATACCAGGGAAACTCCCGGTGAGCACAGGTGTCAATGGGCCCTCATGCTGCTAAACATTTGGCCTATTTCATGGCCATTCCCTATTTCTATGAGAACAAAGAGGCAAAATAGATGGAATAATAGATTAGAGTATGTAATAAAACAGTGGTGTAACTAGATGTTACTGTATGTTACCCCACAGCAAATTAACTTTAGGGCCCCCAACATATACAGAGGTTGTCCTGTTTTACCAGTATATGTTGAAACTGCTCTTCATTTGGGTCTCATTGGGGCCCCTTATTCCTCCTGGGCCCCCCTACAGCCGCAGGGTCTGCTTCCTCTGTAGCTATGCCTCTGTAAAGAAAGTGAGGAGAGGAAGAATAATAGAACTGAGAGTGGGCCCCTGGTCTAAGGTTTTTTTGTGGGCCCCAGTCCTAAGGTTTTTGGTGGGCCCCTGGTGTCCCAATCTGACACTGTGCTTATTGGTTTCTGCCCTAAAGAGCCCTGGGACCATGAAAAACAAGTTATCAGACCACATGGATAAAAAAGATGGACAATAGTAACGTAGTTCCATAGTTAATTTGGGTTGAAAAAGGGTTGAAAGAGTCCTTCAAGGTAAATCCCTCCAAATGACTCCAAGGGGACATATAAAGTAGCTATATGTGTCTATGTGTGTAGCAATAAATGTAAGGCAGGTGCACTGTTGATTTTGAATCCAGCCAAGTGTCTCTGTTCTGTCCTTTGATATTTTTCTTTTCTATCTCCAGAAGCTGTTGTGAATGACAGCATCTTATGTAACCTAAGAACACATACAGTATATGCATTATATGCATGTAAATAATACTGTAAGTACTTTTGTTATTTCCACATGTATTCTGTATTGAATGGTTAAAATATTATTTCATGGGAATGGTTAGTTTAAAAAAGAGACCAACTACATCAACTATAATGTTAATACAGAATACAAATAGCAACATCCAAGGAATTGTTAAAGACTGCATATATGCATATATAAGACCATCCAGAAAAGGTACATCTGTTTATTAATCATGATACTGATCTCGAGCTCACATTTTCTGGCCTACTTCTACATTCTAGAAGGAACACAAATTATAATCATATAATTAGCAATGTATTCAAAGTATTTTACCATCTTTGCAAACCAATATAAGGAAATTGTAAATAAAACTAAAACAGTAGCAAACATGGTTTAAAAGTGTTTAATTTAATAATGAATAAAATAAAAAAGACTGCAAGCTTTCAGGCTATTTATTTATTTATTGTTTTCTCAAGTACATGATTTCCATAGAGTTAGAATATAATAAAAACATTTTTGCACTAACTATTGAAGAAATATGCATATATACTGGACATATTTAAAAAATGCAAACCTCTGATTGGCACTAATTATACATGACATCAAAAACTATGGTTAATTATTTTCTTTAGATGAACTAGGACTGGAAAGCGAAGGATGGAGCAAAGCAAGGCAGGAGGATAGGAGCATAACAGTGACCTGTTTTGAAAACAAGCAAGCTACGGAATACTGTAGGCAGAATGCCAATGCCTGTGGACTTCATATGGAGTAACTGGCACATAACACAGTTGTCGTATTATCAGTGACACTTCCCATGCCCATTACCCTGCCTAAAGTGCTCACACCTATTCTGCTGATAGAAAGCATTGTGCTTTTTAAAAACATTTACATAGGAGATAGGGCAAATGTTTACAAAAGATCTTGTTTTCATTATTTTTTTAAAATGCATAATTTATTTGTTGAAATGTGCAGTCATTTAAGGTCTTAATAACATTTTAATCATGTATTCATATGTGGCACTGGCATTATCCTGTCCCTGCATTTTTTCAATATAATATTTTAGCAGAAATTATTTCAGCAGTGAACCAGAAATATGCTTGCATTGCAGATGTCCTGTGAAGCACAGTCTCACAACCATAGAAACAGACTTGGCAGGGTTGATTTTGTTATTTTAAAGCATCGAATGCATCTGGGTTGTTTGTGTGAATTAAGATTATTTGCCTGCATTGAGTAATATACATGTATAGTGGTATTTTCGCATCATTCCTGTTTTCACATAGCAGTCCACAGGTTCAGACTGTAAATATTTTGATAAAATAGTGTAAAATGGTGCAATTATTGTAAGTCTCTTAGTGACATCAACAAGAACTGTTATTTATTAATCAAGGAAGATATCGAATCTTTGTAAGGTGGGTTGTTATTTCAGAAACAAAAGTGTTCAGTTTATAAAATGTGTTTGGATTGCCAGAAGAGCATGATCGTCTGCTAAAAGAAAGGTTTACAACTGGTGCATTCTACTGATGATTTAATCTTTTAACACTGCCATTCTAGGTCTATAACCATGAAATCCATCCCTATATCTCAGCTCTGATCTCAGAATACATTTCTTCACACTCTGCTTTGTCCTTCACCTTTCATAACCTTATGCCTTTCCTAATGCAAGTGTCACTCATGCATCTACCTGTCCCTGCCATTACCCATCACACTCTCTACTACTACATTTCCTGAAACCTACAAAGACTCTCTGATTCACCTATATAGCCTTTCCCCTGCCAACAATGTGGCTCAACATTGTACGTCACAATAAGAAACCAATGATGTAGAATCTAGGTTCCTTGCTTTTAAGTTATTCCAGTGATCCAGCGTTTAAAGTTTCAGAGGTTTTTTTCCATAAGGTATTGCTTACCCTCAAAATTAATTAAAGTACTAGTGAGCCCTCTACATAATACAAGTAGAGAGACTTCTACATTATGCAAGTACAGGGCTCCCCAATGACTTATTTTCCTGGCTCCCCCTCTTCTGAATCACTTGTAAACTAGAAGCATCACTGGGAATGCCAGTGTGTCCGTTCTGTATGCACCACTATCAAAGACAGACAGCACTGAATACAGAGAATGGAGCACAAAGACATCCTTTCTGATGTCCCAGTTGCCAATGAAAATGTTGTCAACATCAGTCATCTGTACTGGAACAAAGGTTATTTTGGACAAATTTCTCTTGCACAAAAACCTTTGATGACAGGAAAAACAAGTCCTCTTCTCTGTATTCAGTTGGGGACAGTCTGCCAGGAATAATCTGGGAAAAGTTTGAATTCAGTGGTCATTTCCGTCATTGAGATCATCAAGACCTTGTTAATTATTTTACAATGTTCTCCAGGAATGTGAATCCCTATGTATTTTGTGTGTCACTTACCTACAGTGCCCCACTTGTGCTCCTATTATTGTGGAATGTAAAAAGCAATATGCAGTGGAAAGCATTCTTGATTCTAGTCTCTCTCTAGACAATCTCTTCAGTACTTCATTCACTGGTACAGTTTCAGGCCCAGACAGGCAATCTGTGGATTCTGGCAAATACCAGAAGGGCTGCTGTAAGATCCCATAAACATATGGGGCAAATTCTCTAAGCCGCGAAGTGCCGAACGCTAGCGTTAATTCGCTAGCGTTTTGCATTTTCGCTACTGCGCAAATTCACTAACGAACGCTGGTGTAGTTTCGCTAGTGTTACTTCACAACCTTACTCCAGGCGAATTTTCGCTAGCGACGAAACTACGCAAATTCACTAACTTGCGCAGTGTACTGAACGCTACCTTTTACGCTAGACTTCCTTCGCCACCTCAAACCTGGCGAAGCGCAATAGAGTAGATAGGGATTGTTTCCAAAAAAGTTAAAAAAAACTCCCAAAAAACGCTGGCGTGTTTTCTACATGATGGGTGATAGGCTGAAATAGATCGAAATTTTTTTTGGGGCTCCCCTCCTTCCCCCCTACATTTCCTGACTCATGGCAACTTACCTAGACAGTGGGCACATGTGTAGGGCAAAATAAAATTTTTATTTGCAGATTTGAAGGTTTTCTAGGCATTTGTAGTGCTGATAAGTGTTCCTCCATTGAAATTTGAATTTCGCACCGTATGCAAATTAGCCTTCGCTAGCGTAACTTCGCTTTATATAGCGAATCAACACTAGCGCAACTTCGCAACCTTACGCTACCCCTGTGCGCAACTTCGGATTTTAGTGAATTTGCGGAGCACTGGCGAAACTACGCCTGGCGAAGTGCGGCGAAGTTGCGCCTGGCGCAACTTCGCATCTTAGTGAATTTGCCCCAAAGTCTGAATTTGAGGTGTAAACAATTCAGGGGCCAGTAATCTCTGTAGTGAACATGGCAAGCAGACACAGCAGGCAGACTCTCATGTGGGGGGCCACAAGGGGGGGTAGCGGGCCGCATGCTAGGTGACTCAGAAGGAGAAAAAATATAAATAAATAGATAAAAACATAAAAATAGCAGCTGTGTGCAGCCCCAGCCTATTGGCTGGATTGTAATTTCTCATACTTGTTTATGAAATTAATAAACATGTTGAAAGAATAATGCTCATGTCCTACAACTGGAGGGCTTACAGAGAAGACTTGATTCCTACCTGTGACTATTCTTAAACGCCTTCTGTAGGATGGAGAGCAAAATATCTATGGCAGGTAACTGAATAAACATAAATGTCTCAAAAAAAAAAAAATTCTTTATATTAGCTGTGTCTAGGGTGAAATGCTGGGTGGGTGCCAGGCACATACCTGTGTTGTTGCCTACCCCCAGGGGAGGACCTTGTCTCCTCGTCGGCCACTGGTTGTTAATTGCTTCCCTGTACTCAAAACCTATGTGCATTCCTTCACACAAGCATGTTTATTCATGCATGCACACCTGTGCGGGGAGGGGGAGCCTGGGGCACCTGGTCAGTCTAACCTGGCACCAGGGCCGGTCTTACCAACTGCTGGGCCCAATTGGAATTATTTTGGCGGGGCCGCCTAGACAGAGTTTTGTTGTCTGGCAAAGGGTTCCAGTGTGGGTGGCAAATAGTCACTGCCTTTCCCTCTATCCCATAAGTGCTGCCAGTTGGGGACTGTGTTCCTTCTAATTTGTTTTAGGTTATGTGCACAAAAAATATTTTCTGCATCTTTTAGCGATCACTGTACAGATGTGTGTGCAGAACCATGGATTATAAAAAAATTACTCATTTTTATTTTTATGGAGTTCAAATAAAAAACACACAGCACAGATATTGATTTTCACTGTATATGTAACCAGTTTTATGGGATCTCTCTGTACAGACTATGAGCAAACTTAGGGGACTGTTCCTGCTGAATTGTGCTTAGTACAGGGAATACCTATGCTGCCATAGTTTTATGGGATCTCTCTGTACAGACTATGAGCAAACTTAGGGGCTGTTCCTGCTGAATTGTGCTTAGTACAGGGGAATACCTATGCTGCCATAGTTTTATGGGATCACTCTGTACAGACTATGAGCAAACTTAAGGGACTGTTCCTGCTGAATTGTGCTTAGTACAGGGAATACCTATGCTGCCATAGTTTACTCTTGCCTGACGCAGCCAAGTCTGGAGACAGGAAGATCACATTCACAGGTAGCAGGGGGCTTCACACAGCATGTGAAGTAACCAGAACGGAGCCAGCTGTACGGAAAGCATTTTAGGACATCTGTACAGCTGATCTGTCAAGTGCGCAAGTGATCATTGGTGGGGACGAGGAAGTAAAAGAATTTCCTATTTCCTCTTGCCTAGTTGCCATTAGAGATGGCGCGAACTGTTCGCCGGCGAACTTGTTCGCGCGAACATCGGGTGTTCGCGCTCGCCGGAAGTTCGCGAACGTCGCGCGACGTTCGCCATTTTGGGTTCGCCGTTGTTGGCGCTTTTTTTTGCCCTCTCACCCCAGACCAGCAGGTACATGGCAGCCAATCAGGAAGCTCTCCCCTGGACCACTCCCCTTCCCTATAAAAACCGAAGCCCTGCAGCGTTTTTTCACTCTGCCTGTGTGTGCTGAAGAGATAGTGTAGGGAGAGAGCTGCTGCCTGTTAGTGATTTCAGGGACAGTTGAAAGTTTGCTGGCTAGTAATCGTGTTGATACTGCTCTGTTATTGGAGGGACAGAAGTCTGCAGGGGTTTGAGGGACATTTAAGCTTAGGTAGCTTTGCTGGCTAGTAATCTACCTTCTACTGCAGTGCTCTGTATGTAGCTGCAGTGGGCAGCTGTCCTGCTTCTGATCTCATCTGCTGACTGCTGCAATAACAGTAGTCCTTGTAAGGACTGCTTTTATTTATTTTTTTGTTGTTTTACTACTACTACTTCTACTACTACTACTATAAGAGCCCAGTGCTATTAGTCTAGCAGTGTTGGGGAGTGGGACTGGTGTGCTAATCTGCTGCTCCTAGTAGTTCAGCAGCACCAACTGTAATTTTTTTTTTTTAATATTCATTTTTTTTTTATTTTACTTTTTTTTATTTTACTACCGCTGTAGTAGTGTATAAGTTGACCTTTTAGGCATTATTTGCCCTGTAGGCATTTTTTGCCCAGTGTGTTATTCAACCAACTGCCATCTAGCTGTGTGACCTTGTTCACATTCTGTCTAAATATCCATAATATTACCGTCTCCAGAAAAAACACCGGAGTGACTTTTTTCAAGCAGCCATAATAAATTTTACGTAATCCGTATCCATCGCTGTAGTAGTGTATAAGTTGACCTTTTAGGCATTATTTGCCCTGTAGGCATTTTTTGCCCAGTGTGTTATTCAACCAACTGCCATCTAGCTGTGTGACCTTGTTCACATTCTGTCTAAATATCCATAATATTACCGTCTCCAGAAAAAACACCGGAGTGACTTTTTTCAAGTAGCCATAATATATTTTACGTAATCCGTATCCATCGCTGTAGTAGTGTATAAGTTGACCTTTTAGGCATTATTTGCCCTGTAGGCATTTTTTGCCCAGTGTGTTATTCAACCAACTGCCATCTAGCTGTGTGACCTTGTTCACATTCTGTCTAAATATCCATAATATTACCGTCTCCAGAAAAAACACCGGAGTGACTTTTTTCAAGCAGCCATAATAAATTTTACGTAATCCGTATCCATCGCTGTAGTAGTGTATAAGTTGACCTTTTAGGCATTATTTGCCCTGTAGGCATTTTTTGCCCAGTGTGTTATTCAACCAACTGCCATCTAGCTGTGTGACCTTGTTCACATTCTGTCTAAATATCCATAATATTACCGTCTCCAGAAAAAACACCGGAGTGACTTTTTTCAAGCAGCCATAATATATTTTACGTAATCCGTATCCACCGCTGTAGTAGTGTATACGTTGATCTTGTGGGCATTATTTGCACAGTGTTTTCTTCAAACCGCCATCTAGCTGTGTGAGCTTGTTCACATTTTGTCTAAATATTGATAATATTATCGTCTCTAGAAAAACCACTTGAGTTACTTTTTTTCAAGCAGCATTCTTATATTTTACGTAATCCGTATCCACCGCTGTGTATACGTTGACCTTGTAGGCATTATTTGCACACTGTTTTCTTCAAACCGCCATCTAGCTGTGTGAGCTTGTTCACATTTTGTCTAAATATTGATAATATTATCGTCTCTAGAAAAACCACTTGAGTTACTTTTTTTCAAGCAGCATTCTTATATTTTACGTAATCCGTATCCACCGCTGTGTATACGTTGACCTTGTAGGCATTATTTGCACACTGTTTTCTTCAAACTGCCATCTAGCTGTGTGTATTATCGTTTCCAGAAAAACCAACTGAGTTTTTGTTGTTGTTGTTTTTTTAAAAATAATGCCAGGCAAAGGCAGGCCGCCACGCAGAGGCCGTGCTAGGGGCCGTGCTGCTATGCAATCCTGTGGCCCTAGCAAATTGCCCAGTTTTAAAAAGCCAATGACCCTGAACTCCCAAAATGCTGAAGAGGTAGTTGACTGGCTTACACAGCACACCCCATCCTCTACCGTTTCTAACTTTACCACAACATCCTCCTCATCCTCCACTGCTATGGCCACCCCACGTAACACTTCCTCCACCACCGGTGCCCCTTCTTCACTGGAGTCAGAGGAGTTATTTTCCCATGAGTTTCTTGAACTGAGTAATGCGCAACCATTATTGGCAGAAGAAGATGAAGGAGATGAGGACGTTACACCAGATTTAATTCTGGCAGAGAACACGACAGAGATGGACATAATGATGAGTGATGAGGAGGAGGTCCCCGCTGCTGCTTCCTTCTGTGATGTGTCAGAAGAAATTGATGCATCTGAGGAGAATGATGATGAGGAGATTGATGTTTTGTGGGTGCCTAGTAGAAGAGAGCAAGAGGAGGGTAGTTCAGATGGAGAGACGGAGAGTCAGAGAGGCAGTAGGAGAATAAGACTTAGAAGAAGCAGGGAGGACAGCCCGCAGGGATCAGTAGGGCAACAACATGTATCGGCACCTGTGTTCAGCCGGCCAACGCACCCGCCAATGCCGCCAACTTCTACTGTTACCGCCAGATCGCACACTTCCAAAAAGTCAGCAGTGTGGGATTTTTTTAATGTGTGTGCCTCTGACAAAAGCATTGTAATTTGCAATGAGTGCAGTCAGAAACTGAGCCTTGGTAAGCCCAACAGCCACATAGGTACAACTTCTATGCGAAGGCACATGAGCGGCAAGCACAAAGCACTTTGGGAGCAACACCTCAAAGGCAACAGGCAAACTAAAAGCCACACTCCTTCTGGTCCAGCATCTTACTGCTCTACCTCTGCTCTCCTTGACCCATCTGAACCACCCTCCACTCCGCCTTCCACCTTGACCACCTGTTCCCATTCCCAGTCATCTGCCACCAGCCAAGTTTCTGTGAAGGCCATGTTTGAGCGTAAGAAGCCAATGTCTGACTGTCACCCCCTTGCCCGGCGTCTGACAGCTGGCTTGTCTGCACTCTTAGCCCGCCAGCTTTTACCATACCAGCTGGTGGACTCTGAGGCCTTCCGCAAATTTGTAGCAATTGGGACACCGCAGTGGAAGGTACCCAGCCGCAATTTTTTTTCTAAAAAGGGAATACCACACCTGTACCAACATGTGCAGAGCCAAGTTACCGCATCTCTGTCACTTAGTGTTGGGCCAAAGGTCCATATGACTACTGACGCATGGTCCTCCAAGCATGGTCAGGGCAGGTATGTCACCTACACTGCCCAATGGGTGAACTTGGTAATGGCTGGGAATGGGAAGCAGGGAATGGGTAGCTCAACAACAACAACAGTGGAGTTGGTGTCACCGCCACGGATTGCACGCGGTTCTGCCACCACCTCTACTCCTCCATCGCTCTCTACCTCGTCTTCTTCCTCTTCTTCTTCTTACTCTGCTGCTGGGTCCTCCTTCTCCTCCTCCACACCTGTGCACCCCCAGCTCCCCCTAGGCTATTCGACGTGCCAGGTACGCCGTTGTCACGCTGTCTTGGGGATGACGTGCCTGGAAAGCAAAAACCATACCGGATCTGTACTCCTGTCATCTCTGCAGTCACAGGCCGATCGGTGGCTGACCCCACACCAACTGCAGATCGGAAAAGTGGTGTGTGACAATGGAAGCAATCTGTTGGCAGCGTTGAGACTGGGAAATTTAACACATGTGCCCTGCATGGCACATGTGTTAAATTTAATAGTCCAACGTTTTGTCTCCAAGTACCCAGGATTCCAGGACGTTCTCACCCAGTCCAGAAAGGTGTCGGCCCATTTCAGACGTTCCTACACAGCCATGGCACGCCTTGCTGACATTCAGCAGCGCTACAACATGCCAGTCAGGCGTTCGATTTCTGACAGCCAGACTCGCTGGAATTCAACGCTCCTTATGTTGGAACGTCTGCTGCAACAACAAAGGGCCGTCAACGAGTACCTTTTTGAACTGGGTGGTAGGACTGGATCTGCAGAGCTGGGGATTTTTTTCCCCCGTTACTGGGTGCTTATGCGCGATGCCTGCAGGCTCATGCGACCTTTTGAAGAGGTGACAAATATGGTCAGTCGCACCGAAGGCACCATCAGCGACCTAATACCCTTCGCTTTCTTCCTGGAGCGTGCCGTGCGACGAGTGACAGATGAGGCTGTAGACCAGCGTGACGAGGAGCTGGAAGCGCACGATTTATGGTCGGAATCACCAGAACGAACCCAGGCACCTGCTGCAACGCAGGGAGAGGTGCCAGAAGTGGAGTCAGAGGAGGAAGGTGGCTTTGTGGAGGAGGAGGACCAACAGGAGCAGGCTTCCCAGGGGGCTAGTGGTGACCTTTTGGGGACCCCTGGTCTTGTACGTGGCTGGGGGGAGGAGACCGTGGATGATGCAGTCCTTGATAATGAGGAAGCGGAGATGGATAGCTCTGCATCCAACCTTGTGAGAATGGGGTCTTTCATGCTGTCATGCCTGTTGAAGGACCCCCGTATCAAGAGGCTTAAGGAGAAGGACCTGTACTGGGTCGCAACGCTACTAGACCCTCGGTACAAGCATAAAGTGGCAGAAATGTTACCAACATACCACAAGTCCGAAAAGATGCGGCATTTACAAACCAGCCTGCAAAACATGTTGTACAATGCTTTTAAGGGTGATGTCACTTCAGGAACTCATCAACATTCCAGGGGCAGAGGTGCCAGTAATCCTGCCACGAGCACACCTGCAAGGACAAAGCCCTTTGGCCGGTCTGTAACATCAGACATGCAAATGTTTTTCTGTCCAAGGCAGCGCCACAACACTTCTGGATCCACCCTCAAAGAACGCCTCGACCGGCAGGTAGCGGACTACCTGGCATTAACTGCAGATATCGACACTCTGAGGAGCGATGAACCCCTGGACTACTGGGTGCGCAGGCTTGATCTGTGGCCAGAGCTGTCACAATTTGCCATGAACCTCTTGTCTTGCCCAGCCTCAAGTGTGCTCTCAGAAAGGACCTTCAGTGCAGCAGGAGGGATTGTAACTGAGAAGAGAACTCGCCTAGGTCACAAAAGTGTCGATTACCTGACCTTTATTAAAATGAATGAGGGGTGGATCTCGGAGGGTTACTGCACGCCGGAAGACTTGTTCTGACTTCTATGCAGCTGTCCTTCTCTTCAAGCCTCATGACTCCACACACAGCTGTCCTTTAGCGTCCTCCTCCCTCCGCCACCGTTACAAACTAGGGTGCAAACCCTACTGGTTTAATTTTTTCTGGCCTCTGTGCTTCAGTGGCTGCAACCAAAAAAACGGGGCAAACAATGTCTACAAGGTCAACGTATGGCGAAAAATGACTATTTTCAGCATTTATATGGCATATTTTTTCTGGCAACTGTGCTTCAGTGGCTGCGTCCAAAAAAATGCATATTTTCTGCATTTATATGGCATAATTTTTCTGGCCTCTGTGCTTCAGTGGCTGCAACCAAAAAAATTTATATTTTCAGCATTTATATGGCATAATTTTTCTGTCAACTGTGCTTCAGTGGCTGCGACCAAAAAAATGCATATTTTCTGCATTTATATGGCATAATTTTTCTGGCCTCTGTGCTTCAGTGGCTGCAACCAAAAAAATTTATATTTTCAGCATTTATATGGCATAATTTTTCTGTCAACTGTGCTTCAGTGGCTGCGACCAAAAAAATGCATATTTTCAGCATTTATATGGCATAATTTTTCTGGCCTCTGTGCTTCAGTGGCTGCAACCAAAAAAATTTATATTTTCAGCATTTATATGGCATAATTTTTCTGGCAACTGTGCTTCAGTGGCTGCGACCAAAAAAATGACTATTTTCAGCATTTATATGGCATATTTTTTCTGGCAACTGTGCTTCAGTGGCTGCGACCAAAAAAACTGGGCAAACAATGCCTACAAGGTCAACGTATGGCAAAAAATGACTATTTTCAGCATTTATATGGCATATTTTTTCTGGCAACTGTGCTTCAGTGGCTGCGTCCAAAAAAACTGGGCAAACAATGTCTACAAGGTCAACGTATGGCGAAAAATTACTATTTTCAGCATTTATATGGCATATTTTTTCTGGCAACTGTGCTTCAGTGGCTGCGTCCAAAAAAAACTGGGCAAACAATGTCTACAAGGTCAACGTATGGCGAAAAATTACTATTTTCAGCATTTATTTGGCATATTTTTTCTGGCAACTGTGCTTCAGTGGCTGCGTCCAAAAAAACTGGGCAAACAATGCCTACAAGGTCAACGTATGGCAGTTGTTTAAAGAGAACAGTAGATTACTAGCCAGCAAAGCTACCTAAGCTAAAATGTCCCTCAAATCCCTGCAGACTTCTGTCCCTCCAATACAGAGCAGTATCAAGCAGATTACTAGCCAGCAAACTTACTATCATCTGTCCCTGAAATCACTAACAGCTCTCCCCCTACACTATCTCTTCCAAGCACACACAGGCAGATTTTTCAGATACATTTTTGCCCTTGATCCCCCTCTGGCATGCCACTGTCCAGGTCGTTGCACCCTTTAAACAACTTTAAAATCATTTTTCTGGCCAGAAATGTCTTTTTTAGATGTTAAAGTTCGCCTTCCCATTGAAGTCTATGGGGTTCGCGAACCGCTCGCATTTTTGCGCAAGTTCGCGAATATGTTCGCAAACTTTTTTTCCGACGTTCGCTACATCCCTAGTTGCCATGGTGCGGAACTGCGGGGCCCCCACAGGCGCGGGGCCCAATTGGTCCAATTGGCCTAAGACCGGCACTGCCTGGCACTGTAGGTGGGTAGCAATAAGCTAGTGTCCCAGCTAGCTCATTATCCACATGCCTGTGATGTAGAATTGGGGGATCCCATGTCATATGCATGTGCATAATGAGTGAGGTGGGGCACAATCTCATTATGTGTGTGCACCAGATTTTATAACATTTGTGCATGTTTCTTCAGTATGCTGCCAAGGTTCTCCCGTGTCAAAGAAGCACTTGCACAAGATTAGCAACAGATGATGTGACAGATGCAGCAGTACTGAGTGATATAATGCAGGCTCAAGTAGCTTTAATGAATGGCATCCAAGAAAATTGATTTCAAGCTTGACTTTTCACAAAAAAAACACCAATTTACACCCAAGAATTAGTTACATTTTAGTAAACCAGTTCTATATTAACAGCAGCAAACAAAAACTTGCAGTTGGTTTCATGCAGACTAGTAACTGATATTGGAGAGCAGTCTAAGATAAAGCTATCTAGACCAGCTGCATTTCAAAATGTTCAATTTTCCAAACAAAATGTTTGCATGCTTTTTGTATTTAACTTATGATGCCACACAAAATATTTGCAAAGCAGAGGGTCAGTCGGGGGTCATAAAAATGCTATAGAGTTTGAGCTCCACAAATGTTTTTACATGCCAAAATGTATGCAATAGCTGACCTTCTTCATTCAATTGCATGTATGCTGATGGACCAAAGGTATGTTACCCTAGTCATCATTTAATGAACACCTTAATAAAACGACATCAACCAATTAAACAACATTCTGGTAGGAATTCTAGCAAGCAGAAAATGAAGTACAATGAAAAGTAAATACAAAACAATAGCAGTATATTATTAATTATCATCAAAGAAGGTGATTGTGGCATTGGCTGTATCATCCAGGCGAATGTTTATGAATGGGCTCTGTCCTACAACCCCTACTGCCACCCCCTGTTACTCCAGTTTCCTCCAGCACTCCAAGAGCATTCAGGCAGAGTAATGGCCTCCTGATAAAGTTAACCAGTGTATGTGTGAATCAGGGGCGTTTGATCATAAACTCCACTGGGGCAGGGATTGACACGAACAATGTATAATGCCTGTAGTGTTGTGGCACATGGTGTTATATAATTAACAGAAAATAAATAATAATAAATCACACTAAAACCACTATGATTTGTTTTTGGTAGTATTTACTAGAGTCCTAGAACACATACCTGACCCATACCTGCTACCCGTTACCCACAACCTAGACCTGCAACCCACAATTTTCCCCCACTGATCCGCCACCCAACCCGCAATACAACAACTAACCTTTCAACTCGGGAGACACACGAAAGTGGAAGTGACATCACCTCCGGTGCCAAATCTTTACAAAACAAGAAAAAACTGGCAGAACTACAAGCCTGCACCTTTGTCGAATACCCAGCCAGGTTACTTGCAGACTGCCCACACGGCCAGGGAATCGGGGAATTTTTGGCCGAATGCCGACCACTTTGTGGGTATTCCGCGAGTACCCGACCCGATGCAAGACTATTACTATTACATAGCATTCCCAAGTTGCTAAGCTGCCCACATTTGGGTCAATTTTACATGGTTATCGGATCATGTGTGCACTGCTGTGCCAATGAATTTGCTGATTAAACTGATGTATTCATACCAGCACTGGTTTGTCAAAATGAGAAACTGGCAGATGACATGTATAAAAGGGTCATCAGCTGTTCCATTGCACTGACCAGAAGTTCTACACTGAGAGGCCAAATGGTCTGATCATTGCTATGTGACCATGGAAAACTGTAAAAATAATACAGTAACCATGAATCTACAGACTGCTGGGAATTTAAAAGGTTGGCCCATTTGTGCCCTGCAGTGTCTTTATCCTTTTATCTATTTCCAGTTCAGTTTCTTGGTCTATCAGTCTTAATTACCTGTGAAACTGCTGAAATAACATTAGATAATTTCACTATACAGAAGTAGAGATGGCGCGAACTGTTCGCCGGCGAACTTGTTCGCGCGAACATCGGGTGTTCGCGCTCGCCGGAAGTTCGCGAACGTCGCGCGACGTTCGCCATTTTGGGTTCGCCATTGTTGGCGCTTTTTTTTGCCCTCTCACCCCAGACCAGCAGGTACATGGCAGCCAATCAGGAAGCTCTCCCCTGGACCACTCCCCTTCCCTATAAAAACCGAAGCCCTGCAGCGTTTTTTTCACTCTGCCTGTGTGTGCTGAAGAGATAGTGTAGGGAGAGAGCTGCTGCCTGTTAGTGATTTCAGGGACAGTTGAAAGTTTGCTGGCTAGTAATCGTGTTGATACTGCTCTGTTATTGGAGGGACAGAAGTCTGCAGGGGTTTGAGGGACATTTAAGCTTAGGTAGCTTTGCTGGCTAGTAATCTACCTTCTACTGCAGTGCTCTGTATGTAGCTGCAGTGGGCAGCTGTCCTGCTTCTGATCTCATCTGCTGACTGCTGCAATAACAGTAGTCCTTGTAAGGACTGCTTTTATTTATTTTTTTGTTGTTTTACTACTACTACTACTACTACTACTATAAGAGCCCAGTGCTATTAGTCTAGCAGTGTTGGGGAGTGGGACTGGTGTGCTAATCTGCTGCTCCTAGTAGTTCAGCAGCACCAACTTTAATTTTTTTTTTTTTAATATTCATTTTTTTTTTATTTTACTACCGCTGTAGTAGTGTATAAGTTGACCTTTTAGGCATTATTTGCCCTGTAGGCATTTTTTGCCCAGTGTGTTATTCAACCAACTGCCATCTAGCATCACTAACAGCTCTCCCCCTACACTATCTCTTCCAAGCACACACAGGCAGATTTTTCAGATACATTTTTGCCCTTGATCCCCCTCTGGCATGCCACTGTCCAGGTCGTTGCACCCTTTAAACAACTTTAAAATCATTTTTCTGGCCAGAAATGTCTTTTTTAGATGTTAAAGTTCGCCTTCCCATTGAAGTCTATGGGGTTCGCGAACCGTTCGCGAACCGCTCGCATTTTTGCGCAAGTTCGCGAATATGTTCGCGAACTTTTTTTCCGACGTTCGCTACATCCCTATACAGAAGATGAGTGGGAAGCTGCATTAGTACACCAGCTGTGAAATTAACAAGGTTTGTTTGCCTGATCTGATTGGCTCTTGGCCAGTAAAGACTTAATACAATACAATGAAAACACTACATTTCCAAAGATGGTAATTTTTTTACCTTTTTGTGCACCTATAACATATTGGATGCATTAAAAATGTCTTCTCTGCATTTATTTTATGCAGATGAATAGGAGATGATACATGTGTCGGTTTATGAAAGTAAGTCCAAGGAGTGCAAAATTTCTCTTACATAAAAGTTATTCACAAAGGTACTTGTGTCTATGCATGCTCTTCTATACTTGGTACAGGGAGCATAAGTCCAAGGCACCCCTAAAGAACACATGCCATGCCAAAATGGTGCATGTTTCAACTAAACATGCAACTGATGAATCGCATGGTAAAGCCATTTTTGGTCATACACTTAAAGAAAAAGTTTCAATGTAAAAACCTAAAAAGGTTATTGTCTCACCATTAATATGTGAGGCCTGGGTGCTCATGCCCCAGACCTACAGCTCAAGGTGGAGGTATCCAACCAAAGAAGAAATGGCAGGCACAGATCCCACAAACAGGCTTGTAAAAAAACTGAGAACTTTATTTAGGCCACAAAGTAGATAAATACATAGACTTATGTGTTTTTTGCCAGTGGGCACTTAATCATATTCTGTACCTATGCCATTTTTGGTGACATGTATTGTTTTGCTTATGATTCACACCTCAAATAATGACAGCATGATCCAAACACAACTTATTTGCAATTTGCCAATATGGATGCTAATTTGCATTTGCCAGGGTAAATTGTGAGCACATTTTTCTGCGTGTTAGTTTGTGTGCTCTGCTATTTGCACTTGAGTTAAATAATGGTGTAATTCTATGATTTATTGAAGCAATAATGGTACAGAGTGTGTTTGCCTCTACTGCGTGCTGTTTCTAAGCCATCATTTGAACATAAAAATTAGTCATAATGTATATTTATATACAGAATACAGTTGTTTCCCCCACACTAACTGACCCGAAAGGCAGCAGAAAGGGAGACAAAAGAAATCTGAAATATTCATGTTCTTAGTAAAGGAAATGTTTTAGGGTTGTCTTTCCATTTACAAGCCTTTGGTATATGATCCTCTTTCTTTCTTTCTGTATTGACTCAGCAAGGCAATGACTTTATTAGTGATGCTGCAAGTCAGACAGGAAATGCTCAGTCCCAGTTCTTTTAATTCTTCTTTAATTTTAATACAAATGGACTTGCTGAGAAATTTTAGCAATCATCTAAGTTTAACTATTTGAAGACATATTTTATCAAGCAGGTTTAAAAAGATTATAGGGTGTTTTACACAACCAAAAAAGCCTTTGTCAACTGGCAACTGGCTAAACGGACTTTATTACTTTAAAGATATTTAATCATAATTAGCTTTTTACCAGTTTTAATTGACTAGACTGATATTTAACCATGTTTTTATATTGTGAAAATGTTGCTTTAAAAAAAGCTTTACAGACAGATTGTAAACAATTGCTGTATATGTAATATTGTGAGCTTCATCTTATGAAATGTTCAGAGGGTGGCCTTGTGATTACTGCAAGCCATTGAATGTTATGCCTTTGACCGCTATGTCTATTACAGCAGTTTATATAAAACCTGGCTGATGGAGTTTTCATTTCACACCATATTATAATCCAATATCACAAAGATCAATGATAAGCCTAAAGCTGTATCTACACAAATGTAAAGATACAGTAAAGATCTCACAACAAGGATGGAGGAATTGGACTGAAAAGCATGGTGACTACTTAATATATGAACATTACTGCTAATGTTACAGTAATACAGGGGATAAATTCAACTCTAGGTATTTTGGTCATGAATACAATAGCATTAAGCCCCATGTTACCTACCAAAGGACCCAGGTCATTACTCCATGGCCCACCTGGGCAGTGGGCTCTGCCAGCTAAATAGAATGGACCCCATGTAAAAAATGTCTATACATAATTGCACACTTTGCCATGCCTTGATCAACTCTAAACACACTCCCATTATGCCCACACCTTGACCATAATCTACCCAAACCTCCCCCCCTCCACAAACCCAGCCCCATATCCAGACCTTTGCATCTCCAGCACCCCCATACCATAAACCACTAAATTAATGTTTCCAGTAGTTCCTGTTTACCTTGAAATGCCCTATTTCAGGACCTTGGTCCCTGGGAAAACTGTCCCTGGCATATTGCCTCCCACACCACTCACTTTGCTTCCTGAGTAATGTTTTATTTTGTGAATAGGGGCGATGTATCACTTGAAAAAGTGCCCAACTACATCTCATGCACCCTGCTGCCATAGACCTCTAACTTAAGGTTCCAGTAATCCATGTTTACCATGAAATGCTCTATTTCAGGACCTTGGTTCCCAGGAAAACTGTCTCTGGGATACATCTTCCCAAACTGCTGACTTGTTATGATATGTTCCTGAGTAATGTGTTTTGTAGGAAATAGGGGAGATGTACTGATAGTAAAGTAGTTTTTTAACATATGATAGGCCTCATTTACTACACCCCTGGCACAAATGCAAGAGCACTATAGGGGCACAGGAGCCTGTCTGCTCCACTTGGATCAATTCAAAGCACAAAAAGGAGTGCAGAAGCCTGTGGCAATGTACACAATAAAGGACTCAGCCTTTTGCAAGGCTGTGCCCTGCTTTGTCAATAAGATCTGATATGTTTCCATAGAACAGTGATCTACAACCAGTTACTCTTGGATGTTGCTCCCAGTGGCCTCAAAGCAGATGCTTATTTTTTAATTCATGGCTTGGAGGCAAATTTTCATTGCATAAAAAACAGGTGTACTGCTAAACAGAGCCTCCTGTTGGCTGACATTCTACATAGAGGCTGCCAAATGGCCAATCACAGCAGCATTTGTAACAATTTCATGGCCATTCTTTAATTCTGTATGGAAACAAAGGGGCCAAATAGATGGAAAATAGAGTCTAAGGTTTTCTGGTGGGCACCTGGCATCCCAGTCCGACACTGGTAAAACACAGAAGTGCTGGAAACAAAAATCTTAACTCACCCGCTACCTTCCCTTTTTAAGGATTCAGCCTCATGATGAATTGGTTTATTTTGGGATGTTGGTGAAGCCTCAGTAGACAGACAATAGATTTCGGTATTGGTCAGGGAGCGACTACTTAAGGAAAATCATGGCCTTCCTTTGATTTCCCCAAGACTGACCTTGCTAACTTATATTCCTTATGCCTTAAAGATGGTCATACACTATAAGATCCGCTCGTTTGGCAAGATCGACAAACAAGCAGATCTTAACCCGATATGCCCACTAACGTCTGGATGATATCGGATGAATCCGAACGTTCGGCCCTGGGGCTCCGACGGTCATGGATCGTACAAAATAACAAAAACAAACTTGACCGATCGATATCTGGCTGATTTTTGTCCTGATATCGATCGGGGGGACCCATTGGGAGCCCCCACACATGGGCAGATAAGCTGCCGAATAGGTCCTTTACTTGAAGGTCACTTTCTTGATCTTTAGCAAATGAAAACTTCCTGTAATAAAGTTTGTGCTATTCTGCACTTCATCAGGTTTCGAGAAAAAGCTTGATAGTTTACTCTCCATTTAGTGAATGTATTTGCTAATAAGAACTAAAGGCACCAATAACCTCATTTAGCAGATATAAATGCGCAAGTAATGTGGCCTGTCTCTAACTACAGCGCAAGGGGGATTCAAATGGTCAACAAAGAACAGCTCCAGATAGCTCAACCCTCTATCGCCACCTAACGCTCAGATCAGTTGCTTTTGCGACACATGGCAGCAATTCAGCTCGGAGACAAACATTTGACATGGCTTAGCTGGACTGGGTTAGCAAGGCGTCTACTTATTTGCAATTGGACCGTTTGAGAGTAAAATATGTAATTCTTAACTATGTGCGTTTATTGGCGCCGGGCTCCTCAGACGCTGATTGTAAGGGACGTGTGGCTCTACTTCTAATGTTGCTGAACTACAACTATTAATTGGCCAGTGTAGGGGACGAGCCGAGGGTCAAACACACGGCATATTGTGGCTGCGATTTTAGATGGGGTGTAATGGGTACATGAGAGGATGAAGGGATCCTGGGAGCGGATAGCGAATGGGCAGGCTTAGCTTAATGGAAAGCTCGCACTTTGGACTGTGTCTGGGCGCTGAATTCAGTCCGCCTACTTCTTCGTGTCAGGAGTGTGGAAGAAGCGCAAAGCAGAGGGAACTCGCTCTACCACTGAGTCTACTTCCTTCTTTAGCAAAGAGGGTCTGGCTGCATTTCTCCCCACCCTAATAGTTCCATTGTAAAGCAACCAGCCACCAGTACAGCTCGGGTGACCTTCTGCGATCTGTCTCGCCTAGCCCCTCCCAGTCGGCTCGGGTTCTGTGGCGCATCCCACCCCCCATTCCTCTCTCTCTCCAGTCTCGGAGACAACTGGGAGTCGCGGTGTGTGTGCAGTGGGCTCTCGGGGAACGGCAGCGCTCGGACTGTGTCATGGCGCGGAGGAGAGGAGGGAACCCGTCCCTGAGTGCTGCCCTCGCCTTGCTGCTCCTGTGCAGGCTGTGCGGTGAGTTTGAGTTGTGCGGCGGGTTTGCCCAGTGTTGTTAATGGGGGGTTTGTGTTGGTGCCAGGAATCAGTGCACAGTCATGCCATGCTGACAAAATTCCCTACCCCACCCTGTGCCCAGTCCCCAGTCCCCAGTGCTCCGGGCTGATCCGGGATGTCTGTGCAACAGGACCGTTACTTCCCATGTTCCCGGCTAATGCTATGGGGAGGAGGTTGCTGTCCCACTCTAATACTTTTTAGTTGACTTGGACTAGTTGACCTGCCCCGTGTGTGGGGGAATTTCAGAGGTACTGCCCTAAAGCTACAGCCTTGAATGGGAGATATATGTATGTACAGCTTGTCATACTCTGCAGACTCAGAGACACCAACTACTTATTGCAGCCTCTCTGCTCACGGGTCCAGTTGTTGTTAAACTACAGCTCCCACCATCATGTTTTGGGATGTATTATCAACACCATCTGGAGACCCGGGTGTGCTTAAAAACCCAGCCTCTTGCCTGTCATATTAATTATGGCCTCATCAACTTTGTGTGGTGAAAATGTCAAGCTCTTTCCCCTGTCCTTGCAGACAATTGTATGAGACAGGGGCTGAACCCTTTTCTTTTTTACAAGTTAATTTTACGGTGACGGGGCCTGCGGGTTGCCTGGCGGACCCATTCCAAAGAACTAGAGCTAAGAACACTGTAGCAGGGCAGTGGCCACCTCTGAGTGGGTGACCCTGGGAGATCAGTGATGTCACAGCTCCCTGAGGTGCAGGCAGACCTGTGATGTCACAGCTCCCTGAGGTGCAGGCAGACCTGTGATGTCACAGCTCCCTGAGGTGCAGGCAGACCTGTGATGTCACAGCTCCATGAGGTGCAGGCACTGGAGGCTGATGTGTTGCTTGGAATCACAGCACTGCCTCTTTCATCACTGGTTTATGATGCCAACTGACAAAAGGGATTAACCTTCACTTTGCTGCTTTGGCAACCGCCTGTATATGTGTATTGTTAGGGATGAATGCATTATATTGCAGTGTGGCTTGACTTGCATACTTTACTGATATATTCATGCATCAATGCTACTTAACCATAGTCTCTGGACTCTTGTTAAACTGCCAGACCAAGAAACGTGAAATGACCTAGAGGTACCTAGGACAGTTTGCCCCTGCAAACCTTTTACCCATTGCAGGTTTTGTGTTTTTTCCAATAGGAAACCAACACAATAAAAAGATTAAATAACAACTGTTAAGCCCCCATTAACAAGGGGAATAATGTCCTGTACCCATGGCTTTCATAAATATGGTTACATATCCCAGCTCGCAGGCTGATTATACTGAATTTATAGTCTACACAATATAGTGACACATCCGCTAAAAAGATATGTTTTTAATAGTGGAAAGGCCACTGTTTTACAGAGTTCTTATGCTGACTATTAGGTAAGTCTAACTTCAGCTTTGGGCCAGGGGTGCATATTGGCTAACTGTTGCAAAGCTTATGTAATTCTCACAAGTCACTTTGATTTAAGTTGAAATAAAACCAATACTGTAAAGCTGACACCAATTGATTACATATATTTAGAAAACTTTTGGAATGTGGCCTTTTTTTGGGTCATAAAAAGTTTCTAAGAGCACCAGACAAAGCACGGTACCATTGAATATTATTATTAAATGAACTGTAGTGTTTCTTTCCACCTGCTTTGACCCTATACAAACCCCTGAGTTGTAACAGAGTTGCAGTGTCCCATCTCATTTGTCAGTTCCATAACCTTGTGGTACGGCCACTGCTTCGACCCTTTTGCCCATTTGCTAATTATGCTTTGCCTTGTTTCATACAGCGATGTTGAGATTTTCAAGTTCTAGAATTTTTATACAGGTATGGGACCTGTTATAAAAAATGCTTGGGACCTGGGGTTATCTGGATAATGAATCTTTCTATAATTTGGATCTTCATACCTTACATCTACTAGAAAATCATTTAAACAGTAACGAAAAAGAGAATAATTTAATTTTTTTGAATTATTTGGATAACATGCAATCTATGGGAGATAGTCATTCCATAATTCAGAGCTTTCTGGATAACGGTTTTCCAGATAACGGATCTCATACCTGTACTATTGTTTTGCTTCCTAGAGCAATATGTAGAGCTTGTGCTTCAAGTATGCACTGGCTGCTTGAAATAGAAATACTAATCTCAAACATGTATGTAAAAATTAAATGCAGCTGCCAAGGATGTATGAATGTTAATCCACATCATTTAATGATATCATAAAGCAGATGTGTTTAAAGGGGACACACCAGATTTGCCAATATTGTAGCATCCTTGGATAAACATTCCATACTGCCAAAGATATATGAGATATTGAATGTGTTGGCTTTCAGTAGACTAAGAGACGCTATTTAACGTTGCCGTATCAGTTCCTGCTGTGTGTGCCATAATAAATTACAGGCACCTGACCAGGAAGTAAAGAGAAAACAGGGTATAAAATGACTTACACAGTAGGGCAGCCAGTTTATTGTAGGCAGCAAAATAAGGGTGTGTGTGGACAAATATCTTAAAATAAACCCAAAATATTTGATGAAAAAATTGGGACCACGGGGAAACCCTGGTCATATATCGTCTGCTTTCTTATGTTCAGAATGGTTCATTTAGGATTTTTACACAAATAAATACATTGCTGTGATTGTTTTTTGTCATGGCATCTTTAAATTGGATTGACTAATTAAAAGAATGTTAGTATTTGAGTATGTTGTAGCACATATAAATCACCCTAAACCCTATGCTGATTTGTCTGGGGTGGTGGAGTTTAAGGATATCATTGCTTTTTATATGCAGATAGTTACTACAAAGATGTTCATATGAGGTGTTCCTTTTTTTAAAAAGAAAAATGTATTTTGCTGTAAGTATATATTATATATTTATATATATATATATATATATATATATATATATATATATATATAGATTAGTTGCCCGAAGAAGAAACAATTAGTCGCCATGTGACTAAATCTCACAAATCTAAAACTAAATCTTCGCGTCTGTCTCTGCCCTTAGGGTAAGGGCAATCGCTAAGATTCAGGGAGATTCAGTCGCCCGGCGACAAATCGCCTCTTCTTCAGGCGACAGGTGCCATCTTGCCAGTGATTTAGAATCTAGCCGGCTGGAAGGCAGTTCGGGGAGATTAGTCACCCGAAGAAGAGGCGATTTGCGATTTGAGGCGACTACATCTCCCAGAATCTTCGCATGTCTCTCTGCCCTTACTGTCTTGTTATCTGATGTGCTGATGAGTTAGTGGAATGTGAGTGGAAGGAAGGTGTGTCTGTCACTGTTATGGTCAGCCAGCTCCACATCCCAATATTGATGGGAGGCATCAGCAGAGCAGATATTTTGTCCAGACACAGGTACAATGTGATGGAATCACAGCAACCTTTGTATCAGGTTGAACAGATGGCATGGGATTTAAAGACCAAAACTGCCTGTCCATCTTTGCTCATGTTTTGCTACCGTAAGGTAAGAGAATCTTGTGTATTTTAGACCACATGAAGTCTTTTATTCCTAAAATTGTGCACATTTTCACCAGTGCAGTAACCCGTAGCAACCACTCATAGATTTGTTTTCATTTTATAACTTGCAGTTGGCTCATCAAAGTCAGTTTATTAGTTACTATGGGTTACTACATTGGATCATTTTAAAAAGAAAACCGATGTGACAAGGAATGCTCCACAGTACTCTACAATGTTAAAATCCCTTACATCTGAAGTTAGATGTCAGATACGCAACATTATTGTTGTGTTTCAAGGCAGGACATTATTGTTTAGCTCTCTATAGATGCAGACAAAACACAAGTGTCAGTTAAGCTTCTTCTACATACTGTAGATCTATTTGCCAGCAACTACCAGTGCATGATGGCATGTGTCAGCTCAGTGTGCCTTACTGGCTATGGGCCAGCGCAGAGCATCTAAAAGCTACTGTTTTATCAAGGGGCCATGTCACAGTGAGCCTGACCAGGATATTAACAGTGATGTCTGTACCTGTGCCTAACTTTACTCCTTTGATGCATGCAGTCAATAAAGCAGGCACCTTGTTATAATTAGAGTGAGGCATGCTGAATGAAAGCTGCATGGGATCCCTGGCACAGATAAGAGATTAGAATTATTTGAGGCACCTAACAAATTGACATTCAGCCCCACAAACATACACATGAAAGGCACCTTAAAATAAACTACAAGAAACAGGATGAAAATGTGAAATCAGGGGATCTATTAACATGTTTTTACCCGTGTTGTTCCTGAAGTCTGTAAAATATCTATATTAGTGATGTGTGGGTCAGGAAAAATTCCACCCACACCGACCCCAACCTGCAAAATGTTGCTATGGTAGGATCTGCATCCAACCTGATCCCTCACTTTAATGCTCTGTATTCTACTTTTGTGTGCTTCTCTTTTTCCGGAATCTTCATGAGCAATAGAGGAATGTACATCCCCAGTCTGACCTGCTTCAAACCCTTACCTGCAGTGAATGGCCAAATTTAACATTTTGGACCACAACACTTTCTCCTTTGTGCGTGCCTTTCAATTTATTTGTGCAGGCGTGCCCAGGTATATAAATAGGGGAGCGGGTAAATTTAGTTGACCCGCATATCACTTATTTAAAGATTCTGAGAAACTGTTTTTTTTCTCTAAAGCCTGGCAGATTTCTGCTGTTGATAACTGAGGTATAGTTTTGTAACTTATCCTGACTCTTGAAAACTTTGGCTGTGCCCCAGTAACATTTAAAAGACCTTTGTTATGTACAGTAAAAAAGCTCACTGACTCCTAGTAAATGGACTTCACTAAGCAGCCACTGTTATCACTGACGTGAATTCTAGACACATCAGTCACTTTCACTTCCTACCGTATAGTGACAATGCAGTATTGTATGGTGAAGAATTCCTACAGTAGCTAAAGTAGGGTATTAGTGACTCAATTACAGCTTACTGTGGCTGTTTAACATAAATCCTGATATGTAAAGGCAACCCGATATTAGGGAGGAAAAAAATTAAATAGATTGAAGCTATTATTAAAAAAAAGCAAACACTTTTTTGACCAAATTGTGTGCCAGGTCAGATCACTAGTGCTCTGCAAACAGTAAGGGGCCGATTCACTAAGGGTCGAATATCGAGGGTTAATTAACCCTCGATATTCGACTAGGAATTAAAATCCTTCGACTTCGAATATCGAAGTCGAAGGATTTAGCGCAGATAGTTCGATCTAACGAACGATCGAAGGATAATTCCTTTGATCGAACGATTAAATCCTTCGAATCGAACATTGCTAACATTGACTTCGGTAGCTTTTAGATGGTGAACTAGGGGGTCAAATTTTCGAATAGTCAAAAGATTTTTAGTTCGAATCCTTTGATTCGAAGTCGAAGGTCGAAGTAGCCCATTCGATGGTCGAAGAAGCCCAAAAAAAACTTTGAAATTCAAAGTTTTTTAACTTCGAATCCTTCACTCGAAGTTAGTGAATCGGCCCCAAACAGTCTGCTTTATTAGATATACATATCTTTGTGTCCGTTTTCCATATAAACAGCATGATATTATGGTCATAGGTTTCAGTCTGTAGGTATAGAAAGAATGACATGTCCAGGTCAACGTTAAAGGCGTGCAAACTGCAGCATCATTCAGCGTTTTTTTTATTTACGTTTGTTCCAGCATCTGTGTTTGTTTTATGGTCAGCAAGTTCCTATTGTTGCAACTGCTGAGTGTTGCATGTAAAACTTTAAGCAGTCATCTCGCTTCACCAAAATTGACCTTTAAAAAAAAAAAAAAAAAAAAAAAAAGTAGGGTGAACAAAACATCACTCAAATGTGAGGACACCATTGATTTATTCAGCAAGAAAAGCTCTGCATAACATGTATTTTTGATAAACCCATAATTTATTGTTATAATGTCCCTTTAATGGAAGCACAAAATAAACCCATAATTTATTGTTATAATGTCCCTTTAATGGAAGCTCAAAATCCACAGTAGTGCCGTGGCATGCAGGGCATATTCTCAACAAGCAAAAGTGTAGTATGTTCAGAAGTGCAGACTAAGGGGCCAATTAATCAAAGGTCAATACAAAATTTCAGCTCATTGCCAGTAATGTCAAAATAATTCACTTGAAAGCAATTTCTTATATAAATTCCAACAGAGCAGTTTAAGGTTTTTTTACATTCACAAAGAATATTCAAATGTTTGCTAAATATATGTATGTTAATGTTCTAATGTTAAAGGAATACTGTCATGGGAAAAACATTTTTTTTTTCAAAACACATCAGTTAATAGTGCTGCTCCAGCAGAATTCTGCACTGAAATCCATTATTCAAAAGAGCAAACAGATTTTTTAATATTTAATTTTGAAATCTGACATGGGGCTAGACATATTGTCAGTTTCCTAACTGCCCCCAGTCATGTGACTTGTGCTCTGATAAACTCTTTACTGCTGTACAGCAAGCTGGAGTGATCTTGCCCCCCTCCCGCCCCCTCCTCCCTAGCAGCTTAATAACAGAACAATGGGAAGGTAACCAGATATCAGCACAGTAAGATAATAGCTGCCTGATAGATCTAAAAACAGCACTCAATAGTAAAACCCAGGTCCCACTGCTACACATTGAGTTACATTGAGTAGGAGAAACAACTGCCAGAAATCAGTTCCATCTTAAAGGAGAAGGAAAGCTCCAAGATAGTTTTTACCAACAGATTAGCCACAATAGTGCAAGCTAGAATGCTATATTTATTCTGCAGAATGCTTTACCATACCTGCGTAAACAGCTCTAGACACTCTCTGTTTGTTTAGGATAGAAGCTGCCATACAAACTGGGTGTGACATCACTTCCTGTCTGAGGCTCTCCCTGCTCACTTACAGCTCTGAGCTCAGAATACAGAAGGGATGGGAGGAGGGAGGGGGAGAGGAGCAAACTGAGCATGCTCAAGCCCTGCCCTGGAGGTTTATGCTGAAAACAGGAAGTCTGATACAGAAGCCCATGAGTACACAACAGAAGGAAAGAAATGTGATGTTTCTTTTCACAGAGGACTCAGAGAAGCATTACTTTGAGGGTTTATTGGTGTATTTTATATTGACCTTTCTGATAAAGCTTACTTAGTTTTAGCCTTTCCTTCTCCTTTAAAGTGATGGCTCTTTCTGAAATCACATCACCAGGCAAAATGACTTGAGATAGCTGCCTACACACCAATATTACAACTAAAAGAATACACGTCCTTGTTCATGAATGAAATTTTATATTGTTGCGTTAATTACAGTCATATGAAAAAGTTTGGGAACCCCTCTCAGCCTGCATAATAATTTTCTCCACTTTAACAAAAAAAAGATAACAGTAGTATGTCTTTTATTTCCTAGGAACATCTGAGTACTGGGGTGTTTTCTGAACAAAGATTTTTAGTGACGCAGTATTCAGTTGTATGAAATGAAATCACATGTGAAAAACTGGCTGTGCAAAAATTTGGACACTGTAATTTTGAACTTAATAGGCAGGTGTGCCCAATCATGAGAAAAGGTATTTAAGGTCGCCAATTGCAAGTTGTGCTTCTGTTTGACTCTCCTCTGAAGAGTGACAGCATGGGATCCTCAAAGCAACTCTCAAAAGATCTAAAAACAAAGATTGTTCAGTATCATGGTTTAGGGGAAGGTTACAAAAAGCTATCTCCGGTTTAAACTGTCACTTTCAACTGGCAGGCCAAGAAAAATACAGGAGCGGCATATGCAGAGGATTGTATGAATGATTACAGACAATCCAAAGATCACCTCCAAAGACCTGCAAGAACATCTTGCTGCAGATGGTGTATCTGTTCATCGTTCTACAATTCAGCACAATTTGCACAGAGAACATCTGTATGGCAGGGTGATGAGAAAGAATCCCTTTCTGCACTTGTTGTATGCAAAAGCTCATTTAGACAGGCCACAATCATTTTGGAACAAAGTGCTTTGGACTGATGAGACAAAAATTGAGTTATTTGGTCATAGCAAAAGGTGATTTGCATGGCATCACATTCCAAGATAAACACCTACAACCTACTGTCAAATCTGGTGGCGGTCCATCATGATGTGTGGCTAGTTCAGGGACTGGGGCCCTTGTTAAAGTCGAAGGTCGGATGAATTCAAGCATCAGTCACAAAGTTGAAGTTACGCAGGGGTTGGATATTCCAACAAGACAATGACCCTAAACACACTTCAAAATCTACAAAGGCATTTATGCAGAGGGAGAAGTACAATATTCTGGAATGGCCGTCACAGTCCCCCGACTTCAATATCATGGAAAATCTATGGGATGATTTGAAGCAGGCTGTCCATGCTCGGCAGCCATCAAATTTAACTGAACTGAAGAGATTTTTGTATGGACAAATGGTCAAAAATACCACCATCCAGAGTCCAGACACTCATCAAAGGCTATAGGAGGTGTCTAGAGGCTGTTACATTTGCAAAACGAGGCTTGATGTAATATTTCTGTTGGGGTGCCCAAATTTATGCACCTGTATTTTATGATGCATATTGCATCTTTTCGTTTAATTTAATAAACTTTATGTCACTGCTTAAAAACTACTTTTTCCATAAGGCATGTTATATATTAAAAGGAAGTTGCTACTTCCTTAAAAGCTCAGCCAATGATAAACAAAACTCCAAAGGGGTGGTTCACCTTTGAAATAACTTTAAGTATGATGTAGACAGTGATATTAGCAATTGGTTTTCATTTTTTATTATTTGTGTTTTTTGTTATTTAGCCTTTTATTCAGAAGCTCTCCAGTCTGCAATTTCAGAACCCAATGTGGTTTCTAGGGTTCAAATTACCCTAGCAACCATGCACTGATTTGAATAAGAGACTGGAAAATGCATAGTAGTGGGCCTGAATAGAAGATCAGTAATAAAAATTAGCAATAACAATACATTTGTAGCCTTACAGAGCATTACCTTTTTATAAGGGGTCAGCAATGCCCATTTGAAAGCTGCAAAGAGTCAGAAGAAAAAGGCAAATAAGTATAAAATTATAAAAAATAAATAATCAAAACCAATTGAAAAGTTGTTTAGAATTGGCCATTCTATACCATAGTAAAAGTTACCTTGAAGGTGAACCACCCCTTTAAGGTTCCCAGACTTTTTCATATGACTGTATTTGCAGTGTAAACAGTGTAATTTAGAAATAAATACTACATCGTAAAAATCATGGCAGAATCCCTTTAAAGGGATACTGTCATGGTAAAAAAAATTTTTTCAAAATGAATCAGTTAATAGTGCTGCTCCAGCAGAATTCTGCACTGAAATCCATTTCTCAAAAGAGCAAACAGATTTTTTTTCCCATGACAGTATCCCTTTAAGAGCATTTCATGCAGTTCCACAAAAAAGCACTTGTGTGTGTTTTACAGTGAACTGTTGTGGACCCCATCTACACATTGATAAAAGAATAAAAATAATCCATAGAGTGGGCCATTTTAAAAATTGTTTATGCAGGCTTTCGGGTGAATGGTTGATGAGTGTAGGGTTAAGAAAATGTTGTTGTTTTTTATCCTTGCTCTGAAGCCCAGATTGATCTGCACCAAAAAAAGTCTGAAAGCGTGTGCAAAGTCTGTTTTTAGTTTTTAAATGTTAAAGTATTTTTACTTTTCAAATTTGTTCTTATATATTGTGTAAAAATAAACCCTTTTTTTGCGAGTGGTGGATTTAGTTGGTACTTTAGTTGCTAAGTGCTTTTTTAAAAGGAATGTATAACCAAATGATTTTACAGTTGCAAGGCTATCTACAAAAGGAGCATATGTAAGTGCCTTATTTCTGTTCTCAAAAATCTAAATTTAACTTAGCAACTGAACTGAAATGATATCTTGCAGAGGGTGGATGCAGTTTTTAAAAGACTGGACAAATGCAGGAGACATGGAGCCTGGTGTCCTTAAATGTCACTTCCACATTCTAAATGTTTAGTCAGAGGCATTTAGGATGTGGAAACGTCAGTTTATGAGACTGAGCAATATACAGGATTTTTCCTCTCTTTTGTTTAACGTTGGTGGTGACTGCTTAACTTGTCTTCCCATTGAAGTGCTTGTATGTAACTCATCTCTTTCGTTCTGTCCCTGCCTCTGATATGTATATATTCTGAATGCTTATATTCTGAATTGGACCTGGAGTTTTCCAGAAAAGGGATCTTTCTGTAAATTTTAGATCACTATTTCATTAAGGGGGTTATTTACTAAACTCAGAATGCAGAAATCACGAAAAAATTTGTGATTTTTTAAGTCTGATTTTATAACAAAAAATCACGAATTTTTTGGAATTTATTAAACCCTGAGTATGGAAAAGTATCAATCTGAAAATCCGGCATGTCAGACCTGTTGAGGTTGCATATAACTCAATGGGAGAAGTCCCAATATTTTTTGATGTTCACTGGGTTTCAGGCAATACCTTGAGTTTTCAGGTGAAAATTCCGAAAAAAATAGTGAAAAGCGGATGAAAAAATCAGCTAAAATCATGAAAATCAGGTTTTTACTTGCAAAGCAAATTTTCTGGAAAATGTAATAATAAATAAGCGTAAAAAACCGAGCCGATTTGATCAGAGTTTGTAGCAGAAAATATTAAAGTCGGACTTTGATAAATAACCCCCTAAGAGGCACATTTATCAAGGGTCGAATTTCGAATTCATGTGAGTTTTTTTAAAACTCCACTAAACTCTCATGACAAATTGGAATTAGTTATAAAAATCTAATTTTTTAAACTGAATAGGATTGACCCGAAAACTCGATTTGAATTTATTTCGGAGAAAAATGTCCGGAAGGATGCAAGAACTCCAAATTGATCCCTGGACGTCTCCCATTGACGTAAACAGCTATTCGTTAGGTGGCGAATAGTTGAATTCGAGTTCTTAGGCCAGAGTATCATAAATCTCTAAAATCGAATTCGAATTTTTTGAAAAACTCAAATCAAATTTAAATAACTCCCTAGTCTAATTTGACAGTTTTGACCATAAAAAATTCAACCCTAAGTCTGCCATCCTTATGATCCAGAATGTATGTCTTTATTTTTTGTTTTTGTACCCTTCTTTCTGAGGGAGCAGTAATAAATAAAACCACATCATTGACTTAAATCAAATATTTCCAGCTTGTATCATAAGGCGATTGCTTTTCCCTATAAGCTTAATAGGAGAATCTTATTGCAATACAAAAAAAAAAGTCTGTCGAGCTCTTCCACATGCTGACAGACATAATAAATTGTGGGGAGCATCTGGCTGCTTTTAGACAACCCTGATTTCATGCTAGCTATTGTAAAGTGATTTTAACCTTTCATGCTATGTAATAAGCATTTTCAACTATTTTTTTAAAAATGACCTTTCTAATTTTGGTACTGTTTGTGACATTTTTGTTGTCACAGTACATATTCAGGCATCCTTGCATTGCATAGAAACTATAAACTATACACCTGTTTGTTATCTCAGACATGATATCCTACAAGTTTTGTTGAAACAGTTGTTTCTGGATTGCAGCAGGGAGTTTGTAATCATTTGGCTTCGGGCTTTGACCCCCACGTGTGGCTGCACATTCTTCAAGCATTTCTAAAATTACAATCAATGTTTGTGCAAAACTGCTCTTCAAACAAACTTAGCAAAAGGGCAAATTGCATACTTTGACCCCAGCAGGTATTCCACAGCAGTAAAGCCAACAATTGGCATAATGTGGTAACATGCTATCCAATAGGTTTTTTGGTGTTGTCTATCCACAATAAGATACTTAGGACCAGATTCAATTCAATGGGGAAAGCATGTCTCCTAATTCAATTTCAGATTTTACATTTAGATTTCAATTGCATTTTAAACCCTGAGACCACAATTTTCTGGTCAAATTGAATCTAGCCCTTTTTTTTGCTTATTTGTTACTGTTGTACATACAGTTAGGTCCATAAATCTTTGGACAGACAACTTTTTTCTAATTTTGGTTCTGTACATTACCACAATGAATTTTAAATGAAACAACTCAGATGCAGTTGAACTGCAGACTTTCAGCTTTAATTCAGCGGGTTAAACAAAAAGATTGTATAAAAATGTGAGGCACCATTTAGTGATGCTAAGTATTTAGCTCTACTGTTGAAAGTCACAAGAAGGCCCTCTTACTCTTAGGGCTAGTCCACACGGGGAGATAGCCACGCGTTTGCGGTCGCGGGGCCAAAGCGCCGCGACAGTCGCCGCGACCGGCGCAGGCGACAGTTTTGTATGGGCGCCTATGTAAAAACGCCTGTGCTAACCACACGAGGTGATTTGCTTTTCAACAGTCGCCTGAAAAAGCCTGGCGAGGCATTTTCAGGCGACTGTTGAAAAGCGCATCGCCTCGTGTGGTTAGCACAGGCGTTTTTACATAGGCGCCCATATTAAACTGTCGCCTGCGCCGGTCGCGGCGACTGTCGCGGCGCTTTGTCGCCGCAAACGCGTGGCTATCTCCCCGTGTGGAATAGCCCTAAAGATTTGTGTGAAGTTGGTAGAGGCAAATAGAAAGTTAGTAGACGGGTCTGGACCTTTGAGGTAAATTATGCATGCAATATTTTAATGTTCTGCTTAGCTCTACATAAGTCAGTCTTATGGCAAAGATAAAGTACAGAGCCTCTATATTTATGTGCAGCCTTAAAAAATGCAAAAAAAACAATTGCCCTTATTTGGCACACAAACCTTTCAAGCTGCTACATAGCATAATACATGTTTTAGTGCTGTGTTGCTCTATTGTCCTAAATTTGCCCTCATCGACTGTTCTGTAATTGATTGTTCCAGTATTTAATGTTGGCCATAGATGCACAAGTCTGTCCTATCTTTCTGCCCTCTGTGACTCTCAGCTCTGATTCAACCATGTGGTTATAGCCATAGTGAGCCATTTCGGCACCTGAAAAATAATCTGCTGTGGGGCCCAGTAATATCTAGTTAAGCCACTGACCCCACATATGTTTTATTGATAAAAATCTAAATGTTATTTGAAGAACCTTAAATGGAAAATCTTCCCTAGTTTTTAATCTTCTGGTGTGCCATAGCCCTAAACATTGTCACTGGTTCTGCCTTACATAAGATTTCCAAAGTTTTCTTTTTTCTTTCCATGAGGATATATTATAGCCTTGCAAAGCCCTCTGTATTGAGATAATCCTCTTATAAAAATGTAGCAAGTGTTAGCAACCAGTGAGCCCTGAGATAATTTGGGGAAATATGAAAAGATTTCTTCTGTATCAGTCTTTCAATCTAGTTTTAAGGATATCTAGTGTTCCCCTAAAATTGCAGCTTTCAGTCTGAATTAAAGGAGTATTTAGGAAAGCATTTAGGAACTAACTGTACTATCCTCAGTCACAGCTTCGGCTAGGGGGTCAGCCTGACATTTTCTGAACGACTGTAGAGCATATGCTGTTCTGTTATTCTTGACTGAGGGTGCTCTAAGCATATAATATTTCTTGACACCAGTCAACTTCTAATTTGATGTAATTATATAAAAAGACAGATAAAGGCATGACACAACCCCTCGAGCTAATACTGTTACTGTACACCCACGTGTAGCTTCTGTTGTTTATGCCATGTCTTGTTTGAATTAATGTTAACCAGACCTGAGTTGCATTTTCGATATTCAGCATGATTTTTTACTGGTCTAAACTGAATCCTAAGGAAAAGGTTTTCAGAGCTTGATAAATTTGATCAACATTTACAATCCCTGTATAATTACTTATTGCACGCGTTAAAGGCACTTTGTGCTCTGGAGAATATGTAATTCTTACCAGCTGTTTCTGCATCATGAGCTATTCATATTGTGGCTAAAATACAATTATTTTTGGTGTCCTGTATCATATTGCAGTATCTACTACAAATGTTTGCTTGAAATCAAGCCTCCTTTTTAACGAACACTGCTTAATCATGAAGAACTAACTCACAAATAATGGACTCCAGTTTAGATGCTGGTCATAGCAAAGATTTGCCCATTAATTAGGAGAAAAAAATCTGCATTAAAATGTGCCCTTGTCTGGCTGGAGCAAAACAGTGACCGTGACCTTTAATCATGTACTAAACTCTCTGCATTGTTCTCTAGGTAGTTAAGGTTTATGCTGTTGATTTGTTGCCGTTTTTATTGAATTTAATGGATAAACATGCTGCTTCTTCACAAAAATGTACTGGTGCTACTGGAAAAAACAAAAAAGTTATTACTAAGACCCAAAAGCAAGAAGAAATGATATAACATTGTGCCATGCTAAGTTTATAATTCATGAGATCAGATCTTGGTGCAGTGGATAGCTCAGAATGCTAGGAACTGTAGTCTCGATGCAGGCCTATTATTTTCTGGAATTTTCATTGTTGATTATATTTTATGGGAATTGCACAGGTCAGGCGTAACTGATATATTATCATGGGATTTTCAAGTTGCATTTTGCTAAAAGTACATTTACTGGAATGCATGCACGAGATGTAGTTTAATATTTCTTTGCACAGACATGAATTGGCTCCGACATTATGGGCTCATGCCCAAATTAAGGGATCTTACACACTGGTGTTTTTTTCCGAGTTTTTTCTGCGTTTAAACACAGGTTTGATCGTAAAGAGCATTCGCTCATTGATTCCATAATATTCTGCCTGGTTGTACTTGTAAGTTGTGTTTGACTCCATTTGCCTTTGTGTGTTTGTTTAGACGCAGCATGTTGCATTTTCTTGGGCTTGATGCGCTTTCAGCTATCAATAGTACAAGAGGTTGCACTTGGAATGAAAACATAGTTGCGTAAAAAAAACATTTAAAAGCAATTTATGAGGTTTTTCATGCTCCGCATGCATTTAAAAAATTTCCATATGTAAGAGCCCTAAATGAATTGCAAATGTATATAAAATGTGCCGTAATAAGTGCACTGACCAATATTTACCAGTGTTCATTATGCATTTAACTTGCTTTTTCACAGTTTTTTTCAATTGCGCAGCATGCACAGTTCTCTTGTGCTTTATGCACATTCAAATTAATACTGAGAGCGGATTACACCCACATTGTGTTTTATATGCATCGTTTGCTAAACCTTATATAGAGCTGCAGAGATGTTATAAATGCATATTTGATTTGCTTATAAACATAGTATAAAAAAAGGGACAGTGCATAAATATTGTATTTTTTATTTGCCAAATGCATTGTAAGCACATTGTAACTAGTGTAAAATAAATATTGTATTTATACAATATAGAGAAAATAGAGAACCCCTGCAGAACTATGCTGTAAATAGATATAATAAAGAGTGCCAGTGCATGTTTGGGTGTACAGCCCTTTCTCTCTTGGCTTTATTAAAGTGGCACAGTTTAATACATCTATTTACAGTGATCTCTGCTTCTAGGCATCCACAGTTTTCTCTGCTTTGCAGGAATTATTGTTGTGCTGTTACAGGAGCAGTTTGGTTGAGTATTAAGCCTCAAATGTCACAAACCAAATTGGACCACTAAAAGTTCTTAAATATATTGCATTTCATATATACACCTTCCTCCACATACTTCAGTTGAAGTATTCAAGATTATAAGTGCAAGTACGTGCCCTGTGTGTAGGTTAGAGATTTGCTATGTGCTCTCCATGCTACCCACCCTACCCCCACCTCTAAATGAATCATGGGATTGGCGAAAGCAGAAGTGACGTCACTGTTGTCTGGAAGTGGCCCGCTCTGGAGGTGGATAAACCAGGTCAGGGGAGAAAGACTTTTTTTCACGCAGGGAGGGGGGGAGGAATGAGTGTCTGCAATTGCAAATGACCCGGGCTGGGTACCTGTAGACCTCTCGCATGGTCAGCTGTTCTGGGACTTTCCACCCTGGCCATAGTTAGAAGCACAGATAAAATCGCTGAAAACTGATTTCTGTACGATATTCGGTGCGTGTATGGTGGAAAAAGAGCAGACCGATATCCGCAGAAGACTTGGATATCGGTCGGCACGTTGATCGGGCTGGATGGAAAATTTTGATCGGGTGCCTTTGAAGGAACCCAAACATTGCCCATTGTTAGTGCTGAATCGTCAGATACAGGTAGAATTTTATTGTTTCTACCTGTATATCTGACGATTTAACTACACGTGTGTATTGAAATGAACGATCTTTCTTGGACAGATCTTTTCCAAGAAAGATCGTAATTGTTACGTCTATGGCCACCTTTAACCTGATTTACCTATTTTCCAGGTAAAGGTGGCCATAGACACACAGATCCGATCGTACGAATTGAGGATTCGTACGATTTTCGGATCATGTGTGGCGTGTGCCAACATCTTTCGCCTGGCGGAGATTGGTCATTTGGTTGATCGGTCAGGTTTGATTTTGACCCGACCGATCCCGCCGGAGCCCATGGCACATCGTAATCTGATCGTTCGGCCATATGGCCGAACAATCAGATTACCCCCGATATAGCCATGCCTGTTAATGGCATATCGGGGAAAGATCCGCTCGTTTGGCAACATCGCCAAACGAGCGGATCTTTGTATCTATGGCCACTTTAAGTACCCTCAGGTAGTGGCCTGATGAAGGACTCTAGTGTAGGTAGCCTGACAGAAGTTTTTGTTAAAGCATTTGTAATAAGGACTGGCCAGTGGTTAAATCACTATACTCAGATCCAGGGATCTTGAGTTAATTTCCTCTGACTACTCTACTGCTACTTCTTGTTGCCTCAAGGTAGTGACTTTAGGGGGCAGCCTTTCCATTTTCTAGTGCTCTCCTAGCCATTCAAAACAAGAAATCTTACATTATATAGTGACTAATGTGTCCCTTAATAAAAATCTATGTATTAAAAATATAAAGATAAGTCACATATGAATTCCATTACCATATAAAGCATAGAATTCGGAAGTCATTTCTAATATCCTCATATTTTACAAGGGTTACATTATTCTTTATAATACACAGGTTGCATGGAGTCATGCAACAGAAATGAAATGAAATCTCAAAGCACTCATTACAAGAGGTGACATCACGAAGGACCATTAATAGGGACATAATTTACAGATTATTCATGGCTTTTGGTGATTGGATGGGGAGGGGGTGTAACAGAGGGTAAAGGAAAGGAGAATTGGTTTGGGAACCCCAAGTGGTATTGCAACTAGTGGTAACTAGGTATGCGTATGCTACAAAATAATTTACAAAAATATGTAGCAATCTAGATAGTGCTGCTTGGTCTTTGAAACACATACATACATTTTAGTATAAGCTTAAATAAATACACTCTTTATACACAAATTCTATATCATACTGTAAGGCAGCAACGAGTTTTGCCAAATAGTTTGCTCTTGATCACAATATATCCACTTTTGAACTCTATTTTACAGGAGTTTATTAAAAAAAAAAGAGAGATGCACCCAATCCAGGATTCGGTTTGGGATTCGGCCTTTTTCAGCAGGATTCGGCCGAATCCTTCTGCCTGGCCAAACCAAATCCAAATCCTAATTTGCATATGCAAATTAGGGGCGAGGAGGGAAATCGTGTGACTTTTTGTCACAAAACAAGGAAGTAAAAAATGTTTTCCCCTTCCCACCCCTAATTTGCATATGCAAATTAGGATTTGGTTCGGTATTCGGCCGAGTCTTTCGCAAAGGGTTCGGGGGTTCGGCCGAATCCACTATAAAAAAAATTAAAATAGTGGATTCGGTGCATCCCTAAAAAAAAGTGTCTGGTTGATCCGATGAGCGACAGCATATAAACCCCACTAATATGAATGAATGCAGATAATATAAATGGACAGAATTATGTTTGCCACTATAGCTTAATATTCTGTCTCAATACATGTGATAGGGTGTGTATGTCCTCCCCTTGTGTTGATACAGGCATGTTAATTGGTTCCTGACAAAATTGACCCTACTGTTTGTGGATCTTAGATTGTAAGCTCACTGGGCAAGGAATGATCTGGTGTGTAAAATCTATAAAATGCTACACTTGTCAGCCCTATATGAAACATAATAATTACAAATAACATTGATTAATAATTTGGATGTTTTACTACACTATACTTATTTAGTGCAGGTTTTGTATTTGTCTGTCTCCTATTCTACTATTGTGCCATCTGTAATATACTACCAAAACAATGGAGCTCGCACTTTATGGGCATGCGGGATTCATTGTCAGAAGTTCCTTGGTGAGCAACTGCTCTCAGTGACGGCCAATACATCAGCACTGACTTCTCCTCATCCATTATTCCCGGAGCAGCTGTATCTACTGCACCTGCTTCTTTCCTAACAGCAGAGAATGAGCTCTTCTTAATGCACCATAACGTACTTGGGGATTCTTAACTTGGATGCCTGGACACCAATGGGGGAATGTAATAATGGTCACTAAATGTTTCCAGTTCGTTCGCAATGCAAATAAATGTTCATATTTCGTACACTTTGCCCCTCACACGACAGTAGGATAGAGATTGGGAACTTTATAGTTTGCGATAGTGCGCCGTGTATGTGTATTCTTCTCTTTGGAATGAGACCATACCAGCGCATGTGCAGTTGGAGCAATATTCTGTTTCACGACAATTGCACATGCGCCGAAACTCACGAAAACTGCAGAAGCGGCGGTCTCATTCCAAAGATTACAGAAGCAGCTGAAGATGGCGCCTGTGAACACCGATGCCTGAATCTGCACTGAGGGGTAAGTAAAACATTAGGGGCATTAGCCCGGGGTAACACTTAGGCTGGGGGGAGGAGGGGGGGGCTCTATGTAGGGTAGAAGGGTAGGGGTTTTTTAACTTAAGGGTTGAATTCTCCTTTAAACCAAAGAATTTGGGTTATACAAACCCTGGACAGAAGTGCAAGAGTGCTAAATGGACACGAGTGCACCTCATATTATATTTTTGCCCCAAAAAGTCCAAAATCTGAATTTTTTATGAAAAAAAAACTCAAATTTTTTTTAGCCTGAATCTGAAAATCCACCATCTCAGATCTGTCGAGGTCCTGTATAAGTCAAAGGGAGAGGCACCAATCTCAATTTAAAGATATTGTGGTCTGTGCTGAGTTTAGCTCAAAAATATAAAATATATATATATATATATATATATATGTTAATATATAATATAAAAAATATATAAAAATATAAAAAAATCAGGGTTTTCTGGGAAAAAGTCCAAAGTAATAGGAATATTTGGGCTTTCGTTTGATTTTATTAGGTTTTTTCCCCGAACAGATTAATTCAAGTTTTTTTTATTAATAAATAAGGTCAAATCGGGCATGGACGTTAGATAGTGTTTTTTTTTTTTTTTTTAAATATAAGATAAATTCTGAGTTTAGTAAGTAACCCCCATAGTGTTTTGCTGCCTTCAAGAATGGACATCTTCTTTGTAAAGAATATTTTGCATTCTGCCATTAATACTTTTCCTATTGTATTGATCTGTTTTGTCATTCATGAATTATGTTAAAGTAGCTATACACAAACCACACATCTTACTGATTATTATATCCTAGTTAAAAGTGTAACTGTCAGCCTTGTTCTTAACCTTGTAATATGCAAAGACTATGTGAACTTTATTTTGCAGTTAACACAAGTTTTATTATCATTAATCCAAGCACTGCTGTACATTTCAAAGGATATTCACTGCTTAAATCTGTATCTTGTATAAAAGCAACAGTTTTCCAGCTCATGGTCCAAGAGGGGGTCTATCTATCTATCTATCTATCTATCTATCTATCTATCTATCTATCTATCTATCTATCTATCTATCTATCTATCTATCTATCTATCTATCTATCTATCTATCTATCTAGCCTGTGCTGTATAAACATGACAGCAACACAACAGCTGAAATGACATTGTTGCCTTTAAAATTCTCAAACATGGCATAATTGCATATTTTGGTTTTGTTAATGGGCAATAAAAGCTACATCAATCAGTAAATATGCCCTAATGATTTTGCAATGATTAGTTACTCTATAATTATACATATTTTGAATATAATCACCTCTGATTATGTCCCTTTATTCTTGTGCCATCTAACTGATCAAAATCAGCGGTCAGCTCTTTCTTTGCTGAGCTTAGATTTTGGCCCTTGATCTCTGTCAGATCAATCAGCAAGCTTAATTGGTAAACCTTTCATATTTTAAAATTAAGACAAATTTAGTTGAGCAGGTGAAGGGAAGTGGTTTGCACAGAACCATTGATGAGTGGAGAAAAGTTTCTTAATTCTTCAGATGGACAAATAATATGATGCTTTTAAGTAGTGGTACATTATCAATTACTATGAAACCGGATTTGTTTTTCCTCTTTAATTATAGTAATAATAATAGATTGCCTTATAATTGATGTTAAAGGGATACTGTCATGGGAAAAATTTTTTTTTCAAAATGAATCAGTTAATAGTGCTGCTCCAGCACAATTCTGCACTGAAATCCATTTCTCAAAAGAGCAAACAGATTTTTTTATATTCAATTTTGAAATCTGACATGGGGCTAGACATATTGTCATTTTCCCAGCTGCCCCAAGTCATGTGACTTGTGCTCTGATAAACTTCAATCACTCTTTACTGCTGTACTGCAAGTTGGAGTGATATCACCCCCCCCTTTCCCCCCCAGCAGCCAAACAAAAGAAAAATGGGAAGGTAAGCAGATAACAGCTCCCTAACACAAGATAATAGCTCTCTGGTATATCTAAGAAACAACACTCAATAGTAAAAACCCATGTCTCACTGAGACACATTAATTTACATTGAGAAGGAAAAACAGCAGCCCGCCAGAAAGCATTTCTCTCCTAAATTGCAGGCACAAGTCACATGACCAGGGGCAGCTGGGAAATTGACAAAATGTCTAGCCCCATGTCAGATTTCAAAATTGAATATAACAAAAACGGTTTGCTCTTTTGAGAAATGGATTTCAGTGCAGAATTCTGCTGGAGCAGCACTAGTAACTGATGCGTTTTGAGAAAAACATGTTTTCTGATGACATGATCCCTTTAACTAGCTAAAAGCCACTTTGATGGCTATTTTACTTTCAATGGATTTTAGATAATAGATCATGTACGTGTATCTTATGGCTAAAGAAGTATTGTGTCGTTTTTAAAAGATTTAAAGGGGGTTATTTATCAAAAACTGAATTTTTCTGATTTTTTAAATTAAAAAAGTCAGACCAAACTAGAATCCACGATTTGACCTTAGTTATTATTTAAAAAGCACTATTTAATCGGATTTTTTTTCCAGAAAAATCAGAAGTTTTAGATGTTTGCCTGACATAGTCGGATTTGACTATGTTTTACTATTTGTTACTATAGTTTATATAAACAAGCTGCTATGTAGCCATGGGGGCAGCCATTCACGCTGGAATAAAAAGGAGAAAAAGCACAGGTTACTTAGCAGATAACAGATAAAAATACCATTGTATCGGACAGGGCTTATCTGTTATGTGCTATGTAACCTGTGACTTTTCTCCTTTTTGCAAACTGAATTGTTTATATAATCTATAGTAATCTTTCTGAAGCAAACACACAATTTTACCAATGCATGCTAACTGTATATTTTCTGTAAATTACTTTAAAACACTTTCATTTTTTGGTGTTACTGTTCCTAATGTATTTTCATGTTGATTGAAAGAAGTCAAGTGCACAGAATACAAGGCATTTTATCACTGCCAAAGCTCAAAAATATAAACCACATCCTTTGTTAAATCTAAAACAAAATCAAAGTTAAACTACATAAACCAAAAAGTATTGGAAAACTGAAAAAAAAACTATGTATTAATTGAGCTTGGCATATAGCTGTTTAATAGCTGTTAAATACAATCTAAAATTAACAAAATTGCATTTCTTATTGTTCTGCTTTCCTGTAAACCCCTCTCAGCGATTCTCTGCCAGTTTGAATCCCCCTGCAGGGCGTAACTAAAGAGGAAGCAGACCCTGTCAGGAGGAATAGGGGGCCCCATGAGGCCCAAATAAAGAGCAATTTCAACATATATTGGTAAAACAGTCCAACCTCTGGATATATTGGGGGCCCTAGGCCCAGTAACATCTAGTTACACCACTGTCCCACTGTGATTTCACTTTTCCTTTAAAGGGATATTCACCTTTGAGTTAACTTTTAGTATGATGTAGAGAGTGATAGTCTGAGACAATTTGCAATTGGTTTTTATTATTTTTAGTTTTTTGTTTATTTTGCTTTTAATTCGGCGGCTCTGGTTGCTAGGGTGCAAATTAACCTAGCAACCATGCATTGATTTTAATAAGAGAATGGGATATGAATATGAGAGGCCTGAATAGAAAGACGAGAAATAAAAAGTAACAATAACAATACATTTGTAGCCTTACAGAGCATTTGTTTTAAGATAGGGTCAGTGACTCCCATTTGAAATCTGGAAAGAATCTGAAGAAAATGGCATATCATTAAAAAAAAACTGTAAAAAATAAATAATGAAGACCAATTGAAAAGTTACTTAGAACTGGCCATTCTCTAAAATACTGAAAGGTGAAACACCCCTTTAAGCAAATTCCGTGATTGAACAGACAAACGAAAAATAACAAACTAGACCAGATTGACCTCCTTGATTCTGAGATGCTGCTCTCCAAAACATGAATTCAAGTTCATCCAAAAATCTTGAGTGTTTGCCAGCAGTATGTCACTATCTATTTGATGTTGCAAAATGGTTTTCTCATACCCAAGTTCAGTACATGTGAAAAGAAAAAAGATTGGCAGCTTGTATAATTCCTAAAGCATTATCTATCCATTCATTGTTAAACTGACCTTGGTTCAAAAATTAAGAATGTAAAGACTGCCTGCCTATCCTATCATCAGAAGAAGCTTGTTTTGTTACCAATTCAGCAACACTAAAAAAATCTCCCAGCAACACTCCTACACTGTACTCATTCTACTTGCCCTTTGTGGGTATTTATATATTGCTGCTCCAAACAACAGAATTGTAATGTGATGTAAATTGTAAATTGTGATGTATTTATCAGTATCCTTTGATTTCATATATGGTTATGGGTTAATTCTATATTAGTAGAGGAATAATCTTGGTAATGCATATGTGCACACTATTGCTCCTGCCATTAATATGTCTGTATACCGGTGGTAGGGAACATAATATTCAGGGGATTGTGTTTCAAGGGCTATATTACTTACACATAACTACTGCATTGCAAAACCTAATGGAATGCTTTTAAAGTTTGTCTGGTTTACTGAAATTGGGTTGTCACTTTGGTTAGTTTAATGCCATATCCAGATATGCTGAATAGTAAAACTTTTGCTGGTATGGGACCTGTTATCCAGAATGTTTAGGACCTGGGGTTTAACGGATATTTCTGTCATATGGAACTTCATACCTTAAGTCTAATTGAAAATCATATAAACGTTAAATAAACCAAACAAGTTGGTTCTGCTACCAATAAGGAATCATTATTTGGATCAAATACAAGGTATTGGTGTGGGACCTGTTATCCAGAATGCTTGGGACCTGTGGTTTTCAAATATTTCGAATATTTCCATTATTTGGCTCTTCATACCTTAAAGTGGACCTGTCACCTAGACACAAAACAATGTATAATAAAAGTCCTTTGCAAATTAAACATGCAATCCAATTTCTATTTTTATTAAAGCGTTCATAGCTGTTGTAAGCTCAATTAAAAATCTCAGCTGTGAATCAAATAGTGTCTGCCCCTCCTCTATGCCTTGTAGCCAGGGCATGGGGATGGACATCGGGTTCTCCATTCTGGTGCACAAACAAGATTCTGAGATGATACAAGGCTTGCCTTAATAACCGTGTCCACAAAATGGCTCCTGCCTGCTTGCTATAATTATGGATTCCTAAACAAGATTCAAATAATTTATATAGTGTAATCAAAGTTCATTTTGCTTGACTAATGCGATAAAATAGGATTCTGAATATTTTTTTTGGGTGACAGGTCCCCTTTAAGTCTACTAGAAAATCATACATTAAATAAACCAAATAAAATGGTTCTGCTTCCAATTAGAATTATGTATATCTAGTACAAAGTACTGTTTGATTATTACAGAGAGAAAAATACATTTTTTAAAATTTGGATTATTTGGATAAAATAGAGTCTATAGGAGATGGCCTTTCCATAATTCGGAGCTTTCCAGATAACAGGTTTCCAGATAACAGGTCCAGTATCTCTACCCATGATTTTCCTAATGTGTGCAAGTTTACTGTGTCACTTAATTATCTAAACAGCCATCCGCTTGACTCATTGGAATGCTATATGCGTGATTCCTAGCAATGCCTAGTGTTTTCTCTTTACCCTAATGCAACATGCATACATAAAGAAATCGAAAAATAGGAAAGAGTTTATGTTGTAACTGTGGGAATGGTGACAATTAAAAAGGGTGTTGGATGGGTAGTAGATGTTAAAAAATAAGTGGTAAAGCAGGGTTTCTAGGATAGTTAAAATTATTTCTGTTGTGTTGTCTTGAATGAACTTCTTTCATTTAGGGTAGGGCAGACGATTTTCCACGCAATCCGAGGCAAAAACGCAGGCGTCACGTCGGAGGCAACAGAAATAAGATAAGTAATGGAAATGTCGGATGAAGTCGCAACGTTGATCCGACGTGACACGACTGTCGGATGCAGACGCTGCACGCTGCATCTGCATCTGACAGTCGTGCCACATCGGATCAACGCTGCAACACCATCCAACAATGCATTCACTTACCTTATTTCCGTTGCATCCGATTTGACGCCTGTTTTTGCGCAGCGCATTGGATCGCTCCAAAATTGTCCGTGGAGTTCCTCCCTTAAATGCACCAAATTCCGTAGCGTTTAACTAAAGATCTTTGCACAGTTTGACTTTTCTCAATTTTTTTTTTATATTTCAGTTAAAATACAATGCAGGATTACATTTTCAGATCCGTTTTCCCCCCTCCACAATGTAAAAGAGAAACAACAGTTGCATCGTACTGAGTAGTCTTAAAAAAATAACTAAAACATGCATGAGAACACTGAGTTTTTTAAAGATATATGTATGGTTGGAAGATATATTTATTGAACCTATAAAGAATAGATGAGAAAGAGGAAGGCTGCCCTCTTGTGGACATTTATAGATGTGATGAGAAATATTTGCAGTAATCCTCTCTAATGTAGCTCATGATTGATGGGGTTTATGATGGTCAGTAGCAGGGAAGGGATTCAGGGATTTCATGTGGATTAACATATGAAGATTATAAATCATGATCCGTTTTTTTTTTTTTTTTTTTCAATTGCTTCAATTATGTAATTTGCCATATCTACAGATTCACAGTGATCAATGATTCCTCCTTTTGCCTGTATTACTTTTTGTAAAACTGCAACTGAAGACAGCGAAGAAGTCATGTAGAAATACAGACTCTTTAGTATCAGTGTATATACTGGTGTTTTTCCTAGATTTCTTTTTTGTACTTTGTAATTTTGTTCTTGCATTATTTGGCTGATATATAGAAATATAATAACATGGAGGACATGGGGCACATACACATTATATAATTGCTAGAGGAAGAAGTAAGACATTTTTCCCAAACATATTTGGATCTTTAGTCCTAGAAGGCAGTGGTAAATAGGTATGCACCGAATCCAGGATTCGGCCTTATTCAGCTGCCTAATTTGCATATGCAAATTAGGGACAGGGAGGGAAATCTTGTGACTTTTTGTCACAAAACAAGGAAGTAAAAAAAAATCCCTTTCCCACCCTAATTTGCATATGCAAATTAGAATTTGGTTCTGTATTCGGCTAAATCTTATGCAAAGGATTTGGGGGTTCAGCCGAATACACAATAGTGGATTTGGTGCATCCCTACTGGTAAATCACAAATAACAAAGCCAATGTTATTGTGCCAGGTCCTTTCTGGTTTGTTTGATGCCATTTTTCTGTAGACTTGTGCTTAGTACAGGGAAATGCAATTGCTGGTATGAATTAAAGGTTTGTACAAGTTATGAGTAAAAACCTAATGGATTGGCCCTTCTAGGGAAAGTGCAATTTACTGCTATGACTCATACCCAGGTGGCATCAAAAGAAAACCCACTGGAGTACTACTACTTGTGCCCTTACAGTTTTTTTTCAGCGGGATTATAAATATATCAGAAACCCAGATGGGGATTAAATGGAACCATTGGGATGCCTTGCAGTGAGATAGGGGCATTTTGGACAAGACTGTAACTATATGTTGAGCCAGTAATACCTTCACAGAACCCTGGGAAAATAAAAGTAGTTAAATACAGGTATGGGATCCGTTATCCGGAAAACCCGTTATCCAGAAAGCTCTGCATTATGGAAAGGCTGTCTCCTATAGACTAGATTATAATCATATAATCCAGATTTTTAAAATTGATTTCCTTTGTACTAATAAAACAGAACCTTGTACTTAATCCAAACAAAGATATAATCAATCATTACTGGAAGCAAAACCAGCCTATTGGGTTTATTTAATGTCAACATGATTTTCTAGTAGACATAAGGCATGAAGGTCCAAATTATGGAAGGATCCCTTAACCAGAAAACCCCAGGTCCCGAGCATTCTGGATAACAGATCCCATACCTGTACTAATAAAATGAATATGCCCTGTCACTTTATTCTTTCCAGTCAGCATTGTGCATTGTACAGCGAAATTCCTGTAGTTACATGGTTTTATGCTGTCCTCTCAGTACAAATGTCATTGTGAAAAGCTAGATGTCTAGATTTTGTCTTTGCTGATTTAATTTATGACTGTGATGGTCTGTACCCCACTGATGGGCTGCTTAGGCACTGAAACACAACGCAGCTACCATCATGTATACGGAATTGTTTTATTGTTATTTATTTTATCCTAACCTATCAAGTATAGCTTGCAGAATACTTATGTGGCACCATCAAATAGAAGCCTATTATGAGATAAAATGATGAATAAACAGTGAAATCATGTATGCAGGTAAATAACTGTTTATAATAACACAAGTGCTTTAATAAATACAATCCATATTTGAGAAAGGTACAGACCAGTCCCTTATTTGTTGGTAATGAATGACAAAGCACTATGTGTTTTTTGCTGGATACCAGAAACCTATATGGCATAATTATTGAGTCAGAGACTTAGCCTTGTCCCCGTTGGGTGCCCAGACAAAGCTTGTTAATGGCTTTGGAACATTTTTTTGCAAGTTGTTCCTTGGCAGGTTTCTTTCCTATTATTGCCTTGGAATTGAAGCACTTCAGTTCGGTTAAATTAGACTGTCACAGTATGAAATGCCAAGGCGTTCTGCAGTTTCTTTGAAACAATATAATTATATAAATTATAATCTACCCTGTTCCTACACTTTTCTCCTGTGTAATAGAAATGGAAAACTAACCCTCTCACTACCATGGAAGTATGTTTTAAAAAGAAACGAGTAATAATGCATCGCAGCAAGCATAACAGAATGCAGAATTACAGCATGTATGACATCATTTTTGAGAATACAGTTATGGGATCTATTATCCAGAATGTTTGGGACCAGAAAAGGGTCTTTATGTAAATAAATAGTTTATGTAATTTAAACATAAATTACACCCAACAGGATTGTTTAACCTCCAATAATTCATTATATATACAGTAAGGATCAAGGTACTGTTTCAACCATTTTTAAAATGGAGCATATTGGAGATGGCCTATGCATAATTCAGAGCTTTCTGGATAACAAAAAGATCCCATACCTGTACTACTCGATACATTTTAATTTTAAGCATTTCAGCACATGGTATAATACTGGTATAACTTGATCTAAATGTACCCTGTGAGTCTGTACCCCTATAAGCAAAAATAAATAACTTTGCATTGACCACAAAGCAGTGCATAGTAGTTCTCTAATACTATATTTTTGGTCTGAAAAGTAGGTCTGTGATGCCGGGATCTCAAATTGGAACATTTAATACCCCAAGTGATGTGCTTTGCCTTTTGCCATAATGTTAAATAGTGGGTATCAGATAATATGAAGTTCTACAGAGCTTATCTGCTATCTATTATGTAACCTGAGCCTTTTCCTTATTTGAATGGATGCCCCCATTGCTACACAGCAACTTATTTATATAAACGATAATAGTGTTTTTGAAGCAAACAAATCAGTTTTACCAGTGCAGGATAACACTGCATTATATTTGTATTCATCTAAAACACTTAGCTTTTTTGATGTTACTGGTCTTTTAAGTACTTCTGAAATACTATTGAACAGCATGGTCATTTTGTCAGAATACATGGGACATTTTGATGCCCACGCTATATTCCCTACAGTGTGCAAAGACACACTATTTTTATTTACGAGCACAACTTTTTTTTCTTACTCAAAATACATTAAAGTCAATTGGCTTTTTTTCTTGCAGAGACTTTTTTGTCTGGGCAACTTATTGCCTAATTGCATTAAAGTCAAGTTGTTAAAATCAACGGGCGTATTCTTTTGTCACTGTAAAAAATTTTTGCAGCAAATTTTTGCCGCAGTTCCATGAAGAAAATTGCAGATGGTGAAAAGCAGAATTTCGCTGCAAAACCGTGCCTAGCAAAAAATTTTTTCACTTATCACTATCTGTATATTCGTACCATTAGGGATATGAATATGTATATATATATATATATATATACATATATATATATATATACATATATATACATATGTCATGACAGAGAGTATTTCTCTACTATGTATACTATGGAATGGTGAAATATGATTATGTCAGATGGGCAGGTCTGGGATTTGGGGGCTTTTTTTGGGGAAATTGAAGTAGCAACATTTAAAAAAAAAGGTACATATTTTGTACAGGTATGGGATCCATTATCCAGAAACCCATTATCCTAAAAGCTCAGAATTACGGAATAGTTGTCTCCCATAGACTCCAAATAATCCACATTTTAAAAATTGATTTCCTTTTTCTCTGTACTAATAAAACAGTACCTTGTACTTGTTCCAAACTAAAATATAATAAATCCTCATTGGAAGAAAAAACAGCTTATTGGGTTTATTTCATGTTTACGTGATTTTCTAGTAGACTTAAGGTATGAAGATCCAAATTACAGAAGATCCCTTATCCAGAAAAATCCAGGTCCCTAGCATTCTGCATAATAGGTCCCATACCTGTACTTTTGAAAGTATGTGAAGCTGAGCAGTTCTCCAGATGGAATGGCGCATTCGGGGGAATGTAATAAAAGTCGCTAACAGAAAAACTATTCGCAATGAGAAAAGTCTTTGCACAAACAAATTTTACTTTGCGCGAACTTAATATAGTTTTTGCGAACCCAGAAACTGTTTAGCGACCACTTCCGACAGTGTAAGACCATTTGCAAACTTTTTAGTTTGCGCCAATGCGCAGTCAATGTAATAAAACTTCTTAATGAAAAAGTTATGTTTGCTCCAAAAGATTACGACACCTCAGCACTTCTTAATTGTGCACAATTAAAATTTGCAATGTAATAACAGTTTAAGGAACAATATTGCAATGCGAGATGTGGATTTTTTCTTATTGGTGCGAATTGTTTTGCCCTTTGCGACTTTAATTACATTCCCCCAATTGTCTTTAAAAGATTGCTCCATTCCCTACTTCCCCAACCTATGCAAACATAAAAAGATGTTTGATTATTGTTATTCCTCTCTTCTATACTTCACAGTTTCTTGTTTTTGCTCAAGTTTAAACTAATGTATTCATTTAAGTACCTTCATAACAGTGGCAGAAATAAAAGGAAGAATGACTCAGTGTCATTATCAAAAGGTTATTCTACGTGGAATGTTTGCTGTGGCCTTGAATGCAGCGCTGATTGTAATAAGGGGAGATAAAAAAAGATAAACCATTTATTATAGAACTTATAAGGTAATTTTCCTTATAAAATGGTACCAATGCAGACTAAGGGGGTTATTTACTAAACTCCGAATGCAAAAATCACAAAAACTTAGTGATTTCTTATTTTTTTTTTTTTTTTTAGAAAATCTGACTTTTAAAAAATCACAAATTTTTCGGAATTTATTGAACCCCAAGGATGGAAAGTTCAGAATCTGAAAATCCGGCATCTCAGACCTGTTGAGGTTGCATATAAGTCAATGGCAGAAGTCCCAATGATTTTTTTGATGTGCGTTGGATTTCGTGCAATACCCCAAAGTTTTCGGGGGAAAATGACGAAAAAAATGATGGAAAAATCTGAAGAATTTTTGAAAATCTGATTTTTTTTCTGCAAAGCAATTTTTTGGGAGAATGTAATAATAAATAAGCATAAAAAACCCTAGAGGATTTGATCGGAGTTTGTAGCAGAAAATATTGAGATAAATTCGGCATAGGTGATATTTAGGGGCAGATGTATCAAGGGTTGAATATCGAGGGTTAATTAACCCTCGATATTCGACTGCCAAATTAAAATCCTTTGACTTCCAATATCGAAGTCGAAGGATTTTGCGCAATTCGTTCGATTTTAATCCATCGATCGAAGGATTATCCTTTGATCAGAAAATTGTTAGCAAGCCTATGGGGACCTTCCCCATAGGCTAACATTGGCCTCGGTAGGTTTTAGGTGGCGAACTAGGGGGTTGAAGAAATTTTTAAAGAGACAGTACTTCGATTATCGAATGGTCGAATATGCAAACGATTTTTTGTTTGAATCGTTCGATTCGATGTCGGAGGTCGAAGTAGCCAATTTGATGGTAGATGTAGCCAAAAAAACATTCGAAATTCGAACTATTTTTCCTCTATTCCTCCACTCGAACTTAGTGAATGGGCCCCTTAAAGTATACAAAACCAGAAAGCAGAACCATCCATTTCATTGTGTGAGAGTCTGTAGTGTGAACCGTGCTGTACTGATTGGAAACATTTCCTTTTTATTGTTGGCAAAGTTCTTCAGTATTAATACTGTGTGTATGGATATATATGTGCCCGTGCAAGTACCGGTATTTATTTGTACATGTCTCTGTGAGTATACATATTGCTTTTTTGAAGCCTCTGAAAATGTTTTATTTTCTGTTTGAAGAACAGTCATTCTTTATTATACCTTCTGGCACATTCCAGAAAATCTTATTAAGCTTGTTGCGGAGTTAGAAAAATGATTGTCTGTGCAGAAGTAATAAAATACTTTCGCAAGGAAAGTATTCATAACCAGACCAACGTCTCCCCTGTCTTCAGATCCTGAGCTGGATTTTTCAACCTGCCTGATATCTGGATAATCCCTGGTCAGGTGTTGCTTGGACAGGATATTACATAAGCCCCCCATGTCCAATAAGCTACCAATGAAGTGCAGTTGGTACAAGTTGATATTGAGAGGCACATTTATCAAGGGTCGAATTTCAAATTCATGTGAGTTTTTTAAAACATCCATAAACTCACATAAATTAGAAATTAGAAAATCTAAATTTATTAATAAAATCGAATTTTCTCAGCTTTGACCAATTGAATCGATCTGAAAAATTGAATCGAATTTGATTCGAATTAGAAAAACTCGATTCGGATTTAAAAAAACTTGATTCGAGTTTTTTAACTTGAATCGAATGCCAAATTGATCCCTGGACCTCTCCCATTGACTCATACAGCAATTCGGCAATATTAAGGTGGCAAATAGTCGAAAATCAAGTTCTTAAAGTGCAAGAGTATGATAAATCTCGAAATTCTAATTAAAACTCGAATCGAGTTTGGATAATTCACAAGTTTTGACCAGAAAAAAAAAAAATACCTTAATATTGGCCTGTGCTTGGCATCCTCAGCCCACTGCAGTCTTGAGAGCCTGAGGGGATTTTCCCCAGCCAATCTGATTGAGTTTTTGTAGTTTAGCCAAGGAGGACTGGAGTTTATTTAACAACTATACAGAGCAGGAGTATTTACAGCAATGCAGTTTACTTGTACAAGTATGGGACCTGTTATCCAGAATTCTCGGGACCTGGGGTTTTCTGGATAGGGGAGTCTCTCCATAATTTGTATCTCCCTACATCAAGGAGGTTACTTACTAAAGTCTGAATTTTTCTGGTGGGCGTTTTAAAGGGAAAAACACATTTTTATTTGAGATTCATTATACCCAGAGGCTGCTAAAAAGTCTGAATAAAAAGGTACTCCATCTCAAACCTGCCGGGGTTGTCTAGAATGTCAGTGGCAGATGTCTTTTTTACAATTGGAAGATATCCTGATCTGCCCTGGGTTTCAGCCAATAATCCATATAATTTGTGGTTTTTGGACGATAAACTGAAAACGTTTTCAGTTGTTAAATCCGAAGAAATTGTACAATTCGGAATTGCACCAGAGTTCATTTATTGATAAATAAGGTGAAAAAATGTGGATGGGAGTTTGGTCAAAGTGGTTTTACTTAAATAATGAGACTTTTTGGATTTTAGACAATAATGTCTAGTAAAAAATAATTTAAACATAATAAATACCCAATAGGATACCTTTTACTCCAATAAGGATATATTATATCTTAGCCAGTATTAAGTACAAGGTACTGATTTATTACTACAGAGGTAAAGGAAATCATTTTTAAACATTTTTTATTTGATTAAAATGGAGACTATGGAAGATGGTTTCCCTGTAATTCTGAGTTTTCTGGATAACAGATCCCATACTTCTATGCCTATGTACCATAATACATATCTTAATCATACAACTGTTGTAGATTTTTACACTTCATATATTTGTTCTCTTTTTACAGGCTCGTTTGCCGGACCTGTTCATGTGGACCCACACGTAACAGCGGTTTTTGGAAAGAACATTACACTGAAATGTTTAATCGAAGTTAATGAAACAATAACTCAGATCTCATGGGAGCGAATCATTGGTAAAGGTGCACAGACCATTGCTGTACATCACCCTATTTACGGTACATCATTTGAAGAGTCATATCAGCAAAGAACGATCTTCAAAAACACTTCTCTTCATGATGCAACCATTGTTATAAATAACATTGAGTTTTCTGATGCTGGAGAATACATCTGCAAAGCAGTCACATTCCCACTTGGAAATGTCCAGTCGTCAACTACTGTTACAGTGTTTGGTAAGAAAATGTTTTTTATATAATATTTTTTTTGTTTTTTTAAACATCTGATTGTGAATAAGTGGACATTTCAGACACAAATTGCCATGTTTTTACCCACAATCTAATCACAATTCCTAAAATTCCAGCAAATGCTAGGTTTTGCTCATTGAAACTTGTGTGCAATGCACCAATATGGCTGCAAATTAACCTTGGTTTGGCAAATCACTCATTTTCATAGAATTTGAGTTGTAATGGCGTAACCTCTGGCACATGCAAAACAAAGGCATGGAAATGGTTAATAGCCACAATTCCATCAAGTGCGCCAGATGCTTAACTTAAGATGTAGTCTGGACTTTTTAGATTGACCTATACTAGATATACTATGACCTGGATGAATGAAAATCTTCATAGTCACGTTGTACATTATGTTTTGGGCTTCTGTACCAGCCCAAGGCAACCACAGACCTTTAGTAATAAAATATTTATGCCTCCAAAGATGCCCCTGTGTCTCCCCATCTTCTTTTCTGCTGATTCACTGCGCATGCTCTGTGCTGCTGTCACTTACTGAGCTTAGGGACCAACTCACAATATACAGTACACATAGAATATAACTGTCACAATATACTGCTAATTAGTAATTAATTCACATAATTACTACACAGCAGCACAGAAACCAGTGCAATTAGCATCGGATTTTAATAATCAGCCATGTAGCATCAGATTATATTGCAGGACAATCTCATTTTCTGCTTATTAATTTGTGACGAATTCTAATCTTAGCTTCTCAACAGCTGCTCAGAGCCCACTGAGCATGTGAGTGTCACAGACACTTTCCAAGATGATGACCCCCTGTGATAGGTTTGAAGTCCTGGATCATTGCTGCTATTGACAAGCTGAAACTTTAGGCTGGTGCAATAAGTTTATTATATAAAAAATTGCATTTTTAGCCATATTAATTTTTAGGGTTTAGTTCTCCTTTAACCCCTTCTGTGGTGGGCTGCTTTGATTTTCACGACAGTGTGTTGTCAAACCAACACTTGGAGGCACATTTATTAAAGGTCAAATTTAGAAATCGAATTGGGGGTGGTTATTTAATAAAGAAATTGAATATATAAAACTCACACAATTTTTACCGACTTGAAAACTTGATTCGAATTCAAATCAAATTTCACTAAATTCGATTTGAGTTTTTTCTCCAAAGAAACTCTGTCAGGAAGGCTAACAACATGTCCAAATTTGTCCCTGAACCTCTCCCATTGACTTATACATGATTAGGTTTGGGCAAATTTGACCCGTTTTGCCAAAAATTAGCCGCCGGCGAAATTTCGCAGACACCCATTAAAGTCTATGGGTGTCAAAAAAAGTTTTGGTTTTTTTTGACTCACAACGCCATACAAGTCTATGGGTGTCATTTCCGGAGCGAAACAAGGCGAATAAATTCGCCCATACCTATACATGAACTCATGCAGGATTTAGGTGGCAATTAGTTGAATTCAAATTTTTAGAGGGCCAGAGTTTGATAAATCACGAAATTTGAATTATAATTTGAATTATAATTCGATTCGAGTTTGGATAATTCACAGTTCGATTTTGAAACCATAAAAAAAATTGGAATTTTTATTCGACCCTTAATAAATCTGCCCCTGCTATTTCCAAATAGCGTGAAGTGAAACCCAGAAACAGAAACGACAGCACTGGTAATTGTGTGTGAAGTGTAGATTATTCATTGCCCTGGCACAATAAGGGTTAAGGAATAATGGCAAAAAGGCCATAGAAATTTCCTTTAAAAAGTAAGCTTTTAAAGCACATAATAATGTGTGTAATTTCTTGTGAAATGTGTATGCTACTTATGTGTCATATAGTGTATTATGCATTCAATATTCTTTTTATCTTAGTTGAACCGACTGTGACCATTTCAAAGGGACCTGAACCCTTACTGGATGGTGCTCATGAAACAGTAGCAGCATATTGCTCAGCTGCTACTGGAAAGCCTGCTGCGGAAGTGTCCTGGGAAGGGTCTCTTGGAAGAATGGAAACAAATGCAACATCTTATCCAAACAAAACAGTGACTGTTATGAGCCAGTACCGCTTGGTTCCAAGTCGGTTTGCACGAGGAAGAAATATAACCTGTGTGGTGAAGCATCCTGCTCTGGAAAATGACATTAGGTATCCATTTACGTTGGATATACAGTGTGAGTAATCTGATTACGTATTTTTATTTTCTTAGCTGTGTTTACTTCCAGAATCCATTTCCCACTTCTCATGTTAAAGTAATCATTGCTAAAGACCAGCTTAGAGTAGAAGCACTATGTCCAAGTCTTACTTTTAAGTTTGTTCAGAAAATAAGCTAAAGGAAATCTTTTAATTCTGCTCTATTTTGTCAAAGTATTTAAATGACTCAGGAGCTCACTTTACACATAGGGGAAGATTTATCAAGGTTCAAATTGTAAATTCCCATTTGAATTTTCGAGTTGGATTTTTGGTCAAAATTTACAAATTCGAGTTGGGATTAATCCAAAATTTGAATTTGAAATCGAGATTTACTGTATCATACCTTGACCCTGGGAACAACTCGAATTCGATAGTACGTGACCTATAACCTGCTGAGTTCATGTAGAAGTCACGGGAGAGTTCCAGTGACCCATATGAAGATGTTAATAGCTTTTCTTCTGTGAAAAAACTAGATTCGAGTTTAGTCGAATTCGATTTAAGTCTTCAGGTCGGTAATATTTGTTAGAGTGTTAGACGTTCAAGTATTTTCTTAAATAAGTTACTATTTGAGTTTCGAGGTCATTCGAGGTCAGTGGCGTAACTAGATGTTGCTGGGCCCCACAGCAAATTAATTTTAGGGCCCCCAACATATCCAGTGTTTGTCCAGTTTTACCAATATATGTTCAAATTGCTCATCAATGAGAGCCTCATGGGGCCCCCTGTATCTCCTGGGCCCCCTGCAGCCGCAGGGTCTGCTTCCTCTGTAGTTACGCCCCTGTTCGAGGTAAAAAAAACCTCTATCACTGAACCTTCGATAAATCTGCCCCGTAGTGATTTGGTTGGGCAATTTGGACAGTTGGTAGTTTTGGCCAAAAATCTGGCCGGATTATGATGCCATTATAGGAGAGGACATGAATCAGAGTTACCCTTTCAGTTTTAGTGACGTTAGACTAAGGGAACAAACACCTTTTATGGTATTATGTTAACTGTATATGGCCAACTTCACACATGCTGGTGATAGAAGCACTGGGATATAATTTGTGATATTTTGCAGCGAGTTATTTTTTAAATACAGCACTCGTTTCATGAGGAAACTTCGGGCGACTTTGAAAATCGAAACGCCGCGAGTGCATTGGCGCAGGCGATTTTAGCAGGTGGAAGGCAGTTTGGGGAGATTGTTGCCCCGCAGAAGAGACGATTAGTCGCCAAGCTACTAAATCTCCCCTAATCTGCCCATGTGCCCCTGTCCTTAAAGCACCACTCAATGATTTGTTACTCATTAAAGAACTGTTTGTAGATCTATTCAAGGGCTACCGAGTTCCCCCATTTGTAACTCTCAGTTTGACTGTATGTGTTTGTTTATTCCTTCTATTAGACTTATTTAAGATCCACTGCAAGATTTGTATTCTTCCAACTTCAAATTATATCACCTTGCTCTAGAAATCCTATACATAAATATGCTAACGTCCTCAACTATCTATTCTCATTAATACTTGTTATCTAGCTCTCTCTGAAGTGATTCTAGTTTGTCAGTTTGGGAGCAGTACCCCAAAGAACTGTAGGCAGCACTCCAACCCCTAATACATTAGCATTTGCTATATAACAAGGCATTATTCTGAACAGAGAAATATGCCTCAGCAATGGGTTTTTAACAGGTTTCTAATGTTGTTGACTTCCTTATTAGTGGTGCTTGCGAAGCAAAGCATCACTACTGTTATCTTGCAAACTTATTTTTATTCTTCTTCCGTATGAAAGTTTGGCGCGTAACTAGTCCCGCACCGTTTGTCCTAGACCCATGAATGAGGTGTCAAATCGTGCGGCTTAATCGGGAATGGGGTGGTATGACTTTTCTAAGGGGTGGGTGGTTAATTGCCCCTTGCGGGGGCAATTAACCACCCCAAAAAGTCCCATAGATTAACATTGAGGCCAACTTTTGACGGATTCTAGCGCAGAGAGGGAATCTTGTAGAAACGTTAAATTTACCACATTTGAAGAGGTTTGCGACCTGTGTCAGATGATACCCCACACGAGGGTATAAGTTTTACCCCCGGGGCAGGAGAGGTCCCCAAATTTGCCCCATTGACTTATAATGGGGAATTTATCGAATAATTAGTTTGTCGCAGACCCATGAATGAGGTGTCAAACCGTTCAGCTTATTCGGGAATGGGGTGTTGTGACTTTTCTGTCCTATTTTGGGGACCCAAAAAAGTGAGCGGAGCCGCAAACAACCAATCAGATTTTCCCTATTGACTTCAATGAGAAAATGTAAACAGCTGTAATTCTCACAGTAATAAAGCCAGAGCTCCCAAACTTGGCACCGTGGGTCACTGGGTGACTGCAGCCAAAATTTACAAAAAGTGGGCGGAGTCTACAACAGCCAATCAAATTTCAGCCATTCAATTAAATAGGAAAATTTTAAACTGCTGCCGCTCTTAGACGGTTAATGGCAGCCTCCTCAAAGTTGGCACAGTTGGTCACTGGGGGACTGGGATTAAAATTAAGAAAAGTGGGTGGAGCCAAAACCAACCAATCAGATTTCTTTGATTGATTTTAATGGGAAAAATTAAGAAGGCTGCCATTCTCTCAGTATTGATGTCAGGGACCTTGAATATCACAAATGTGGTCGCTGGGTGTTTCCACTTCAAGTTTAGAAAAAGTGGGCGGAGCCACCAACAACCAATCAAATTTCATTCATTCATTTTCAATAGAAAAAAATAGAAATGCTGCCATTTTTACACATTAAATGACAGCATTCCCAAACTTTGGTATGTTAGTCACTGAGTGACTGTGGTTCACAATTAGGAAAAAAAGGGGCGGGGCAACAACAGCCAATGAGATTTCAGCCATTGACCTTAATGAAAAATGATAAACTGCTGCTATTATCACAGTTTAAATGCTAGGTGTACCAAACTCGGCTCAATTACTCACTGGGTAACTGCGGTCAAAATTCAGGAAAAGTGGGTGGAGCCAAGAACAGGCAATCAGATGTTCCCTATTGACTTCAATGAGAAAATGTAAACAGCTGTAATTCTCACAGTATCAAAGCCAGAACTCCCAAACTTGGCACCGTGCGTCACTGGGTGACTGCGGTCAAAATTTAGGAAAAGTGGGCGGAGCCGCAAACAGCCAATCAGATTTCAGCCATTGACCTTAATGAAAAATGATAAACTGCTGCTATTATCACAGTTCAAATGCTAGGTGTACCAAACTTGGCTCAATTACTCACTGGGTGACCGTGGTCAAAATTTAGGACAAGTGGGTGGAGCCAAAAACAGCCAATCAGTTTTCACCTATTGACTTCAATATAAAATTTTGGAATACCGCCGTTCTCACCGTTTTAAAACACGTTTTAGAGCACTCTTACACTGTTAATGTAAGAGTGCTCAAACTTGGTCCATTTGGTGACTGGGTTGCAAATTTTTAAAAGTGGGTGGAGCCAAAAATAGCCAGTTTGTTTGGATTGATTTCAATGGTAAAATTTGGTTGGCTTTAAATTTCACCAGTTTAATCCGGATTCTACCGACTTTGTGTACTCTCTAGGCACCAGGGGCAACTGGGCAAGACACCCAACATATATGGGGGGCCTGAGTTTTGCCACGGCAAGCACCACTCACATTTTCTTCAGGAAATGTACCTCTCTAGTTTGACCTATTATTCTTTCCTTCATTATTGTTTTTAGATTTTCCTCTGATAATGTGAACATATTTAATGTGATACAGGTATGGGATATGGAAACCCGTTATCCGGAAAGCTCCAAATTAAAAAAAGGCCATAGACTCAATTTTATCCAAAAAATCCACATTTTAAAAAACGATTTCCTTTTTCTCTGTAGTAATAAAACAGTACCTTGTACTTGATCCCAACTAATATATAATTAATCCTTACTGGAAGCAAAACCAGCCTATTGGGTTTATTAAATGTTGACTTAAGGTATGAAGATCCAAATTACGGAAAGATCCGTTATCTGAAAAGCCCCAGGTTTTGAGCATTCTGGATAACAGGTCCTATACCTGTATTTATAATGTAATAGCTGCATTTGGCAGTTCAATGTGGAAGTGAGGAAATCCACTCTTCCAAATAAGGGCTAAGCTGCTGGATGAGGGAATGATGATTCCTTTGTTTAGATTAATAAAAAACAGGTCAGGTTTGCTGCATTGAAACGATGATTGGTACAGGCCCACCGAGAGAGTTAAATCTAAACATTTTGCGGTTAGACTTATTGACCTAAATGTTTTCTTTCATTTAAGCCATGAAGGAATCAGCTCTTTGTTTAAACAAATTACAAACAAAAGAGAATTCCTCTTTATTGAGTCATAAAACATGTATTAATATATATGTATACATCTTGTGCTGTTGTTGCTTTTATTTTAACTTTAAAAGGTTTTTCATCTTTGGCACAGTCCCACCAAAGTATCAGAAATCAATCCTTTTAATTCAATTAATAATCAAAAGCGGTTTTTATTTCATCTCTGGTTGAAGCAAGAATAGAGCAAGATGATTGGACAGTTTGGCTGTATTGAAATGCACAACTATTCTGCATATAATAACTTTCCTGACAGACTGCCTTGTGATCCCTATGGACCACTGCCAGTTTTGTCTGCATATACAATCCGGTCTATTGATGACTTTCCATGCATGCATTTCCATTTGTCAGGTAAATCTACTGACCCATAAATGGCAGGGTCTGGTCTTTACTGTGTTTTCCTTGAGATTATCATTATTCAAACTAGCAGATCAATGTGACATAGATCATATGCATGTGGGCCTGGGAAACACATCCTTAAAAAATGATATGCATATCAGATTTTAGAAATATGTAAATTCAGTAAAAATTCCTGAACATTTCGCTATATTGTGTAAAAGATAGAACTGTTTCTGGATTTTCCTGTCTGCTTTTAATTCTGCCCATTAGTAACAATAAAAATACACAGAGATACTCTAACAAATTATTAAAGTTTGACTTATGCAACCAAAAATTTGTAATTATTGAATACCTTGAATTTCAAGCCAATCTAGCCATTCTATAACTAAGGGCTTTAGCACATGGGCAGATTTGGGGAGATTTAGTCGCCTGGTGACTAATCACCTCTTCTTCGGGGCGACAATCTCCCCGAACTGCCTTCCGCCTGCTAAAATGAAAAAACGCCTGCGGCAATACACTTGCAGCACTTCGATTTACGAAGTCGTCTGAAGTTTCCTCGTGATCCCGAATCTGCCCATGTGCTAAAGCCCTAAAAGTTAACGTGTAGGTGAACCACCCCTTTCACTACCAACTGCCTCTTCTTAGGCAGAACAGTCGTGATTCATAGAGCTGAAATGTTGAATACTGAAGATGAATTAGTAGTTAAAATTTTAAGATTTTAGAAGAGTCCCATAAACTAAGGATTTTTTTGATTGTTGTCGATTGATTTATTTGGGAAGTACAAATAATGCTGTATAATGGGAGTATAAGGAAGACCAGTCAGGAGATTTTAACAGGTTTTCCAATTATTAAGTATAAGGTATTGAAGTTCCACCAAACATGCTTGGTGCCATAAGTCCAGGCTTTTGTGGCCTTCCCACAAATCTGGGCCTGGCTGTAGTACAGCAGTTTGCAATGAATATCACATCAAGAATACCATGACACAAAGGATGTGGAAGGTGGATGAGCAAGTATCATTTTGGTTAATGGGTAATTACTAATAATATGCCTTGCAAATTCATGCAGTTTGACCTGTGCATATGACTCATGCTTTACTAATATGTTTTTCATTAGATGCCCCTGAAGTTTCAATAACTGGATATGATGATAATTGGTTTGTTGGCAGAACAGATGTTTATCTTAAGTGCAATTCTGACGCTAATCCTCCTCCTACTGAAATAAAATGGACAAGGTAAGCACATTATGGATTGTGAGCCATTTATATTCTGTATCAGGTAGGTCCAAACTGCAGACTGATTGATTAATTGATGATAAACTGTAATTCCAATCCCTATTAGGAGTTCAACAATTTGGGAGGTGATGGAAGTTACAGTGGTGTGCAAAACTATTTGCCCCCTTCCTGATTTCTTATTCTTTTGCATGTTTGTCACACAAAATGTTCCTGATCATCAAACACATTTAACTATTAGTCAAAGATAACACAAGTAAACACAAAATGCAGTTTTTAAATGAGGGTTTTTATTATTTAGGGAGAAAAGAAATCCAAATCTACATTTTCATGTGTGAAAAAGTAATTGCCCCCTGAACCTAATAACTGGTTGGGCCACCCTTAGCAGCAATAACTGCAATCAAGCGTTTGCGATAACTTGCAACGAGTCTTTTACAGCGCTCTGGAGGAATTTTGGCCGACTCATCTTTGCAGAATTGTTGTAATTCAGCTTTATTTGAGGGTTTTCTAGCATGAACCGCCTTTTTAAGGTCATGCCACAACATCTCAATAGGATTCAGGTCAGGACTTTGACTAGGCCACTCCAAAGTCTTCATTTTGTTTTTCTTCAGCCATTCAGAGGTGGATTTGCTGGTGTGTTTTGGGTCATTGTCCTGCTGCAGCACCCAAGCATCGCTTCAGCTTGAGTTGACGAACAGATGGCCGGACATTCTCCTTCAGGATTTTTTGGTAGACAGTAGAATTCATGGTTCCATCTATCACAGCAAGTCTTCCAGGTCCTGAAGCAGCAAAACAACCCCAGACCATCACACTACCACCACCATATTTTACTGTTGGTATGATGTTCTTTTTCTGAAATGCTGTGTTAAGCTCCCCATAGACGCGACGATTCTTCTTGCCGAACGACCGATTTTAGGGAAGCCCGACCAATCCTTCGAAATTATCGTGGGTTAGTGGTATTCGAACGATCGTACATCTTACGATTTTTCGCCCGACATCTGTCGGGAAATTGATCGACCAGGTCAAAAAATCTTTGTCGGTCCCAGTGCAATCTATCTATGTTTGCAGGGCCAAGCAGGCAGCTCCCCTTTGTTTTCCTGGTAAATTGGTCTTTTTAGTTGATGGTAAATTTGTACGATCGTACGATCGTTCTGAGAAGATCGTGGTCTCACGATCAGGATCTGATCTTTTAAAAATCTCAACATCTATGGCCAGCTTTACTTTTACGCCAGATGTAACGGGATGCGCACCTTCCAAAAAGTTCAACTTTTGTCTCGTCGGTCCACAAGGTATTTTCCCAAAAGTCTTGGCAATCATTGAGATGTTTTTTAGCAAAATTGAGACGAGCCTTAATGTTCTTTTTGCTTAAAAGTGGTTTGCTCCTTGGAAATCTGCCATGCAGGCCGTTTTTGCCCAGTATCTTTCTTATGGTGGAGTCGTGAACACTGACCTTAATTGAGGCAAGTGAGGCCTGCAGTTCTTTAGATGTTGTCCTGGGGTCTTTTGTGGCCTCTCGGATGAGTTGTCTCTGCGCTCTTGGGGTAATTTTGGTCGGCCGGCCACTCCTGGGAAGGTTCACCACTGTTCCATGTTTTTGCCATTTGTGGATAATGGCTCTCACTGTGGTTCGCTGGAGTCCCAAAGCTTTAGAAATGGCTTTATAACCTTTGAAATTGAACTCAGGTGTGATAAACCACAGTTAAGTTATTTTTTAACAAGGGGGGCAATCACTTTTTCACACAGGTCCATGTAGATTTGGAGTTTTTTTTCTCCCTTAATAACGTAAACCTTCATTTAAAAACTGCATTTTGTGTTCAATTATGTTATCTTTGACTAATAGTTAACGGTTTTTGGTGAGCAGAAACATTTAAGTGTGACAAACATGCAAAAGAATAAGAAATCAGGAAGGGGGCAAATAGTTTTGCACACCACTGTATATAAACGTGTTTGGATAGCACTGGTTGCAATGTTTTTCTCTGATACCATTAGGCTGATCCACTCAATCAATATCTGTTTGAGGCTTAGTGACACATTAGGATACACTGGAATAATACACTCTGCATAATCCTGTTGGAAGAGGGGTGCAGCTCACACAACAAAGACCCCCAGAAAGAATTGTCTTGGTTTTTTTTATGGGTCCATGGATTGTCAGTGATAACTCTTATGTTAGTTAAGTATTGATGATGTGATTATGGTACTATTGTTGTACAGTTAATTAGTTGATTATACACCGGTGGCACTCATTGTGAAGCAATTATTGGATATAATTAATGACTTCTGCCCAATGCCTGAGAAAGAAGAAGCAGCCACCAGAAATGTTCACTGCAATAATACCTCCACCAATAAAATAAAGAAATAAGGCCCTTTGTTACTAGCTAGTGGTGTGTGTAGCCTCAGTCTAACACACCATGAACTGACTGATTCTCTGTTCTTTCATTAATAATTCTGTATTTCTAGGCAGTACTGTCTTAAAGGGGTTGTGCACCTTTAGATCAACTTTTAGTATGATGTAGAGAGTAGATATTCTGACAGGTTGTAATTCGCTTTAATGCTTTATCAATTGTAGTTTTTGCGTTATTTAGCTTTTTATTCAGCCACTCAGTTTGCAATTTTTAGTAATCTGGTTGCTAGGGTCTAAAATACCATAGCAACCCTGCATTGATTTGAATAAGAGACTGGAATATGAATAGGAGAGGGGCTGAATAGAAAGAGGAGAAATAAAATGTAGCAATAACAATACATTTGCAGCCTTACAGATCATTACTTTTTTAGAAGGGGTCAGTGATCCCCATTTGAAAGCTGGAAAGAGTCAGAAGTAGAAGGAAAATAATTCAAAAACTAAAAAAAAAAAAAAAAAAAAAAAATGAAGACCAATTGAAAAGTTGCTTAGAATTACCCATTCTATAACTAAGGCACACCACCCCTTTCATTACCAACTGACTTTTCTTAGGTGGAGCGGTCGTGATTCATAGAGCTGGACAAACCTGGCCCATACAGGAGTGTACAGTTTCAGTATTTCTGGCAACTTTTGAGTTATAGTGTTGAAGAACTAAAATATTTTAGAAGAAATAAAATATACATTGTTATCTACAAAACTATATCTAATAGGGTTGTTCACCTTTAAGTTAAATTTCCGTGTGATGTAGAGAGTGATATTGTAAGATAATTGCATTTTTTCCTAATTTTTTGTATTAGATGTGGTGTACTGATTATTTAACTTTTTGGGGGTTATTTATCAAAATCCAAATTTTTCTGTTTTTTTAACATTAAAAAATTCCAACCAAACTAGAATCGAAGATTCACCTTTATTTATCAATATAAAAAAACACGAAAAAATCCGATTGACAAAAAATCTGACCTTTTTTGGATTGTTGCACGAAAACATCAACTTTTTTTTGATTGTTGAACAAAAAAAACAGAATTTTTCGGATTTGATGATCAAAAAAAGTCAGATTTTTTTTGTCAAATCGTTGGTAAAGCACAAAATATTTGGATTATCGTACGAAACCCAGATCAAGCAATAATATCTTCAAATTGCAAATAGGACCTCTGCCATTGATGGAGTATTTTTGGATTCAGCAGCCTTGGGGTATAATAAATCTCAAAAAATTAAAAAAAATAAATAAAATTGAGATTTTATAGTAAAAAAAAGTAAAGTTTTTAGTTTTCAGACTTTAATAGATAACCCCCTTTATGAGCTCTCCAGTTTGAAAATTTAGGAATTGTCTGGTTGCTGTGGAACAAATTACCCTAGAAACCAAGAAAAAATAAAGACCAATTGAACAGTTGCATGGAATTAGCTATTCTATAACATACTTAAAGCGAACTTAAAGGTGAACAACCCCTTTAAAATATGTATAAACACTTTTTTTACTATGCAGTTTTTGTGCTTCACCTCATTGTAAGGGGGGCCAGTAGCAAGTGAGCAAGAACAGGGTGTACAGTTCCAGGATCATCCAAACTTGTGCATGCATTATCACTACTAAATATACAGATTCATTATGTTCACCTGTGTAATGGTCCCCATAGACGCGACGATTCTTCTTGCCGAACGACCGATTTTAGGGAAGCCCGACCGATCCTTCGAAATTATCGTGCGGTTAGTGGTATTCGAACGATCGTACATCTTACGATTTTTCGGCCGACATCTGTCGGGAAATTGATCGGCCAGGTCTAAAAATCTTTGTCGGTCCCAGTGCAATCTCTCTTTGTTTGCAGGGCCAAGCAGGCAGCTCCCCTTTGTTTTCCAGGTAAATTGGTCTTTTTAGTTGATGGTAGATTCGTACGATCGTACGATCGTTCTGAGAAGATCGTGGTCTCACGATCAGGATCTGATCTTTTAAAAATCTCAACATCTATGGCCAGCTTTAATCTGTGAACCCGTGAAACCATTTATTGTTACGTTTCTGATTTACTAATGGAACTGTAAATATTGGTGCATTTGTTGTGCACTGATGAGCCCTAACAAATGTGACAGTAAAGAGTAGATGACTGTAGCTCTGCTTCAGGGCTTTTTTCCCGCTGGCTGTGACTCAGTGCATTGCCATGGAACATTTCATTAATTTGTAAGCAAAATATGACACTACTTCAAAGGGGAAACTCTTGCATAATGGGTTTTCCAGGCACTAACTAAAAAGCTTCTGTTTGCTTACTTTTGCTTACGGAAATCCGATATCCACAGCAAAAAAAAAAAAAGAGGATGATTGTGCCATTGATGTTGCAAGCAGGGAACCCAGAGCACAGTCGGTGCTTTTCTTATAGTTACAAGTTTTAGTTCATATAGAAAATAAAGACATTAAAGAGATGGAGACTCGGGGTTCAGATGTATTTGTATGTATAGAGCAAGCCAGTCACCGCTAATTTAGCTTACAAAACACAGCTAAATGATGACTAATGCTCGATTCTTTTCAACTGAGTGTAGGGAAAAAGTATAACTATGCCCCTGTTTGGGGGCAGGTTTACTAAAAGGTGGTGGCAAACGCCGGCTACACTTTATCAGAGTTACCTCCCACAGGGACATCGCCGATTTACGGGTGCAAACACCAATTCGCTAGCAAAAGAGATAGGCGCTGGCGCTCATTCGCACTCTATCATCAGGCAACAATTCGCTCTGGTGAATGGACGTTACTCCGCAAATTCGTTAAAATGCGGATTTTACTTGCCTTTGCCAACTCAGACCAGGCGAAGTGCAGTGGAGTGCATAGATCTTCCTCAGTCTTCTGAGTCTTCATATGCTTTAGTGGAAAAAGCATCAAAGTTCAAAAAACGCTGGCGTCTTTTCCTTTTTTCAGAGTGATAGCCTGCAAAAGTCCTAAAAATTTTGGGTAACCGGTTTCACCCATACATTTTCTAACATATGGAACATTAACTATACAGTGGGCTCATGTGTAGGGCATTATAAAAATTCTAATCTCTTTATTGAGGTTACTCAGGACATGTGTAATTAACAGTGGAAATGTAATGTATTTGCTGAAACATATCACATAAAGATGTCCATTCAACTTTAAATTTCCCACCGTATGCAAATTAACCTGAGCGCAAGACCTCTAGCAAACTTGCGCTAGGCAGAAATAAACGCTAGGGCATCTTCGCTTTGAATAGCTCATATTGGCGATGTAAGGCTAGTGAAAAGTCGCCAGCGGTTGCCGGCCACGACGAAACTCTGCATTTTAGTGAATTAGCGTTGTCTGAGCGATGGGTGCGAAGCAGTCGCTGGTGACTTTTCGCCGGTTAATGAATCTGCCCCTTGGTATCTACATCATAGAAAATTGAAGTAGTAGAGATTTCTTTGGCCAGCAAGGGTATCTACAGCACAACCACTACTCCATTGGCTGGGCTACATATAGTGCTGCGTAGAGTGGTACTGTCTTTCACTCAAGTTGAACTTTAAAGGATACTGAACAACGTACAATACAACCATAAACAATAATGTGCTTTTCAAATCTACCAGTACGTAACAATGATGCTGTGCTATGCTGTGCATATGTTACCAGTCAACAGATTCAGTAATACAGTTTTATCTTGTGCGGTGTATTCACTTATAGAACCTTGCAAAGGGAAAATGTAGCAACTTACTTAGCAAGCTTTGCACTCATTTCCTTTTTTTAATATAAATGCAGAGTGAAAAGCTAGATTGTTTTTTTTTTTTTAGCTCTAAATTCACTAGTATAGTCTTCTTTAAATGTAACCCTTTGCATTGGAAATCCTATTAATCAATAGTAGGCATTTCTCATTCAGGTACTCTTCTGCCTGTATCACATTCATGCCGTTTTAGCACAAATGCAGTTGTATCCTGTTACTTGTATCTAAATAAACTTCTTGGCCTACTGAACTACAATGCAGATATAGCAATATAAGGCAAGAGTGACATAGAGAATGTTTCTAAATGTATATTTTTTAGCTGAGATTTGTCTTTTGCAAAAAAAAAAAAAAAATATATATATATATATATATATATATATATATATATATATATATATATATATATAATTATGAAGAGGACCAGCACTCTGTTTCCAAAAAACACAATAGTTTATTGTAGTGTCACAGTGTCTCCAAAGTTTTGGCCTGATTTGGGACCTTTTATACATATACAGTATACAGTGTATATATATATATATATATATATATATATATATATATATATATATATATATATATATATATATATATATATATATATCATGTGGTTGTTTATTGCGGAATCGGGTACATGTGTATTACCCTTTGACTTCGTTATATAGTGATGGATTCTTGGACATTTCTAATCAACATCCATGTTCCTCACGATAAAACAAGCAAACACATTTTTGAGCAATTTTAAATGTCATGCTGTTCCCATTAAATTACCAGCAACCTATAAATATTGCCAGTCTAAAAGACAAAAGGCATATTGGCACAAGTACAGCTAGGCCATTAGTAGAAAAGCAAACATACTAAAGTATATACAATTATGCAAATAACCGTTTTTCATTGTGTGCAATTGCTTAAGATTAATCCGACAATCGGTGCCAAAACACAACTAGTGGCAGAGAATGAATGTATTTATATGACACCAGCACACAGGTATTAACAGCCATTGTCTGAAATATATTCCGACACAATTCTAGTTGAATTCCCTGCCTCAAGCAACTTGGGTTATTGGTGTAGCAGAAGCAGATATACTTACCTGAGAACAATGTGTAGTTTATGTAAAGTAGTGTAGTTTGAGAAATTTATTTAATATATTTATTTATATTTATCTCCTGCCAAACAGCTACAGCGCTTGCTTTATGGTTGGGATTGTAGATAACACTTACTTCTAATCAGAGCATACATACCTGATAAGACATCACAGACGCAAAGACGCAAAGATTTTTCTTGCCGAACAACAGATTTTAGCAAAGTCTGACCAATCCTTCGAAATTATCGTGCGGTTAGTGGGATTCGAACGATCGTACATCTTACTATTTTTCGCCCGACATCTGTCAGAAAATTGATCAGCCAGGTTAAAAAATCTTTATCGGTCCCAGTGCAATCTATCTATGTCTGCAGGGCCAAGCAGGCAGCTACTCTTCAGTTTTGCCTGAAGAGTAGCCTGAAATGGTCTTTTTAGTTGATGGACCTAGTCTGTTTTTTTTTTTTATTTTGAAAATGTTTTATTTGATTTTCATATTAAACATGTATTAACATTATGACAGCAAATATTATGCAGATGAAGAAAGACATGTATTCAATATGATGGCATAGTGAGATTGAAAACGGAATACAATTTTAAGAGACTGACAACAATAAACTGAAAACAACAAAAATTAACTAAGCCAGTGGAAGTAAACATATTGAAAGAAAGAAAAATGTCCATTCGTTGACTGGAATGTCTGAACGCGTAACTTACAAATGAAGAAACCGTCCTATTTGTTTACCTGAATTAGAATTACAAGCTTCAAGATAAGGAGACCAAATCAGTTTAAAAGAGTCTATGCAATTATTCCCTTTGGTTTTGGATAATAAGGCTTCTTGCCAACTAAGCTGGTTCATAAAAGAAATAGCATCTGCTAACGAGGGGGGTTCTTTATGTAACCAAGAATTAAATAAAGCTTTCTTGGAAGCAGCTAGGAGGACCTAGTCTGTTAAAGAATAGTGACCATTTAAGCGTAATACTGAAATGTAAATAATTAGCGATGCACCGAATCCACTATTTGGGATTCGGCTGAATCCTTGGTGAAAGATTTGGCCGTATCCAGAACCGAATCCTAATTTGCATATGCAAATTAGAGGCAGGAGAGGAAAAAGTGGAAAAAAATCTTCTTTTGTGATGAGTCACGTGATTTCCCTACCTGTCCTAATTTACATATGCAAATTCGGATTTGGTTCGACCAGGCACAATGATTCGGTTGAATCCAGCTGAAAAGGGCCGAATCCCGCACCGAATCCTGGATTATATATATATATATATAAATAATATATACATAATTTAATATGGATGCATTTATGTGTATAGGTACAGCAGATGTTTGACATGTGAAATATAGCGCCCTATATTAAATAGCTTTCCCATAATTGTCTTGCAGTTTTGTGATATTCTAAAGAAGCCAATGAGGGTCATGGTATGCCATTATTAAATTGGAAAAAGCTTCAGAACCTTCAGGTCTACGAGTCATAATCATATCAGATGAGAAAGATTCCAACTGCCTGAATGCAGACTGACCCACTGTCTACAGCTATTTCTCATATCCGAACCCAGTTATATGACGTTAAAAAGGGCCACTTTCATAGTTGTCCATACACTAAAAGTATAATTAGGTCATCGCAGGACACATGTCGCAAGCATGCATGCATATCAGATAAATAGGGAATAATGTGCCCTATTGTAAAATATAAGGAATCCCACAAACCATATGCAAGGCAGAATGCTTTTATACAGGTCATGGAACACTAAGGTGACTTTTCCTTTTTTAAACTTGTTTTTTTTTTTTTTAATTTAATTTTACCGTAACATAGAAGAACATAGAAAATGTCCTTATACAGTGATTCTGATTCTGAAGACAGCAAAGTGTGAAAAAAGAAAAGAGACAGAGCTAATTAAGAAGGGAGGGGGGGATGTCTCTCCAGTTGGAAACCTTCGTTTATGATCTGATCTGATCTTTTTACGAGTTCTGTTGGTTTCCTTCCCGCTTTCATTCGTCTTCTTCTTGTTTTGTTTGCCATTCTTGCAACTTTTGGTGAGGGGTTAGCATTCTAGTTGGTGATGTCCCGCTTCTAGCTAGTAACTTTTCAAAGGTAACATTGGAATTTATTATTTGAATCAAGTTTTCCCTTTGTGGTATTTCCATAGTCTAGGTATAAGTTACCTAGCAGCTGTAAGAATGTGAAATATTTGACGGGTAGTTATATAGTTCATGGTTGAGCAATGCCATTGCTGGAGGAAACACCATTGAGGTGTTAGTTGGTTAATTACCGTATATACTCGTGTATAAGCCGACCCGTGTATAAGCCGAGGTACCTAATTTACCTAAGAAAACTGGAAAAATGTATTGACTCGTGTATAAGCCTAGGGGCCCCATGTCAGATTTCAAGATGTGAATGTGTCAATGAGGTGCTGCACCTAGGAAAGCAGAAAAAAGGTACCGTACGCTCCTTCCGCGGCCCCAACACACCTCTTTCTCCCATAGCGCAGGACTGTCTGTGTGATCGGAGCAGGTCTGTGTGATCGGAGCAGGTCTGTGTGATCGGAGCAGGTCTGTGTGATCGGAGCAGGTCTGTGTGATCCCATAGCGCAGGACTGTCTGTGTGATCCCATAGCGCAGGACTGTCTGTGTGATCGCCGCCCGGAGCAGGTCCAGGAGCTCCGGGCGGCGCGTCCTTCCCGGCCGGCGCCGCTACCCACGTGGCGGCCATGGGCGCCGCCATTTTGGGAGTGAACGCCGGCAGGGAAGGACGCGCCACCCGGAGCTCCTGGACCTGCTCCGGGCGGCGATCACACAGACAGTCCTGCGCTATGGGAGAGGGAGGTGTGTTGGGACCGCGGAAGGAGCGTATCTGCGGCCAGCTACTGTTGCTACGGTATGACCCGCGTATAAGCCGAGGTCGAGTTTTTCAGCACATTTTGGGTGCTGAAAAACTCGGCTTATACGCGATGATACCTCATGCAGAATGGTGATAAAGTTGGAAATGACCACCAAATATGGAACATTGTTCCTTCTGTTCTATTGCATCTCCAGCAGGTATTTGGAGTAGACTAAGGTGAGTACATTATTTGTTAAAGTACACAAGGTTTTATAGAGTGATGTGGCACAAATTATAAGCACTGACTTATATATATATATTATAACTGATGATATCATTAAGCAAGTTTATATATATATATATATATATATATATATATATATATATATATATATATATATATGTATATACTGTATATATTACAAGAATTCATGCCACTTATTTACTATAGTAATATATATATATATATATATATATATATATATATATGTATATATATATATGTAAGAATTTAGCTAGACCTTTCCCGCCTAGACAGACCAGTTCAGCAGTGTAAATACATCCTTTTTTATAGTGCTCACGTGCATGTGCTTTATAAAATTAAATGGGGAATATTTTAAATTGTAAAGGTGCAGTATAATGCCATGTTCAACACAAGTGCAATAAACAGGGCTTGAAAAGGTAAAAATAAAAATATGTAGTTATGGGACCTGTTATCCAGAATGCTCAGGACCTGGGGTTTTCCAGATAACAGATCTTTCTGTAGATTTGTAATTCGAGTCTACTAAAAAATGATGTAAACGTTAAATAAACCTAATAGGCTGGTTTTGTTTCCAGTAGGGATTAATTATATCTTGGTTTGGATCATGTACAATGTACTGTTTTATTATTTCATAGAAAAAGGAAATCCTTTTAAAAATTCTGGATTATTTGATTATAATGGAGTCTATGGGAGACGGCATTTTGGTATTTCGAAGCTTTCTGGATATCGGATCCCATACCTGTATAAGAAAAGCACAAAAATGAAGACTAATTGCAGTTGTGTTAGAATACTACTGTCTACATTATAATGAAAGTTATATTTATATATATTTTTTTTAGAAAAAATGATATAAAAATGAGCTCAAGGCCTTCTTTGTTTTGGTTTTGTTGGCAAAAGATTTCACTCCGTGCCATCCCTCTGATTTGAACAGGACTAAAGCGAACGTTATGTTTGTTCTTGTCAGCGTGGGATACGCATTACTCGAGTTTCAGCTGCAGAACTGCCAAATGCCATTGGTTCAATCGATGGGTGTTGTGTCTTGTTCACTGAAGCTCCTTGTGACAGGTGTTGAAATCGATCTTATTGGTGGCCTACGCTCTAACCCCTGATAACATTCCAGGATTATATTGCAGTGAATGAGACATGAAATAATGTATCCGCTGTTCTAATATATGAGAATATTAGAATAATGTATCCCCTGTTGTAATATATGAGAATATTAAAATAATGTATCCCCTGTTGTAATATATAAGAATATTATAAGTTATAATTTAATTCCATGACCAAATAAAGACACAAGGTTGCAGACTGAGGCCTTTAGAGCTCTTGAATAATTGAGTTTAAAGTAGGAGTTCTTATATAGGTAATATTGTACCCACTGTTGTAAACTATAGGGATAAATATCACTGAGGAGTTCCTTGGCAGTACAGAGGCACAAGGCTGTTGGCCAAGGGCTTTTTTTGCAGTCATGGAACTCTGGGATGGTTTAAAATTATCATCATATTTTACAGGGAGTACATTATTTCTTATAATACAGGTATGGGAGCTATTATACAGAAAGCTCCGAATTATGGAAAGGCCATCTCCCTTAGGGGCAAATTTACTAACCTCCGAAAATTCGCCAGCGACCGCTTCACTCACAGCGCAACACTTCGCCAGGCGTAGATTCCACAGGACAACGCTAATTCACTAAAATCCGAAGTTGCTTCCAGGGTGCCAAACGCTGGCAAAATTGCACTAGCGTTACTGCGCTAGGATTGCCTAATTTGCATACGGCGGGAAGTTAAAGTTGAATGGCCGTATATGTTGCAGCAAATACATTACACTACACAAGCCCGGGAAACCTTAATAAAAGAAAATAGAGTTGTTATATTGCTCTACACATGAGCCCAGTGTATAGTTTATGTGCCATATGTTAGGAAATGTAGGGGGGAAGTGAGTTACCCCAAAAAAAATTACGCTCTTTTGCAGCCTATCACCCTGAAAAAAGGAAAAGACTAGCGTTTTTTGGGACTTTTCAAAAGTCTAAATTTTGAGGAAGTCCTATCTACTGTATTGCACTTCGCCTGGTCTGAGGTGGCAAAGTCAGATCTGGTGCAAGAGGTAACGTTCAGTAAAATCCTCATTTTAGTGAATTTGTGTAGTTATGTCCATTCGCCAGAGCGAAAATCCGCCAGGTGGAGCAAAGTACCGATAGAGTCTATCTCCTTCGCTAGCGAAGTTACGTCTGTTAGTAAATTGGAAAGTATCGAAATGATGTCACCCTGGCAAATTTTCGCCACCGTCAGTCACTTTGGCCTTTAGTAAATTTGCCCCATAGACTCCATTATAATCAAATAATTAAAATTTTTAAAAATGATTTCCTTTTTTTCTGTAATAGTAAAACAGTACCATGTACATGATCCAAACTAAGATATCATTAATCCTTAGTGGATGCAAAACCAGTGATATCACAAGTGAGGAAGGGGGATTTTTAAGAGCTCCCCAACCCCAATGATGTTTGATGCAAACAAAACTGATTGTTGAAGACATTTTGCATTTGCTACAAATATATTTGTGGACCATAAAAATACTTTGGCTTCTGTGATTTCCAGCTTGGAAATAAGGGTTCTGTATCGTAGTCTTAATTGCTTGCTTAGCTTTTTATATGTTCATATTTTAACAGTTTACTAAAATGTTGCTGTTGTGCTGAACATCATCATTCTAATACCATGTTTAACTCTTATTAATACAGGTTAGATGGAATTTGGCCTCAAGGCTTACAGTCTCTAAATAATACACTACTTTTCAGCCTCCCACTTACTTACAATTTCTCTGGGATATATGTGTGCAAAGTGGCCAATGCCCTTGGTCAGAAAAGTGACCAAAAGATCATCACAATTCTAGGTGAGTTTGCATTCTGCAATTATTTGTACCTTGTCTTTGTATGCATGTGTATTGGTGTGTAATCATGTAAGCCTGTAAAATGAGAAATGCTGCTACTTACCCACCAGACCCCTGTCTCTCCTGCCCAGTCCCCTACCTGATTTGGCAACGTTGTCCTTTTGTAAATGAGCAGCCAGCAATAGCTGACACAGAGAAGATGCCGGTGAAAGAAGCATGGAATACAGTGAAGTACTTCAGTTGCATAGGGGTACTGTACAAGGAATGTTATACAGCAGCTTTGTACGTGTATGGGATCCATTACCCAGAAACCTGTTGTCCAGAAAGCACTGAATTACGGAAAGGCCATTTCCAATAGACTACATTATAATTAAATAATCCAGATTTTATTTTTAAAATTGATTTCCTTTTTTCTGTAATGATAAAACCTTGTACTTGGTCCAAACTAATATATAATTAATCCTTATTGGAAGCAAAACTATTCAATTTATTTAATGTTTACATGATTTTTTTAGTAGACTTAAGGTATGAAGATCCAAATTACGGAAAGATCAGTTACCCGGACAACCCCAGGTCCCAAGCATTCTTGATAAGCAGTCCTATACCTGTACTACTTTATGCATGCAATAAATGCAATATAGGGCTTATATACGAACTGAGGCAAGAAGTCTTTCCCCACCACTTTCAGGCACAGATCTTTGCATCTCGCAAACACTTTCAAAGCACACTTGCTGCTACAATTTGCACCTTACGTGTAAGTGGAGGGATGTGGACATCACCTTCAATGACCCTTAACACCATATCATTCACATCCAGAGCTCTCTACTTAAGGCCTTTCTCAAAGTATTTAAGATAGGAGATCTACTGCAAAACCTTTCTAATGTATATTGAGTATAAGTAGTTGATATATATGTTGAAATGGTTTTTGTGTGTCCATAACTGGCCATTTTAGACATTCCTTATTCAATGTGCGTATCATTCTGAACCCAAGCAAGGGGTATCAACTGATCTTCTTCATCTATGACACTGAAACTAAATGTAATCATGGGCTTTATATGTTTAAACACAAGTCTAGACACTGCAAGTGTCGGTTTTAACGGCAATGGTACTTTATCAACTATCGGCAAATTGCGCTCCCTGCAGGCAACAAAAACGACTAAAGCTGGCCATAGACGCAAAGATCCGATCGATTCGTATGATGAGATCTTTGCGTCTATGGCCAGCTTAACCCTTGGTGCAGTATTCAGTATTAGCTGCATACATCCAAGTTAGTGGGTGTGCTGCCTTATGGCTTAACTGCTTTATACACAATTCACCACCAAGGTTCTGTTACAGAGGTAGTTTCACCTTTTTGTTAACTTATAATTAGTTATAGAATGGATAATTCTAAGCAACTTTTCAAATGATTCATTTTATCTTTTTTAATTATTTGCCGACTTCTGAGTCTTTCCAGCTTTCAGTTGGGGGTCACTGACCCCATCTAACAAACAAATGCTTTGTAAGGCTACAAAATGATTGTTATTGTTACTTTTTATTAATCGTTTTTGTGAGTGATCTTGTCAGTATCACCAAAAAAGAAGTGATGAAGTTTACATTTTTGTGTAAAAAAATACCCCCTTAAATCACACTCTCCGTCAAGCTAGGCTTGTGGACTGTGGGTTACCCAATAAGCTGAATATAAATGTGAACAGTAATTTAGCCTACTGAGTGATCAATTCATTCTCACCCGGCTTGGCTGAGAGATCTGCAGATTCGGATCCGGTTCGGTATTTGGCCAAATCTTTCACAAAGGATTCGAAGATTCGGCCAAATCCCAAATAGTGGATTCGGTGCATCCCTAGTTTCCACACAAGGCCCTAGTTATGTGTGCCAGTCACATTTAATACCTTTATGTAAGGTTCCTTGTCCATATTTTTGCATTTCTTTCTCTCCCTGTTGAATTATTTATTTATTTGTTCTACAGATGTAATTGTAGAGTGTGTGACTGTGCTACACTTTCCCCCATTTTTCTGCATCCTGAAGCATCAGGAATCAAGCTGTAAACTTATATCCGCAGAATGAGAATACTCTTGCAGCTCTCCAAAATGGTTTGATAAAGGGCTGGTGAAGCCTGAAATGTCCCTGGTTTGTGACACAAATAAACCACTTTACTTTCACCATTTCCGAATGTTGCTGGACTATTCTACAGGTATTATTACCCTAGGAAATGATAGTGGAAGATACATGTCAGAGAACTCCCAGCGGGCCCTGGTGTCTCAGGTCATCATGCTTCTAACAAGTTGGCCAATTTCATGGTCATTCCCTATTTCTTTTTGGGTAAAAGAGGCTTAATAATGGAAGACTAGAGTATAATATGTAGAGAAAAGAGACTAGGGAATAAAGAGGTTGCATGAGGAGTAATAATTTGAAAAGCATACCTCCCAACTGTCCCTTTTTCAGAGGGACAGTCCCTCTTTTGACAGCTCAACCCACAGTCCCTCATTTGTACTGGAAAGTCCCTATTTTCTCTGCACTGAACAGCCAGAGAAAGAAACAAAGTTTCTCACTCAATTGGCTTTTAGCAGAGAGCACAGAACAGCTAACAGGTGCAAATAAGATACTTTGTAACAAATTTGAGACACAAAAAAACAGTTTAGATAAGGAGAAATATTTTCAAAATTTCATAACCTGCCAAATTTTGTAAAATTAACATGGAAATTAGGGGGTGTGGCCACATAAAGAGGCGTTGCCCAAACAATTTTGCTGCGCTACGTGCGAAAAAAAATGTCCCTCTTTCTACTTCCAAAATGTTGGGAGGTATGGAAAAGTGGTCACACATTCTAAGGTTTTCCCTTTCGGCCCATGGCATCCCAGTCCATCACTGAGAACAATAATAAGAAAATGCAAGCCTTTAAGTATATATGTTATTTAGTTGCTGTGGTTATAAATAAAAATTTTGAAAAAAAGACCAACTGAAACAGTCAGAATAAGTCCATCTTTAAAATACTAAAAGTTGTAAAATGATATACAAGAACTGCATCTTTTTGAACAATGAAAAATTGGTGATATAAATATAGCAATAAGAACAGTTTCATAATAGATAAAACAGAGGACTATTATTACAACTATCCTATACATAAGCTTTTATTTATAACATTTAATACCTCTTCTCTATGTCTTTCTTCCCTCACATAGGTCTCCTAATTTGTATAATAAGTGTCAGCTGCTGAGATCCATATAAATGGTTATAAAAAAGATCTACCACATTTTCACATACCAGAATACAAATCAAAGACGTTGTCTTTCTGGTTAATTCCTTATCACAGGAGAATAAGTACTGTATCTGGCAGACGCTCATTAGCATTAACACTGTGTGATTTCAGCAGGGGTGAGGGCTGTACAGATATAGGATCCATTATCTGGAAACCAGTTATCCAGAATTATGTGAAGCCCCTCTCCCATAGAGTCCGATTTTAATAAATGATTATTTTTACCTGTTTTAATAAAACAGTACCGTGTAATAACTAAGCTGCATGTATCCATATTGGTAGCAAAACACTGTTGGGTTTATTTAATGTTCAAATGCTTTTCAAATAGCCTTATGGTATGGAGATCCACATTGCACAAAGATCCCTTATCCAGTAAACCCCAGGTCCCAAGCACTCTGGATAAAAGGTCCTATACATATACTACCATATTATTTAGGGGTTGGTGTGCTGTGACCCTGTTATCTGGACTGAATAGATAGAAAGAAATGTGAAATACATTCAGTTAAATCATATTTCTATAATTAGCTTGGATAGAAAACTCTTGGGTTCTCGGATTGAAGCAAATATCCTGGACTCCTAAAAGTCTGAATGCTTCAGCAATTTATTTATGCTGTTCCTGTAATCTGAAGCCTCCCTGTTAGTCACATTATCCTTTTGTCTATTTTAGTGCCGTCCCTGAAAAAACTTAACACAGGTTATTTATTCATATTTAAGACATCCACATCATTCATAATTTTTTGCCTCTTCTCAGTTATCAATTTTATCTTTTTCTCAGTGAGCAGATGAATCCCTAAGGAGGGCTTATGGTTTAAAATTAGCCCTCTTCCAGAGTAAATGATAACACACTACATGATATAGTTCAGGGGAGTTTCAGTATTGTTGTTGTGAACAACTCCCAGCATCCAGGCAGTGGGGGGAGTGGGGATGACGGCAACTGTAGAATTGTGTGGAGTTGCAATATGCACACTGTGTTGTGTTCTCTGGTGTGTGTCTCTGCCCATTTCAGCTGCTCTTAATGGCCTCATGTAGTGCAGAGTGTGTGAGCCATGCCAGATGATATTAAATATTTATACAACAGATAGGAGTAGCATTCCCACAGCAGCTGCACATCAAGTGGAATATAACTATGCTACCTGCTCTCATCAAGAAACATTGTGGGCATATTTATTTATTATATAAACAGCAGTGTCCTTGACGGATGCACAACAGGGACCCAAAGTTGTAATATCGGTACACCTAGTACATCTGGTAGGTAAATGTGTGATGATATAAGGGGTGGAGGTGGGGACATGGTGGTGGAGCATTGATATAACAGAGACAGAACCAGGATGTAAAGTGATGAAGGTGTAGCATAAAGGGACAGTTCTAGTGGGAAATTGGTGAGAAGGGCAGGTTTAAAAATGTGCCTGAAGGATAGAGGGGAGCTGAGTGAAGGTATTGGGGCAGATCAAAGGTGGGTTGGGAGGGAATGACTGAGGTTTACAATTTAATTTTAATACTGGTCTTGGCCATTATTTTAGCTGCTAGTTCAGTACTAGCCAGATAATTTAGGTACACAAGTGCCCTAAGCTTACCTCAATGGGCTAGTAACATCAAAAAGTGACATTTTGTATTTTAATGTAATTTTTTTTGTCCAGAACCTGGCAGCAGCTGTCCCATATGATATGTAAGGCTTTCAATTTATAATTGTGTAGAGACAAACTAAGAACATTTTGTCTCTTGTTTACATCCAGTTAAGTACTGGAACCAGTGTGTACCAAACATCTTATCAGGTATCTGTTTTGCTATTTTTTTAACAGCCTTGGTTTGTTTTAATTTCCTTAATCACCATGTACATCTGGCTGCCATATTGCTTTTTTATTGCGGGTTTGCCAAGCAATTGTATAGGGCCACAAGAACAAATAAGTCACAAAAAAGGCATGGTCCTGTTAGGTGAATTTTCAGTGTGGTGCAGAATGCAGATGTGCTTGCTAGTTTTATAGATTCACCTTGTGTTTTCCCAGGGTCACTTCAATACCTATATCAGCATTTTACTGGCTTAATGCAGTCAGATCAAGTGTACTAGGACTGAAAAACTAGAGAGCCTTCTCTGCTGCAGAGATGATGATTAATTCCGCAAATATATTGATACAGTTATACAAATTATGTTGAATGGCAGTGCTTGAAAAGTGACATTAACAGTGGGAATACAAATGGAGGAGACACTTATACTGATAAGCATCCTCTTATTCACCAAGTATTTACATTCTCTTCCTTTTCTGTTTTTCTTTTTACTTCTCTCATTAGATCCTCCCGCTACTACCCCACTTCCTACAATACCACAGACCCACTCAACTACTGACATTGTTGGCATAGAAACATCTTCAAAAAAGCTCCATATTCCATCATCAACCTTGGCTGCCCTGCAGGATGGAAACTTTGGCACAATTATTGGCAGCGTAGTAGGCGGGTGTCTCTTTCTGATACTGCTGATTGTCATTTTTGGGATAATCTACTATAGGAGGAAGCAGACTTTCCGTGGCGACTACTTTACCAAGAGCTACATCCCTCCATCTGACATGCAGAAGGAGTCTCAGATAGATGTTCTTCAACCCGAAGATCTGGATCCGTTTCCCGAGAATCCCAAAAAGGATATTAATATTAAAGCAAACGATCATATCTATAACGAATATCTCCAAGATGTTGAGAACTCTGGTTGGAACAATGCGATTAGCTACGACCGATACCAAGAACACTTAGACAGGCCAATGACTAACTATCCAGATAAACAATTGCCTGTTGTATCCAGGTACAACAAAAACTGCTTTAATGACAATGAAGAAGACCTTGTATCACATGTGGACGGTTCTCTCATCTCACGGAGAGAGTGGTACGTTTAGTGAAAGACTGCTGGGGGGGAAAAAAAAACTTAGTGCATTCAACTACATGATAAGATGGGGGTGGGGTCATGTGACCTCTTAAAACCACTTGTTTTTTTCCATACCCGTTTACCTTACTTTAGAAGTGGATGAGTACAATATGGTCTCCTGCCTCTCTTGTCTATTGGAAATATGTAAATGTAATCAATACATTGGAAGTTTGATTATTAAAACGTAGTTCCCTTGAGTCGGGGAGAAGTTAGGTACAGAGGTAACACTGAGTGTAGAAATCAACATACATTTCCCCATGTTAGAAAAGGTGCTATTCATAGACAGAGTATTCCCCTGGTGATTTCTATAGCTCCATTGCAGTATGAGTGGTTCCGCTCTCAGAAGCACTGAAAACCAAATAACATTGATTTCTAAAATGCCTCCTGTGCTCAGCAGAATGATTCTTTTTCTAAGGTATATCATCACTTCAAAATCTTCAACAATAACGAAGGACTGGTCATATTGGATTTTAAGGGTTAATTGTGGTTACAGACATAATTTTTTCCCCTTTTTATTAAGCAATACTGAACTTATTATAAGGGACAATGTACCATGTACCATTACATAGCATCCCCTGTAACAGGTCTGAAAAGTTAGTATCTGCTGGAATGCTTGTTCATTTTAAGAGATTATTATAAATATATCAGTTTTGCCAACGAGTTTTCCAGGTAGTTGGCTGTTGCCCAGACTCTGTGGGTGCCTCTGACTCTATAGCAGCTATATACGTGGTTTCTGTATAACCACCCAGAGCATATGTGCATTTAGTATTGATGCTTTATGGATAGGTGTGAGAGCTTATGTCAAAAAGACAAAAAAAAAAATCAGTTTCTCTATGGGCAATAGAACAAAGGGTGAATGAAGGCATTTTGTCATCTGTTTTTTTGTTGGCAAAACAACATGCATAAAAAGGCTTACAGTAGCCCAAAAGTGGCATACTTATTTTTAGTCAATGGAAAGCATCTTTTGTGTGCCATTGCATGCAAACAGACACTCTAATAAAAGAGAGACTTGTACCCCTCACAAAACATTTTTTTTTTGAACAATTGGATAGAAATTATTTTTAATTCAAATAAATATTATAAGTTAATATCTTTTGTTCCAAATAGGGATTTGAACTAGGTTAAACGTGATATTACATTACAGTACAGGTATGGGACCAGTTATCCAGAATGCTTGGGACCTGGGGTTTTCCAGATCTTTCGATAATGTGGATCTTCATACTTTAACTGTACTAGAAAATAATGTAAATATTAAATATCCCCAATAGGCTGGTTCTGCTTCCGATAAGGATTCATTTTCATTTTACCGTAGTTTTGGGATCAAATACAAGGTACTGTTTTATTATTACAGAGAAAAAGAAAATTGTTTTTTAAAAAACTGGATTATTTGATTATAATGAAGTCTATGGAAGCTGGCCTTTCCATAATTGGAAGCTTTCTGGAAAATGGGTTTCCGGATAACTGATCCCATACCTGTACAACACTTGCATAGTGTGTGGGGAGAGGCGAGTATTACGAGTAGTTGCTTCAATCACACATGGACTTAGTTACTAGCATTGGGCAGGTTTGCAGCAGTTCAGTAATCCACACAACCCATAAGCTTTCATTAGCTGACTGCAGACTAAATAGTAAAAGCACACTTCTAACTGGGTTCTATGGGATGCTTAAGTCACCCCTAATGTGGTTAATATATCAAATATTATTGTCTTTTCATCTAAACACTGCTGCATTAACAGTGTGTTTAGTAAACAGACATGTAATTCTCACCAAGAAAACAGTATAAACTTAAAAACCCACAGTTTTACAGTTAGGAAAAATTGGGGGACAGGTATGGAACCTGCTTGGGACCAGGGGGGTTCCAGATAACAGACCTTTCCACAATTTAAGCTTACTAGAAAATCATGTAAATGTCAAATAAACCCAATAGGCTGGTGGTTGCAATGAAAGTAAATAACTATAATAGTAATAATGAGTATGTGTAAATGACGCAATATGTTGACGCTATATAGATACATAATAATAATAGGATAGGAGATTATGGGTATGGGATCTGTTATCTGGAAACTTGTTATCCAGAATGTTCCAAATTACAAGAAGGCCATCACTCACAGTGCCCATTTTAATCAAAATATTTACATTTTTATAAATTATTTTTTTCTCTCCAATAATAAAACATTACCTCGTGCTTGATCCAAACTAAAATATAATTAATCCTTATTGGAGGCAAAACAATCCTATTGAGGTTATGTACAGTTATCTGTATTCATTTCCTAAAGCTTTAATGTTAGAGCAAGTGACGTCACAATGACTCACCCAGGCACCCAGAAGGAACTTTATGATGCTATGGGTTATTACACACCCAATGTTTGTATCGCTGCTGCCATAAAGCAAAAAAATAGTGACACTCAAAATACATCTCAGTCTATGACAGCTTCCATAGAGAGCTAGATAGACTAAGAGATAGTTGGTGTAATGATCACCGCTGGGAACCAGGGTGATCGAGGAGAGCCACTCCCTGGGGAGCGGATATGGGGGAAGCCCTGGGGTGTAGCCAAAGATGGTAGGAGGCATGGGCAGGGTTGAAACGAAGATTTAATGGCAACAAAAGGGTAAACAAAGGCAAGAAGGGCAAGGTGAAGATAGGGTCAGGCCAAAGTCAAAACAGGGGTTCCACGGGATAAGAGGGATAAGAGGTACTCACACAGGAAACAAGGATTTCAGGAACAAGGTAATCAAAGTCCAAAGCGTTTAGGGCACAGGATCCAGGATACAACAGCACAGAAACATTTATGACTCAGCCCTGAGCAAAGCTCAGGGCGGGGTTAATAAAGGGCAGGTAATTGGGAATGGGGAACACATGAGGGTAAACGAGGTGGGTGGAGAATAGGGAGGAACAGAAGAACAAACTGTGAACAGGCAGATAACATAAGTAACAACAAGAGTTCATGATGAGCCCCAAGAGCCCCTGGTGGCTCATCTGGCAAGGTGCCGTGTCCAGAACCCAGGAAACCAGGGATCGATCCTGGGCTTATCCTGACAGTTGGGTGCCCAAAAGCTACATTGTGATCTACCTGTAGATTTTAAACAGGTGGCCTATAGATCACTGCAACTGGCATCATCCACAGCCAAAAGTGGTCAGATGTCAGACAGTAACAATAAGCATTTCAATTTCCAGCTCCCCATAGGACAACAATTTGTACAGGCCACCTTTAGTTCTACAAATTTTGAGACATCTAAAGTTATTATCACCCTATTATTTTGTACCAAAACTACTCCAGAGCTGCAAAGTAACATTCCCTCCATATGTACCGTATTGATGCCTCCATCAAGTGATTTGGGCACTCTTTGCGGGTCCATCACACAGTTTGGGAAACCGTGTTTATCATGTGATCTTGTCCACATTCAACTAGCCATCCCTACTCAGTTTGATCAGTTTCACTCACAAGTGGCCTGAAGTTGGTCTAGACTCTAGAGTGTGTGCCCAAAACAATGAAGATTGAGGTGTCTTACTATAATATCTGGTCTTGGGGTACATTAATAATTATGAGCTGTTCCCTGTTTCTGATAATATAGATCTACATTAGAATCACTTAGATCAATGCTTTCCATTAAAGATAGTGGAAATTGGTGGTGCTTACTGTAGAAGACTTCTGCATTTGTAGCTGACACTTTTTTTCTGGGTGCAACAAGGATTTTAATAATCATTAGCCACCCCCCCCCCAGGTTTTTTTCTGAAGGAAAACTGAGGCAACATAACATCACATGTGCCATTGTTCTTAGTGTATGGAAATCAGTTGTACTGTTGATTATAGCATTGTCTCTGGGTGGATTTAAGTGGAAACTATAGCCTATTTGTATCTGTTTTTCTATGTAGTCATGGGGGTGCCATTCAAGATTCATCTAACAGTTTTAGTACTTTAGTAACAATAACAGGATCAAATTCATCCATTGTTCTTTATAATAATAAGAAAAAGATACTCCATGGAGTAAATTATTTTCACCACAAGCCCTCAGCTTGGGGAGCGGACAACTGTAAAAGAAACTGGAGCAGACACTCAAATAAAGGCAATCTTACATCTACATAGTAGAAAAGATTTATTATCACACGTTTCGTGCTACAAACACTTAATCATAGGCTATGATTAAGTGTTTGTATCACGAAACGCGTAAGGCAGAGGACACAATAAATCTTTTCTACTTTTCTACATTGCTCTTTATAGACCTATAGGATAAAAATAACATAGAACTCCTCCTGCCAACAAATATTCTATATGCAGTTGCTATACAAACACATATATCCTTTAAATGTCAGTACAGTATTTCAGCTTTATTGTGTTACTGGCCCTTTAAATTATCATCATGCAAATATGTTACAGTGTGGATTGTACTTTTTTTCTGAACTGCATAATCTTTGTTTTTCATTGTGTTTCAACATGGCCGCAGGTACGTTTTATCCTTTATCAGCCAAACAACGTTATCTGCAAGTGGAAATATTTATGGATTAAGAATATGTTCATCTGTTTCTGACTTGGTGAAAAGGTTTCTCTTTTTGTTTTTGTATGAGGCAATGTCTGTATTTATAATGACCACTTGGTGGTACCAAATTGCTTTGCAAATGCCAAAGTCTGTTTGTTCATTGTAAAAAAAAACAAAAAAAAACCCATGGTACTTTGTATATGAATGTACGAATAGAATTGGCCCTGACATTCTTGTATTTATACTGTGCTGCCTGTAATGTTTGGGTCATATTGACCTGTATAGAAAGGAATTTGTGATTAAAATGCTGCAAATAGGTTGAAAGAAAGTCTAATATTTAGTGATTCTTCTTTAAGAGGTTTGCTACATTTCTAGGCTACAAGTTTGTTTGTGTTGATATAAAATATTATGTGAGTGCCTATTTCAGGGACCTTAGTAACTTCGTTTCCAGTTCAGTATCAAAAACTGTAAAAGGAACAGTTCAGTATAAAAATAAAAACTGGCTAACTAGATAGTCTGTGCAAAATAAAAATGTTTCTAATATACTGTAGTTTGTTACTCAAAACATAACAGCCAGAACACTATTTCCTGCTTTTCAGCTCTCTTGGTTTCCACTGATTGGTTACCAGACAGTAACTAATCAGTGAATTGAGGGGGGGGGCATATGGGTCATATCTGTTGCTTTTGAATCTGAGCTGAAATCTGAGGATCAATTGCAAACTCATTGAACATTTACAGTATGTCCCATGTGGCCCCCCTTAAATGGGACCTGTCACCTTCACGTAAAAAGATGTGTGATAAAAAGCTGTTTGCAAACTAAACATGGAACCCAAATTATTTTTTTCATTAAAGCATCCATACCTGTTATAAAGGTATTTTAATATCTGAGCTGTCAATCAAAAATTACCTGTCCGCCTCTATGCCTGAGCCATAGAGGAGGGGCAGTGAATTACTTTTACTTTCTATTCAGCACTTCCTACATGTCGCTACACTTCCCACATTCCCCCATTAGGTTTCCCATTCTGGTGCATACTCAAGATTTTGAGGTGATACTCAACTTTGTCTTAATAACATTATACACAAAATGGCTCCTGCCTGCACACTGTGATTGTGTGATTCCAAGACAAGGAAACAAAATGTAAATAATAAATGTAATATAAGTAAAAAAAATTTCGCTAACATGATAGAAACTGATTGGAATTATTTCTTTGAGTGACAGGTCCCCTTTAAAGTTGCTTAGTGAGCTGGCAAAGCAGGAAGTTGTATTGAGTTATGTTATGTTACGCATCCAGTTACTCAAGCCTTTATACAGTAGATTACATTTTTGGCTAACTAACTATATTAGAAACATTTTTTATTTTGCACAGCCTATCTATTTACCCAGTTTTTATTCTTACACTGAACTGTTCCTTTAAACCAATATATCACAATTACCAATGCCCATTTGATCACTGTGCAAGGGTAATGGGACGGACAATATATGGATGATTGTACAGTATTTCATATTTGAAGATCCTGCTATAGGTAAACAGTTTTATCTGAACATCACCAGTTGTATAAGCATTTGTAGCGCATGTCTCATGTAAAACACCCTCATGGTGCTGGCACTATGAATTGTTCCACCAATCAACTCCTGGAACATAAACAGCTCCTACATTTCATTCATTTCGTTGCCTGGTTCATTACAATTACAGACTCATTTATCTGTGCTAGGCCACTGGTCACAATACATATCAGTCTTAAAAATGAATCATGATGAGCCATAAGGGTTTGCACAGGTTGTTCACGTTTAAATTAACGTTTAGTATGATACTCAGATATTTTCCCAATTATCACCTGAAAAACACAAATGAATCTGATCATTGTACAAAACCCATTGCAGATCATATTATCTTCCAATTGTAAAAGGGACATCTGCCATTGACTTCTACGTGAACTCGGAAGGTTTGAGATGGAGGTTTTTTTTTCAGACTTTTAGCAAATTTCGGGGAGAAAGCTAGTTTTTTTCCACAAAAAAAAAATTTGTTTTTCCCCACTTTAGTCAATAACCCCCTAAATGTAGAGCCTTACAGAGCGTTTGTTTTTTAGATGGTGTCAGTGACCCCCATTTAAAAAGTGGAAACACTCAAAAGAAGAAGGCAAATAATTAAAGAATCTATAAAAAAATTTAAAATGAAGGCCATTCATACTAAAAGTTAACTTAAAGGTGAGCCTCCCCTTTAAGCTTACCAAAAGCATCACGTCTACAATGTTATGTATTACTTTAGATATCTATCTAGCCAATAGAGGTATAATAAAAGAATTTAAAGTGGACCTGTCACTCAGACATAAAAAGCTGTTTAATAAAAGTCTTTTTCAAGTTAAACATGAAAGCCAAATTCTTTTTTTTATTAAAGCATTCATAGCTGTTGTAAACTTAGTTAACAATCTCGGCTGTCAATCAAATATCAAATCAAATCCTTAGTCATAGAGGCGGGGCAGACAATTACTTTCACTTTCCATTCAGCACTTCCTACATGTCACTGCTCGTCACACATTCCCCTGTTCTCTTTACCATTTAATTATGTAGCCAGTACATGGGGATGGACATCAGGTCCCGCATTCTGGTGCACAAACAAGACTCTGAGATGATACAAGACTTGCCTTAATAACGGCGTCCACAAAATGGCTCCTGCCTGCTTGTTATAATTATGAATTCCCAGACTGAAGGAAACAAGATTCAAATAATTTATATAGTGTAACTAAAGTTCATTTTGCTTGACTAATGTGACAAAATAGGATTTGGAATAATTGTTTGGGTGATGGGTCCCCTTTAAAGGGAAAAATAAAGGCCTGATTATAAATCAGTGCAGAATTCAGGGAGAAAATGCTAGCAATAGTTTGTATGGACTATGTAGTTTTTGCTTCTGCCTGTAATAGAAAAAGGGAGCTTCCTGCAGGGTGGTTTTTGGGCAGTCCCAGTACTGCAGTTAAATTTAGCCTACAGTCTTCTTTGCCCCCCCCCCAACACTTAAAGGCAATTGGTCAGATACTTAAATACATTATATATGATGTAAACATCAAAAGGATACTGATGTAGAGAAATTGTATTTCATTGTTTACTTTTGACTTAAGTGTGATATTGGGTCAGGTTCCCTTTGACGATAAAAAAAAACACATTTAAATTGATCTCATAAAAAGTTTCTGTGGGAAAAATGGAGAATCAAAGTTTTTCTCCTTAAAGGAAAACTATACCCCCCAAACAATATAGCTCTCTATAAAAAGATATTGCATAAAACAGCTCATTTGTAAAACCCTGCTTCATGTAAATAAACCATTTTCATAATAATACACTTTTCTAGTAGTATGTGCCATTGGGTATTCATAAATAGAAAATTGCCATTTTAAAAAATAAGGGCCGCCCCCTGGGATCGTAGGATTCACTGTACTCACAAACAAACCAACAAACCATACACGTTAGGTCACATGAGCCAATTAACAGACAGAGTTGTGTCTTTTGCTTCCACACTTCTTCCTGTTACAGTTAGAGTTGAAGTATTTCTGGTCAGGTGATCTCTGAGACATCACAGAGACCATCACGAAATGGTGGCTCAAGGGAAGAGATGTAAAAGGGCAATATTTACATAAATATATATTCCAGTTTGGGGAGATTCTTTAATATGCCACTTAATATGATATAAACTATCTGTTGCTTAAGTGTTCATTTTGGGGGTATAGTTTTCCTTTAACTTGAATCAGGCCCATTATGTGCCTCCATAATTTCACCCACTGTTTTGAAGTCTTGTTTCACTTACTGTTTTGAAGGTGTAAAGAATGGCGCTGGGTACTGAATATAGAGAATAGCATGCGAGTCATGTACAGCATCCAACGCCTCTTACTAGCTGGCTTTTTATTAGATGCTAAATGGAATTCATCTGTACTTCATACATATGGGGTCATACAGAAGGGGTTAATAGCAGAGCTCCCTTGCATTCAAAACTGGTGCAGGAGCAGCAACAACTGGTACCCGGAGCAGTATCCCATGGCAAACAATAAGATGCTTGCATTTAAACAGGTGACTTTTAAATTATACCTGCAGTTTGGTTGCTACGGGTTACTGCCCCTGGACAAACTTGTGCCTTTACACACATAACCCCATTTATATTTTTTCTTTTCTAGCAAACAGTAGTCTTTTCTTGCTTAATGGCAGGGTGTTTCTAAGTATACCAATGCCCACAAGATATAGAAGTATCAGTTACTCTTTATCTAAGCAGTGATCCCCAACCAATGTTTCTCACCAACCCCTTGGATGTTGCTCGTAGTGGCTTCAAAGCAGGTGCTTATTTTTTAATTCCCGACTTGAAGGCAAATTTTGGTTAAAGGAAAATCATGTGTACTGTCAAACATAGTCTCCTATAGGCTGCCAGTCCACATAGGGGCTACCAAATAGCCAATCACAGCCCTTATTTGGCACCTCCAGAGACTTTCATGTTTGTGTAGCTTCTCAACTCTTTTTACATTTGAATGTGGCTCACAGGCAAAAAAGTTTGGGGATCCCTGATTGAAGTGTAGCATTTACTGCTCCACTTGGAATACATGTGGCTGATTCAACCACAAAAAACATAAAGCTTAGCTCAAGCAAAATAAATGGGTGCATTGGACAATGTAAAAATATGAAATGAGTGTAAAATAATGAGTAAACTAATGAGTAATGATGTGATGCCATTATCTGCAACGATATGTTCTCCTTGTTTCTTCTATTCTTTGTTTTTAAGAGAAGCTGTTGTGAAAGCACTTTTAAAAGCAAAAGGGATTGGTATGATTTATACCTTCCTTATTGGGCAGCATGTATTGTGATGTCTCCCAAAGAGCCATATTGTGTTGTCTTTATGCCTTATATTGTCTCTAGTCAGTCCAAAACGTGCTGCCTTGACTATTACTACAAGTACTGCTGCATTCTGGGTAGAAATAGTACACATCTGCTGTATGTTAATGATCATAGACGCAGATTTATTAAGGTTCAAATTGTAAATTCGAATTTTCTAAAAAACAATTTTGGTCAAAACTCAGAAATTTGAATTTGAAACCACCAACTTGAATTTGAATTATCACCCCTCGACCCTGGAAACAGTTCTAATTCGAATATTCGCCACCTAAAACCTGCCGAGTTCATGTACAAGTCAATGGCAGAGGTCCGTGGACACATTTGAAGATGTTGATGGCCTTCCTGACATTCAAGGTTTTTTTTCGGGAGGAAAACTCTTTACAAATTCGATTCAAATTTTCGGGTCTTTCGTATTCAATCGAATGTTTGACATTTGATTTTTTTCTTAACCTCCCTTTCGAGTTGTGAGTACATTTGAATTTATTCACATAACTTCAGAAATCAACCTTTCATAAATCTGCCCTGTAAAGACCTGGATCTCAGTGTGTGTTGTCAGAGTAAACAATAAGGCAAGACATATAGCAACAGCTTTGCAATGCAATTTTCTCTCTAAATAAGCAACGACAAATGGCTGTTTATTGAGGCTTTTAACATTGTCACCCAAATATTAAATAGACTTCAACTGAATGTAATTCATTTCTGCTTTAATGATCAAGATTGTAAAAAGACTCAGGCTGCACTGGAGCGCTGTCTGATTTTAAAAATGGATTTGATTTAAGTTCACCTTTCTCTGAAGTCTTCCAAATGTTGTATATTGTGTATGTGGCACTAGATTTTCCACAGTATCTCTAGATTTATAATGAACGACACTGTTGATTTCCAAGCGAACACTTTCTACACGTTAATGTTTCAGTTACAACAGGTTGTAGCCGAGCGATAGAACTATTTGTTTACGCGTTGAATTGTTAATTTTATATATAATGTTCTACGTTTACAGAGACATGATTGTACAATTGGTTCTAAATTCATTTTAGAAAAGTGTATTTAGCATTTGCTCAGCCTGCTAAAGGTCTACATCAGTCCTCTTCATTTCATCCATTCAGCACTCTGATTATGAAATGTGTATGATTTCCTGCTAAATGCGACACTTGGGGGGATTATTTTATCAAAATCGAAAAATATCTCATTATTTCCTGAAAGCTAATAATGCTAATAATACAAATAATACAAATTTTTGTTCGGATTTGACACCCGAAAATGCAGATTTTTCAGATTTTTACCCGAAAACCATGAAATCTATGGATTATTGCACCAAACCCAACGCAGATGAGGATATCTTTGTGACTTCTCCCATTGACTGCTACATGAACTCGGCAGGTCTGAGTAGGAGTACTTTTATCCTGACTTTTACCACCCTCAGGGTTTAATAAATTCAGAAAAATGCGAGGGTTTTTATTTCCACTAAAATTCCAGATTTTATAGTAAAAAAATTTTTTTTGTTTTCAGAATTCGTCACATTAATAAATAACCCCCCCTGGCCATGTTTAAAATATCTTATATATACATATATTTTGAATATATTCACGTTTACATTTAGTAACAATTTGCTTGCTGCTTTCAGGGATATATTTACCCATGAATTGAAATATAAAATTAAATCTGTCTAGAGCAGTGAAATGGGTTTTTAGATCTGTACATAAATGTACTTGTTTCTAATCTGCAATGTTCGATTTTGACGGCTAGATTAAGCAGTTGAAAAAAATGTGATATCTATTTTTTTTATATATATATGAAATGTTTTACTTGCGCTTCTGGTAAGTGTTGGAACGTAACTTTTGGATTCCGATTATTATTATTTTTTTTTTTAAATGTACTGCAATATGAGTTTACTTATTTGGATGATTTGCTAATATAAATATGACTTTTTATGATAAAATATTTGTTATTCTTGAACTGAGCTTGCAGTGATGTTAAAGATATGTTTGTTGTAAAACAAAAATGATTGTTACTTTGAGCTGAGCAAAATAAATTTTTACAGAATTATGATCTGAGAGTTATCTATAATATCTGTCATCGGAAAACATGTTAATAGTGTTAATAGTGCTGCTCCAGCAGATGTCTGCACTGAAATACATGTTTCAAAAGAGCAAATAGATTTCTTTATATTTAATTTTAAAATTTAACATGGGGCTAGACATGTCAGTTCCCACCAGCATAACAATGGGAAGGTAACCAGATAACAGCTCCCTGGTAGATCTACGAACAGCACTCAACAGTAAAAATCCAAGTCCCACTGTGACACATTCAGTTACATTGAAAGCACATGACCAGGCAAAACTAAACAACTATACAACTAAACAAAATATACTTTTTGGTTCAGGAATTACATATTATATGGTAGAGTGAATTATTTGCAGTGTACAACAATGTCATTTAGAAATTAAAACTACACCATAAAAATCATAACAGAATCCCTTTAAAGTGAGGCACGTGCCACAAAAGTAGTTTACACTTATAAGTGACTCTAGAGGACTATTCGATTTTTTTTGAGGGGTAAAAAAACCTTGCTTAATCATAACAATGTTGTCACAGAGAAAGATTCAGTTTTTTCCTCAATCAGAAAACTTGACCAAGGGCCCCTACATACAAGCATTTGTTCCTGCTTCCCCTGTGATCAAGCCTTCATGTGTTCCACCACTGGGAATGTAGGAACAAATACAGCCCATGGAGCAATTTATTAACCATCAAATTTTCGCCAGCGTCGGATTCGCACCTATCACAACACTTCGCCAGGTGCAAATGCACTTAGACTACGCCAATTTACTAATATGCGAAATTTCGTCCTGGGTGCCGAACGCTGGTGACTATTTTGCTATAGTTACTTCGCCAGTGCAAGCATTTCATAGCGAAGACGCACTAGCATTCATTTGTGCCTAGCAAAACTTCGCTAGGGCGCTTAGGTCAATTTGCATAGGGCGGGAAATTTAAAGTTGTATGGAGGACTTTATTACAGGTATGGGACCTATTATGCAGAATGCTTGGGACCTGGGGCTTTCTGGATAATGGGTCTTTCTGTAATTTGGATCTTCACTCCTTAACACTACTAGAAAATCATGTAAACATTAAATAAACCCAATAGGCTGGTTTTGCTTCCAATAAGGATTAATTATATCTTAGTTTGGATCAAGTACAAGGTACTGTTTTATTATAACAGAGAAAAAGGAAAAAAATGGAGTCTATGGGAGACGGTCTTTCCGTAATTTGGAACTTTCTGGATAACGGGTTTCCGGATAACAGATCCCATACCTGTTTAAATGTTGCTGCAAATGGTTTAAGTTACCTTTTTATATTATACATGTCCAGGGAACCTTTATAAAGGCAAGAGAGTTAATATAATGCCCTACACATGAGCCCACTGTAAATTGAATGTTCCATATGTTATGAAATGTCTGGAGAAAACCGGTTCCCCAAAAAAAGTTTCTTAGGACTTTTGCAGGCAATGCTGCTGAAAAAAGGAAAAGACGCCAGCATTTTTTGAACTTTGATGCATTTTCGGCACACAGGATATGATGTAAGTGACAGAAGAATGAGGAAGAGCTAGCTGCTTTATAGCACTTCGCCTGGTCTGGCGAAAGAGGTAACGTTCAGTAAAATCCGCATTTTTGTAAATGTGCGGAGTAACGTCCTTTCGCCAGAGAAAAAAGTCTCCTGGCGATAGAGTGCGAATGATCGCAAGTGACTGTCTGTTTCGCTAGCGAATTGGTGCCTGCACCTGTTAGTAAATTGGCAACACTGGCGAAAAGCAAAGCCACTTTGCTCTTTACTAAATCTGCCCCCATGGTTCCTGATTGGTCTGTACTCACAGAGTATTCATTGCATGCAAGCGCTGAATGCAGGTGGAACACAACTTGATGCTTACATACTAAAACTGCCCACATCTCCAGAGATTATAACCCAAATCTCATTCCTTCATTCAACTTATTTTCTTTCCCCGATATAAATGGCGTGAAACAGCACAATGGTGAACTCAGCCTTCTCTTTTATAAACATAACATTTCATACTCGTACGTTTCTCCAGAGACTTTTGCATCCTGATTCTATTATTTGAATATTTTGTGTATAATTTGAATTTCTAAGAAGGACAGTGTTGCTATTTCAGTTCTAAAGCTCTATTTTATTTGCAGATAAATGACAGTCTATACAGAGAGAAGGGAGATTTCAAACAGCATGTTGGCATCTCCAGTTATAGTATTGCTTGCCTTGGGCTGTGACTAGTAACTGATAGGTTGGAGATTGTATTTATGTATGCACAGTGTACTGGGCCCATCTTGGGAATAAAGTGCATTCATACTCTTGGTTGGTAAATGTCTAAATGGGGTCGCCTATGTGGGTCAGACAGCTTCTGTAATAATGGATTAATGAGCACCAAGCCTTCATATGTAAATGTGACCCTATTAAAGAATGCCTAGACAGAACTAAAGCTGGCCATAGACGCAAAGATCTGATCGTACGAATCAAGGATTCGTACGATTTTCGGACCGTGTGTGGAGAGTCCCGACATTTTTCGTCCGGCGGGGATCGGTCGCTTGGTCGATCAGACAGGTTAAAAGATATCTGTCGGCTGTCGATAATATCTCTGCGTGTATTACCGATCGTACGATTTTCAGAGGGAGACTGTCAGTAGCTTTGGTCGGACATAACTTTCGTACAGTTGCTGTCAGGGGCAGAACAACGGCTGATCTGTTCTTTTCTACTTCATTTGATCGGAATGGTTAGTGGCGGGTCGGGAGATGGGAAAGTCCAATCGTACAATGATTCGTACGATCGGATCTTTGCGTCTATGGCCAGCTTAATAGTTAAAATACAAGTAATAAAATTACCCAAAAAGTGGGACCTTTATTTCCATATTGAGCATGAGTCCTTCAAACCCTCCCAAGGTTTTCGCAGAACAATTAAGACGTCTATTTAAACACATTTGGTCTATTATTTCCTTAGTGCATTAGATGCTTTCATGTTATAGTGGTAAAAATAATATTTATATATATTTATAGTAAAAGGTGCCTTGAACCTGATGGAAACATTGATGTGTTATCTGTAAATAGCACTGTCATTAGGCTCCAGTTCCAAATTCCCTAAATAAAATCAGTTTTCTTTTCAGGACACAAACCTTATTGGTGTGTGACTAATGCTACCTGTTCTGTTTCCAGTTAGGGGACTAAACACTGGGTATACATGAAAAGACCCAATGATCCAGTCATTTGTCCCCAAGGCCAGATATCACATTGTAATAGGAGCCAACACAGTTTTCAAGGTTTATAATCCTGCCCAGCAGATATCTTGACTTAGTCTGGATGAAATGTATATGTTAAAACTAGTTTAGCAATGCCTGTAGGGTTATGCAATTCATACTGTACATTCAGGGTCGGACTGGGGGGCCGAGGGTCCACCGGGACTACTGTCCAGGGCCCCCCCCGGACCCCCTGGCCCAACTACTGCGGTGAGTATGCGCAAACGGTGCTGCGCGGCACTGCAAATTGTTGGTTTTTTTTTTAAGGGCCAGGAAATCGGGAGAAGGGGTCTGGCCCGGTGGGGTCCCATGAAGGCTAGGGGCCCACCACGTCTTTTCCCGGTGTCCCGCCAGTCCAACCCTGTGTACATTTTTAGGGTTGAGCAAGCAGAGAAAAATATTTTTAAAAGCTATTTTTAAGTTGTGTTTCAAGGGTATTTTGACACTGGTCTGGGTCTTTATTCCCCCTACATCACACTGTAGGAGTTGTTAGTTCTGGAATGATCGGGTAAAAGTGTGGGATCTCTTATCCGGAAAGCTCCAAATTATGGGAAGACTCCCATAGACTGATTTTAATCAAATATTGATTAAACATTTTGATTTCAAGATTCATTTCCTTTTTCTCCATAATAAAGAAACAGTAATTGTACTTCATCCAAACGAAAATATAATTAATCCTTATTAGCGGCAAAACAATCCTGTTTGTTTGACTTTTTTTTTTACTTTATATGGTTGGTAAATTCAAACAACCATATCCATAAACCAGTGTCACAAATGACAAACATTCTGGTGCATTTACCCAGTACTGCTTACTATGGTCATCACCCTAAGACAAGTAGTATTCATAATCCACTCTGTCCACTGATCATTGTCTATTTTTTGTGGTCATGATGGAGATTTGTTATAAGAATAATTGGATTAATCCCCAAATCTGTTTATCAACACGCAGCACTAATGTTCATGGCCTTCTGTATATGTGATCGCAAGCTCTGTGTTCATACATTACATTAACTTCTAGGGGCAGATTTACTAAGAGTCGAAGTGAATTAGAGGGAATTTTCGAAGTAAAAAAATTCGAAATTCAAAGTAATTTTTCGGATACGACCATCGAATAGGATACTATGACTAGGATACTGCAACTTTGAATTTACTTCGACTTCGATTTGAAGTAAAAATCGTTAGAATATTCGATAATCGAAGTACTGTCTTTTTAAAAAACTTCGACTTCAATACTTCGCCAAATTAAACCTGCCAAAGTGCTATGTTAGCCTATGGGGACCTTCTATAACATTTTTCTAAGTCTTTTCACATATCGAATAAAAATCCTTCGATCGATCGCAAGCTAGTTCGAAACGTTTGATTCGAACGATTTTTAGGATTGCCAAATTTGTTGAAAAAACTTCGAATTCAATATTCAAATTCGAAGTTTTTTAATTCGATGGTCAAATTTCGAAGTTTTTTGTACTTCGAAATTCGACCCTTGATAAATCTGTCCTTAGTGTGTTGTAGAGTGACCAATTCTAAGCAACTTTTCAATTGGTCTTCATAATTAATTTTTCATGGGTTTTTAATTATTTGCCTTCTTCTGACTCTTTCACATTGTCAAATGTGGTCACTGACCCTATCTAATAAAAACAAATGCTCTGTAAAGCTACAAAATTATAGTTATTGCCAGTTTTTACAGCTCATCTTTCTATTCAGGCCCTCTCCTATTTATATTTCAGTCTCTTATTCAAAATAGTGTATGGTTGCTATGGTAACTTGGACCCTAGCAACCAGATTGCTGAAACTGCAAACTGGAGAGCTACCGAATAAAAAGCTAAATAACTCAAAAACCACAAATAATAAAAAATTAAAACCAATTGCAAATTGTTTCAGAATATCACTTCCGACATCATACTAGGTGAACAAACCCTTTAAATTAACTGGCATGCACATGAAATTAAACTTATATTATTTTACAGACCATGCTTTAAAGTATACGTCATCTCTGACAGCCGAAGGAGCCGTTATTGGAGTTGTTCTTGCTGTTTTTCTTATAACGATATTTGTGACTGTGTTTCTAACTCCCAAGTTAAAACGGGCCCCATTCTTTGATACCGTGGCACATTGTTCTCTTGCTCACATAAAAACCCCACTTGTCATATTTTCATTTCTATCAGGATTATCGAAAATGGCTAGTTGTTCTGCTCGAAAGCTGTTTATAACTGATTTTTAGGCGCAGCGTGGGCCACAAACCCAGCTGAATAAAACCCCCATTCAGAGTCATTGTGTGCCTCTTTTGAAGCAGGATTAAATACATTTGCATGATTATATGCACTTTAAAGAATTTAGCCATCCAGGCCTGAAACTTTGTCACAATAAATTCTCACGCTTTATTCACAAGAAAGCCCTGTAAGTGCCTGTGTTTGGCTCACACGGCTCACTCATTTCACTGATGTGTTTATGGATAAAGACTTCCATGCAACTGACTTTCCTTATTTTTTATACTATAGTATATAATATATATGAGAGAATATATCCCCAATTTTTTAAAAGTTGTGCATACATATTTTTTAATAAAATAATAACTTGTACTTGATCCCAACTAAGATATAATGAATTCTTATTGAAGGCAAAACCATCCTATTTGGTTTAATTTATGTCTTAATATTGAAGACTTATAGGGATTTTGACATGATTTTATGGTTTGTTTATGTTTCTAAATTGCACTGTTTACATTACAGAAACTTTACTTCACCATATACAATTTTAGTCATAAACCAACAAATGTATTTTTTTAGCCGTAATATTGGTGTGTAGGCAAACATCTCAGGTCATTGTGCCTGATCCTGTGCTTTCAGAAAGAGCCAGCATTTTTGTTTTTCTACTCAATGTAACTGAAGGAGTCACAGTGGGACTTGGATTCTTACTATTGAGTACTATTCTCATATCTATGTTTTCTTGTGTCAGGAAGCTGCTATCTGGTTATCTTCCCATTGTTCTGATGTTAGGCTGCTGGAGGTGGGAAAGGGAGGGGTGATATTACTCCAACTTCAGTGTAGCAGTAAAGAGTGGCTAAAGTTTATCAGAGCATATCAGCCACATGACTAAGGGCACCTGGAAACTAGGAACATGTCTAGCCCCAAGTCAAATTTCAAGATTAAATATATCTGTTTGCTTTTTTAAAAAACAGATTTCAGTGTAGAATTCTGATGGAGCAGAAAAAAAAACGTTTTCCCATGACAGAATCCCATTAAGGTACAGTGATCCAAATTATGGTAAGATCCTTTATCCAAAAAGCCCCAGGTCCCGTCCCTGGATAACAGGTCCCATACCATAAAGACTAGGGAAGAGTAGGACTGTTTAGTATTTTTGGGGTTTTTTACCCCCTTTGTGGATTTTTTGAAAGAACTGGGAGCTTCAGGTCACAGACCCATTTAAAGTGTCGGGTTCACACCTTTAACTTGTCATCTCTCTGGTAAATAATGAGGTGGGTCACAGGCTAGGGAATGACTTTTTTTGAGTTTACAGAAGGTAAATTCCAGGGTTCATAGGAAGAGACTAAGTGCCTAAAAATTTACTTTTGGTCCAGCAATGCTGAGATGCTATACAGTGTATCTCTTCAATCCCTGTGTGACTGTTCTTCCAGAAGATTTTCTTGTCAATAATATACATTTTATAGTTCTTACATTGATTATATCATAAAAGATAAGAGCCCTAGTTACTTGTTTGGTTTAAAGGGGTTGTTCACCTTCCAAACACTTTTTTCAGTTGAGATGTTTTCAGATCTCCAGAAATAAAGATTTTTTCAATCACTTTCCATTATTCTTTACTGTTTTTCCAAAATCTAAGTGTAAAGTTGAATGTTCCTGTCTCTAGTGTTTCAGTCTGGCGTCTGAAGAGGCGGAACTAAGATGGCGACGCGTGCGTTCCACACGAACTGCGCCCACACTCGCGAGACTATGACATAGGACCGACGTCGATGTGAGCAGTGGGCGGAAGTGACGGAAAGGAAGTGACGGAAAGGAAAATCGCCGACAAAATGCGAACAAGTAATTGCCTTTTGAAAAGCGGATAGCGAAACATGCGCCAGGGCAAAGATTGATTTTATTTCAAGCCACTGGATGGTGGGGTGGGATTGTGGCAACAAAATACTTTTTTTAAAAAAACTATTCCAGACTCTTTTACTTAACCTATTTTATCTTCTAAGAACTGTGGGCGTTGCAGTTTTAAAGGTAACATTAGCCTCTTCCAATTAGAAATAGGAAAGGTAAAAATCGAGACTGCAGCCCCGCTGTTTCTGTCTTCTCCAGCTTTGTGATGCTCCTAGGGACTAGAAAAACAATTTAGTTAGATTCTTGGGAGCAACTCCACCCTCGTTTTTCACCTTTCTATATCCTTACAGAAGGAGGAATCTCTGGGTACTTGATCTACAAACACAGCGCTTTAATAATTTCATAACTTATTATAATACACAAAAGCCATGAATATCTTGTAAATTATATCCTTATAAACGGTGAGTTCTGATGTCATCAGTTATAAACGGTGAGTTCTGATGTCATTTCTGTCACATGACTCACTGAAACTTGTGTATTATAATAAATAAAGTACCCCCAGTTGCAAAATATAAGGATATTACACGTTACCTCGGAGTTCCATGACCTGTATAAAAGCACTCGGCCTTCAGCCTCGTGTTTTTAAATGGTCATGAAACTCCTCTGTAACTTATAATATCCTTATATTTTACAACAGGGGGTACTTTATTCACTATATAATCAATTAATTGCACAAGTCACTCCTTAAATTGTGCACTTTAGATCCTAAGGAGGAATAAGTTAAGTGGGCATCAATTAATTGCACAAGTCACTTTAAAATTGACGAATTTAAATAATGAATGAAATTGAGACATCCAAGGTGATTATTTACAACTACCTAAATGGTTTGATTTGTTTTAAGAGTACCGGTACATAGAATTAATTTAATAAGGTGGTTACCAAGAATTCATTGTCGTGTTATAAGTTAATAGTGTTAACAATTGATTAAGGTGGCGAATTGATTTCATTTTAGAATAATTAATTTATAATGAAATAACTGAGAAGTCGGCGATTTTTTAACTTGAACACAAACACGGTGATTGTTGCACGTAACACTTTATATTTATACATAATACGCTGGATCCTTTTTTCCACAATATTTTTTAAATACCTGAGTAATCTTGTATCTATCATACATTGTTGTAACAAAGTATTCCACTGTATCCCTTGAGGTTAATGACAGAGTCTCAATTAAGTTTACACAGTGGATAAGGTTACATTCCAAGTGGATATATTATAGATAAATGAACTAAGTGGTAACTATAACTGTGAGAAACATATACTTGGGAAATCCTGTATAAAGGTATAGAAAGCAAGGAGAAGTTTATACAGTCACAGACAAGGTTTCTTTTCTTTCTTTGTATTCAAATTTCAGTGATACTCCTTGAGTGTCTGTAGAGTCTGGGCAAATATATCTTTTGTAGGAGTTAAATTCTTCTTTTTTTATTAATAAAAAATATTTGCCCAGACTCTACAGACACTCAAGGAGTATCTTTCTGTGATACACTGTTTTATTTTGCTAACATTATTATAGATCCAGGAAACCCTATCAATAGCAGCGATTATTCAAATCCTAGGTTCTCGCAACTCGCAAGCAATGGACAAGGGGCCCAGACTAAAAACTTTATATTATGAACCAAAGGAGGCCTGTTCAAATATAGGACCACAAAAATGGGTTTAAAAGAACACTAGTGCTGAAATGCATCTGTGTATACAGCAGAAGTAAAAGCTTATCTTAATACTTAGGCAATAGTGACACCTTGTGGAGTAATTAGTAATTAGGGTAAACTAGAGTCTAACAACTGGAAATCTGCTGAAATTCCAAACTGGATAGCTAAATAATTGTAAAAATTGTTTTAAAAAAATTATAATGGCCAATTGCAGTGTTTCCAAATATTAGTAAACATCATACAATATACATAGAATTGTGCTTCCATTTATAGCGTATACATGTGGTATCAACTGTGTGACACGGTATCAATTCTGCCTAACTTGAGTTTAAAACTATTTCTATCAGGCTAATATTCTCTTTTCGATATTCCAGGTCTTGAATATAGAATACACCAGCTACATATAAAAGAATTGAAAAGTAATGGTAAGATTATTCTATTGCTGCTGTTATGCAGATTTTAATGTAGTTGTGTAACGTACTGGTAGGGTATTATGTATATACCTAACTTGCCCTTATAGCAATAATAGTAGATGAATACAGTCATGTACCCTTGTTCTTTGTGCTATAACTTGTTTTGTTGCGCAAGATAGGCGCTGCTAGGGCAGTACCCAAATGCATGATCAATGAATTTTATAAACTGATATTGTTTAACACTTAACAAATTTAACAGGGTGGTGTTACGGTTCAACTACACAATTCAAGGACACTTGGAATTAGGACTCTTGTGTCACATTATGCTACAGTCTCACAATTAATGGACACGTCTGACTTGTTTTTTACATAACCATATTTGAATATGGATTCCTTGGTTAAATAGGACACTTCAGAATGTGCTGAGTTTCTGTATACATGGAAACCCTAAAGCCTGAACTTTCATCTGGACACTGAGGGGCGGGTGTAAGGAGGGTTTGTTTAAAAGGTCAATTCTGTTTTACACTTGAGGGCACTTGTGGCCCGAAACATGTTGTGTGTATGTAGTCACTAATAAAGCACCTTGCAGCAGCAATCTGCATCTGGTATGCTCTCCTCACTTCTCTAAGCAATTGTAAATACTACTGACCAGTGGGAGGTCATAGAGGATAGAAGCACCATGGAATACTAGCTTAGGCAGTGTGATCCACTGTGACCCACAGTTGGATCTAACCAGTTTCTTATTGCAGGGTCCAGTGAAAGCTGGGGCACTAAAGATTTTGAGGAAAAGAGTGTCTTTATAAATAATTGCAATAAATGAAAACTATTTCAAAGCAAAGAAAGAATTGGAGCAAAATTACCCATTCCATAGACATTGAATATAGGAAATGAATAAACTTGCATAGGTTTGCATTTTAGACAAAAGCTTAAAATAATTACAGTAAGCTCCACTGATATTAAGTGTCACCACATACACTTTCAAGGAAAGACGGGACTTTGTTAGAAGTGTCTGTGACACGCACATTCTCAGCAGGCTTTGAGCAGCTGTTGAGAAGCTTTGGGCAGGCCTGGACTTTTGGTGAGGCGCCGCGGGTGCAAATCAGGCCCTGGTCATATAAGCTGATGATACAGGGCTAATTATAACATTCTGGTGCTAATTGTGTTGGTTTCTGAGCTGCCATGTACCAATAAATTTCCTAAATATTCCTATTGAATCCACAGTTCCCAAATACTATTATAAATCTGCCAAGAACCAATTATTTACTAATCTTATATTGTAAAATTTATATTATATGTATTCAGTATATTGTGCATTGGTCCCTACGCTCGTTGGGGCAAATTCACTAAGATTCGTAGTTGCGCCAGCGTCTGCTTCGCCGCACTTCACCAGGCGTATTTTCGCCAGCGCTACACAAATTCACTAAAATCCAAAGTTGCGCTTAGGGGAAACGTAAGGTTGCGAAGTTGCACTAGCGTTAATTCGCCAAGCAAAGGGAAGTTACGCTAGTGATGCTTAATTTGCATACGGCGCCAAATTGAAATTACAATGGAGGTATATGTAGCATCACTACACAAGCCTGGGAAACCTTCAAAACAGCAAATTAAATTTTTATTTTGCCCTACACATGTGCCCACTGTATAGTTAAGGTGCCATGAGTTAGGAAATGTAGGGGGGAAGGAGGGTAGCCCCAAAAAAATTTTCGATCTTTTTCAGCCTATCACCCAGCCAGCGTTTTTTGGGACTTAGAAATTTTTGTAACTTTTTTTGAAGTAATCCCTATCTACTCTATTGCACTACGTCTGAGGTGGAGAAGGAAGTCTGGCGTAAAAGGTAGCGTTCAGAAAAATGCGCTTGTCAGTGAATTTGCGTAGTTACGTCCGTTGCGCAAATTCGCCAGGTGTAAGGGTGCGAAGTAACACTATCGAATTTACGCCAGTGTCTGTTGAATCTTCGAATTAACGAAAATGCGCTACACTGGCGAATTAACGCTAGCATTAGGGGCTTCGTCCTTTAGTGAATTTGCCCCAGTAAGTGACAGCAGTGCAGAGCATGTGCAGTGAATCAGCAGAAAAGAAGATGGGGAGCTACTGGGGCATCTTCGATTCAGTTTCTAAAACCATATTCAATTAGTTTGGAGTATAATTTCTGTTTTGGATGTTTTTAGCTTTATATAAAGAATCCTCTCAAAAGATTGCAAAACCTCCAATGATCTTCTATAAAACTGCAAGGTAATACATGATATATTTCACAAAATAAATCCCCTAGAAGTGGTATATAATGGATAATGTAACCCCTACTGTAATGTATAGACATATTAGAAGTCATTGGGTTTTGTTACAATATAAAAGCTGGAAGTTGCAGGCCTAGTGCTTTTAAACAGTCCAGGGGGAGTCCCTACAGGTAGGAGTGATAGTGGTGGCATACAGTAGTTACACCACTTGTGGCTTTGAGTGGCATGCAGTACGCAGTTATGCCCTTGCCCCTATTCTGTCCCCCCCCCCATAAGGAATGACCTCTTGAATGGGGGGCAAAGATATAGGTGGAATAGCTATGACCAACAGCAACCTATATAAAAATAACATATACATTGTGCCATAGGCACATGGCCAAATTGTATATTATTATTATGGAATATAGCACAGAACTATCAGTAATATAAAAAGGAAATGAATATGGAAAAGATAAGACAATATTTGCACATAGAAGAAAACATAATAAAACAAAAACAAATATTTAGTAATGGGATAAAATAGAATTTGACTTGCACTAAACCAGACAAGGAATAGAGGACCAATGCCTGTGTCATCAATATAATAACAAAAAGCCTGACCAATAAGAAATGGGTAACAATGTGTTTGGTATGTTTTATAAGATGTGCATTACCCAATTTTTTTTGGAAACCATAGGTTTGCTTATACTCTCAAAGTGTATAATGTACCAATATAATATGGTAATCAGCGGAACTACCGGGGGAGTAGTAGGGGTGATTGAACCAGGGTCTGAACCCCCTCGGGGCCCACTGACAGTTTGCGTGCCCGTGTATCCACTAAGAACAACGATTCCAGAGGGGGGTGGGGGGAAGCCCAACGCCACTTAGTTACGTTACTGATGGTATGAATTAAATAGCACTCCTTCCAAACCCTTTTAATGCTCCATACATAAACAAAAGTTACTTGTTACACGTTAGATGAGTGGAATATACAGTCTGTTGGTGTTCACTTCCAGATGACCAGAAAGTGCAGTGGTGTGTGCCCATTTTCTCAATGGGCAATAGGTTAGGTACAACTGATGTGGATGATTATATCCCTTATTCAAGTTGTCACCATAAGAGTTGGGTTCAGATTAGAAAAAATATTTAGGAAAATAAATAGTTGCCAGTCTGTATTGGGCCAGTTCCCAAGGTACCACTTAAACTGATCCCTCAACGGTCCACCTTACACATTTCGTACCTACCGGTACATTATCACCTATGATTAAGTACTGGTAGATATGAAATGCATAAGGTGGACCATTGAGGGAGAATTGAATAAAAATGGATTTTTAAGCATTTTGAGCTACGGGATATGAGGTAGGATTAAACGAAACGGTACAGAAAAGGCAGATTTCATAAAGGCTTGTGAGGAACTGTCCACCAAATTGATAGAAATGGGTTATAGGGAGGAATTAACTGATCAGACAAAAGCTAAAGAGGATCTCTGCTAGAGAGGCCCTTACAAGAAAAGCAGTTAGTTAAATGGTATAGGATGAAGGTCATCTTTATTACCCAGTATAGTGCTGATTATAAATTCCTAGAATCCACTGTATAATCAGTAGGCATTGGTATGTTTTGAAACTGGGTAAAAACATGGATTCTGTGATTGGGAATAAACCAAAAATAAAAGTAAAATGGCAGATAATATTAAACATTAATTAGTTCCGAGTTACCTGAGGACTAGCAAAAAAGTAGAAATATGGCTTAAGAAGAAGTCATTGATCACCTACTGTAGGAATTATGCTGTGTGCAAAACAACTAGCTGCACAAAAAAATTTGTTAAAGAGTTTAGGGCAACCTCAAATGGAAATACTTACATGGTGAAACAATCTTTCATTTGCAATATGAGTAATATAGTCTACCTCCTACAATGTCCCTGTGGAAAACAATATGTGGGGAGGACTGGGGACAGGGGTGTAACTACAGATAAAGCAGACCCTGTGGCTGCAGGGGGCCCAGGAGGTATAGGGGCTCTGTGAGGTCCTTATTAATATACAATTTCAATAAATATTGGTAAAACAGGTAAACCTCTAAAAACATTTTTTATCAATATATAGGGGGGTTGCTTTATCCCAGTCCATAAAAGAAATAGTGTATATGGAGAGAAGTCTTTTTAAAAATAGCCAGAGTTCAATTCTTATTACAATATATAGTCCGAGTAGATCCCGATCAATCAGTCCACCTGACTGTCCGGGTGAAAACCAGACAGGAGCTTGCTGTCAACAAGTAGGGAAAGAAGGAAGAGGCATAGTAGCATAGATCCACACCACAGACAGAAGAGTGCAAGGAGATTGTTCTTAAGGGAAAAAAAATCACTTGCTTTTAAAAAGGTTTCATATTCATCCTCCTCATAATCCACCCTAGTAACAGTAATTGGAGCGCTTTTTATACGCAACTAAATGTGCGACTTTGATATTACTGCTGGGATAGCAGAGCAAATTTCTGTCTCGGATAAATATATACTTTCAGAGGCATTATATTGATTTTTAACCCTTGAAGAATTCACTGAGAGTGACAAAACGCGTTGGGACTGGGATTTGAATCCTTTGAATGTACATTAACGGGAACGGAATCTTCCAATTGTACAACTATACGCTACTGATGCCTGCAAAGATTGTAAGTGCATTTTATTCATATTAATACATTTATTGTAAAGTGATTACACTAGCCCTTCTTGCTATTAACTGAAAAAAAATTGCTGAGGGGCCCAGTTATATCTGGTTACGCCACTGACTGGGGGAACATATAAGGTTTATAAAACAGGGGTATATGAAATATTATTTATCCAAACATTTTGCTAAGGTACAAAATAAAGATCCTAGTGACCTTATGTTTATGGGAATCAGCCAAACAAAACTCAACTGGAGAGGAGGAGGAGACTTAAAACAGAGTCTCTCCCAGGAATATATCAGCTAGGGACACTGGTACCTCAGGGGTTAAAATGTTTTAATAACTTAGTTTTAATAACTTATAGGGTTGTAAATAACTCTGTGTGCAATATGTTTTATCTATTTATGTGTATATTTAAATTGGAAATAGAAAGAGGGACAAAAAGATTTTCCACACAGAGCGCAGTGAAAATGTTTTGACCACGGCCATTGCATGACCACACCCCCTAATTACCATGTTCCTTTTGCAAAATTTGGCAGGTTATGAAAGTTTGCACACATTTCGGTGGTTGTTATGCGTTATTACAGTTTTGCTAATGAAGGTGAATTGCCCTTTAAGCTGCAAGTCACAGTTTCCCCAAGAGACCCGCTTCTCTTAGATTGGTACAATTGATTCTTTGCTTAAATTGTTACAAAAGTACCTAAGTGCACCTACCACGTATTCTGGGCTCTCTGCCAAAAGCCAATTGAGTTTTAGAAACTTTGTACCTTTTTCTGGCTGTTCAGTGCAGGAGATCAAAGAGAAAGTCGGGACATTTCATTAACAATGGAGGACTGAGGGTTGAGCTGTCAAAATCGGGACTGTCCCAGAGAAAAACGGGACAGTTGGGAGGTATGCCTCATGATCTATAAAGCGATACTGAAACGTTCCTATAAAAATCATAGGAACGTGACGGAATCAAGTATGTGCTGCACCCGCAATAGTTCCCCTCAAAGCCTCCCTCAAAGCCACCCCAGCCCCGCGAATCTGCATTAACCCGACCCTCTGTTAAAAGATCTTCTGTGCAGTTTCAGTGACGCTGGGCTGGGGGCTGCGCGATCCTTCTGTAGGCTGATTACGAATGAAAACAGGAGTTCAGCCTATGGAAGAATAGCTCTGTCCCCAGCCCAGCGTCACCAGGGTCAGATTAATGCATAGGCTAGGCTAACCTAGGCTATAGCCTAGGGGTCCACAGGGCTGAGGGGCCCATCCTGCTTTTTCAATTTTGTTTAAAGAAAAACTTTTTTAACTGTGCTGCAGGGCCCAGTAGGGTGCTGTGCTACCCTCCCCTCCTGCACAGGCGGTACCTGCTTTCTGTCTGGCTTACAGAGGATTAGGCAAGATACAAGCACGGCTTTGGGGAATTGGCAAGCGCCAGTGACGTCACCACCACACGCTGAGGCAGACGCAGCATATAGAGCTTGAGCCCAATCTTCACCCAGTCAGCCAGAAAGCAGGTACTGGCCGTGCATGGGGGCAGCCCGGCACCCGGCCAGGTCCAGCAGCAGTTGGGGGGGGCCTGTGGAAAGTGGGGGGGGTAGGGCCCCCTGTGGAAAGTGTGCCTAGGGGCCTCACATTGTATTAATCTGCCACTGAGCGTCACTGAAGCAATATGGAAGATCTGTTAGTAGTGTCAGCTGGTCTGCTGCACTAAGGTTCACGGGGCTGGTTCAGCTTTGAGGGGGGCTATTCCAGGTGCAGCACATACTTTATACTGACACGTTCTTATGATTTTTATAGGAACGTGTCAGTATCACTTTAACCTATAAGTACTAGGGGAGAGTGCTAAAGGTACACAGAAAGCCTCTGCTTTGTCCAGGAATCTAACTTGTATTTGTAAATTTGGATTTTTCATTTAGTGTAGAATGGATTAAAATAGCAGTGCATTGTGATTCTGGTGCAGTCAGGAGTGGCTGTCAGGGAATGCTGTGAGTGGAGAGATTAGAAGAGAGAGCATTAGGACCCTGCAGGCACCGGGAGGAAAGTCACATGGGAGGAAGGGAAGCAGGTTACAAATTGTGCATGAAGGAGACTAATACTGCTGGTAACTTATACTATATGGGGCTTTTCCATACTCAAAGTAGGTTGCTTAATAGTGTGCAAGGGGGATTATTACATCTCATTTTGTCTTATTGCTTACTTTTGAACTTTGGTGCATGGACTGTGCTTGTGAAAAACAAAAGAACACTGGCTGGTGTCATGTGGTGAGGCTGGCACCGCTGTGTAAGTTGCCAGTACCTGCAAAGCCCTGGCTATAGGCTATAGGGGGAGGCGGGGCTAGACAGCACTAAACTGACGTGAATTCTTTCTGATTGGGTGATTAGCGTGTCGCTTTGTCAGCAGTTGCCAGGTAACGGCGGAAACATGAGAGTAAGCAAGCAGGGAGCAATTGGTGCTCGGCAAAACCAGCCCAATTAAACAGTTACTCACAAGAGGAATGCAGCCAGGCTAGACCAAAGATGCGCAGGGATGGCTGGAAAGTGCAATCAGGACTGGATGGGGTCCCTTCCTACTGCCCTTAGTGCATTACCTCTGACCAATCTTGCCATACCAGGTAAGTTCCACTGCTCAAACAGATTGTTTTTGGTTTTCATACTTTAAAGGGGGTCTGTCACCCTAAGAAATAATTCCAAATTCTTTTCTATCATGTTAGTTGAGCAAAATAAGGTTCACACAAACTATGTTTATTACTTACATTTTGCTTCCTTCAGTCTTGGAATTTACAATCATAGTGAGCAAGGCAGGTGCCATTTTGTGACATGGCAAGTTTATCACCCCAAAATCTTGTGTATGTGCCAGAATTGGGGACCTAATGCCCAGGCATGGTACTATACACAATTATAGAGTGAGAGGGAATGTAAGAAGTGCAGTGACATCTAGGAAGTACTGAATGGAAAGTGAAAGTAAGTGTCTGCCCCGTCTATGCCTGAGGCAATATATGATTGACAGGTGAAACATTTAAGCGAGTTTATAAAAGGTATGAATGTTTTAGAAAAAAAGAATTCGGGTTTCATGTGTAATTTGCAAAGGACTTTCATTATACAGCTTTTTATGTGTGTATGACAAGTCCACTTTAAACACCATTGCTGTCTTGCTGCTTTTATGGGAGATTCAATCTAAGGCATACTGTTGATACATGAAAGGGGTTGTTCACCTTTAAATTAACTGTTAGTATGATGTCGTCATATTCTAAAACAACTTGCAACTGGTTTTCATTCTTTATATTTGTGGTTTTTGAGTTATTTAGCTTTTTATTCAGCAGCTCTCCAGTTTGGCGTTTTCAATGTCAGCTGCAAATGGATTACTGAACAGTTCAAATCTGTTTCTTTGGGCTTCATAGTTGGCAAAGCGGCGTGTGAATTTGTCACCAAGTATGCTGAGTTTTTCGACAAACTGTGTGCTGGGAAACACAGTGGTAGAGACCTGCTCTTTCATGGTTTGGCAGCACAGAAAATGGCACAAGTTTTCTTGCAGCATCTGTGTCTCCCATACTGAAGGGTACATGTCTGTGATCACACAGTCCTGAAGCTGACTGTTGAGCGCATTAAGATGGCTTGTGATGTCATACAGAAATGCCAACTCACACAGAAACTTTTTATCGGGGAGCTCTCTTGTGTCTTTCAATAAACTCACAGATATCCTCGCGCAATTTAAAACATCTTTTCAGCACTTTTCCTTGGCTTAGCCACCGCACCTCTGTGTGATAGGGCAAGTCACAATATTCTAAACGTAACTCCAGAAACTCTGTAGCCAGAAAAGCCTAGAACTGACGGAGATTTAAAGCTCTAGCTCTTTTGAAGTTAACTGCTTGTGTTATGGTGCATATAACATGCTATGTGAATGATTTGCCACACAGTGATTCCTGGTGAATGATGCAGTGATAAGCTGTCAGTTCACCTGCGCCGTTTTCCTCCCGCATCTTCTCCAGGATCCTGCCAACCAATCCACTCTTTTGCTCCACTAGTGGTCAGGCCCACAAATTTATACCAAGCCAGCCCTATTTCATTCACACATTTGGATACCTCCTGAAAGTAGTTGTGCCATGCATTAAGTGTAATCCCAAAATTTCCTGTTACGCACAGCTCTCATCCGCAGCAAGGGAGTATGCGAGGAAATCTTATCCCTTAATCTTCAGCTGTTGCTGTAGATTGGTGGGAAAACTGCTCAGGCTCACATTTAAAAATGCTTGCCTTTTATCTGGACACACAACGTCAGAAACTTTTATCATGCAGTTTTTGACAAATGTTTTGTAACATTTGATGCCACTATAAAACTGGCTTTTACAGCAGCCTCGCTTTTATGATTTGATATTTCTGAACATGGCCTGCTATGAGACTTCTTTTTAACTCTTCTACCTTCTGGAGCCTTTGTTTCAATCCCAAATAATAATAATTAGAAATGATCATGCAGGCCAAAGATAATCCCTTTGTGGGCCGGTCCTTGAGTTTGACACATGTGGGTTAGAGGGATGGAAGACTTAAATTATAAGGGCAAACTGTCAAGGTTTGGGTTGTTTTCTCTGGAAAAAAGGCGCTTGCGAGTGGACACGATTACACTTTACAAGTACATTAGAGGACATTATAGACAAATAACAGGGGACCTTTTAACCTATAAAGATGATCACCGTACCAGAGGCCACCCCTTTAGACTAGAAGAAAAGAACTTTAATTTGAAGCAACGTAGGGGGTTCTTCACAGTCAGGACAGTGAGGTTGTGGAATGCACTGCCGGGTGATGTTGTGATGGCTGATTCTGTTAATGCCTTTAAGAGTGGCTTGGATGATTTTTTGGACAGACATAATATCAAAGGCTATTGTGATACTAAACTCTATAGTTAGTATAGATATTGGTATATATCATTTATGTGAGTGCATGGAGGAGTGTGTGAATGGATGTTGGGTTTCATTTGTATTTGTACTTGATGGACTTTGTCTTTTTCAACCCAATTTAACTATGTAACTATTAGTTATAGAACTGGTGACCAAAATACAGGCAACTTTTTGAAGAATAGGTTAGCCATCTCTTGATAGTAATAGCGAGAAAGTTAAAGGGGAACTCAGGCTTCCAAACCAAAATTTGATAAAGAGGCTTAAATAACACAGAAACCCCTAATATACCCGTCACAGTTACCTGTTTCCTCAAAAAGTATGAATAAATGCCATTTTCTGCCCTGAAATCCAGCTGGTTAACAGTTGACAGTTTGAAATCCTGGCAGGGAAGGAGGGATTAAAACACTGATGTTACAAATTGTAACAACTTCTCCACAGCTCACAGACAGCATGCAGGAACTACATAACCCACAATGCATTGCACTCTGATGTTCCTTTCCTTATTGAAATCACATGTGCAGGGAATTGTGGGGTTTGGAGAATGCAGGCTAAGGACAGTTCGACTATTCGACCATTTGATAGTCAAAGTACTGTCTCTTTAAAAAAAACTTTGTCCACCTACTTCGCCACCTAAAACCTACCGAGCACCAATGTTAGCCTATGAGGAAGGTCCCCATAAGCTTTCCTAGCTTTTTTTGATCAAAGGAAAATCGTTTGATCGATGGATTAAAATCCTTCGAATCGTTCCAAATGCGGTAAATTCTTCGACTTCGATATTCGAAGTTGAAGGATTTTACTTCGACTGTCAAATATCGAGGGTTAATTAACCCTCGATATTCGACCAATAGTAAATGTGCCCCTTAGTAACAGTAGTCAGCCAGCTTAGCAAAGTAGTCAGATAGATCAGCAGAAGAGCAGGGGGCTATGCTTAGGGAACTGTCAGAAACCATTAAAAATCATGGTCTGCATATTTTTTAATTGATGTATATTGCAAAGTTGCTTGAAATTTTGTTTACTTTTCAAAAAGCTTAAATTATGTTTTTATGGAGTTCCCCTTTAAATACAATAGAAACCCTATTGTTATGGTTTTCGGGGGACAAGAAAAAAAGTGGTGCAAAATATCAGGGAAAGTGTAAAACCTTATTCTTCAAGAATTGAAAGCACAGGACTCAGTTTTACTTAAAAATACAATATTTGCTGTGTTAATGACACGGATTAAACATTGCAGCGTAAATGTTACACTGTGGGGGGGCATGTGCAAGACTCTCTGTCAGTCGCATGTACAACCTAAAGCAATAAGTGATTCGTGCATGACCGTATGAGCTGCGGACTCATTGGAATTCACTATTTACACACACAAAACCATTGCAAAATATGCATCTGGTTAGTGTATTAAACCTCTAATAACATTTAGAGGCAGACTTATTAAAGGGATACTGTCATGGGAATAGTGCTGCTCCAGTAGAATTCTGCACTGAAATCCATTTTTCAAAAGAGCAAACAGATTTTTTTATATTCAATTTTGAAATCTGACATGGGGCTAGACATATTATAATCATGTGCTCTAATAAACTTCAGTCACTCTTTACTGCTATACTGCAAAGAGTCACCCCCCACCCCCACCCCCAGCAGCCTAACAAAAGAACAATGGGAAGGTAACCAGATAGCAGCTCCCTAACACAAGATAACAGTTCCCTGGTAGATCTAAGAACAGCACACAATAGTAAAAGCCAGGTCCCACTGAGACACATTCAGTTACATTGAGTAGGAGAGATAACAGCCTGCCAGAAAGTAGTTCCATCCTAAAGTGCAGGCACAAGTCACATGACTGGGGGTAGCTGGGAAACTGACAATATGTCTAGCCCCATGTCAGATTTCAAACTTAAATATAAAAAAATCTGTTTGCGCTTTTGAGAATTGGATTTCAGTGCAGAAGTCTGTTGTAGTAGCACTATTAACAGATGCATTTTGGAAAAAAAACATGTTTTCCCATGACAGTATCCCTTTAAGGTTCAAACGGTAAATTTGAATTTTCAAAATTAGTTTGGGGTCAAAACTCGGTTTAAAACCATTAACTCGAATTTGAATTCAAATGTGAGATTTATCACACTCAACCATGGAAACAGTTCTAATTGATACTTTGCTTCCTAAAACCTGCCAAGTTCATTTACAAGTCAATGGCAGAGGTCCGTCGAACCACTGAAGATTCCAACTAAACAGAACGTCAAATTAAACAAAGGTTTATTTAATGCAATGTTTCAGTTCCACACAGAAACCTTTGTCAGGGAAGGTTCCTGCGTGGAACTGAAACATTGTATTAAATAAACCTTCATTCAATTTGACCTTTTGTTTAGTTCCTGTCAACTGTTGGGATACTTGTTTTTATTATGGACTGTCACACAGGTTTTCTTTATTTTTATGGTTGTGTGTTCCTACTCATTGGTGCTATATATATATATATATATATATATATATATATATATATATATATATATATATATATATAAAACTTTCACAAAAGAGCCGCACTCTCAGGGCTTAAAAGATTATAGATAGCTTTAATGCAGGTAACAGACAGTCTGTAACCTGCATTAAAGCTATCTATAATCTTTTAAGCCCTGAGAGTGCGGCTCTTTTGTGAAAGTTTTTGGATGAATTATGGATTCTGCACCCAGGCAAACTAACTTTATTTTTCGAGAGTGCCGGCACTTTGGTGGACTATATATATATATATACAGTATATACCACCTTGAAGAAGCTGCACTCGCAGGTCTTATTGGAAAGGCTGGTGCAACAGCCAAAATGTTAGTGACCAATCTTTAATAAATTATTTGCTTGATCATAAGACCTGTGAGTGCAGCTTCTTCAAGGTGATGTGTGGATATTGGATTGTGGCGTGCACTAAAAAAGTTTTGTTATGGGAACAACAGCCTTGTATTTCCTCAAACTGGATACACTTCAATGCAAAATGGCATCATAATAAAGTAAGCTTTGTGGCTTGATAAGCCAAAGAGGCTTGCTTAGAGTTGAATCTTTTGATTAGCAGATCAACTGAAGATTGTTAAACACATTTATATGTCACAATGTGTGATTTGAAGCTTTATGCAATTTTCCAGGTAATTTGTTTTGTATGTTTAAACACTCATACTCTCTTAATCTGATCCATCATTACTTTTTCACGTCAGTTCAATAGTTTAAAGGAGAACTAAAGCTTAACTGTAGATGTAGGCTAGAAATGTTGTACATTATGTTTTGGGCTTCTGTATCAGCCCAAGGCAACCACTGCCCTTTATCAGTAAAGATCTGTGTCTTCAAAGATGTCCCAGTAGCTCCACATCTTCTTTTCTGCTGATTCACTGCTCATGCTCTGTGCTGCTGTCAATAGAATATAATTGCTATATGGCAGCACAGAAACCAGTTTCTAAGATGGTGACCCCCTGTGATCAGGCTCAAGTTAGAGCACTAGAGCAACAAATTAGGGCCCTTGCTTTTTTCAACTTTTTTTAATAATGACCTAGAGGTGGGCATTGAAAGTACTGTTTCTATTTTTGCAGATGATACTAAATTGTGCAGAACTATAGGTTCCATGCAGGATGCTGCCACTTTGCAGAGTGATTTGTCACAGTTGGAAAACTGGGTAGCAAACTGGAAAATGAGGTTCAATGTTGATAAATGCAAGGTTATGCACTTTGGCAAAATAATATAAATGCAAGTTATACACTAAATGGCAGTGTGTTTGGAGTTTCCTTAAATGAGAAGGATCTTGGGGTCTTTGTAGATAACACGTTGTCTAATTCTATGCAGTGTCATTCTGTGGCTACTAACTTGATGTTGTAATTAGGGTTAGGACCTTGCCTAAAGGGTGTCTGACTTTTGCACATACCACAATTAATATTTTTTTGGTTCTTGTGTTTTAAAGTTAGTGAAATAAAATGTAACGTGGACCTATTTTGTTTAACACATTAATCCTGCAGTGGCTGTTTTCTACTTTTTTTTGGTCCGAATATTGTATATTCCTTTCGTACAACTTTATTTTTGCCTCTGTGGCCAGCTTAAGACCTTCATTGTGTTTTTCAGGATCACATAATTCATTCAGCTATTGGGTTGATGAAACGTCTCCTGTTGGACCAGATCAAGCAGCATTTATCAAACACTTAGCAAAGATTTCTCTGGTAAAGAGATCATTGAAGAAGTGGGTGGTTACTCAGAATTTAACATTTAAAGAGCAACTTGAATCAGGCATCCGGTATTTTGATCTACGTGTTTCTTCTAAACCAGAGGAGGCTGGAAAAGAGATTTACTTTATTCACTGTTTGTATGGAATAAAAGTATGGGAGGGGTTAAAAGAGATCAACCAGTTCTTGACACAGCACAGCAAAGAGGTTGTCTTGTTGGATTTTAACCACTTTTATGCCATGGACATTGAACATCACCTTTACCTGGTCAACATGATTCAGGAAGTATTTGGCAGCAAGCTGTGCCCAGCTGATTGTGATAAAGATATAACCCTTCAATACTTATGGGGGAAAAAATATCAAGTAAGTACTGCTGAGTTTGCAAACATAATTTTTTTATTACCTGAAAGGACATTTATCTGTAAGGCTGTTAGCTCATGGACATTTAAATTGTTGAGGTCCTCTCATGTTCACTTGGTGCTGGAGGACTGTGGCATGATTCATATCAGATTCTTTCAGACCCTGAAATTGACGTAACGTATTGGAAACACAGATATTTTAAAGCAAACTTCACAAGTCCAATAAACAAGGTTTGTGTTTTGTTTTAGTTACAAACCTATATGGTTTTGGACTGGGCATGCTCAATGCCTCTGCGCCAATAGAAACCAATCAAGCATGCGCAGTAGGCACCTCTTCATAATAAATTGGCCTCTTAGTATTGTCTATATAGTAGTTGTGAGTGCTGCGCTCAGTCCAAATTACGTACAAGTTCTTGCTTTCTGCACCAAAGAATTTATGCGGGTCCACCTGGTCCGCAAATTTTATACTGAATGAATATGCAAGGGGTTTGGTGCGCTAAGTCGATACTTTGTCCCCAATACCTAGATAAGAAAAAGATATATAGTGCAATATAGCCAATGTATCCTTATTAAAAAATGCTAATCGGAGCTACTCAAAATTTTGAATTGGTTAATAGGCATTGAAATGGCTCACTCGCGCTGGAATCGGTCTTTGGTTTACACCTGCGACAGACAGCTACAATAGTGTAATATTGTTACAGTAGCGAAGGTTTTTTTGAAGTTGGTATTACTCACCGAGTGTCGGATAGATATAAGCGTTTCATAGGTTCTGTATGGTATTAGCCGCAGCGCTCCGATATAGTCGGTGAGTGCAGGTCGATGGCTCCAATTTGAAACTTGACTGTCAGCACGGTGAATTGTGTGTTCCTGGGTGTCGCTCACGTGCACCTTTGTAGCAGGGAATCTTTCGGCGTGCTGGTGTAGATTAACCAGCGATGTATTGCAGCGGTATACAAAAAGTTTTTAAGACTTCGAGGGGTAATAATCGACTTGGCTAGCAAATATAATAAAATTATTTATTTATTTCAACAATAAAAGCCCAACGCGTTTCGTATGTCATATACTTCATCAGGGGTATTGTTTGTAAATTAGTGTGGCTCTGATATGAACTAGTTAAATTTTAAAGGAAAACTATTAGATTAAAAAAAGAATTTGAAAAATGTAGGATAAAACAACAGGCCACTATCAAAATATTTTAATTCAGTGTATGTTTTTTTCTCTTCTAAAATTAGGTTTTGATTTTCTACCATTATTTGAATGAATATTTATTTCTTTGGCCCGGTAATAAAATGCCCGCACCCTGGGCCAACACCATCAACGTTCACGAGCTTATTCAGTTTCTCGAAAAAACTCTCACAGAGCGATCAAAGCGTGGAACTTTTCATGTATCACAAGCTATTTTGACACCGAAAAAAATGACTATTATTCGTCGACTGAAATCTGGATTGAAAAATACACTTGTTCACAGGTAAACACATTACTCTTAATAATATAGTTGTATAAGTCACAATATGAAACACAATTACACAACTCATTATTTCCACTAACATTCCAGAATCACCAATGAACAGTATAAGTTACAGAGGAAATGGTTTGTATCGCAAAGTAAAGATGGGATTCAAATCAGGTTGGTAGCAGTCCTAGAGGCTTTTAGAAGGTTTGACATTTCCCTAGTTGCATCTGTGCCCTTTATTTAACCTCTTTGAACACCTAGACATTTTTGTTTTCTAACAGAAAGGGTCTGAATCAAGTCTCAATAGCAGTAATCACCTCTGCCCAGTCTGGTTCAGTTAGTTAATATGACTAGAATGGGTCAAATTTGCAAGTGTACTTAAAGGAGAAGGAAAGCCTAAAATTAAGTAAGCTTTATCAGAAAGGTCTATATAAATACACCAGTAAACCCTCAAAGTAATGCTGCTTTGAGTCCTCTGTCAAAAAAAAACACCACATTTCTTTCCTTTTATTGTGTACACATGGGCTTCTGTATCAGACTTCCTGTTTTCAGCTTAAACCTCCAGGGCACTGACTTGTACATGCTCAGTTTGCTCCTCTCTCCTTTCCCCCCCTCCTCTCTGCTGTAATCTGAGCCCAGAGCTATGAGTGAGCAGGGAGAGACTCAGACAGGACGTGATGTCACACCAAGCTAATATGGCAGCTGCTATCCTAAACAAACAGAGAGCTTCTAGAGCTGTTTACTTAGGTATGGTAAAGCATTCAGCAGAATATAGTGTTATGGCTTGCACTATTGCAGCTAATCTATTGGCAATAAACTGCTTCGGTAGCTTTCCTTCTCCTTTAAGACCTACCTCTCTAGGTATTAAGGGAAAAAGAAAGGCATTTTTCACAGTGGTCACACATATGGGTCATCATCCAATAGTCAGCTCTAGTGATCCTAAACAGTGTAAGGTGTAACTGATTCTGTTTGTCAGAGTCTTTAAACTTATGGAAAATGAGGAGTTCTAAGGCAATTTGTTTCTCTGACATGCAGAGATTCTCTCTGTAAAAAAATCTATGATAATCGCTGTGGATATGGCACATGCAGGTGTTTCTCTCCCCATTAAAAAAAAATCCTGAAATTTCTGTAGATTAATTATTCACCAGGGCCAGACTGGGCCAGCAGGACACCAGGAAAAACCCCGGTGAGCACTGCCGACCCAGACCTGCTCCCTGCCTCACAATATTGTCGCTTTCCCTTACCTCCTGATCAAGGGTTCAACGGAAAAGTACAAGAAATGCATGGGGCTAGGAGGGAGGTTGTGACACTGCCGCGTGCACAGGCCCCATGTCTGAGGCAGGGGGCCCCCAGTCCGACACTGTATTCACTGATAACAATTGCTATTTCATGAGATCATTTCACAATTTATTTCGCATGCTGGAAAATATTTGGAAATAAATTGGAACGCAAGGATTTGGATGAGTGTTCGACGCTGCTCCTACTCAAACCACTCACAATCTGTTTTCATATATGTGCCAAGATTTCAATGTTTTCTGAAGGTCAAGATAGTTGTGATAAATAAAATAGATCTGACCGCTGGAAATCCTTCTTGATAATCATGGAGCTGCTGTTTTGAGGCGGTATGAGTATTCACTCTAACATTGTACACAGCATTTCGTTTTTCCTTTGCAGAAACCTGCCCATGATTTTGAAATGGGTTGAAATGCAAAAACCTGGTATGATGGGGGTTAACATCATTACCTCGGACTTTGTGGAACTGGTTGATTTTGCAGAAACTGTGATCAGATTAAATAACCTCCTTTTATAAGCAACAAAGAAAGCAGCCAATGATGAACTTTCCTCCCCATGGGAAGCACTGCATATCTTATACACCAATGTTTGTACTCCAAGACTAGAATTATGTTTTTGAGTTTTAGGTTTTTCCCCAGCTCCCTACCATCACCGGATTCCAACCTTATCTAGGTAATTGCACACATTTCCAGATGCACCCTAGTGTCCTGACTACTAAATCTGGTCTCCTCTGATTATATCTTACCTCCTTCTGATGAAGTGGCTGGGTGCCACGTAACGTGTTAAGCGAGCAGCTTATTTTGTTGGTATGCTGCTGTAATTTTGGATATTTTAATGTGCTCTAAATAAATTTTCTCTACTATTTTAAACCGGCTTCCTTGGTGCTCTGCTATTTGTATCTACTAAGGAAATTGACTCACTGCATGGGATGGCGGTGCACGATGAAGCCTGTGGATGTCCGGTAAGTGCTCCCACTAAAATCTTTGTGCTGGACTCTACAAATTTGATCACTGTGCAGTGATGTCAACTGCCTAGATTTTCCAGGGATTTACCAGTTTTGGAGCCCACCCCTACTCTCCTGTGATTATAGGTCATTCCCCTGTTTTGTTTTTGTACAAACTCTGGATGTGCACATGCGTATTGAGTAATTTCTGGCATGAGAAAGGGCAGGTTAAAGATACGTGCATGTTCAATGAACAGTTTGTGAAGTTGTGTTAGGCCATGACCCCACATCATGGTAGCTTACGCCCATTTTTGCATATCCTGCAATTTTATCAGGAATCTCTGACTATAAAGACTTCACAATCATAATACACAATGGGCTACAACATTGACAAAGGAGCCTGTAATTCGTTTTAATGAAAACTGCCTGCCACACGCTGTGTCAGAATACTTGTATTAGAGCATAAAAATGAAATGATAGGCCCCTCAACGCCATGTGTCTTAGGCTCCATAGAGCACGAAAGACCATGCAAGGCTTTGGAAGGAAAATGCTCAACACCACATCTCTCACTTTACTTACTCCTGATTTTGCCCATCCCCAAAAATTGTGTATAAGACATTCTTTTCTCTTTTTTTTGATAATAAGCTCTGTTGAGCAGGGCCCTCTTTACATCATGTGTATACAGGGGCACTCCTGCCTTGAGGCAAGATAAGAACCTTGCCTCAGGCAGCAGAGAGCAGCCAGTTACAAGGGGCAGCAAAAAGCCGCCTCTTGTAACTTTAAGAATTTGGCTTTGCTAATGCAGAGAGTGGTATTGCACTCTTTAAGCACGGAGCGGGGGACGGCATCAGCCCCAGGATCGCCCCTGTGAATAGATCAGTATTTGTATGCAATTAGTGTATCAGATTTAGTCTGCAATAATACAGGAATGGCATCCGTTATCCGGAAACCCATTATCTCTGAAATACGGAAAGGTCGTCTCCCATAAACTCCATTTTATTCAAATAATCCAAATGTTTTAAAATGATATCCTTTTTTCTCTGTAATAATAAAACAGTTCCTTGTACTTGATCCCAATTAAGATATAAATATTACTTATTGGATGCAAACCCAGCCTATTGGATTTATTTAATGTTTACATGATTTTCTAGTAGATACTGTATGAAGATCCAAATTACAGGAAGATCCGTTATCCAGAAAACCCCAGGTCCCGAGCATTCTGGATGACAGGTCCAATACCTGTACTGGGACTACCTAGCTATCTCTGCATGTGTGGCTACTTTGGGATCCTGTAACACTACTGGATCTCTCCGACTGAAAGTGCCATTTGGTGTTTTTCACCTAAATATGTTTCCTGTCTCTAACCAGTTTATCTTCTACTAAAATTGTAGCAAGTTCTTTGTTAAAAACGGTAATTTGCTGAGCAGGTGCTACTTGTGAAATTAGGACACAAATCAGCATGTTTCTTACCCACAACACAGCATTTTTCAGTGTAAATATGAATATTATTCTCCTATGTGTAAATCTTGTGCAAGTTGACACAAGCGTCCGTGCACAGTGCCAGTAACAGCATTTGTGTCCGATTTGCTTGGCACAGGTTTGTTGTAAATGAGACCTTAAACATTGTTACTGAAAAAAAAAATGCCCTTGATGAAAAGAAAAAGTTTGTTTGTGAAAGAAATTGAAAGCTGAAATGTCATGGGTTGGTACCACGTGAAGATTAAAAAATATACTTTCTTAATTAACTGCTAGAAAATGCCAGGAAAGGTCTCAAAAGGCACCGAGTTTACCCAATGTAAGCCAAAAGAGATTCCCAACAGTAAAGTACCGTCAAGTGAAAAAGAAAGTACTACCCACTGTAAATATTTGATCTTCAAGATAAAGTCAAAGGTAATGTAAGTGAACAAAAAAAAGACGATGAAAATGATACTTTTAATTCATTCAACAAAAAACAGATATGCGACTTCCCTCAATGCAGCCCAATGGCTTCAGAGAGCGCTTTCAATCTAGGCATGGTAATACCACAAATTTCAACAACTAAATGCAAACAAAACTAAGGCGCAAATTCACTAAGCGCTGAATGCTAGCGTTAATTCGCTAGCGTTTGGCATTTTCGCTACTGCGCAAATTCACTAACGAACGCTGGCGTATTTTCGCTAGTGTTACTTTGCATCCTTACGCCAGGCGAATTTTCGCTAGCGATGTAACTACGCAAATTCACTAACTTGCGCAGTGTACTGAACGCTACCTTTTACGCTAGACTTCCTTTGCCACCTCAGACCTGGCGAAGCGCAATAGAGTAGATAGGGATTGTTTCCAAAAAAGTCAAATTTTTTTCTAAGTCCCAAAAAATGCTGGCGTGTTTTCTACATGATGGGTGATAGGCTGAAAAAGATCGAAAATATTTTTGGGGCTCCCCTCCTTCCCCCCTACATTTCCTGACTCATGGCAACTTACCTAGACAGTGGGCACATGTGTAGGGCAAAATAAAATTTTTATTTGCTGATTTGAAGGTTTTCTAGGCATTTGTAGTGCTAATACGTGTTCCTCCATTGAAATTTGAATTTCGCGCCGTATGCAAATTAGCCTTCGCTAGCGTAACTTCGTTTTATATAGCGAATCAACGCTAGCGCAACTTCGCAACCTTACGCTACCCCTGTGCGCAACTTCGGATTTTAGTGAATTTGCGGAGCACTGGCGAAAATACGCCTGGCGAAACTTCGCATGTTAGTGAATTTGCCCCTTAATGTCTGAGCTTGAAATAAGGGAGGTTCCTCCACAAGGAACACTTGAGACTGAGTTCTGGCTGCACTCTACACCCTACCTTCCATGTTGCAAATGAACCCATATGTGTTAAACCAGGGGTGTCCAAACTTTTTGCAACGAGGGCCATTTAGTGAGGTGAAAATGTGTGGGGGCCGACCATTCAGCCTGACATCCATTCTGAGGTAGCTAGCTTGTGATCAGGATCATTCACTCCTGGAGTTGGATGTGTACACGGCGTATAGGAAGTGGAGTCTGTTTGGACTTACTCTCCGCGCCTCATTTAAACAAGGAATTGCGTAGCCGTAATATTTGGGCACATTAGTTATTAGTGAAATGATCTGCCACTTGGTCTATACTGCTGCCTGTGTTCTGAAGGCGTTAGTAAAATACACATATTGGCACGTAGTGATGCGCTGCTCTTACATACTTTATTAGTTTACTGTACTGGTACGTCAGTACATCTATTGCACCTTCAGCTCTAAAGACATATGTGAGAGCCACTCGTTACTATGTGTCTATTGCTAACACCTTCAGCACACAGGCAGCAGTATAGACCAAGTGGCAGATCATTTCACTAATGTGCCCGAATATTATTGCTACGACTACGCGATTCCTGATTGCACTGTGTTGGGAGGCCACATTATTATTAATTTCATAACAGAGGCTGAAGGCCAGTGTAAATTTAAAAATGGGCTGCACTTTGGACATGCCTGACCCAATGACACATACTACTAAAACAGTTTATTATTATGAAAATGGTTCATTTACATGAAGCAGGGTTTTACATACAGTATAAGCTGTTTTATGCAATATCTTTTTAGAGACCAACATTGTTCAGAGATCACCTGACCAGAAATACTACAACTCGTAACTGTAACAGGAAGAAGTGTGGAAGCAAAAGACAGAACAGTTGATTGGCTCATGTGACCTAACAAGTATAGTTTGTTTGTGAGTACAGTGAATCATACGATCCCAGGGGTGGCCCTTATTCTTTAAAATGGCAATTTTCTATTTATGATTACCTAATGGCACATACTACTAAATAAGTATATTATTATAAAAATGGTTTATTTACATGAAGCAGGGTTTTACATATGAGCTGTTTTAAGCAATATCTTTTTATAGAGACTTACATTGTTTGAGGGGTATAGTTTTCCCTTTAACTGTTATGTTATTATATCTGAGCAAATTTGAAATGTTAACTGGTTTCCGGGGTCAGAGCATGGTGTTATAATTGAGTTCTCTCATAATAGTATAATGACACCTTGTTATAGATTGGGTCTTTCGTTACCCTTTCTTACTATACGCACACATACATACACATACATACTCATACATTCTTTTTACATCCCATTATGAACTATTGCAAAAGCCTGATAAGACCCAGTGGGAGGCACACTATCTGATCAGGATAATTACATTGTATCTGTAGTTGTGATACAATGATACTACAGCTAGCTGTGGTTAGATAAATTAGTGTTTGCAGGGTTTTTGAAAATAATTAGGTCCTTCTTTTTCAAACAACTCCCTGTGTATTTTGCAATCAAATCCGTAAATATATTTAAATGCAGAGATTCCAGTATTTTTATTGGTTAAGACATTGCAAACTGATTCTACATTCTTTCAGGTTTCCATGGTTACTGACTGGACGAAACATCCCACCATCTGGTATGATCATTCATCACTGATGCAACATTCTGCTAGGTCTCTATGGTTACAATCTAGCATGAGATACAGTGAGTATATTAGCTGCATTTGTCATGACAAGACCTCAGTAAAGAAAGATTATAATACCTGACCTCTCATGAACATAAAGTACAATATTCTAGAATGGCCGTCACAGTCCCCCAACTTTAATATCTATGGGATGATTTGAAGCAGGCTGTCCATGCTCGGCAGCCATCAAATTTAACTGAACCGGAGAGATTTTGAATGGACAAATGGTCAAAAATACCACATCCAGAATCCAGACACTCATCAAAGGCTATAGGAGGTGTCTAGAGGCTGTTACATTTGCAAAAGGAGGCTCAACTAAATACTGATGTAATAGCTCTGTTGGGGTGCCCAAATTTATGCACCTAATTTTGTTGTGATGCATATTTTCTGTTAATCCATTTAACTTTACGTCACTGCTGAAATACTACTGTTTCCATAAGGCATGTTATATATTAAAAGGAAGTTGCTACTTTAAAAGCTCAGCCAATGAAAAACAAAAGTCCAAAGAATTAAGAGGGGTTTCCAAACTTTTTCATATGACTGAAAGTTTAACACACGCATGTCCGAAGTGCGGCCCGGGGTCCAATTGCCCATTTTCAAATTTACGCTGGCCCTCAATCTCTGTTATGAAATTTAATAATAATAAAAATCATAATAATGATAATTTAATTGCTATGACCTCGTTATATGGAAGGCAAAACATCGAGATAAGGCTATTTCAAATGAAATGAGGTTTATTGAGTTTAACAAAAAATTTTTAATGGTTTTGCCTTGGGAAAATGATCATGTTACACAGGTGTCCCACGAGCGTTTTGCCAAAGACACTTCCCTTTTCACAAGCTTTTATAGTTTAAAATGGGAGTACACATACATACGTTATATAACTTGAACCCTCCCAAAATGGAAGAGGACTGAATGTTCTTAACTACAGATATTGCACTGAAAATAGTTTCCCGCTTACAACTGTCCCTCAGCCTTGCAGTTCTTTATCTGTTAAAAGCAGACACAGGGAGGGACTCAGTAAATGAAGAAAGCACTTCTGTACAAAGAGGCCTCATCTACTATCTGCTGACACTCTGAATTCTGTCAGTAACTTACAAAGTGAACTCTCATCACTGGGTGTCATTAATAAGAGAAATAATAAATGGGGAAACATCACCCATCCCTTCACCTTTCCTGCCTTGGGCATGTGGTTATTGCTGAGTCAGAATGATAGGGGCATTTGTTATTAGACTTTATTATTCTTACACTCTGACACATAACCATTTGTCCGTCATTGGAATAGGCTGTTCTCATATAAATGTGGTCATATAAAAATATATTATCACCCCCCAAGACAGTGCAATCAGGAATCATGTAGCCGTAATATTTGGGCACATTGGTGAAATGACCTGCCTCTATACTGCTGCCTGTGTGCTGAAGGTGTTAGCAATAGACACGTAGTAACGAGTCGCTCTCACATACGTCTTTAGAGCTGAAGGTGCAATAGATGTACTGACGTGCCAGTACAGTAAACTAATAAAGTATGTGAGAGCGGCGCGTCACTACGTGCCAGTATGTGTATATTGCTAAAACCTTCAGCACACAGGCAGCAGTATAGACCAATTGGCAGATCATTTCAGTTATAACTAATGTGCTCAACTATTATGGCGATGCGTGATGTAAAAGGGCAATATTTACTTAAATATATATTCCAGTTTGATAAGATTCTTTAATATGCCACTTAATTTAATATAAACTATCCGTTGCTTAAGTGTTCATTTTGGGGGTATAGTTTTCCTTTAAATCAGTCAAAAGGGAAAAGCAAGTTGGCCTATGACACTCATATGGGACAAAGGCAATTAGGCCATTCCTGTGTTCAGCTGCACTGTGCAATATCCAACTGTTACCCTTACAACCATCCTTTCAAATTGAAGCACGTCAATGTGAAACAATCTCTGCAATCACAAACTCAAACACACCTTAGTATCAAAATATTTCAGTCAGGTTTGTGGGCATAGACTACAACTGCACTTTCTGAGTCTAAACCATAACTAACATGAATCAGCCATGGTCATCCAAATTTTGTCACAAACCGGTCTGACCGGTGGGTCCTGCATGTTTTTGATTCAAATGCCCCCGCTTTACCAGTGCAGGGCAACAGTAAATTAAAAACATCACCTTCATACTGCTGCTGGATGAAGAAGAGCTGGAGAAGGCGATCGGGCAGAGGACACGCGGTCAGTGTATAGCCAGGAGGAGAAATCGAGCGCTGCAGATGGATGGTCGCCTTTTTCGCCGTTTATGAAGAGGACAGGAAGTGGAGTTTCTGTAAGTTATTTCTTAATAAAGGCTTTGCTATTTTAAATTTTAATTTGTGTTGGTGTTTTATTTTTGTTGTATTCTAATGAATTATTTTGTAAAAATTTTTGACGTTACTGGTCCTTTAAATTACACATTCATTTTCTGCCGTCACTGTTCCTTTAAAGGACAAATAAAGTAAAGTTACTGGGAGGCCTAGTTGTTAGAGACTATCCAGTGATTCTAGTCAATTACTTATTACACCAGGCTGGGTTTGGGTGAATGTGCAGTACAGAAGGGTTGCCAAGATTTCTTTTTATACTGCACACTGCAGAATTGCAGAAGGTGAGCCTGGAAGAATAAAGTCAGTATGTTGATTTGCAAGCAGTACTCCAGTCTGGGGCACTTATTGAAGAAGAGGGGCATCAGCCCAGTATAACAAGTAAGCAAGTAAAACAACATTCCACACCTTAGTGATTTTAACTTTCCTTCTCCAATAATGCATGAAAAAAATAAACCCTTAGGGCAGGATTACACGGCGGAATGCGACGGAAATAAGGTAAGTAATTCAATTGGATTGTGCCGCAGCGTTGATGCGACACGACTGTCGGATGTAGACCCTGCACGCTGCGTCTGCATCCGACAGTTGTGTCGCGTAAATAATGCAACACGATCCGACACTGGCATTACTTACCTTATTTCCGTCGCATCCGATGTGACGCCTGCAATTTTGCGCAGCACAGCAGATTGCGGCAGAATTGGCCATGTTGTCCTGCCCTTAAGCATTCAGCATAACAGATCCCATACCTGTATTTGTATAACATAAAATGGAGGATTAAAAAAAGACAGCCTGAGTGAGCAAAGCTAATAAATAATACAAATACATAGTAAACAGTTTCATTAAAAAACCAACTAACTGCAAAGCTTACTTTATACTGAAATAACTTCCACTTAAATTATTTAAAGGGGTGGTTCACCAATCAGTTAACTTGTAGTATGTTATAGATTATCCAATTCTAAGCAACTATTCAATTGGTCTTCACTCATTTTTTTTTTTAATGGTTTTTAAATGATTTGCCTTCTTCTTCTTTCCAGCTTTCAAATGACCCAATCTAAAAACAAATGCTCTGTAAGGCTACACATGTATTGTTATTGCTACTTTTTATTACTGATCCTTCTATTCAGGCCTCTCCTATTCTCCAGTCTCTTATTCAAATCAATGCATGGTTGCTAAGTTGATTGGGACCATAGCAAGCAGATTGTTAAGCAGCAATTAGGAGAGCTATTGAATAAAAAACAAAAGACCAATTGCAAATTGTCTCAGAATATGACTCTCTACATACATCATACTACAGGCTAATTTAAAGGTGGACAACCCTTTAACATGTATGTAGAAAGCAGCACAGTGATGTGGTCAAGTCAAAAGACAGGTAAATGTTATTTCTTCAAATCCTACAACCCAGAGATTTGAAGTGCGTATGTTCAGGCACAGGCACTGTTTTCTCTGCCCTCCTCCTCAAACTGTCAGCAAATCCACGCGAGAGCCACGCACACAGTACGCAAGTTTTCTACTACATCATTCTTACCATCTTTCCCTGGATTGAATTCTAGCCCTGCTTTATTAGGTTACCTGCCTTTAATGTTAATGTGAACACCTAGGCAATAAAAGTATTCACTATCCATTTTCTAGCCAAAACTAGGCCCAGTATTACAAATTTACTTGGAATGTATTTGCATCCGACAGTCGTGTCGCATCAATAATGCAACACGATCCGACAATTGAATTACCTCATTTCCGTCGCATCTGACGTGACGCCTGCGATTTTGCGCAGCGCCTCGGATCGCAGCGGAATCGGCCGTGTAGTCCTGCCCTAAATCATTTCAGTCTGCAGCATGCATCTAAATGAATTGCTAATTAGCCATGCAGGCTGTGGATTCTGTTCCGTTTTAAAGGAGAACTAAACCCTTCCAAGCCCCATGAAGTTCCAGGGTATCAGAGACAACAGCTGCGATTTCTCGAGTAGTCCATTATATTCTGCATATCCGACACATCTCATGCCTGTCATCGCATGGCAACGAATCGGTCATGACTGCATCGTGGAATTCAGCCCTTAGATGTGCTTTGTCCATGCCCTGTTACACTGATGAGTACACACACATGTTGTGTGACACTTGCATAAAACAGCAGAATAGCAGTTTATAGAATATGGTTTCTAAAGTGACCATCTTGTCCTCTGCTGTATAGAGAACGAATAGTGGGAGGACCAGTCATTAATGGTAAGATAATTTGAATGGAATGACTGCATTTTTAAAGTAGACGTATTAAGATGTGCATGCTGTATCTACACGCACAAAGCCACCCATTATTGCCTATCCAGCATTGTTAATAAATCTGCAAATTCGCTGGTGTCAAAAAAATTTGGATGCGCGTCCGAAAAGTCGCTCGCGTCAAAATCGACACGCGTTAACACTATTCTGACACCCATTGACTTTAACGCGGCGTCATAATTAACGTGGGCGTCAATTTAAGAGTTTCACGGGAGAAATTTGTCCATCACTACACATACTACTAAAAAGTTTATTATGAAAATGGTTTATTAATATGAAGCAGGGTTTTACATATGAGCTGTTTTATGCAATATATTTTTATAGAGACCTACATTGTTTGGGGGTATAGTTTTCCTTTAAAAAATAGAACATGAGATTCTTTCAACACAACCAAACTCACCAAACCGCTAGGTGGCGCATGGATTCTTTAGCAATGCAAATGATGTCTGAGTTGATTTTGATTTATAAAATGCTGAAACCATCGCCAGCTTTTAGATGACTGGGGTGTCAGGACTCATTGCCTCTGCATATTTAGAATTTGGAAATGTCATTCTAGGAAGTCACTGTATTATTTTTTTTAAAGGTTTTCTTTGATGTTTCCGTTAATAAGCAAGAAGAAACAAGAAACGAGAGAGAGAGAGAAAGCAAAGATGAGCATTCCCATATGTACATTTATTGATATCTCTGCGAGGTATTGCATACCCTGTGATTGCTACTATCAGGCTGCAGTACCCTTAGTGAGTCCGCTAGCCATCTGTCCCTTAGTGTCCCAAATTTTTCCAGGAATCCACGGCCATGTAAGTCAGTGTTTGCCTTAGATTAGTTTTATGCAGAAGCTGATTGTGGGAGGTTCAGGGGCCTTCCAGGTCAGCAGGATGACTTTTCTGGCATACTGCAAAAGTTGTAAACAGTCTGTCACTGGAGGGCATTGTGAGTCTTTCAAAGTAGCCCAGCAGGCAGAATGCAAATGACCGTATATTGGGTAGTCCTAGAGAGGTGTTTATGTTTATTTTGGCCCAGTATTAATGGATCTTGGGGCAATCCCAGAACACATGAAGGTAGAGTCCTGCAGCTGGTCGGGTACCCACAAAAACCTGTGCGTTGCGGGTAAGAGTTCCGGGTGCAGGTATAGAAACGGGTTGGGCCGCGGGTTTTCTCAATAGCAATTTTTTTTCTGATCACGCCTACTTCCGATGATGTCACTTCTGGCTTACAATGACAGCACATTCTTGATGGTCAGCGGGTCCGGGTTGCGGATAAGGTACTTGCGGGTCAGGTAGCAGGTCCAAGCGGGTAAGAATGCGGGTTGCGGGTTCTACAAAATGGATCCGTGCGGGACTCTTCATGAAGGTACGCGGCACAGTTCAACTGTATTGTTATTTAGTTCATTGTGTGTGCATATACTGTATCTACCTATACTTTACAAGCTAATTCAGTGTCTGAATTTATTGGGCCATTTTCAATGGTGTATTTTATCTGGCAGAGAAATGGCTGAAATCACCCGTGCCACTTCCTATTGATGTTAAGCAAAATTAGTACATACATTAGTACAAAATGAGTACATTCAGTTCTCATCCCTAAAACACAACTAAAATCACACTCCCGATGGGCAACAATGCACCTAAAATACCCTTGAATTGCATAATTACCTGAAATGCTGATCAGACTGATCTTTATTGGCGCACAAGTCACAAGGCTGAGGGTACTTGGAATGGTGAGAAAATTACAGCCTCATGACATTTCAAAATTAAATTACAGAATAAAAAAAAATTCTCTTTGCTGGAGGAGAGCTATTAAGTCGTTAATTTTGAAGAAAAATCAATTTAAAGGGAACCAGTCACCATAACAAATAATCCCAATGTCTTTTTTTATTGTGTTTGTCCAGCAAAATAACCTACACTATACAAATTATTTAAATTGCACCACCTAAAGTTTCAGCTTCTCAATAGCAGCAATGATCCAAGTCTTCAAACTTGTCACGGGCAGGGGGGGGGTCACAATCTTGGAAATTGTCACATGCTCAGTGGGCTCTGGGTTATCGTAAATTATCAAGCAGAAAATGTTAGTCTGTAATATAAACTGATGCTACAGGCTGATTATTAAATTCTGATGCTAATTGCATTGGTTTCTGTGCTGCCATGTAGCAATTATCTGTATTAATTACTAATCAGCCTTATAATGCAATATTTATATTCTGTATACATACAGTGCATTGTGAGTAGGGTTCCACCTTTTCTGAAAAATGGGAAAAGGGGCGGTCTGTAATGCAAAAGGGGGCAGAGCAACACACACAATGGCCAGAAGGCTTGGGAAAAAAAAAAAAAAGTTCTGAGTGAGTTGGGGGCAGGCCCATTGCTTTTTTTTTTTTTTTAAAAGGGTATTACAAATTGCCGGCAAATTTGTAATTCCGGCAAAATACCGGCTGGGTGGCAACCCTGATTGTGAGTGGGTCCCTAGGCTCAGTAAGAGACAGCAACACAGAGCATGTGCAGTGAATCAGCAGAAAAGATGGGGAGTTACTGGGGCATCTGTGGAGGCACAGATCAGAAGCACAAAAAATAATGTACAACATTTGTAGCCTACATCTTTAGTTCTCCTTTAAGGTAGGGATGCACCAAATCCACTTTTTTGGATTCGGCCGAACCCCCGAATCCTTCACGAAGGATTCGGCCGAATACCGAACACTAATTTGCATATGCAAATTAGGGATGGGAAGGGGAAACATTTTTACTTCCTTGTTTTGACAAAAAGTTACGCAATTCCCCTCCCTGCCCCTAATTTGCATATGCAAATTAGGATTCGGTTCAGTCAGGCAGCAGGATTCGGCAGAATCCTGGCCGAATCCCAAACCGAATCCTGGATTCGGTGCATCCCTACTTTAAGGCAAGCTTTGCATCATGCCAAATTGTTGAATGCTCATACAGCCTTTGCTTAAATACTCAAGTGCAAAAAAAACAAAACATGAAAGGAACATTTGCAGTTCCTTTTACTATGCTCATTCATGGGATCGGGTCTGCTGCATCTTATGTGGCATGAATTCCCTCTTCAAACTGTTTTTACATAGCCAGTGTAAGTGCAAATCATTTCAAGTATACCACTGCAACACCATTTTACCCACCACCACTGTTCCCTAGGGTGCCTACCTCTAGTTCCAGCTCTGGATGGGTGCTGCCCTAAACACAGACACTCAAAGCACTCAGATCGGTGCACACAAATAGTATAGGATTAGGTGCCAAGCAGATCTGGGAAGATTAAACCCCATCTCAATATCCATTCCTGTGGGCCCTGAAAAATAAGTTATACAGGTATGGGACCAGTTATCCAGAATGCTGGGGAGCAGGGCTTATACAGATAACTGATCTTTCCGTAATTTGGATCTTCATACCTCAAGTCTACTAGAAAATAATATAGATAAAAGCTGTTTTTTGCTTTCAATAAAGATTGATTTTATTAGTTTGGATCAATTACAAGGTAACTTTTTTATTAGAGATTTTTTTTAAAATTTGGATTATTTGATTATAATGGAGTCTATGGGAGATGACCTTTTCCAAATTCTGAGCTTTCTGAATAATGGGTTTCCTGATATAAAAGGTAAAACCTCAGGAAGGCAGGTGTTAATTCCAGGGCTGCACTTACTCCTTGCATATATTTAATCAAAGCAGGAACATAACTCAGAGTCATGTTTATACTCACAATTTTCTTCTGAGCTTTCATAATGTTACTCACCCACTAATTTATTCTAAAACTAGTGACATATTCTAGTTCTCTTGTAAATTGTTCCCAGGTATAAAACAAAGCTAAGCAAAGGCAAAACACCTCCCCTACAGGCTAGGAATCGGCTATATGGGCCCATATAAAAAGGGATTTCGAATGTGCCATATATTGAACTATTACTTATTTTGGTGAGGAGTGCATTTTGCCTTGAACATGACATTTCCCTTTTTAAAATACCCAGAATGGTATCAGACCCTTAGAAATATACATTGCAAAAAAGTGTGAATGCTTGCAGGAACAATCTGGTAAAGGTGGGGGAAAAATAGCCTGTGTGTGATTTAGGCCTAGTTTAGCTACAGAATACATTAAAACCAGTTCCAGATGCTTTTAAGTATGAGATTTTTGGAATATTTTTATTAAGACAAAGTACAAGTAATAATAAACAACCACTGAGATTTAAGTGCAATATGTAACAGTCTGAACACTGGTGTAAATACTAGAAACTTCCACATCAAAAACTTTCCAGCACAAGACAACAGAAACCAGTACAAGAAATGTGGATAAGTAAAAGGCAACCGTTTGTTCTTATCCAAGTGATTAGGGTGAAGATTATCAGTCTACATTATTACAGCTGCTAGACAGATATGGAGGAGGAAGGGGAACCGTTCACTGTAGTAGTTCTGGAACTCGAGCTAGTCTTCTCACAGCAGAATCAGTCCTCAGAAGGTTCTTTGCATTCTTTCCCCTTTCTGATTTCTTCCACTTTTTTATCCTGTAAATGGGAAGTTCATTTTAGTTTTCTGGCAACAAACTGCTCTTCTTTTGCTAGACTGGAATCCAAGGGAAGGCAACATACAGTGTCATTTGTACACAACATCCAGTAACCAAAAAACATTTAAGTGTTTTAAAGTAATGCAAATATCATGTACTGTTGCCCTGCACTGGTAAAACTGATCTGTTTGCTTTAGAAACACTACTATAGTTCATATAAACAAGCTGCTGTGTAGCAATGGTGGAAGTTGAAAAACGGCTATATGGCACAGATTAACTAATGGATAACATATAACACCATTAGACGGACAGAGCTTATTTGCTATGCAACCTAAACTTTTGCTCCTTTGAATGGCTGGCCCCATTGCTGCACAGCAGTTTATTAATATAAACAATAGTAGAGTTTAAGCAAACAGCAGTTTTACCAGTGCAGGGCAACACTGCATTATGTTTTCATTACTTTAAAACACTTAATTTGACATTACTGTTCCTTTAAGCAAAAGTAGCTGGCTGGAACTCAGAAGCAAATCAAAAACGGTCTTCCTATGGGTTAAGAAATAAGGAGTGCCGCTAGTGTTTGTAGGCTAAAATGAATAAAACCTGCAGTTAACGCCACCTTAAAAAAGATTTTCAGAAGTGTTTATAAACACCATTGACTTCAGCAGAACCTGGTCATTTTTGTTTAAAGCAGAAAACACATTTAGATTTGTCAAAACAAAATGTACTAGTCAAATTTATGGGGCTCATTAATAAACTTTGCGCATATTGATTCGCACAGTGAACATATTTGCCCTGTGCATGGTTACATTTATAAAGCTGGATAAGAGGCGTATTTAATGTACAAACAGAAATGCAAATTTTTTTTTCGCACTCCAAATGTTCAGAAGAGCTTTTTAAATAAAAATCACAAATTTAGAGAATATTTATGCACTTTTGTCCCGACTTTGGTGGCAGAGAAAAAATTCGCAGACAGTTTCATAAATTGTGAATTTAAATTGCTGTCAAAACTATTAACGCGCACAGTGGCCACACTTGTGCAAAAAAAACCTCATTTGCATGAATTTGTTTGAAATGCGAATTTGCAAAAACCAGAAAGATGGGACACAGCAGTGCAATATTGTAGCATTCAGGAAAAAAACATGGGCAATACAGCCAATTACAAATAAATATGCGCTGTGCAAACTTTATAAATGACCCCCTATAACTCCCATGTGATGGCAAATAGGATTTTCCATCCCCTATTTAAAATGCAGCTAGGGCATCTCAAGTTCATTTTCCAGGATTAAGTGGGATGTCAATAAATTGGCAGGAAGAGAGGACTATGGGGAAAAGCCTGATAAACACCTTCCATTTGCAATAGCTCTAAATTCAATCAGCAGCAGCTTACATACACGTTTATTTACAGTGAAACTTTTATAATCCATTAACGGCCTACCAAAACATAAAAGCAAGAAAGCTTAAAACATTTTTTAAACACAAACAGCAAAAGCATAGCTATTCCTCTGGAAGTGTCATTGCCTTGAAGTAAAAGTGCCCATTAAAGACATCTCATCAAGTATTAGAAATAAATCTTTCAACTGCATTATTGATGATTGCTTGAGCTGTAGCCATCATTGTATTTTCAGCAATCTGCTAAAGCAATTCACATTAGTCTCAAATAATTGTGCACATGAACAAGTATTCTGGAAGTTTAGGTGAGAATAAGCAAACTAGAAAGCTTGGTTCTTTGGCTTGTTCAATGTAACCTGCAGCCATGTAATGTGAGCAGTCACTCGTTTTGAAATGTAGTAAGCTATCAACAACGTCTGACACCAGCTGGGTTTTTTTTAGTATTACATTAACTTTTAGTGCAATAACATATGTATCAATTCACCGACAATGTATTTAAAATCACACTTAATATTGTTTTAATCATGAAAAATGTATGTTTTTTTCCTTAAGCTCAACTGGAAAACTATAGCTATTTCATGTTTGGTCCATGGCTACTTCTTGTTGAGAGGTAAACCATTTGATTACCAGTGCACAGGTGACCCTCCTGCATAATGGACTCCTGACAAAACCATCACAAAGCGGGAGTGAGGAGATTGTATACTGGTTATCAAATGGTTAGCTGGTCTTTGGCTGTACATAGGGGTTTCACCAAAATAATCATTCAAGTTTTAAAGAAAGTTTTCCAATTGATCTTACAAGAGCTAAGTTTAAAAGGAAAACTATACCCCCTGAACAATGTTGGTCTCTAAAAATATATTGCATGAAATGTCTAATACTGTATGTAAAAGCTGGCTTCATGTAAATTAACCATTTTCAGAATATACTTTTTTAGTAGTATGTGCCATTATGTAATCATAACTAGAAAATAGCCATTTTAAAAATAAGTGCTGCCCCCTTGGATCCTAGGATTCATGGTGCACACAAAACCCACACACGTTATGTCACATGAGCCAATTAACAGACAGTTCACAGTTAGAGTAGTACGGTATTTCTGGTCAGGTGATCTGAGGCAGCACACAGACCATCACGAAATGGTGGCTCAAGGCAAGAGATGTAAAAGGGAGAATATTTACTTAAATGTATAGACCAGTTTGGTAAGATTATTTAATATAATGTAAACCATCTGTTGCTTAAGTATTAATTGGGGGGGTATAGTTTTCTTTTAAACTTCATTTTCTTGGTGCCTCTTTTTAGATGCCACAGGCACTGTACAATCATTAGTCAATTACTATAATATATAGTTGGGCAACTCCCAGTAGCTGCACTTTTTCAGAAAGATACCAAAACCACCCATTACTTTTGTAAATATGCTTTCCTTCGAAAAAGCATTTTGCTCTGTAAATACTGATAAAGCAAAGTAACATTGTAAAATGTGTACCTTCTCTCGCAACCTTTCCAACTTTGCAGCCATCTGAGCCTCTCTATTTTCCTTAATGGCTTCCATTTTTGTAGTTAGCTTTTCTTCTGCCATTTTACTGAAGTTGTTGTTCTCTTCAATAGCCTTTTGTAGGACCTCCTTCTCATGTTCTCGCTTTTCAGCAAGCTGCTTCAATATTTCAGCTTCATGCAACTATGGAGACATGACATTTGAGTCCAACTCACCTCATGCTAATCTAATAGTTTACTACAAGCCACACTTGTATATGCATAATAAGTTAATGAAACTGCGCTGAAACCATTTTAAAAAAAAAAAAAAAAAAGATGCAGTAAGTGGCCAGCTATTAAACCAAATAAAGTACTGTCTTACAGTACTTTAGTTTTGCCACAAAAATCCTAAACCTTTTCTGCATTAAGGAAACCCCTAAGAGCAGAGACAAACACGAAGATTTGGAAAGATTTAGTTGCCCGGCGACAAATGCCTTTTCTTCTGACGACTAATCTACCCGAAAAGCCTTCCCGCCAGTTAGAATCCAAATCTCCAGTGGGATGGCACGTGGAATGCTTTGTTTTCCCATCGCCTGAAGTTTCCCCTTGAGGCAACTTCAGAAAACGAGGTGCTGAGTGCCAACCCATCGGCAATTTCAATTCTAGCCGGTGGGAAGGCAGTTCGGAGAGTTTAGTCGTCCAAAGATGAGGCGTTTTGGGAACTTACGGTAAGAACAACTGGGGTAGGGTTAGATGTGATTGATGCACAATCTCTGCAAAACTACATAATATATCAGCTCTTCATAAATAAATGAGAATAGTACAATATGAAACCTAAGTGATGTGTTTCTTGGGAATGGCTTCACATACTTTGCGCCTTTCTTCTGCAGCTTCTAGTTTCTTCTGAATTTCTTCCAAGGAGCATTCCTTCTTCTTGGGTGAAGCAATGGAAAGATCTGGTGCAGCATCCATAGAAGGAGGACTCAATATTAGCTCAAATGCTTGACCAGAAGCACGCTTTTCCAGCTCTTTTACTTTAATATCTTCAGAGAGGAAAATATTAAGAGGTAGTGGTTATTGTTTATTTTGTTCCTTAAAAGGCTTTCTACAAAAAGTGAACTTATGTGAATGCCTATTGTAGATAGCAATAAGACAATAAACTGTTACAAGATGCAGAAAACTGATTTGAGGAGGTGGAGATGTAAAATTAAAAGGAGTAATATATTCATGTATTTAACAAGTTTAAACGGTAGCGTTGCGCAATATGTTGTCACTCTATGGGGGAAATTTACTAAAGGGCGAAGTGGCTAATGCTGGCAAAAAATACGCTAGTGACGTCATTTTGGCACCTCACGGTCACTGGCGTAATTTCGCCAAGGAGTAGACTGGCGCAACTTCACACTAATGCCAGGCGAATTCTTGCTCTGGCGAAAGAGCATTGCTACGCAAATTCACTAAGTTTTTGATTTTACGGACAGTTACCTCTATCGCCAGACTTGCCTTAGCCACCTCAGACCAGGCAAAAAGCAAGAGTAGATAGGAGTTACTCAAAAAAAAAAAAAAAAAGTTGAACATTTTTTCTAAGTGCCAAATAAAAAAAAAAAAAAAAAAAAAAAAAAAAAGCGCTCTTTTCCTTTTTACTGGTGATAAGCTGAAAAAGATAGAATTTGTGTTTTTGGGGGGTACCCGCCTTTCCACCTACATTTGATAACATATGGCACCTAAACTATGGGCAGATGTGTAAGGCAATATAACCCATCAATATAACATTTTATTAAGGTTCCCTGGCCTTGTGTAATGTATTTGCTGCAGCATATACGGCCATTGTACTTTAACTGCACGCCGTATGCAAATTAGCCAAAGCTAGCATAACTTCGAACTGCTGAGCATATTTTCACTAGCGCAACTTCGCATGCGTTAGGTTACCCTGTGCGCAACTTCGGATCTTTGTGAATTAGCGTTGTCCAGGAGAAGTTTACACCTGGCAAAGTGTTCCGATGTGCGCAAAGCCAGCACCGGCGCATTTTTGCCGGTTAGTGAATTTGCCCCTATAAATACAGGTTAATAAACTAATCGCACCTACTTGGCAGAACTGTGAAAGGAGGAAGAGGTATCAAATTAGTTTAAACCACCTATATAAAGAACTGCTCCATATCTGTAAACCTGTGACACAAGCTGAGGAAGACTTCACATGCAAAATAAAAAGCAATGTGTTTATTTAATCTAAACATAGGTGTATATTGCCGCTTTTAATTACCATATATACCCGAGTATAAGCAGAGTTTTTCAGCATTCAAAATGTGCTGAAAAAGTCTACCTCGGCTTATACTCGGGTCAGCGGTACCCAACCCGAGTAGCTGAGATTGCAGTCACTTTTAATCATTCCTATACCAACAGTACACTTGGGGAGAGACTGCAATATCCCACAATGCCCTCTGTTGGTTATATGAAAGAAGACTGCAATATCACATCGCCATCTGTTGGTTATATGAAAGAATAACAGTGACCAATATCGCACAGGACCCTCTGTTGGTTATATGAAGGATTAACAGTGATAGCAATATCACACAGCACCCTCTGCACATGGTAGTGGGACAATGCACACAGTAATCCGTTTGGCAATTCTCTGTCACCATCAACTTTGCAAAGAAGTCCGGTTGATCGCGCGGGGGGGGGGGGGTCGCTTTGGCAGAATGTGCGCTGCTGGGAGACAGGGCTGTAGTTGTGTCTAGGCTTATACTAGAGTCAATAAGTTTTCCCAGTTTTCGTAGGTAAAATTAGGTACCTCGGCTTATACGGTAAGAGACAAATGTATTATGGGAAGTATGTATGCAACCCTACAGAACGTGTTGTTTCAAACAAGTTAAACCCCTACAGCGGAGGTCTACCCTCTTAAGATGAAACACTATAAAGAAAGCTGATCAGACCATTTTGTTGGGGGAAATGCTGCAGAGCAATACTATTCAAGACGACAAATTGCATATTTTGATAATGAGAATGGCTGGTTCACAAGAACACCCTAATGGAGAATAGAAAAAGGTAACTACAGCAAATGGCAGCTGCAAATGAGGTGCAGCAATAGTTAAATTGTCCGTGTAAATTAATATTCAAGAAAGTCTGAAAAAGAACCACCCCCCATAATGAAAATAAAAAAATGTAAACATAAAAACAAATAAAGCATATCATACCAGAGTCACACATGATGATCTTGATGCAAAACTGACAGTTGGACAGCTGGAAGAAAAAAAAAAATATTTTTTTCTCAAAACAGGTTGACTTCTCTTCCAACTACAGTAACAATTGCCATACGGTCATACTCTCATACAGCATTGTAAAAGTAAAGCACATACAGGAGGTATGGGATCCATTTTTCAGAATCCAATGATCCAGAAAGCGCTGAATTACAGAAAGGCCGACTAACAGACTCCATTTTATCCAAATTTTTAAAAATGGTTTCTTTTTCTCTAATAAAAACCTTTTACTTTTTCCGGATAATGGATCTTTCTGTAATTTGGATCTTCATACCTTAAATCAATTACAAAACATTAAATAAACCCAATAGGCTGGTTTTGATTCCAATAAGGATTAATTAAGTTTGGATCAAGTACAAGGTACGGTTTTATTATTAAAGAGAAAAGGGAAATCATTTTTAAATATTTTGATTTGGATACAATGGAGTCTATGGGAGATGGCGTTAAGTAATTCGGAGCTTTCTGGATAACTGGTTTCCAGATAATGGAACCCATACCAGTCTACAAATTATCTGCTTGTTATGCAATGTATAGTTCTTCTTTAAAAGGAGGAGAAGTTCAACCCCCGCCTAGACGCAAAAATCCCTCCCCTGTGTAGGCTAAACTCCCTCCTCAGGCAAATGTCCTTAACTAATTACTTATCCCTCCTTCTAGGTCCTCTCCAGCGGAGTTCACGGCAGCCATCTTCTCCCTGTAGTCATCGGCATTTGGTGGCGCATGCGCAGTAGGAGGCATTTGCAGTTTGGATCTACTGTGCTGAAAGTAAAGTTTCCGGAAGAAAATCAAACTTTGTGACTGTTAGGCGCACGTGCAGTTGCCAACACAGAGCTACTGCGTATGCGCCCAAAAGTCAAAGTTTTCGATTTCTTTTCGTATGCGCAGTAGATCCGAACCGGCAAATGCCTCCTACTGCGCCACTGAATGCCGATTACTACAGGAAGAAGATGGCTGCCGCAAACTCAGCTGGAGAGAACCTAGAAGGAGGGGTAAGTAACAAATTAGGGGCATTTGCCCGGGTGGGGGTGGGTAGGCCGGGGGAGGAGGGATTTTTGCGCCTAGGGGTTGAATCCTCCTTTAAAAGGGGGATCTAAATGCAAAAGACTGAACCCTGGTTCTCTGAGCTCATTTGTAATTTACATTAAGTTTTAGCATTTTGCAACATTTGACAGTTTATATGGCTGAGCAGGCTTTTAAATCAGCCAATATTTTTTAATTTATTTTTTTAAGGCCAGGAGTGTCCCTAAATGTCTATGCATTTTCTATGCACTTGCAGATAAGACGAGTCAACAGCATGATAGTAAGAAGGCTAGACATGCAAATTGAGCAATTTCAAAATTAAAGGGGTTGTTCACCTTCAATGTACAAATCTTATGAAACCACTAACAATGTTCTCAATGTGTTAGAAAAACCATTTTCCATAATAAAAAGAAAAAATGCCATTGTAAAAGCTAATTTTTATACCTATTAACTCAGCCCTTCTCCTGTCTCTCAGACCAGTTTTCTGAAGTGATGGGAGTGGCCCATTTTGAACCTGACACACCAAGAACTTCCTATATGATGACATCATCATGCCCAGGCTTTGCCCTTACTTGTTTCCTATTGGATGTTGATACTGCCCTCCTCCTAGTAATAGCATATAAACAAACCTGCCTTGCAACAATCACACAGCCAAGCAGACAAATACTGCAGAAAAGGAAGGAGCAACATTGTTCTCCCAATTCTGGCACTTTCCTTCTGCCTAGTCTAAAACTGAATGTAGTGCCAATGGGGTGCAAACTTTTATGGGAATACTGGCGTTTCTATATTTTTATCTTTTAATACCTTTGGCATTAGGCATAATGTGAGTTATTTACAAAATTGCAACAAAACCACCACTGACTTGCTTAGAAATGTATGTAACTTACACATGTAGCAGGGACAGTAGGGTTGCCACCTCACCCTTTTAAAATCAAACACATATGAAATCCACAGCCTGCATGGCTAATTATCAACTCATTTAGATGCTGCAGACTGAACTGATTTCTGTGCAGCCATGTATCATGCATCTAAATGAGTTGATAGCCATGCAGGCTGTGGATTTCATATGTGTTTGGTTTTAAAAGGGTGAGGTGGCAGCCCTAAGTGACAGGCAGAGCAGGGTTGATGGCAGGTAGGTTTTTTGAACATTTTGTGCGCTCTCCCAGGGGGGCGGTAATTTACCTAGGAAAACTATACCTTTTTTTAAGTGTTTCACGTCTGGAACAAGATTAGAGCTCTAAATACCAAAAAATGAAAAAAAGTTCTATTTTTCATGATATAGGGATCTATACCAGAAAAATATTTCACTTCATGCACAAAACTTCAACTCATTTGGAAAGCCTCAAGCTCATACAAATAGTCCTGGAAGTCACGTCAGCTGCTGAATAATGATTTTTTGTATGAGGTAGATACACAAAATACATGGACCCCCCAAAATATATTTCTGGAAAGTACAAGTGTCATCTCCCATAGTATCCATTATAATCCAATAATTCAAATTTATAAAAAGGTTCTCCCTTTTCTCTGTAATAATAAAACAGTAGCTTGTACTTGATCCCAACTGAGATATAATTAATACTTATTGGAAGCAAAACCAGCCTATTGGGTTTATTTAATGTTTACATGATTTTCTAGTAGACTTAAGGTATGAAGATCCAAATTATGGAAAGATCCATTATCCATAAAACGCCAGGTCCCAAGCACCTCAATCCCCCCCCCCCCATCTGCACAGTTGAAGTCTCTGCTGCACACAGCCCACACTCCCCATGACAAACTTGTAACAGTTTCTCTTCAGTACCTGAATGCTGCTCAAATTCCCCAGCACAGGAAGCAGTGGCAGATTGACAGCAGACACAGCAAATAGGAGTTAAGTTAGCTGCCAGTACAATGTGTGATGTCATAAGGAAGAGGAAGTGAACATTGTAGTGTTTTTGGGGGTCAGTGACCCCCTCCCAGCACAGGGTCTGTGTGGAACTGAAGGATTAGTACAGGGACACTTCTGAGGTGAATATCTCTTGAACTGTACTTTTTCTGTAAACTATTTCTATGGAAAGTTTGTTCTATTCATGTGAACTGTTAGATTTGTCAATTTGTTACAAAAGTGAACCCCTTTAAGATATGGATTTATATATAGATAAGTGTCAGAATGATTTTATGCAGCATTTGACAAAATAATGCGTGTTAACGGAGGCCAAAAGCAACATTGTACAGTATTAAAATAATTAAATTGTTAATTTAAAGAACATTAAATTGTAAAAAACTGTCCAGAAAGACATGGTCTAGACACAATTAAAGAACTTATAGAACAGATTGTTGATATTTTGTAAAGCAATTATTCAGATGTACAGTGGTCATCTTCGCCACCTCTTCAGTACACACTTATTCACGTCACTGACACTACTGAGGAACATAACATATCACTAGCATTGTCGAACAAGTCAAGTCAACTAAATCTCTGTCATAATTTCACATTGTGATCAACAAAACTACCACACCTATCCCATTGAAATGTGGAGTACCATTTTTTGTATGTTTTTAATCTGCTGAAATAAAACCTTTGATTTTATACGGGTGGACTCACGCAGAGCTTGCCGATTTTTCCTCTTTATGTGTGATGGTCACTATTGAAAATCAATCTGTGACAATACCTATTTATTACCACTACTTTTCTAATTGAAAAATGTTGCATTCAAATAGTGTATTGACTAGTGTAAACAATACAAAGACTGACAACCGATCAGAGTTCTTGAAAAGGGGCAGGCATTCAAACAGTAACCTTTCCCTGTCAAATACACAACACTTCACCACCTACTATATACAAAATACAAGGGACACAAACAATCAAAATCAAGTATGGCTTGAGTACTAGCTGTGCAGTGATGCTTTACAGGATGAATACCAGCTGTGTATACGAGTGAGACAAAGATATTTACTGCATAGCAAACGCTATGTTGTAGGTTTTGTTCCCTTGCAATTTCACCACATTCGTCAAAAAAAAAAAAAAAAAAAAAAAAGTCTTAGCAGATTGACATGTCTAATAATTGTGCTAGCCTTCTGCCTCTGCAAGTGCCTTTTAATAAACTCGCTTTAGTGAAATCACAGCAGGTGGGTATATAAAGAGGGGAGCCCCCCGGGTTAGGGCCGGGAGCTGGTAAGAGTTTCTCTACCCGCACATCAATAATTTAAACCCTCACCCTGGCCGACAGGTTTATGCAACCCCTCCCTCCATGGATGGATTCTTGGACTTAAGTCCTTTCGCATAGTGGGAAGTGCTCAAATTTTTCTCTGTGAAGCAGGACTTCAGGCCTCAAAATCCATCACTTTCACAGAAAAAGTATACACCACAAACTTGGTTGCTTTAATTCAGTCAGGAAACCAATGGTATAAGTGAAAGCAGTTATGTGCGGTTTATGGTTTAACGAAAAAAAAAAAAAAAAAAAAAAAAAAAAAAAAAGAACTTTCGTAGGAGGAGTTCATGTGAGCATCTGGTTTGCTTTTAAAGCACATACTCCTAACCACTGCTTCCTTCTTACCAGGGTGCACAGCACCTCCTCACCCTGTCCCCTCAAAGGTAAATGGCACACAGGACAACATGGAGCACAGTCACCAGAGTGATTTGCAGCTTCATGGGTGAGGTAGAAAACACTGATCTGTTTGCTTCAGAAACACTACTATAGTTCATATAGACAAGCTGCTGTGTTGCAATGGCGCAAATTGAAAAAGTCTATATGCACAGGATAAATAGTGGATAAGAGAATGCTATTCATGTTCTACTGAGCTTATCGGATATCTGCTATGTACCCTGAGCCTTTTCGCATTTAAATGGCTGCCCCCTATTGTGTGCTCATGTCAGAATTAATACAACATTTGTGTTGTTTTCACATCCGTGCACAAGTTCACACCCTAGAGGGAACATTGTTTAAGAGGAAATGCTCTTAAAGAACATCATGATTATGGGTGCATTCACTTAAGTCAGACTGGAGCACTGTGGTTTTAAAAGTCTTTCGCTCATTTTGAGCAAAAAGCAATTCTAAGTACTGGAAAAATTGCCACAATCGATAGTGTGGGTGATATTGGATTTTGCATAACGCTATTGTTGTATACCACCAATGTTATTTTTTTTTTTATCACTTAACTCACTTTTTACCCATTGATAGGTAAGAGGGCAACACTTGTAAACTAAAAAGCAAGCACAAAGGGTGTAACATGTAGTTTTTTTGAAAAGAAGTACTACACTATATATTTTCTGTTTTTTAATTCCCCCCCCCCCCCCCCAAGCCATGGCTTTTTGAAGTGTACAGCAGTCAAAATTTTGACCACTACTTAAGTCACTGTCAGAACTTGTTCACCTTTGAGTTAACTTTTATAATGAGGTTAGAGTGATATTCTGTGACAATTTGCAATTGAGTTTCTTTGGGTTTGTTATTTAGCAGCTCTCCAGTTGCAATTTCAGCAATCTGGTTGCTAGGGTTCAAATTACCCTAGCAACCATGCACTAATTTGTTTTCAGGCCTGGATTTACATAGTAGGTGCCACTAGGCCCGCTGCTGTTAATCACCCCGTCCCTTCCCCTTGATGACATTCGCAAATTTTCAACATCAGGTCTGGAATACTGGGGATTGACGCTCAGGAAATTTTAGAAAAGATTGTCTCTCCTGTGAATCCCAAGTGCATCCGAACCAATTAGTTGTGCAGCATGCCGCCCCCCCTAAAATTCTGCGGCCCTAGGCCCGGGCCTTTCCACAAATCTGGGCCTGTTCGTTTTTTTAGAAGGGAGTCAATGACGGCCCATTTGAAAGCGGCAAAAGTTAAGAAAATGGGTAACTAAAAAATTAAAAAAAAAAAAAACCTATTGCTTCAAATTGGCTGTTCTATAACATGATAAAAGTTACCTTAAAGGTGAAGCACTTTAAGTAGGTAATAGAATGGCCAATTCTAAGCAACTTTCCCATTGGTTTTCGATATTTATTTTTATAGTTTTATAGTTATTTACCCTTTTCTTCTGACTCTTTCCAGCTTTCGGACGGGCGTCACTGACCCCAGCTGAAAGCAAATGCTCAGTAAGGCTACACACTTATTACGGCTACAGGTTCTTGCTCATTTTCTAGTAAGGTCTTCTCCAATTTCAGTCTCTTAGTCAGATCAATACACTGTTGCTAGGGTATTTTGAATTCTAACTACCAGATAGTTTATAATGCAAATTGAAGATTTGCTGAATACAAAGCTAAATAACCTTAAATAATAAAAAATGAGAACCAATCGCAAATTGTCTCCGAATAGCACTCTCTACATCATACTAGAAGTTAACCCAAAGGAGGACAACCCCTTTAAGATCAACCAGACTAAGGTCTACCTGGGCTCTACAAATACAGCTCCAATTCTATTCTGTAAAGAATTGATAGAATTGTCACTGGTTTACGTCTAAATATCCCTCTTGTAAAGGGAAAGACGACAAAGATTCGAGCCAAAGATGTTCTCAGGGCCAGTCATACAAGTGTACGTGCACTCTCGTTCACTGGAGCAGACGAAGATGAACACTAAAAAATGGAGAGGTTTGAAAAGCAAGAACATTGTTGTATGTGGCCACTTGAATGTTTGAACGCATCTACTAAAGATTATAAGGGCGGGGTGTTCTGAGAGACAAACGGACGCGCCCACCTGCCAAAACCCACAGGGACAGACAGCTGTGACACAAAGAAGCGCGCGCCACTCGCAGCCGCAGCCCCTCGCTCGCCCCACAGTCGCTGACGCAGGAAGGAAACCAGTCAAACACACACAATAAAAACGCGGGAGATGGCGCTTGAGACATGATTTTAAACGAGATGGGAAACATTAAATATATAAAGCGGCAACTTTGAACACGGAGGGAGCTTCGAGATAACGGGACCGAAGCAAAAACAAGTCCAGCTCCAATAGGCCAATGAAACGGAAAAGGGAGGGGCCAGCCGGACTTCAGCCAGTGGGAAAAGCGGACAGCAATCAGACAGACGAATAGAAGCCAAGGCGGGACCAGACACACACCTGAACAAAGCAGGGCGCGCGCCTATTATATAAATGACGGCAGGGTGTAACACGCCACAGCTAAATTCAACTACACTCCGCAAACGTGTAATAACTCAATCTCAATTAATAATAACTCAAGTCAATCAGCGAAGTAATTCAAGAACATGTAACAAGCACGTGCCTAGAATCCCATTACACACAAACAGATTTAGCGTATACGCCTGCGAGCGTCTTCTGCGATTGTTCAGCTTTATCTCCCAAGATTCGGGGGTAGAGCTGTAGCACAAAAACTGCAGCGCACGTTATGAAATCAATCACACAGCAGCAGCGTCCATGCATTGTCCGCCTCTCTTAAAGATGCACCCGCAGCATTGCAAATAAATAGGGCAAAACCCATGCTTAGATTACTACGATTGTCAGTGCAACGCTATTGCTTCACAATGAGTCCCATCTATATTACCGGCTTTCAAAATATTTCCACATAGACGCCCGTTATGTCTCACTCACCCGGGAGCAGACTACTACCCACTGCACTCTCCCCTCTGCTCCTCTCACCTGTAAAGCGTTCGCAGACTACAATGCGCTCCTTCAGAACCAACGAAGAAAAACACCATCCGCGCCCACGTGACCCATTATTGCGCAATTCATTGGACAAACACAACGGCGCAAGGGCACCTGCTGCTGCCCCGCCTCCTTCGCCGGGCGGGATTCCGGGGCAGAGGAGGGGGTTATCATGGGAGTGGGCAGTTTTTTTTTTGTCTTTTCTGCTGGTTGCTTTGTCCCTGTGCTTATGTCAGAATAAGGCTGCTGCTGGCTAACTGGTTTTCTAGTAATAGCTACAACATGACAGAATGGTAGAGACTCTGCCAATTAAATAACAACTCCCCCCCATGGTATAATTTTCATTTTACATAATAGACAAAGCTGACATAGTCAACTACAGTCCGCCTCTCTATAGAGGCCTTTCGTTTCTCACACTCGTAAATATTCACGTCTGGATGGAGACATTCAAATATTTGTGGTTATAGCTATAATCTGCCCATTTTCTACAGAAAGGATTGTGTATGAGTCTGACAGATGCTCTTTTTTTGAAAGGACATGGGCTAGTTCAGCAACATTTCCAAAGCAGCTGTGTGTCCTTCTCTTTAATGTTCTGACAGGTGGACAAAGAAGCCACAAGATGCTCTGGCAACCAAGGCAAAGTAGCCACATCAGAATGGCAACTTGTATCACTTGCGTTTGTGTGGTAGACGGTTTGCTCACCTTTACATTGCCTTCTAGTATTACAAAGAGTGTAATATTATGAGACAATTTGAAATTGGTTTTCATTTTTTAAAATAGTTTTTGAGTTATTTAGCTTTTTATTCAGCAGCTCTGCAGTTTGCTATTTTAGCGATTTGGTTGCTATCAGGGCCGAACTGAGAACACATATCGGCCGTGGCAAAAAAAACAAAACAAAGCAGCCCACATATAAATGTTCGACATTGGACACCAACTCCTCCCCAAGTTTTAAAAAAAAAAACATCGGTGGTCAGGGCCAACCCCATACCACTAAAAGAAAAAAATGGTGGTCAGGGCCCCCGAATAAAAGTTTAAACAAAATTGGAGGCCACTCCCCTAAGGTAAAAAAAAACATTGGTTGCCAAAGTTAAGAAATTAGTGGCCAGCCCTCCTAGTTAAAAAAATTAGCATCTACCCCCCACACACTTTAAAAACATTGGTGGCCAGGGTCCAAACCAAAAAATGGTCGTCAGGGCACTCCCCGCCATAAAAGATACAAATGGTGGCAAAGGATTTAAGAATGGTGGCCAAGGATTTAAAGAAAAAAAAGACCATTGGTGTTCAGTGGAAACTTATATTTGAAATTTGGTAGGCGGTCTTTTTCCAGCAGCTTCTTCTGTTCTCTTTTACAGCTTCCAGCTTTGGCTCCCATTTGGCGTCTCGCAGTTTCAGCTCCCATTCATTGGTTTCCACTCAGTGGATCCTGGGTTCCCCCAGCCCACTTAACTATAAATGGAGTGGTGATTTTGCAGTAGGAAGCATCACATTTTTAAAGGACATAAAGAGCACCCACTTTAATCATTACGGGGGCCCCTTTTTTGCATTCCAGTTCAAAGGTAAATCCCTGTAATATACTATAAATAAGGAATTATTTATTGTAGTACCGTAACCTTTATTTTAATGTACACATTCTTAGTCTAGGGGTTCCATATTTTCTGTAAATACAGCTTTACTACATTTTTTAATATTGTGTTCAGTATATAATATTGACATCAATTATAATTGATAATTTATCATCCATGGGTCAACTTTAAGTCACATTAGGATAAGCAGAAATGCACACTTCTAAAGCAATTACAATACAGGAAAAAATATATATGCAGTCCTGGAATGGTTTGTGAATACAGGCAGTCCCCGGGTAACGTACGAGATAGAGACTGTATGTTTGTTGAATTTGTATGTAAGTTGAAACATATACATTTACTTATTAAATGAAACTGAGACAGATGACTGTCTTAACATAGTATTTATTTTTACCTTTCTGTGCTCTACACTAGACAACACACACCAGAGGGGATTGGGGCAGGTGGTTTATTAAAGCTAAATTCTAATAAAAGTCAAGCAAACCACAGTATGTTACTGTAACAACCCCCTGTGAGTTGTATGTAAAGTTCGATGTTACTCAAGGACTCCCTGTAAACATGTTTTTACTTATCTAGAGTGTGCTAGTCCTACCTGCAAAACTATGTACAGGCACAGGACCTGTTATCCAGAATGCTCTGGACCTGGGGTTTTCTGGATAAAGGGTCTTTTTGGAATTTGGATCTTCGTACCTTATATCTACTAAAAAAAAATATTTATATATTAAATAAATAAACCCCAGCTGGATACATTCACATACTCCTAGTTACTAACCAATATTATTTGCCTGCACTTTGTCAATTCTTCAAATAAATGGGTATAATTATTAATACAGCTAATAAATTATGTATTTGTATAGTTTTTTGCAATAGGTATACAGGTATGGGACCTGTTATCCAGAATGCTCGGGACCTGGGGTTTTTCCGGATAATGGATCTTTCCATAATTTGGATCTTCATACCTTAAGTCTACTAGAAAAATATTTAAGCATTAAATAAACCCAATAGGCTGGTTTTGCATCCAATAAGGATTATTTATATCTTAGTATGGATCAAGTACAAGGTACTGTTTTATAATTACAGAAAAAAAGGAAATCATTTTGAAAAATTTGGATTATTTGATTATAATGGAGTCTATGGGAGATGGGCTTTCCGTGTTTCTAAGCTTTCTGGATAACGGGTTTCCTGATAACGGATCCCATACCTGTATTTGCTGCAAAAATAAAATAAGGATTAATAAAGGGATGGTTCACCTCCAATTGTTGTATAAGTGACCCCCCCCCCCAGAGTATGTCAGTGGCTTTCTAAATGAATTGTTCAGTATAAAAATAAAAACTGGTTAAATAGATAGGCTGTGCAAAATATAAAATATTTTGAAAAGAGTTAGTTCGTCAAAAATGTAATCTATAGGCTGGAGTGACTGGATGTCTAACATAATAGCCAGTACTTTGCATCTCTCTTGGTTCCACTGACTGGTTACCAGGCAGTAATCAATCAGTGACTTGAGGGGGGGCCACATGGGTCATAACTGTTGCTTTTGAATCTGGGCTGCATGCTAAGGATCAATTGCAAACTCACTGAACAGTTACTGGATGTCCCATGTGGCCCCCTTAATGGAGAAATAAACCCTAAAAATGAATATGGTTAAAATGCCATATTTTATATGCTGAACTCACAGCACCAGCCTAAAGTGTCAGCTGTTCAATAGCAGCAATCAGTAATGTAACTAGAGGGGGGCGGGCCCTGGCACAGGACGTGCAGCCAGGCCCCCGTCCCCCTCCGTACGCCATTTTCTGACGCCGGAGTCAGTGGCGCGTGAGCTGCCGGTGGGCCATAAGGGGGTGTGGGCCCTTGCTAAATCGCACCCCCTGCTCCCCCCGTAGTTACGCCACTGGCAGCAATGATCCAGGACTTCAAACTTGTCACAAGGGGTCACCATCTTGGAAAGTGTCTGTGACACTCACATGCTCAGTGGGCTCTGAGCAGCTGTTGAGAAGCTAAGCTTAGGGGTCGTCACAAATTATTAAGCAGAAAATGAGGTTGGTCTGTAATATAAGCTGATGCTACAGGACTGATTATTAAATTCTGATGCTAGTTGCACTGGTTTATGTGCTGCCATGTAGTAATTATCTGTATTAATTACTAATCAGCCTTGTATTGTGACATTTCTAGTCTATAGGGGCAGATTCCCTAAAGGGCGAAGTGACTAACGCTAGCGAAAATTCGCCTGCGGACATTATTTCGGTACTTTGCCAATTACCTAACGTGTGCAGGCGTCACTTCGCTAGCGAAGGAGATAGACGGTAGCGTTGCTTTGCACTCTAACGCCAGGTGAATTTTAGCTCTGGCAAACGTACGTAACTCAGAGATGAGGATTTTACTGAACGTTACCTCTTGCGCCAGACTTGCCTTCACCACCTCAGACCAGGCGAAGTGCAATGGAGTGGATAGGACTTCCTCAATTTTTTGTTAAAAAATCCCCAAAAAGTCCCAAAAAACACTGGCGTCTTTTCTTTTATTCTGAGTGATAGCCTGCAAAACACCGTAAAAATTTTTTTGGGTACCCCGGTTCCCCCTTACATTTCCTAACATACGGTACATAAACTATACACTGGGCTCATGTGTAGGGCATTATAACAACTCTATTTTATTTTGTTAAGGTTCCCTGGCATTGTGTAATGTAATGTATTTGCTGCAACATATACGTCCATTCAACTTTCACTTCCCGCCGTATGCAAATTAACCAACGCTAGCGCAACTTTGATTTGCTTGCCAAAGTAACGCTAGCGCAACTTCGACAGCGTTCGGCGCCCTGAACGCAACTTTTCATTTTAGGAAATTAGCATTGTCCTAGCGAATTTATGCCTGCCGAAGTGTTGCAAAGTGGGCGAAGCGGACACTAGCGAATTTGCATCGCTTTAGGAAATATGCCCCTATGTGTTCTGTATATTGTGAGTCAGTCCCTAAGCTCAGTAACTGACAGCAGCAAAGAGCATGTGCAGTGAATCAGCAGAAAAGAAGATGGGGAGCTACTGGGGCATTTTTGGAGACAAAGATCTTTACTGCTAAAGGGCTGTGGTTGCCTTGGGTTGGTACAGAAACACAAAATAATGTACAACATTTCTAGCTACTTCTTTAGTTAAGCTTTAGTTTTTAAAGTCCCTGACTAACTCAGAGTGAGAGAGCTGAGTGAGAAGAGCTGAGAGAGCAGGTAGTCCAGCCTTTATAGATACATTTTTGGCTAACTAACTATATTAGAAACATCTTTTATTTTTACACTGAACAATTCATTTGTTTTGTTGTATCTTCAAGTACCCTGAAAATACACATTTATATACAAAAAAGAATTATCTTCAGAGCACCCAAGTTTAAAGAATCTTTATTGATAGTTGATGCATTGGAACCACCAGGCATTTGTTTCTCAAAGCAAACATAGATTTTATAAACTTTTTAAATACATCTGTTAATGAGCGTTGTTAAAAGTATCCTGCAGATACTTTGTTCCCTACCTAACTAATGAAGCAACCAATCTATCTTCAATTTGTGCTAATAATAAGAGACAGTTCTGAACCCAAACATCAAGATATATGGGGTGCCATTTGTCCCCAAATCAATTTATTATTTAAAAAGCTATATCACTAGATTTTCTGATCGGATCGGGGAACAACTCGATACAATCAAGCAAAAATCTGAATTGTGTGATTTTTTTCCCCAAATCGCTCGATTTTTTCGGGCCTTTTCCTGAAAAGCCCCAATTTTCTGTATTTTTGCCCGAAAAACCAGTAATAGTTGGATTTTCAGGCTAATTCCAGCACAGACCACAGAAGTTACTGTAAGTAACTTTACACATCACTGTGTCTGTTTCATGGATGTTATACATTTGTGAGATATATTTCTTGTTAAAATGCACAGAATGGAGTTTGTAATATAATGATATCTTTTTGTGCACAAACCAAATTTTGTTCTTATTCTCTAATAGAAATAAGTATTTTTATATTTTTTTTATCTGTTTATATAGTCACAAATACTGTTGTACCACGAGAGACATTCATGCTACAGTATGTACTGTATTCTGTATCGCTGAACTATCTTGCACTCATAGATCAGCTACCTTCTGAAAGAACCCAGCCCTTGTCAGAATAAATCATCAGGGAATTTTCTTAACTCTCATTAGCCCCAAGCAGTGCCATTACCAGCTTAACAAAACAAACACAAGACACACAGAGAACAGAAGGCATCTGGCAAAGAACAAGCTATTTATGCACATTAAACTCCCAGAGGCTATACCCATCCTTAGTAAATATTCGTGTACCCACCTTTACACCTAAGACTAAACAACATGAATCTTTGCATGTGAAATTGTGCTGCACAGGCAAGCTCAGGCATAAACTGTGACTTTTGTGATTAACTATATATGCGTGTGTTACTACAAGACCAAACCCCTAGAAACCCATACATATTTGGAAACACATTCTGTTGAATCCAACATAAGTAAATATGTATTTTTGTCCAAATTAGAATTTATTGTTTTTTACTTTTTAATTTCTGAAAAATCACCTTAAAGCCTCCAGTTTTCAGAATCTTTTTCCCACAGGTCATTAGATACCAAGATAAAAACATGCTAAATAAGAATGCCATTGATCTAAAGAACTGTTTGATGTCCTAGGTGTATAGGTTTTACAAAAGTATATGACATGTAGGGGCCCAAATTGATTTTGGATTTGTATGTGCTAATTTAGTTGGATAGCTTGTCTTTGTCCCAATTTGCAGGTATGTTTTGTTGTACAGGTATGGGACCTGTTTTCCAGAATGCTCGGGACCTGGGGTTTTCCGGATAACGGATCTTTCCATAATTTGGGTCTTCAGGCCTTAAGTCTACTAGAAATTCATTTAAACATTAAATAAACCCAATAGGCTGGTTTTGCTTCCAATAAGGATTAATTATATCTTAGTTGGGATCAAGTACAAGGTACTGTTTTATTATTACAGAGAAAAAGGAAATCATTTTAAAAAATTTGGATTATTTGGATATAATGGAGTCTATGGGAGACAGGCATTCCGTAATTCAGAGCTTTCTGGATATCGGGTTTCCGGATAAGGGATCCTATACCTGTACTAGGTGCCCCATGCTTAAGTTTTTTTTCAAATAAGGTTTAATGTTTGAAGTGCAATCTCAGAACATGGGATCAACTAGAATTTTCCCACAGATGTCAGTATTTATCTCACTATGAATTAGGTATCTGCAGCTTCCTACTGAACACCTAATAGTTGTACCTGATGTTAGCTGCAAATGAAATGGTTCAACCCAACAGAAAATTCACCTTGTGCTGCAGTAGTCATTTAACAGAAAATTACCATAAACTGTAAAATACAAGATCAGCTCTGGAAAAGACACCAACATAAACAGGGTTCTAATCAATTAAACCTAATGCCCTTCACTTTAAAGGCTGGTTCTTTCTGTAGGGCATTGTTGACAAGTTTTTGGCTCTAGGACTATTACATCACACCAGTGACCATTCATTATTTTAGTCATGGGACACGTCTGGGCAATAGGGTATCTGTACATTGTACTTGTAAACGCTTATTATGAAGTCACAGGTAAGCCCTAGATAATTCAATTATTTTGCAATTTATTTTTATTTATTTATTTTGTATTAATCACATAAAAAAATCACCTAGTTTATTATGAAGTAGATGGTAGTAATTCCAGTGAAACTGTTTTAAATGTTTTGAGCTTAGCAGTCCATATATTGGAGGAGGTAATTTTATTTTTATTTTGCAAGTATGGTTAGAATAAATTAACTTTAGGTTATGCTACGGCTTACCTGACTGGGGCATACCTTGCCCATGTTACTGCATGCCCTATTACTTTGCCCATGTTACTACATGCACTATGTACTTTTCCCTCATTACTTGCCCAGATGTTTGTGCGTCAAAAAAATACAAGCAAAAAATTTGTATTTCACCAGTTCAGTGATCCATAGCAACCAGCTATATATTTGCTTGTATTTTCTAACTAGCACAAAGCAAATCTCTTTCTATGGGTAACTGAATAAATGTAGTTTGGCATTCCACAATTCATTGTCTTTTGAGAGAGCCAACATGGCTACAATTTCAATATTTTGTTTAGGAAAATGTTAAGGTACAAACGTCTTGTGTTAGAGAAGAGCTTTTAATAAACTTGTTTTAGTTGCAGATGACATTGGGCGTAATATGATTTTGTGCATTGGTGATCTTCAGACCAAGAATCAATGCCAAGAGTTATGTTTAGGATTCAACTCATCATTAGAAAGTTTCCTGGAAAAGATCATAAATGGATATTGCCATGCAGCAGCAATAAGATGCAGACAACAGGAAATGGGTAGGTATATAAGTGAAGCATTAGACAAAACTGAGAAAGAAATAAAGGGAAGTGATTAGAGGGATATTAGGAGTAGATAACATAATACAGTAACAGTAATTTGGATTGAAAAAAGACACACATCTATCGTTTAGCCTTTAGTCTATATGAAATCTGTCTAACTGCTAGCTAATCTAAAGGAATGCAAAAAACTTATCTGAAGCCGCTTCAATTTGCCTCAGAGGGAGAAGAATTCCTTTCTGACTCCAGGATGGCAATAAGACCTGCATCAGCTTTGTGCTAAAATCTATTTTCTGACTTGATAAAAAGTCATCCAACCTTTCTTGAAACTATCTAATGTATCTGCCAGTACAATTGCTTCTTTACAGCGTCTGAAAACTTTTCAAAACTCTTCAGATATACAGATGGAACCTTTATCTTTTAATCTGAATAGATATTGTTGTGACTGTTGGAAGGACCTATTGGTGACTTAAACCACCAAAGAGTTTAACAGATCATTAAATATATATACAGTACATAGTGATTTTATCCCCCTCAAGTGTCTCTTCCCTAGTGTAAATAATGGCATCTTAGCAAGTCTTTTATCATGCTCCATTACCAGCTTACTCGCTTTTCTTTCTCTATTTAACAATATTCCTATTTGAGGTTTGAGGATGATTTCAAACTTCAAAGCCAAGGCCACACAGGTGGCTAATATAGTAGTGCAATTAATGGCACAATATTTGTCAAGGTCTAGTAACCAATAGCAACCATTCAGATATTTGTTTTGAGGAACAGATAAGTAAATGCTACCTTCTCTTTTTGTTGCTATGAAAATGTTGACCAGTAGCAAGTCTTTCACCTTGAAATTACTTCCTATATCTTTACATTCACACTTGACAGTTAGAACTTGCTTCCATTAAGCTACTGTATAAATGTGTTTGAATGGCTGCGGCCATGGATGTGTGCTGACTTGAAGATTGAGATGGGTAAGCAAGCAGGAGGATGCTTAATGGAATGAAATGGCAGACCCCACAACCTACTCTGGCCCTACCTCTCCAATGAACCTCCTTTACTCACAGTTCTAATATAGGGCAGATACCCCACTATGTCTAGCGTGTAATGTTAAGTATATTGGTACAAAAGTTTATAAACACAGTAACTGAAAAACTTATCAGACATTTGCTTTCATGGGTTTAAATTGCACTAGCCCATAAAACTGTTTCAGTTACACTTAAACAGTTAATATATAATCCCCAAATGATTGTTACAACACTATTAAGTCTGCATTTTATTCTCCAATTTTTCCTTTTTATCCTGTTTTGTTAACAGATTCATTGCTTCAAGTGTGTTCTGTCATGTTTCTGTTCTCTTGCAGGTAATGATTGTGATAAGAAACAAACTACTAAAAGAGATTACACTTATCCATATATTGACTGCATGGCAGAATCTTGCTGGGCAGTGATCTGTGTGCTTATTCTTACCGTGTTGACTGTTGCATGTTATGTAACTGAATTGATTATTGTTCAGAGGCAACGGAAATTAGGTCGGAGGATACACACCACTGTGCAAAAAAAACAATTTATTTACAGCTCTGATGATGACAGCAGATAACTCTAACATTATCCCTAATGTATGTTAAAATAAAATAATTTTTTTTTTATGGTCATTTACATTATCTAGAATTTCAATGTGCGAGACTAATTTGTGAAAATGCTTAATTGTTGAATTTGACATGAATTTATGCCCATCAAAACAACAAAATAAATTTGAATTTGAACACTAGCTTTTTTTGAAAGATTATCTTTATTGGTTTTTAATAAGATGACATGAAGAAAAAGGAGGAAGAGTAGGAGAGAGTGGGCATTCCCATTATGCACATAAACAGTGCCGTATAGTACATAATATTGATAGGCAACCTTTATATTAAGCTAAATTAGAAGGCTGCAGTACCTGTCTGTGGATCAGCAAGCCACCTGTTCCATATTTTTTTAACTTGTCCGGGCAGCCACGTGTCAAATATGTCAATGTGTGACTTGGAAGGATATCATCAATAATTTTCATCCAGAATGCGAGGGTAGGAGGTTCCAGGACTTTCCATGTCAGAAAAATGGCTTTCTTTGCACAGTGAAGGAGCTGCTGTAGACTGAATATATCACTAGAGGGTAGGGTATGCCCCTCTAGATATCCCAATAGGCAAAATGCAGGTGCTACCAGATGAATGAGAAACTGGATGAATGAGAAACTGGAATTTATATATTTATATATATATATATATATATCCTTGAAAAAGGTCCCAGTGAGGACCGAAACGTTGGAAAATGAACCTGTGAATAAAGACACTTTTATTTCACTGAATATGAACGAGTGCGGGTCCTGCTTACTGAATTATATATATATATATATATATATATATATATATATATATATATATCTCAAGACAAATAGACCCGCACTCCAAGATATTTCGTGAAAATAGTGTTTTGTTTTACTCACAGATGCATCTGTGAATAAAACAAAACACTATTTTCACGAAATATCTTGGAGTGCGAGTCCATTTTGTCTTGACGTATTAATCTTTTGACCAACGCACCCACTTTCATCCGGTAAGAGTGCGTTCACCTATATGGACGTTATATATGTATATGTGTATGTATGTGTGTATATATATATATATATATATATATATATATATATATATATATATATATATATATATATATATATATATATATATATATATATATATATATATATATGATAGGACCGGTATAGAAAGTTAAATAATAAAAAATATCAATAACAGTAAAATTGTAGCCTCACAGAACAATAAATGATGGGCTGTCGCCCATTTTAATGTCTGAAAGAGTAAAAAGAAAAAGGCAAATATTCAAAAGCTATAAAAAATGAAGACCAATTGAAAAGTTGCTAAGCATTGTCCATTATATAACATACTTAAGGGCAGATTTATCAAGGGTCGAATTTAGAGTTCATGGTTTTTGTAAAAACTCCCATAAACTCCCATGAACAAAAAATTTGAATAAAAAATGACCAATCTAAATATTGCAAAAAATGTAAATTTTTCAAACTCGGTGAATGGGATTGACCCGCAAGGTCGAATGGAATCGCATTTGAATCAAATTAGATTCTCTGAAAAAAAACAAAATTTTCAGGAAGGCTGCAAACAACTCCAAATTTATTCTAGGACGCCCCCATAGGCTAAAACAGCAATTCGGCAGGTTTAAGGTGGTGAAAAGTCTAATTTGAATTCTTAAGGGCAGATTAATGAAAGGTCAAGGTGAAGTTTCGAATTGAAAAACTTTGAATTTCAAGCTATTTTTTGTGTACTTCGGCTAGGGAATAGTCCAACTTCGATTTGAATTTGAAAAAATGATGGTTGCAAAGGGGCATGGTTACACATTACAAGTACAGTAGAAGACATTATAGACAAATAGCAGGAGACCATAAAGACGATCACCGTAGCAGAGGCCACCCCTTCAGACTAGAAGAAAAGAACTTTAATTTGAAGCAGCGTAGGTGGTTCTTCACAGTCAGGACAGTGAGGTTGTGGAATGCACTGCTGGCGATGTTGTGATGGCTGATTCTATTAATGCTTTTAAGGTTGGCTTGGGTGATTTCTTGGACAAGCATAATATACATGGCTATTGTAATACTAAAATCTAGAATTAATAAAGATATGGGTATAAACAGTATAGTTTATGTGAGTGTATGTAGGGGTCAGTGTATGTATGTGTGCTGGGTTTCATTTGGAGGAGTTAAAGGGACTTTGGTCTTTTTTTAACCCAATTTAACTATGTACCATATACCCTGGTTGTTTCTGCTCAAAAATAAAAAAAAACATCTCCCTTCCTTGGATTTCAACCTCAATCTGAGGTAGGCTTACTATTATACAAAGTTAGTGCTACAAAATATAGATTCTTCATTCTGCTGAACTTCTCCTCAAGGGAGCCACTTTCCCTTATTCCCCAGCTGTACACATGTTGCAATCTTTTGAACCCACACCCCACAAACACCATTCATGCATTTAAAGATGCCTCAGTTAAATCAAAAAGTGTGTATTTCAATGCAAACTTGGGTGCTGTGAGTTGTTTTGCACTTGAACATTACAAGCTGTGTGTCCTCTGTAGAATTTGTATCTGTCACAACAAGAACTGTGAATGCACCCAACAGTTTCATCTGTGACTTTTTATTCTCACAATGACTCAACCATTCAGTTTCCAACAGTAAGGCATTTATTTAAAGCATCACAAGAGTCCGTTCATGTGAAACAATGGGCCTTCCTGTCTCAGTCTTGCCCAAATCTCTTGGCACACAGTTTTGCTGTGTGTGAGGATGGGTGGGTCACTTTCTCTGAAAATCTCAAAGTTTGCTGGAATTTGTGATTGGAAAGTCTGGTAAAATACATGCTCTGATCTCTTCACTCAGGGGCTAGGAAGATTTCCAGAGAGATCTATTAGAAAAAAGATATATAACAGTAAAGCACGCGTGTTGGTGAAAGCAAAAGAAGGGGTATACCTAGGCATTGCATCAGCTGCAACAGTGTCTGATATCCTATTGGAAAACACACACTGTAATTATGTGTAGCAACACACAATTCCTCTAGGATATAAGATAGCATAGTAAAGGTGTGGTGATCTTGAGGTGGACACACTGGGTCATTGCACATGTGTATGTCTATAAATTAATTTGAAGTCACTCGCAGCATGTTTTGTTCTTAGCGTGTGTCTAATAACATCTCAAATGGTCGTGTGTAATAAAGGGGTGAGCCGTTTATCAATATAATATTTTTATTAATTAATATTAATACTATAATATTACGGTAATACAGGATCAATGATTAAACCTTTTGATATACTGCTTGTGAGCAATAACTTACACACACACTCACAAAGAAAGGTAAAATTTAAAAACATTTACTTAACTTCATATGATGGTAATTACAAGAATAGCCAGTTATGCACCAATTCAGCACAATGGGGGAGCCCCACAACCTTTAGTTCATCACCCTCAGGTTCCCAATAATCAAGCCAAATCCTGGCACCACTCATGGGTTCGGGGCGAAGCTCCTAATCCAAAAATGAAGGTGTCTTTATACATCTAACCCTGAATGCTGACCTAGGTAATATTGTTAGCTGTAGGTCTTCAGCCCAAAATGCTGTCCTATGCAATTCTAAAAGATCAGCAAGAACTTTGTATCTCTTTAACCAGGACTCAGTTTATTACTCAATCTGAGTCTTGTCTGTCTGCTGTCTGTTTATTCATTCTTAACCCTTTAAGTGCCAGCAGAATTTCACATTTTGGTTATGCGAAATGCCAGCCGTTTTTAAGCATTTTGTGCTCTCTCACTTTAAGGGCATTTTCTGAGGGGAAACCTATAGTTTACCTAGGAAAACTATACATTGTTTTTTTCGGTAGAAACTGAGCTTTCTAAATCTGCCTGAGTTTTCATGTATTTCCACCTGTGCAAAAAAATTTATACTGCTAAATACCAAAAAAAAAAATGAAAAATTACCATTTTTCATCGTATATCAATTTATACCAGAAAAATATTTCATTTTATGGATGAAAATCCAACTGATTTGGAAAGCCTTATGTCTCTCAAACGTGCCAATACCAGATATGTATAGTTTTAGGGAGATTTAGGACTTCTGTACAGCAAAAACTCCCGGCAGTATATTACCGAATTTTGAAAGCACTAAGGCAGAAATTGGCATGCTTTAGATTCCAAGGCAAAAAATCCTGAAACCGCAGGTTTACCCCAGAAAACCATACATTTTTGAAAAGTACACATTCTGCCGATTACAAAATGGGTAACTATGTCTCTCTACTCCCAACTACCAAACATAAAAGCTTGTCTGAACATAGCGGTTTTTCAAAAAAAAATTCAAAATTCTGAAAAATCATTTCACAGGTTTTATTTTGCTGCTCCCCATATCCCAAACTATATTAGGTACCAAGAAAAAGCACCTGAAATATGATTGCCAGGGGTCCACTGAACAGTTTGATACCCATTATGCATAGGTTTACCAAAGTATCTGGCATTTAGAGACACCAATATGAAGTTAGCATATCCAAATTGTTCAGGACTTTACTTCAGCTACTGAGAAATCAACACATTGACTGCATTTTTTGTGGGGTAAAAACACAGAAATATATGTTTACCCCCCAAACCCATATATTTTTGGAAAGTACACATTCTACAGAATCTAAAATGGGTACCCATGCCTTTCTGCTCCAAACTACTGAGTCGCAAGGCTTTCCCAAAATTGGCGGTTTTGGTGAAATATCTGAAAATTGCCTCAAACCTTCAACTTCCCAGCACCATATCACCCATGTATCATTACGTACTAAGACAAAGCACCCTAAATATGATTGCCAGGGTTCCTCTGAACATTTTGGTGGCCATTGTTCATAAGTTTACCAAAGTATCTGGCATTTAGAGGCCCCAAAATGAAGTTAGCACATACAAACAGTCCGGTGGGTAACTTCAGCTAATGAAAAATCAACACATTGACTGCATTTTTGTGGGGTAAAAACACAGAAATATATGTTTACCCCCCAAACCCATATATTTTTGGAAAGTACACATTCTACTGAATCTAAAATGGGTACCCATGCTTTTCTGCTCCAAACTACTGAGTTTCAAGGCTTTCCCAAAATTGACGGTTTTTGTGAAATATCTGAAAATTGCCTCAATGCTTCAACTTCTCAGCACCATATCACCCATGTATCGTTACGCACCAAGAAAAAGCACCCTAAATATGATTGCCAGGGTTCCTCCAAACAGTTTGGTGGCCATTGTTCATAGGTTTACCAAAGTATCTGGCATTTAGAGGCCTCAAAATGAAGTTAGCGCATACAAACAGTCCCGTGGGTAACTTCATCTAATAAGAAATCAACACATTGACTGCATTTTTGTGGGGTAAAAACACAGAAATATATGTTTACCCCCCAAACCCATACATTTTTGGAAAGTACACATTCTACAGAATCTAAAATGGGTACCCATGCCTTATTGCTCCAAACTACTGAGTCGCAATGAAATATGAGTGAAATATCTGAAAATTGCCTCAATGCTTCAACTTTCCAGCATCATATCGCCAATGGATCATTACGTATCACAAAAAAGCACCCCACTGACTAAAGCTAAAGAAGACTCAAATAAGAAATATATATTGTAAATAATAAAATTAAATTAGAAAATATCCACTGTGCTACAAAGTTTAAGGTTGTGCAAATATATATGCTTTTTAATACTGTATAAATGTGTTCATGCTGCTGACCAAAAAGCTGCGTCCATTGTGACGTTTTTCTTCTTACTTGCTCTAATATGCTCCCAGTGTTTGAAGTGGAAAACTGGTATTGGATGGTATTGCACAAAACTTTGTCTCCTATAGCATTGACAGCTAAGGAGGAGGGTGGGGGGCTGGCAGTTAGGGTTGATAGCCTAGGGTTAGGTAGCCCTCTAGCAACAAGAAGAACTCCAAGAAAGCCTGAGTATCATTTATCCCTTCAGTCCTCCAAACCAATTAACATTTCTATATTGGCCTAAAATTTCATCCATAACTGCATTTAAACCCTAGGAAAAAATTAGGAAAATATGTGGTGAGAATACCATGTGGCATAAACCAAAATACAATGAAAAGAGACATTAAAACACAGAGAAGAGGAGAGAATAAAAATAAGTGATATAAAACAAGATGAAAAAGGAAGTGAGAAAGAATGAGCAGAGAACTGAAAAAAATACAAATACAGGTACCGTAAATATATATCCCGTATGTCAGCTTTCAGGCTGAGCACCCAATGCCCCATTTTTTTTTCTGCAAGCTTTTTTCCCTTCAAAGGTCTTGTCAGCTAATGTGCATGTGCATATTCTACAATTTACTCTTTAAGAATAACAGACAGCAAAATCACTAATCCTTGAAAATGTAAGGGTAACATTATCCCAGCAGAGTAATTGAGGTAAATATACTTCAGGTGCTCTATTTGACAATTTTACAATTAAAATTCTTTGTTAATTGCCACCTAACTGACACCTTTTCTTCCAGAGGTAAGTAATGATGTGAATTGGGTTCACAGCAGTTGATTAACAGGACCCAATTTCAGGTGACAAGGTCAACTGCAAATCTGTGCCTTACTGGAAGGAACCAGGTTTCAGCACTGTTATACATTACTGGGAAGACAAGAGCAGAATGAATTCTCACTGGAGGAGGTAGTTACATATTCAGTTAACCCTTAGGCCTCGGGCATAGCAACCATGATCAGCTGCTATGAAAACCAAACATTGTATTCAGTGAATCAGAAAATAACTCCAAATAAGACTGGCAATCTGACAATGCAGAAGGACACCACTGGGGCTGTATATGGATGTCACATGAAAAACCTATACTTTGCACATACTGTTAAAAAAATAAAATAAATATAAGTACACGTGGGGCAGGGGTGCCTAGGAAAGCAAGGCTTAAAGGAGTTCCTTACATTATCTCAGGCTATACTGCAGTTCCCTGTCAGGTCTGTTGCACTTGCAAAGTGCTGAAAGACAATTATGAATTTCATGGTATGTAGAACCTTATCTGACTTTGTCTGCAGTGTCATAAACATCTCTAACAAACTGGGACAAACCTATCAATACTTGATAAACAAACATTAAAAACATTAATGCAAACCTGACTGATGACAATTATAATTTTTTCTTTAAAGTAAAGCTTGTTTAATATGTGTAAAGAAATGAAGGCTTAGTTTAAAACATAAAAAACAAGAGAGCAATATTTCTTGTACAAAAAATACTATAACCACAAGCACAAAATGTCAGGAACCGTCAGGAGGGTAGGAGCCACTGGAGAAGAGCTTAGCAGTTAAAACTGCTTTAGTGTACAGCAGGAGCTCACAGGTGGTATCAGCAGGCCGTGTTAGAGAAGAGAGGAATCCGTAGACAGGCAGAGATCGAAGGGCTGGCGGAGTTCAGGCAAACCGGAAACAGGCCGAGGTCAGAAGGCAGGCGGAGTACAAGCGGTAGTCCAAAACAAGCAGGGTCGATGGCAGGCAGAAGTCAAGCGGTGGTCAGAAACGGGCCGAGGTCAAAATCCAGGAATCAAGTTCAAAGCGAGGTATAACAGCAAAGGTTCAGGAGCAGGGAAAATAATCACCAAGCACTGTTTGCTTTTTCCGACGATAATAAATAGGGGCAGATTGGCGCCAAACGTAAGGACGCAGCGTCAGGACGCCGTGCGTCAACTTTAGCGCGCCCGCGACCGTCGCGACGTGCGCGCGTCCGAATGAACGGACGCACGCCCGCGCAAAGACGCGGGCACCGGAAACAGACGCCGAGAATGCGCAGAAACCTGCACACCCCTGCGCCTGCGCCCAAGAGAAGACTGAGCTGCGACCAAAGGTACCTTACATTGCCCCCCCCTGAGGGGCGGCCTCAGGACGTCTAAAGCAGGCTTGTCAGGATATTTCCTATGAAAGGCTGTGGTTAACCTCGGAGCATGAACATTGTTCTTTGGTTCCCAGGAATTCTCTTCATTTGGAAAACCTTTCCACTTGACGAGGTACTGCAACCTTCTGCCACGAATTCTGGAATCCAAGATCTTTTCCACTTCAAACTCAGCCTCGCCTTGACAAGAGATAACTGGAGGAGATGGAGAAACACGACCTGGAAAGATGTTAGGCACAAATCTTTTAAGCAGAGCAGCATGAAACACAGGGTAAACTTTAAGAGAGTTAGGAAGATCTAATTCAAAGGACACAGGATTAATGACCCTCTTGATAACGAATGGACCCAGAAACTTTGGAGCCAACTTCTTGGAAGGAGAGGCGAGCCGAAGATTCAAAGAAGAGAGCCAAACCTTGTCACCAATCTTGAATTCGGGATCCTTCCCCCGTTTTCTGTCTGCGAAAGTTTTGAAATTTTGTTGAGCCTTACTTATCTGTTCCTTCAAAAAAGACGTATTTTGTTTAAGAAACTCCAAACGATCTTGTAATGTAGGAAGGTTCACCTCAGGAAGGACGTCTGGAAACATGATAGGATGAAAACCCAGATTAGAAAAGAATGGAGTCTGGCCCGTAGAAGAGTGCATAGAATTATTATAACAGAACTCAGCACATGGAAGAAGTGACACCCAATTGTCCTGCAAATAGGAAGAAAAAGTACGAATGTATTGCTCCAGCGTTTGATTAGTCCTCTCGGTCTGCCCATTGGTCTGTGGGTGATAAGCTGAAGAACGAGACAAAGAGATACCAAGGGATTTACACAACACAGTCCAAAACCTTGACGTGAATTGGGTACCACGATCAGAAATAATTTCTTTAGGAAGTCCATGAAATTTAACTATTTCTTTAATGAACACATCCGCAGTCATGGCAGCAGAGGGGAGCCGGGGAAGAGGAATAAAATGTGCCATCTTGGTAAGGCGATCGACGACCACAAAAATAGTATTACACCCATTGGATGGAGGCAGTTCAACGATAAAATCCATGGAAATAGAACTCCAAGGTCTCTCAGGAAGAGGCAAGGGCCGGAGAAGACCCACAGGTTTGTTGCAGGAAGATTTGAATCTAGCACAGGACTCACACGATCGCACATAAGCAGTGCATTCCTTTATTAAAGAGGGCCACCAAAAAAGACGTCTGGCCAATTCTAAGGTCTTTCGAATTCCAGTATGCCCAGCTAAAGGATGGTCGTGAACTATTCTCAAGGCCTCCACACGAAGATTCGGTGGAACTACCAACTTATTGTTCCTTAAAAGTAAGTCATCTTGAGCCACAATATCTTCAACACCTGGATAATCTGTTGGAGCTTGAGGAATCTTCTTTAGACGATCAATAAAAGAAGACTGCAGAAGTAAAAAGTGTCCGGACTGAAGAATTGTATCAGGAACCATGGACACTTTCTCCACCGGAAAAACTCTGGACAGGGCATCAGCCTTTGCATTTTTGGCTCCGGGTTTGTACGTAATATGAAATTGGAAACGAGAGAAAAAGAGTGCCCATCTAGCTTGACGAGGATTTAAACGCTTTGCAGATCTTAAGTATTCGAGATTCTTATGGTCAGTGAAAATGATAAAAGGATGAACGGCTCCTTCCAATAAATGACGCCACTCTACCAAAGCACCTTTAATCGCCAACAACTCACGATCTCCAACATCATAGTTCCTTTCAGTAGGAGTTAACTTTTTAGAGAAGAATGCTACTGGATGTAAGTTGTCTTTGGGGCCAGCTCGCTGTGAAAGAATTGCTCCAATAGCTACCTCAGAGGCGTCCACTTCAAGAACGAAAGGTTTGGAAACATCGGAATGGACTAAAATAGGAGCAGAAATAAAAAGTCTTTTAAGAAGTTCAAAGGCTTGTTGAGCAATTGGAGACCAAGAAAATTTGATTTTACAACTTGTGAGGTCTGTGAAAGGTTTGATGATGGAAGAGAATTTATTGATAAACCTTCTATAAAAATTTGCGAATCCCACAAAGCGTTGAACCCCTTTTCGGTCATTCGGGGGTGCCAGTTAATAATCGCCTCAACTTTCTTAGTGTCCATCTTGAAACCTTGACTAGAAACTTGGAATCCTAGAAATTCAATGTGAGATCTCTCAAACTCACACTTTGAAGCTTTGGCGTAGAGGAGATGTTTCCTAAGACGAAGCAAAACCTCCCTCACATGAGAACGATGATCTTCTAAAGAATTTGAAAAAACAAGAATATCGTCCAGATATACGATGACAAATTGATCTAGTAAGTCATGAAAAATATCGTTGATGAAATATTGAAACGTGGCAGGGGCGTTACAAAGGCCAAAAGGCATGACGGTGTATTCGAAATGTCCATATCGGGAACGAAAGGCAGTCTTCCATTCGTCCCCTTCACGTATTCGAACCAGATTGTAAGCACCCCTCAAATCTAACTTAGAAAAAACTGTAGCACGACCAAGTCTTTGAAAAAGATCAGAAATGAGCGGCAACGGGTAACGATTCTTAATTGTCACCTTGTTAAGTTCACGAAAGTCAATGCAGGGTCTTAGGGAATGGTCTTTTTTCTCGACAAAAAAAATACCTGCACCGGCAGGAGAGGAAGAATGACGTATGAAGCCTTTAGCCAGATTCTCATCAATATAGTCCTTTAAAGTAGCTAACTCAGGCTCAGATAAAGGATATATTCTTCCAAAAGGGATGGATGCGCCAGGGAGAAGATCGATCGGGCAATCATAACTCCTGTGGGGAGGAAGTGAGTCAGCCGCTTTCTTGTTAAAGACATCAGCGAATTCATGGTAAACTTGTGGGACAAATTGGAGAAGTTCATCATCGGAAATGGTTGCACACAGCATCTTTGGAAGAAAACAATTCAGACGACAATAATCCGAGTTGAAGAAAACTGTTCCAGCCTGCCAGTCAATAGTTGGATTATGAGCCCTCAACCAAGGAATGCCAAGAATTACGGGAAAAAGAAGGTTTTCCATCACATCAAACTTTATTAATTCAGAGTGACCCCTTAATGAAGAAGCCAAAATATATGGGGTTTCTTGAGAAACAGAACCAGAAGAAACAAAATTACCATCAGCCATTCTAACAGGTATTGGCTGGGCTTTGGAAATAAAAGGAATCTTGTATTGACTCGCGAAGTCTTGGTTTACGAAGCACCCACAAGCTCCGGAGTCGATTACGGCATCCACCTCAATCTTTCTTTGGTTCAACTGCAAAGAGAGACGTAGAAGAACATAAGACTGGAGAGAGGGAACCAAGGGAGTATTAGGAGATTGCTGTGAGAGGAAATTACCATTGGGTCGAGTGGGGCAATTTCTTAACAAATGTCCAGACAGACTGCAGTACAGACATAAATTCAGCCGTCTTCGTCGCAGTCTTTCCTCCGTGGACAGGGTTCTGCATACCACCCCAATTTGCATGGGCTCGCCATCAGAAGAAGGAGAAACAAGGACTGGAGGAGGAGCTGTAGGAAGCACCCATTCATGGCCCCATGCCTGGCTTGGCATACTGGACCCTCTTTCCTGGCGTCTCTCCCTTAATCTTCTATCAATCTGAATGGCAAGAAGAATCAACTCTTCCAAAGAACCAGGAAGACCCACTCTAGCCAACTCATCCCTGAGTTGATCGGACAAACCCTTGCGAAACTGATGCCGGAGGGCTCTGTCATTCCACAAGGTGTCTGGTGCCCAACAACGAAAGTCCGTCACATATTCCTCCACAGGTCTACGGAGTTGACGTAAATTACTAATAGCCGCTTCAGCAGTCTCTACTTTATGAGGATCCTCATAGATCTTGGATAACGCCTGGATAAAGGAATCAGTGGAGGCAAGAAGAGGGCTATTCTGTTCCAACAAACGATGGGCCCAAGCTTGTGGTTGTCCTTGCAAAAGGGAAATCATAACCCCCACTCGGATCTGATCTGTGGCGTGAGAGTGAGGCTTGAGGGTAAAGAGGAGGCGACAACCATTAATAAAAGTTCTAAAAGTCTTGGGATCGCCAGAAAATTTGTCGGGCATTGCTACCTTGGGTTCCCCATGAGATGCACTAGCAACTGCAGTTCCCGAATCCGACTGTCCCGAGGAGGAAGGAGGCGAGGCAGCAGTGGACATCCGAATGTCTTGAAGTTGTCCTTGGACATTCTGATAGTCTCCTCGAAGATCTCTCACAACGCGGGTCAGAGCAGCAATCTGTTGAGACAGATCGACTAGAGTTGGCAACTCTTCTGATGGCTCCATTCTGGCTTGGTGATTCTGTCAGGAACCGTCAGGAGGGTAGGAGCCACTGGAGAAGAGCTTAGCAGTTAAAACTGCTTTAGTGTACAGCAGGAGCTCACAGGTGGTATCAGCAGGCCGTGTTAGAGAAGAGAGGAATCCGTAGACAGGCAGAGATCGAAGGGCTGGCGGAGTTCAGGCAAACCGGAAACAGGCCGAGGTCAGAAGGCAGGCGGAGTACAAGCGGTAGTCCAAAACAAGCAGGGTCGATGGCAGGCAGAAGTCAAGCGGTGGTCAGAAACGGGCCGAGGTCAAAATCCAGGAATCAAGTTCAAAGCGAGGTATAACAGCAAAGGTTCAGGAGCAGGGAAAATAATCACCAAGCACTGTTTGCTTTTTCCGACGATAATAAATAGGGGCAGATTGGCGCCAAACGTAAGGACGCAGCGTCAGGACGCCGTGCGTCAACTTTAGCGCGCCCGCGACCGTCGCGACGTGCGCGCGTCCGAATGAACGGACGCACGCCCGCGCAAAGACGCGGGCACCGGAAACAGACGCCGAGAATGCGCAGAAACCTGCACACCCCTGCGCCTGCGCCCAAGAGAAGACTGAGCTGCGACCAAAGGTACCTTACACAAAATAACTCTAAGGAACTATCATATCAATAAATAAACGAGAGAACTGTTACCTAAATGATTCTGCAGGAAGGTTAGGGCTGATGTGATGGTTGCCTGCTAAAACTGCTCTGGGTTTATCTTTGCACGTGGTCGAAGGATTCTGTCAGCAAGAAACCCAGATAGAAAGGCAAAATCTGACAGGCTGTGATGGACAGTTCCTCTGACAAAAGAAGACATTGGCAAAGTGAGAGGCAGTAAACATAAAATAACATTATTCAGTATATGATACTACAATGTACTACAATTATGCTCCATCAAGTATATTAAAAGTGCAATAAGTCCATTAAGAAATCAAGATTCATGCAAGAAACAAATATACAAAAATATACCGGATAATGAAAGTTTTTGTTATCAGTAGAATCATGTAATGTACAGTAATTGTAGTATTCGCAGCTGCAATAATGCGATATCAGCTTCAGTATAAGCAAAGGTGTTGTCCTGGGTGCTTGTGTAGGGTCGTTCTTCAAGCATAATTATAGTAGTATTCAAATAAGGCAAAATTATAATGTCCAAAATTTAAAAGTATTTGAAGCTGCAAACCGTGCAGTGCACTGCACCAGAAGAAGGACCCAAGAGGTCAGAAACAAGTTGTGCTATGCACCTTGAATAAAATTACTTTAAGAAACTGAACCCATCTGCTCTCCAGTGAACCTTCATTTTCCACATAATACAATTATTCTGGAAGTGGCAAAACCAGATCACTGCTTTAAAGAGCAGCAAACAACTTCACAACTTCAGGTTTGTAGCTTCAAATACTTTTCAATTTTGGATATACAAACACTTTCAAAGCACTTCATAACTCTGCCCCACCCTACAGCTCTGAACTCATCTCTATAGACTCACTTAACCGCTTACTATGCTCCTCTACTGACCTGCTACTCAACTCTTCTCTCATTACCTCCTCACATGCTTGCATTCAAGACTTTGCAAGGGCTGCAGCCCTCCTCTGGAACAATCTCCCACAATCTGTCCGACTTTCTCGCAACCTTTCTGCTTTCAAGAAATCTCTTAAAACGCACTTCTTTTGAGAAGCCTACCCTCACTCTGCTTAACAACCAAACACAACACCACATTCAGTACCACTCACCCACTTAATTCGATCTTGCCCACTCCCACACCTTGTGTAATACTCCCTTCCTTTTAGAGTGTATGCCTATGCACAGGGCCTTCCTCACCTTTTTGTACCTGTATTGATTGTGATGTATGTAACTCCATATGTTCTATGTATATAATTCATGTTATTTAGTTGTATAATCACATCTACTTTACAGTGCTACGCAATATGTTATCACTATATAAATACATGTTAATAATAATAATAATAATAATAATATATGAGCATTTACTCCCATTTACAGGGCCATATCGCTCTTCTTTGCTTATAGAAAAATTCTCCATACCACAGAATGAACTATATTGATTACACTGCAACCTCAATGGTGCCAAGCAAACCATATTAATAACTTAGAATGATTGTTTTGAGTATTGGTGTCTTCTCTTCCAAATACCCAAAGCCATAAGGGGCCATTTACAACTCCGGGGGGCACAAGTGCAAGAGCAGTAAGGGATGCCAGAGCGTGTCCCTTAGTGATTATCTGTGGAGCACTTGCTCCTCCTCTACAGTGCCTTTTACACTGAGCACCAGATGAATAATATTCAGCTAGCTCTGGCCTTGCTACCTGCCTTTAGGCTGTACGTCCTGCTATTTCCTACCTTGCATGTCTGAATGATGCTAAAATTCACTGAAGCATGAAATAAACCCAGTAGAATTTTTTTACTGCCAAAATGGATTCTTAGTTACCATCAAGTAAAATGTTCTGTTTTATTATTACAAAAAGGATTTTTTTTTTTTTAAATCATCGCTATTTGCTAAAAATGGAATCTTTGGAAGATGGCCATTAAATAATTTGGAGCTTTCTGGATAAGGAGTCCCATATCTGTACTTGTTCCCACTTTGGCAGTCATATCCATAAACTGTGAAATAGAGACAATCAACACATTATAAGTATATATAAACTACCTGCTAAATACCCTAAAACTGTCTCGGAAAGAATAACTACGTAAGTCATAAGCCAGAAAATGATCACAGGCAAACAAAACAATATTCAAGAAACATTGGTTTATTGGTTTATCATCACTTACAGCATAGTTATAGCTTTGCTTCCCCTATTCCCAGAATTTAGTTTTTTTCATTTTCTGGATGCTAGAAGAGGTCTGGAAGTGTTCTGCATTTATGAACAGTATTGGCTTCTAGATGTTAGGATAGGAAGCATCTTCCAAATAGAACATCCAGGCATCCAGTGCAATAGCGCACCTATTGGGAAAAGGGGGTAACAAATATAATCCAACAAATAATCATAGGTCCTAAAACATATGTAGAGTCTGGGAAAGCAGTTTTTGGAAATACTGAACTACAAAAAAGTACCTTATGATAGTTATACATAATATTATTGGTTTTATGTACTAAGTACACAAGCTCTCTGGGTATAAGCTGGTCAATCAAGGCCAAATCTAGTTTTATTTTTCAATTACTCTTTCTGTTGATTTAAATCATAGCAAAAACAAAGAAAATTAAATGGAAGCAATCCATTTAATTTATCATGTATCATGAAATGCTTTTCATAGTAGTTCCCCTTCAAAGGGCAAATGTGGTAACGTAAATTTGCACCTGATACGAATATGGACAGCTCTGCTTCTAGAAATTTTAATAATGCGAAGGAAATTGTTTCCCTGTTGAAATGCAATGTATTGGAAGTTATTTCTAAACCCAAAATGAGAAGTTGACTGACAGCAAGGTGAATGTTCTGTAGAAATTACGCTGTTCAAATTCATTGTGTGAGGCAATATGGAGGAATCTTTTGCTAGTCATACATAACCAAAGAAAGGTTAAAGGAATTCTAGCTCCTTCAAGAATCTCATAATATCTATACTTTTTGAAGGTTGAGGGTTATGTCTAAACCTAAGGGTAGGACTACACAGACGTTTTCTGAAAACTTCCGTGTAGTCCTACCCTAAAACAACATTTGACTGGCAGAATTAGCTACTACAAAAGGAAGCTAGGTGCGTAAAACAACTTGATAGTACTCACTCATTTGATTGAACAGCATATACTGACTTTCTCCATTTTTTGTTACTCATAGTAGGACAATATGCTTCTTTGGACTTTTGGATCCCTGACATGCTAGTTTGAGCTTTTAAAGACTTGATAAGAGTTTATTTCAAATCCCTTTAAAGGGAAAGGAAAGGTGGGGGAAGTGTTCCCTCTAAACGGTGTGCTTGTGTGTGTGCACACACATTTAAAGGCCAACACACAACAAATTGTGGTGCACAAAGAATTTTGAGTGAAACGCACACTTGAGTATCTATTATGACCTGAGCACACAGTTAAATTGAGCACACAAGTTTAAAATGTGGGCACATAACCAAGAAGGAATGAGAATAAACATTGCTGGGGGGTGCCAGATATTTGGCATCCCTGTGAATATAATCACTTACCTGATTCCCAGGGCTGGCACTCCTGTTAGCAGAAAACTGCACCAGCCAAGGGTCACTTGGTGCAGAGAGCAGCATCTTTGGCACAGGCCAACTAAGTGCCTCCTGTCCCTCACCAATACAATGCTGAGAGAGTGAAGAGACCTCCTTACACAGTATGCAGCGTGAAAAGATTTTATTTTATTTGCACACTGGGTTCTGGTATGTACTGTAAATACAAATCAACGGAGGGCACACCAATAGAAATACATTTAAATGTTTTCACAGCCCAAAACTACCCCCATACAGAGTAACTTAGCTCCTCATTTTTTGTAAAAAATATTTTCAAAGTCACACCGTGCGCTGGCATTTTTTCTTTTTCTCTTTTTTTTCTCTGTTTTTTCTTTTTTTGTGTACAAATATTGTCTTTTTATCATTTATAGCAGGTGGTCCACTCCAGAATGTGGGTTAGGCCGAGCACTGGCACAATGGTGTTTATAGCAGTTGGTCAGTGCGTGGTCAAGCATGGGTTAGACTGAGCGCTGGCGATTTCTTTCTGTATTTTGTGTTCTAGGGTTGCAACCAGAAATCCATATGATGGAAGCTACATACATAAAGCTGAGTATACTATCCTGAGGAGACAAGTGTTCAGAACTTCACAAAAAGGTAATGTGTACCTAACTCATTTTAATGCTAGGATGGATGATTATTGGCTTGCTTAAACTAGTAAAGCAGTATTCCCCTTCTTTGTTCAACGCAATTATGCTTGGGCATAATTTTTTCTATTGTTCTTCACCATATTTGGTCCTTATGAAGTAAATAATTAAATTCCACAGTGCTAGGGTACTGACAGACAAGGAGACTCTTCTGTGGGGGCTAATCTGCTCCAAATGCTTTTCTACCACAAGAAAGTAAATCACTGTTGGGAAAACACACATAGCATGTGCTTTTCCAAAGTAACTTGAGGTTTCCTCATGGGGCAACTTTGGAAAAATTACGCCATACATAAGTAATAACATGCATACATTGATGCTGTTTAATGTATTCATTTATGTATATGCAATACAAATAATGACAAAGAAAAGAACACACATGGCAATGCAAAATAACAATACAGTATATATTTCATGCAGTTTATATATTATATTCATTCCTATGGGAGTGTAGAAGTCTATTTATCAAATGGTGAATATTAACTTTAACCCATTGATAAATACAATTCTAAAAAATCCCATAGGAATGAATAGAAAGTCAATTTTTTTATGGTGAGCTCTAATTTCACATTTTGATAAATCTGAACCTTATCATTACTGCTGCTTTTGATTACTCATCTTTATTTTCAGGGCCTTTCCAATTCATATTCCAGTCTCTTATGCAAATCAATGCATGTTGCTAGGGTAATTTGGACCCCAGCAACCAAACTGCTGAAATTGCAAACTGGAGAGCTGCTTAATAAATAGCTAAATAACTCGAACCACAAATAATTAAACATTAATACCAATTGCAAATTGTCTCAGCATATCACTCTCTACATCATAGTAAAAGTTAACTCAAAGATGAACAACCCCTTTAATTAATACTTATGGCTTCAAGTCTAACCCGAATGCTGCAAGACAATGTGAGAAAATGATGAGTGGTTTCTTGTCCACAAAGGGAGCACTCCATGGAACTGGGACATGAGGGGGTCCTGTAAATCAATTCTTAAAATGAATGTTGTAAAACATGCAAGGCTTATGCTTAGATTAAATAATTTTTGCATAAAGACTGACACAGAAAGCAGCTCTGCCCTGATATAGCTTAGTTGATATAATATCATTAATATAAATATATCTTATTTCCTTACATGGCTACATTACATGAATAATTTTACAGATTTCATTGCCCCATTAATATGAGCTCCACACAGCAAACTTAATGTCAAAGCTGGTTGCATATTGTTTTTTTTTATTTGAATATCAACAAAATGTTAATTAATGGATATTACATTATAATACACTTTAAAGACTAGACTAGGGCCCATGTAGCAATTGTAGGCATTTTATCCAGCACCTGAAAAGCACAGCAGGCAAAGTGCTGAAAATCAGTGTGTGCCACAGGGGCTGTAAAGGCAAAAATGTAAAATCCCATTTTTAATTTCTTTAATGAAAAAGAAATCTATCTCCAATATACTTTAGTTAAAAAATGTCTACTGTTTTTATAAGAAACCTGACTGTATGCAGTGAAATTCCCCCTTCTTTTACTGCTGTGGATAGGAATTGTCAGACGGTCCCTAACTGCTGTGCAGGTAAACGATCATACTTTCAAATGGCAGGGGGAGCCCCCGCCTTACTTCCCAGAACTCGAGCAGCATTGTTGGATTCCCTGTAGAGATTTGTATCCAGAGACTCAATGCAGTCTTTATATTCTGATTATTACTCAGTCTTGCTGTATTGGCTTCTATAGCAGATATTATTTGACTTGTGCTGTTTTGATAATTTATGACGATCCCTAAGCTTAACCTTCCAACTGAAGCCCAGACCACACTGAGCATGTGCGAGTCTTGATATTGCAGAAATGTCTAACAAAGTTACAAGATGACAGCCCCCTGCGCCAACTTTGAAAGCATAAATCATTTGTCTTATTAGGCTGCTGGTGCAGTAAGTTCATCTTTATATTTAGTATACAAAATACAGCATTTCTAACATTATTCTATTTTAGACTTTACATGCCCTTTAACTGTGTTGTAGGCAAAATGTAAACAAAGATAAGCACTTCCATGCAATGGTTTGTTGTAAAGAGACTACTAGACTGGCCAAGTCAATATATGGAAATTAGTATAGAATAAGGGAGCCCAACACACACCAAAATGCTGCTGTGTTTTACTATGCCATTGTAATGATAACATTTCAGAGGGAAGTCACCTTCATTTGTCCGTCTGTGCGTCCCCGGTGCACCTTACTATGCGGCTAGGCAGCATGCCGTCCCTAAAATTTTGCAGCCCTAGGCCCGGGGCTTTGTGGCCTCGCCACAAATATGGGCCTTTCTTCATAGAACAAAAGAGACTGTGCTACCAGGTAAGTTCTGTGACAGATTGCAAAAGCAGGTACCAAAGTCCAAAATATTAGGTGGGAGCAGCACTGGAGTGTATTCTGTCATGTTAATGCAGCTTATATGAGAGGAAGAGACATGAAGGCAAGCAAAACCGACAGGGTGGGAGGGGAAAGGACTTCCTGTGTGAGGAGACACTGGGAGCCAGAGCCTGCACTGCTTATTGTTACTTGCTTCTTGTGTGTATATTTATTACTGTGTACATAAATGTTGCTGTGCTAATAATTATAAACAAAGAAGTTAATTTATACAGGAAGAGTGCAGAGGCCATTTTAAAATATAAGGATAAACAAAATAAAACATGAGTTTCACAACTATAATGAGGAATGAGGGCACATGTCCAGCAGAAGGGCTGCATGGTGTCTGCCTATCACTGCCATTTACTGTCACAGGCAGATCTTTTCCCATTTGTTTTCAGTGGGAAGAGGCAACAAGCATATATTATTGTTCTGTCTGCCTTGGTTTACAGTAAGTAAGAATGTAGCAGCTTTGAGGTCACTGTCAGAAAACAATCATGCTCTTAAACAATATAGAGTCTCATAGTATGACAAATAGTGTTAATAATACTATATCATTGCACAAATTAAACTGTTATCTATAAACTATATCCATCATAAATGCTGTTCTGCATGCATGAGTGTTTGATATGGAAACTCCCCAATGCCACTTTCAAATTGGAATCAACTGTCTTGAATTATGCAATGAGCATCCATCAGGAAGCACAGAAGGCGGTTTCATATTACATTCATGTTTTATTAACTCCACCCCTATTTTAACTCCACCCTATCTTGTTTTATTTTTCATTCACAGTGTTTTTTCTACATTTATTATGTAAAAGTTTTTTGTATAGTAATTTGTCACAAAAAGAATGCCATGGGCCCTGGTAGCTTCTTATAAGGGCAATGACACAAAGTGCTGTTTGTCACCCGCTTTCTTCACGGCTACTAAACGTCATAGGCAATGCTGAGAATTATCTCTGCTAAAATACTCAAATTGTGAAGTCCATCAAAAAAGTCTGAATTTTTGAGTGATTATGTATTGCAAGGGTTTGAGCAAAGGCAATTCTTAGTATTTCAATGGTACAGTATTTTCTGGCATTTTGTAGACGCAACAAAACCTGGGCCACAAATAGCACTGTAAGGGTATTATAATACAAGGTGGAGTAATAAGGAATGTTCCAGACAGGTAGTTTTGATACTATTTTTAAAGTTTAACAATAGCATCTATGCTTCAGGTTGTATTTTTTTGTCAGTCTATGACATCAAGGGAGCTTTGGCAATTTTGTGATCATTGTATTGTAAGTTAAGAATCACTGGTCTAGTACAAGAGCATGGCCACACAGGACATCTAGTGGCCAATAAGTATATGTGCATACATACCACGAAAAAGTATAACGAACAGAAGTATCAAAAGTTAATGCATTTATTGATGATATTGCAAACACAAGTAGCTACATTGTTAACAAAGACGCTACTAAAAAGTAGCCTCTATAGGGTATGATGACTGGGCAGCTGGAATGTTGTCCAAATTAATATATGGCTAGCCTGCAGGCTCTGCATGGATTTGGATCCCTTATCATGTAGTCACTGCATTTATAGCTCCAGGACTTTCCTTTCTCTCCCCAGGGATTCTGTTATTTTTAGTTCACGACAGCTACTGTATGTAAGTCACTCCTGCAGAGTAAGTCTGTAGAGCAGGCCGAGGTCAAATCATGAAATCAGACATTCAAGGACAAGTATACAGGCTATGCAGGAACAAAGGTAAAGGACTGTAATAGGAATAAGACTCTGGCAGGAACAAGATTTGCATAGGAACAAGACTTGAGCATGAACAAGGAATATTTGGGAGTTTTAACCTTGAAATGAGACTGAAGCAGGAACAAGAATGAAGCAGAAACAAGATTGGTGCAAGATCACAGAAGTAAATTCAATGATCTAGCAATGGGAGTCAGGAAGTAACTAGATTACTGTAAATATGCCCTTAATAATGATATTACAGGCACTTGGCCATAATGAGACTAGAGAAGGAGTCTATGAGGTTAGCAGATGTAATCTATGCGTATGTGGATTCTTGTGAACAAAGAACCAAACACCCACACAAAGGAAAATCATATGTGAGTACTGCTAATATGAAGAGATGTATTAGGTTAATGTAACATATGGATGTTTTAGTTCTTGCAGTTCAGACCAAAAATAATAATAATAACCCACAATAATGCATTAAAACAAATTAAGCAATTTATTTTCATTAAATATCAGCAAATGTATCTGGTGGTTGCCAGACTTACAGTGAGAATGCAGCAAAGCAAAAGTAAGTTCTGTCACGTATGATATCCCAAACCCAGAACAAACCTCAAGGTCCTGGCCTCAGATCATGCTTCCGCCTACAGCAGCCACCTTTGGCTTTGAGAGGAGCCCTCAGCCAGTGGGGAAGCTTTGGGCAGGCAAGGGAACCGTAGCGTATACAGGAGGAACGAGGGACAGAGAGTGAAGTTGTGGACCAGGCTGTGAGAGTACCAGCCAGACAGTGCAGTACAGAATCAAGAACCAGGAGCGTAGTCAGGATAAACAGGCTAACATAAACAAACAAAAAAACAGGCCAGGATAAACAGGTCAACACCAATTGGTAACACTGTACAAAGTCAGGATGCAGAAAAGTGGTCAAACAGGCAAGGGTCAGTTCAGGCAGTGCCAAAAGGGTCAAGGTCAAAAACAGGCAAAGGTCAGGAACAGATAATCAGACAAGAATCACACCCAGGAACTATTCAGAATAGACCTTCGTACAATGAGTCAGTGCAGAGTAGGGTGTTTTATAGCCAGACTAATAACTTACACAGATCACCTGTGGCCAGAATGGCCACAGGTGAAACAAGCCAAACCGGCTTGCAATTACATGGAAAGCAATAGAAGTGAACTAGAGCCTTAGCCATCTGCTAACATAGAGCAGTGGTAATGCAGACAGCACAGGCACATCAAGTCCTCAGATCAACTCCAGGCGGTTGTTATAAGTTCAGTGGATAGACTCGAAAATTAAATTAACTTATTAAATACCCAGAGTACTACAGTGAAACCTCAATTTTACATGCCCTGATTTTAAAATTTTCCTCATTTTTCAAAATTTGTGTGGTCCACCTATATATTATGCATAATACATTCCCTGATTTACATTTTCCTGGAATGTACACCACTTTTTTCTGGTCCCATGGAAACCTTAAAAGGGGATTCTAATGTAACTGGTTTATAGTTAAGTCTTACAAATGTTATAATTAAATTAATAACTCCAAAAATATGCGGTGCTATGAACATGGATCTAGAAGTCCACATAACAGAATGGCTATAGATGTTTATCATTGGTAAGTAACATGAACACATACTCCAGAGTTTAAACTAATTAAACTGTGAACAGACTAAAATGCTGTCTTAAATGCTGCTGATTGATCACACATTTATAATTTCAAAATGTGATATTTATAATTTTCAAAAAGTTAAAAAGCTCATACATAACTGAATAAAAATAGGTATAAAACAGCACACAATCATATAACAAGAATTTTAAGTCTAATGCAGTCTAAACATTGTTCCTTCTAGTCTTTTTAGATTTGCTGCCTGTCTCTTTATGTTTCTCTGCCTTGATCTCTTATTTTCTCCCCTCTATTTTCTTTATTGATTTGGCATTTTACCCTATCCTTTCTTCTGTGGCAAACAGTACAGTCAGTACAAGGACTGAGTAGGGTAGTTTAGCCCAATAACTGACATCATCTATTTTGGTTTAGGCCAAACAGCCAAGCCCAGACAACCAACTAGATTACACTGGCCAATAGCAAACTAATAAATGAATAAGAATTTTACATGAATTTTACATAAATACATATATATATATATATATATATATATATATATATATATATATATAACGTTCAAAGTGGACCAGCACACCAAAAATCTTCAATCAAAAGAAGTTTATTCCAACATCACTCATGTGTCCAACGTTTTGGCCCACATTAGGACCTTTATCAAGTCCCTAATAAAGGCCCTAATGTGGGCCGAAACGTTGGACACATGAGTGATGTTGGAATAAACTTCTTTTGATTGAAGATTTTTGGTGTGCTGGTCCACTTTGAACGTTGAATACTTTAATTGACCAAGCACCCACGCTTGAACAGCAAGGAAGGAGTGCAGGTACTTTGTGAACATTTATATATACATACATATTACTAAGTATTATAAAGATAATTAACATATAAATGACCCGCATGGATTATCTCCAAGTAACAGGAAATTACAACAAAACTAGATAATAAAATAAAGAATCTTATTTACAGATATCTGACAATTTCTTTAGAGGTCAAAATGGTTAAAATGATTTCTGTTCATAATATTGTAGTTGATGAGGATGAGTTAACTCTAGTCTGGCAAGTTCAGATCTAAAAGTTCAGATGCAGGGCATTGTCTTCAGATGTTTCAGTTTATTTCACAGAAGATAAAAGCCAACATGGTTCCAACAAGCAAAGCAACAGACATAACTAAAACATAAAGACAAGAGAACAAACATAGAAATAAAAGACAAATTGTATGGACAAAAAAAATTAAGATTTTAAAGTAAGACACCAGTTGTGACTAACACTGTGCCTGATTTACCTGTGCAAGAACCAGAACTGCTGGAGCCACCTGAAAAATAGGAGAAAGCATACTTAGGCTCAACATTTATGCGCTGTATAAATACTATACAATATATACACATAGGGGCCGATTCTCTAAATTCGAGTGAAGGATTCGAAGGTAAAAAGCTTTGAATTTCGAAGTTTTTTTTGGGCTACTTCGACCTTCGACTACAACTTAGAATCGAAGGATTCGTAGTAAAAATCGTTTGACTATTCGACCATTTGATAGTCGAAGTACTGTCTCTTTAAAAAAAACTTCGACCCCCTAGTTCGCCATCTAAAAGCTACCAAAGTCAATGTTAGCCTATGGGGAAGGTCCCCATAGGCTTGCCTAACTTTTTTTGATCGAAGGATATTCCTTCAATCGTTGGATTAAAATCCTTCGAATCGTTCGATTCGAAGGATTTTATCGTTCGATCTAAGGAATTATCCTTCGATCGTTCGATTGAACTATCTGCGCTAAATCCTTTGACTTCGATATTCGAAGTCGAAGGATTTTAATTCCTAGTCGAATATCGAGGGTTAATTAACCGTCGATATTCGACCCTTAGTGAATCGGCCCCATAATATACTGGTAATTCTACCTGGAAATATATTTAAATATGGATAATGAAAACATGGCTCATGAAAACTTGTGAATTATAATAAAATACCCCTTCTCGGAAAATATGAGGATATTAGAAGTAACCTCTGAGTTCCATGACCACAGCCTTCGACCTCATGCTTTTATATGGTCATGAAACTCCTCAGTGACTTATAATATCCTTTTATTTTACAATTGGGGGTATTATATATATATATTATATAAACGTTGAATAAATAATATTTTTTCACTTCACAAGGCCTCCTGAGGACGGCTCATGTACGTGAGCCGAAACATTGAATTAATAATATTTTTTCACTTCACAAGACCTACAGAGTGCGGACTATTTTTGTTGTCTGATATTATGGGATTTGTTTGTTCCAGCACCTAGGCATTAACAGGTAATCTGTTGTGCACCAGGCCACAAGTTGTTTATATATATATATATATATATATATATATATATATATATATATATATTTAACTCAAAATGATGACATAACCATGTTAATAAAAATCTCAAGAACCATTAAAAACGTAAATACAGCTATATACTATAAGCCAACATACGTGCCAAATATAAGTGCCAAACCCCACGATGCATTTGCAGCTGTATGAAAACAAAGCCTACCAACAATAGTTGGTAAAACTTAGTTTTCAAAAAAAATGGAAATGAATAACCCCTCTCCACCCACCCTCCACAAGAGAGGGTTGTGCCATCTACGCATATTATAGGCTTGTATATTTTTTCTCTGCTGGCTAACTGCAACACACACTGCTTGTCTGTTTTCTGTTTGTAATGTCCTTGAGTAAGGTCACGAGTTATGTACTTTGTTTGCATATACTCTATTTTTTCATTTAAATGGGCAGCTAGTGTTCCTCTTATTCTTATTGATGGTTATTAGAGATGTTACTTGTCATTTTGCTCATGAAACTTGAGCAAAATAATATTAAAATAGGGTTCCAAGTTCAAAGTTCCTTAACCTGTATAAGGACTTGGCCTGCAGGCAACAAAAACTTGAAAAGCATTTTTTAAATTAATCATGAATGCAACCCAATGTTGACAAAAAGTAAACTGGTTACGCACATTTCATATACAGTAGTTTCCTAAATTTCTTATGAAAGATATTAATGAAATCCTGAAAGAAACCCTATGATCTTCCAAATCAAAACTCAATATAAAACTGTATGAAGTATATATACCATTGACTCAACAAAATAAAGAAAATACTATTTGTTTCTACAATAATATCTCTGCAGAGAGTCTGACATTTTTTAGGTGGGAAGTTTTTTTTAATTCTTGAAAAAAAGTTTTGTGGGGGAAAAAAATCGCCAAATATTAAAACAACTGCCAAAAGTGCCAGTGTCATACATCCATTCTATTTAAGGACACAGATTTATAGTTACCTATAAATGTGAAAGGTCCAAGCCCCAGCTGTACTGTGTCTTCAATGGTGGCACGGGTCTTGAAACACTGTCATGACAGAAATTTGTTAAAATAAAGCAAAGCAGACAAAAAAGATGAATTGGTAGAATTCTCCAATAATACTCCAGTTCTATAAGTATCTTATTATTTAACAGAAAATTTAATTATATTGAAGAGTTACACTTTTTTTTAACAACAACAAAAAATAACCAACACTTTTACTGAATAGTGAATAGTCAGTGTGTTGTAAGTGCTAACATTTGTTGTGTGTGTGTGTATATTACTAATTTTATTTAAAGTTATCACCACTCTATTCAGAGCAACCAACAGTATAAAGGAAAAGCCACTACTCTTTTTGTAAATCTAGTAGGATATACAGCACAGAAGAGTAGGTGAAATGTTTTGTGTTAGTAATTAGGCCAGAAGCCTTGCCTTGCCACACTCACCCCACTGCAAGTTCCCGTTGAATTTAAACATAGTCTTGCACCACAGAAAATGTAGACAGTGTCATAACCCTGAAAGGCGAGGGAAACCAAACTGAACCTGACTTCCTTGGTTTTTCCATTGTCGAAGACATTGATATACTGCCCCTGGTCACTTGAACATCTGTGACAAGAGAAAGATCTCAAGTTAAGTACAGTTAAATATACTAAAGTTTAGTAAGGATTCTTCTCTGTTCTGTCTGCTGGGGTCAAAGTTCAGTCACTGCATTAGTGGTAGAGTTTTAAGCACAAGTTTCTGTTGTGATATAGACCTTTCAGAATATTTGTAGGATTCCCAGAAACAATTATTTTGCCTAATATAATAAAAAAAATATACAGTATTTCCCAAAAGCACACTGCATTACATCTGTACCTCTCTGTCCAACGGCCCTAGATATTTAAATTCTGCTTGGCTGATTTGCGTGCTTATTTAAACTGCTTAGCAATTTCAGTAACATTGAAGTATTTTAAGTGCCTTCAAAGATCTACAACTTGAATTTGACAAAGGGTCCTGTATATGGCAGAATCATTGCCATTTTTACTTGTTACTTGTTTACTAGCTTTTGCTTTTTTGTTAGAAACTGAAGATGATAGGGCTCAAAGGACATGGAAATTATTCTGCAGAACCACTATTCTTACAATCTATACAATGCCATGGGTGGAGTTTCCTGCTTCAAACTTTTACCAAACTTTTACCATCTGCTGAGATACAGTGGAGATACAGTGGACTATAGAGGAAGAGCAAAATAGATTGGTTAGTAGATAATTTATTACTGTAGGTGTATTTTAGACATGCAGTGAGAGTACCTTTCACTGAGTGATCTATTCTTTTAAAGTGGACCTGTCACCCAGACACAAAAATCTGTATAATAAAAGTCCTTTTCAAATTAAACATGAAATCCAATTTCTTTCTTTTTTATTAAAGCATTTATAGCTGTTGTAAGCTCATTTAAAAATCTCAGCTGTCAATCAAATATTGTCTGCCCCTCCTCTATGCCAGTGGCATAGAGTTGGGGCAGACAATTACTTTCACTTTCCATTCAGCACTTCCTAGATGTCACTGCTCTCCACACATTCCCCTGTTCTCTTTACCGTTTAATTGTGTAGCCAGGGCAAGGAAATGGACATCAGGTCCCCCATTCTGGTGCACAAACAAGATTCTGAGATGATGCAAGACTTGCCTTAATAAAACTGTCCACAAAATGGCTGCTTCCTGCTTGCTATAATTATGCATTCCCAGACTGAAGGAAACAAGATTCAAATAATTTATATAGTGTAATTAAAGTTCATTTTGCTTGACTAATGTGATAAAATAGGATTTGGAATGTTTTTCTTTTGGGTGACGGGTCCCCTTTAAGAAACATATAACTGTTCATTTAATTTGTATACACTGTCTGACTAAATGGCTCGTTAAATGATACAGGGAAATAAGCATATAACAGTCAAAATACTATTGTGAGGCAAAAATGCTCAAATTGTATCAGGCAGACTGTATAAATGGAACTGGTGATCTAAATAAGACAAATTATATTTACATTTAAGATGTAGACAATGCTATTTTGAGACAATTTGCAATTTGTCTTTTTTCGTTAACAAGACTTTGTATAACATATTAATAAATTGAGTTCTACAGCATCAAATACAGAGATACATTTTAACTTACAAACACTAGAATCATGGTAAAACACAGAGCAGGTGGTAGACAGCACAGGTCCCATCAGGCAGACCCATGCCTGATCCAGACCCAGTGACCTTAAACCTAACCTGGACCCCCTTAAACACTTTTGTCCAGACTCGCTGCACAATTTTTCCTGCAGGGGGTTAACTTCATCATGACCCTGGAACCATGTAAACTGGAAGTAATGTCATTGTGTACCATGAGTAAAGTCACTCCATGAGGCCGATCAAACAAGTTAGGAAATACTTATTTCCAGAGGAGGGAGTGTTCCAGATTGTAGCCTTCACTCTACCCATGGAACCTTGCAGGGTACACACAGACTATCTGCATAGTCAGGGAACCCGCCCAGTTTGCATGTATGCTGCAACTAACCGACCCTATTAGGACTAGCACAAATAAGCAAAGTTTAGCACAGGTTAACAATTAGAGTTGTCCAGAGTTCTTACCCATTTTCAAGCAGCATCACTTTCATAGGGCTTGCGTTATCATTTATAGGGGAAGCAAAGCATGTTTCTACACGTAGAACAAAATCTGGGTCATAGAAATTGGTAGACACTCCAAAATATAGGGTAGAGTCCATTGGAATCTGCTCCTGTTCCTCTTGTTGCAGAGGCTCAGTGTATGAGGGGTTAATATATGCTGCTATGGTTGTTTTGGCTTCACTTGCTGAATTCCCAGTGTTTAGGTTGGCTGAACTGAAAAAAATTGAAGATAAAATAAAAAGATTACTTTAAATTGTAACAGTCTACCTAGAATATTAACCCCCAAATGTATTCAATAGTCAATAGACTTGACCATGTGCAGTAACCCATGGCAACTTATAACATGTTGGCTTTTCAACAGGTGCCCAATAAATGCCACCTTCTGATTGGTTGTTATGGGTTACTGCATCCGCGCAAACAGGGAGGCTAATTTTTGAATAATGTAAACTTGCCAAACTTGAATGTGCACCTATTAAAAAAAAAACTTGAAAAACATTGGTGGGTGAAATGAGTATGGGACTGCCAGAAATCCACATTACCTATTATAGACCAGCAAATCTTTTCCCAACCACCTGAGCTTTAGCATAATGATACTAAGAGAAATTATATATGTGTGAAACTATTAAGGAATCTGACCGCTTTGTGTGGAGAGATTACATTATGCCATCACTAGACACGTACAGATGGTTCTATCAGTACTGTAAAGTATACCGTGTTGAGTAGAGTGAAATGACAACAGAATACCACTAGTGATGGGCGAATTTGCGCAATTTTGCTTTGCCAAAAAATTAGCGAATTTCGTGTGAAATTCACGAAACGTTGAAAAATTCGTGAAACGGCGACGGCGTCTTGTTTTTTACGCCAGCATCCGTTTTTTTGCCAAAAATGCACCAGCGTCCAAAAAACAGATGCCAGCGTCCATTTTTTTTGACGCTGGTGATTTTTTCGCGAATCGCGCAAATTCGCAGCAAATTCGCGCCTGGCGAATAAATTCACCCATCATTAAATACCACTTTTGCTGCATAAGAAAAAACAGAGCAGAATAACGATTTTATTTGTACCTCATAACTGGTTTGAAGACTGTTAACAGGGAACTTTGCATGTTTAGAGCATATGAGCAAGAGAAATCAAGACTTAAGTTGTTCACTGTCACAATCCCAGAATCAGTAGAAGCAGGAATGAGCAATGTGTTCATGAATGTCACATGACTTGTGTTTCTCTGCACAAAAATAAGAGAACAACATAAAGGCTCTGAAAAATGTGGGGTCCAAAACCATAATATGCAGCTAATATGGAAATAAAATGGTCATATGCTCTCATAAAACAAATTGTACAAGCGCAAATCCCTTCAATTTGAGCTCATACATAAAGAATAATAAACTGGCTTTCAGATTGATACTTTCAATCTTCTTTATCATTGAGAGTAAATTCTCCAAGAAAACCCAAACTGTATGATTAAAGAGAGAAAAAAAACTAATGTCATGGAGAATCATCTCATCTGCCTTTTAGAGATATGTCCCTGTTAGGCATAGCAGTAGCTGGATCTATCTAATACTGTACATTCATTGGATGTTAGTAGTGAAGAGTATTGTCCCATTTAACTTGGCCAAAAAATTCACGCAATGTCAAAGATTCACGAAACATATTGGAGTCAATGAGCGTTTTTGAGGCATTTATCTTGCTGTGACTTTTTCGGCAAACAATACATTGAAAATTTCATTCATGGTTGAAATTTTGCCACACCTGGTGAATAATTTCACTTATTGCTAAAGTATTTTCTTCAGAGACCAACCCTTCTCACATAACTGATTTGCGCCTCAAGCTCAGCATTCTAGTTTGCATCTAATTTGCAGGAATAAGCAAATTTCTCAATGACACATTTAGCTATATTTGATTTGTTGTTTTTTCCATGATTTCACAATTCTGCAAAAACAATACTACAATACTACATACTACAAAAAAATTTATTTTTTCCTCAAACTTGAATTTTCACAGTACACAGTACAGCTTTTTTCTATTTAGTTTATAAAAACAGCAAAAGCCTCATCGTTGGAAGGAATGCTATGATGTAATTTTTGTGTGCAATTTTATACCATTATTGGAAGTGAATCTGTTTCAGTGTTTTGTTAAATATGCAAGTAATCACAGGAAAAGAAATATGATTGTGGAAATAAAGTCACACTAGCCACAAGTGTTTTGTAATTCTTTTTTTGCAATAGTGGTTCAACTCATTTTTTAACTAAATTTTTAATGGAGGATTCCGTATTGGGAAGTATGGATTTAGTGCATCCCTATTAATTATATTTAAGTATGTTATGCGTGAGTTTAGAAGCTTTGTGTCAAATTTCACAGAAATATAATTTACTTTTAGCTATGCTGGAAAATTGGTTCTTGCTTTGTATCTCATCTCACCCAGTGGAATAAAGATCTGTGTATTGGTCTATGTTACCACAATCTGTTGTTTTTTTTATTACCCTCAGAATTGTCATCATTCTAATTTCTTTAGAATGATGGTATCTGTATGGAATCACTTACGTGGAAACCTGCTATCCATAAAGTCCCAAATTACAGGAAGACTGTCTCCCACTTTTTTTAAGCAAATAATTGTAATTTTTGAAAATGATTCCCTTTTTCTCCATAGTAATAAAGCAGAAACTTGTAGTTGATCCTAACTAAGCTGCATGAATCCATACTGTTACAGTGTATGTGTATGTGTATATGTATGTGTATATATATATATATATATATATATATATACACACACAAACTACTGCATAGGTGCACTCAGAAAACAATGGAAATGCATAGGTGCTGGTATATCAAAATCTTTAGAGCAAATAATAATATAAGATATATTTATTTAATAATATATATATATATATATATATATATATATATATATATATATATATATATATATATATAGTGAATTTATTATGAGCATTTTCCAAAAATGTATGGTTTTCTGATGTCAGCATTTTTTTTGGGGTGTTATTCAAATATAAAAGGCAGGCAAAGGCAGTAGGTGAATTTATACTTTGGTAACACCAAGGGGCAGATTTATCAAGGGTCGAATTTCGAATTGAAAAAACTTTCGAAATTCGAATTCAAAAAGACCAACCGAAATTAAATTTACATTTTTTTTGGTCAAATAGGTCCGTTTCCGATCGAAATTCGGCCGAATTCGAATTGTACGAATCGAAGGAATATCTAATTCGATTGAATTCGATTCAAAGTTTTCCCCAGAAAAAACTTAAATTTCTCAGAGTCCACCAATTGACTCCAATTAGGTTCTAGCAGGTCCCCCATAGGCTAAACAGCAATTTGGCAGGTTTTACATGGCGAATGGTCAAAATCGAATTTTTAAAGAGACAGTACATGATACATTTCGATATTCTAATTTTCTATTTTTTTTTTAAATTTGAATCGAATTAGAACTATTCACTAGTCGAAGTACACATTTCATTTCGAATTTCATTCGAAAATTCACCTCGACCTTTGATAAATCTGCCCCTAAGCTCATTGAGCATCAACCTGTTCAGAAAACTCTTGGCTTTGAGGCTAGAAATGTGATATAAAATGTTAATGGGGGAATGTAATATGAGTCGTTATCACAAAAAAAATTAGCTGAAAACTTTACAGACCTCAAGGACTTCTTTGGATTGTATGCTACCAAATGGCAAACATTGGCAGTATATGTAATAAAATTTCAAAAAAGTTTTTTTTAAGGAAATATTTCGGGAAACCCAAGAGTAGGTGTTATCGCTAACCTTTGCTTAGCTGTAATGAGTGATGTACTATTCACCAGCAAAAGCTTTTTCATTGCGAGCAGCGCTAAACATTATTAAAAAAAAAAAAATTTTAAGAAACACTTGAGATTGTAATTACATTCCCCCCCCCCAAATATTGTAACATTTGTGTTATGGATGTTGAAAGACTACATAGAGTATTTACCCAATATTGGAGATATAATTCCTAAAGCATGTACATACCCAGAACACCCTGAAATGATTATATCTAATTTGGATTGGGAGTGCTTGTACATGTGAAGAATACTTGGTTTTTTTTTTTTTTGGAAGGGTGGAAAATATCTTTGCTTACCTTACTCTACTTTTGCCCCCTTGACCTCTATATTTGGTGTGATGATAAACAACACCAGAAATACTTTTTCATTTTGTTGATATAATGTAATCCACTTAGTTTTAAGGCTAGATAAATACATGTTTTTACTCACCACTATAGTGTTTCCACATTCACCAATTTTGCATGGCACTGTTAATGAGTAAACACGCTGCCCTTGCACAATGTCCTCAACAGCTTTGGTACAGTTGGATTGCAACAGGCTTGATGCTGATGGTTTGTAGTTTAAGAATTCCAGTAAGTTCTTACTTACAGATACTATCATATTGGAGCCTCTGCACTCAATTCGTCTGGTTAAATTTGCAAGTTCTTCAATGATAAACGTTAATCTTATTAATGAACATTCCATAACCCTTGTTTGGTGGATTTTAATAATTGGAGCTTTGTAGTATATACTTACTATAGTTATGTGATCTGTAGAAAGTCTCATTGGCACTACAGGTGGGTGTGTGGCTCACATACTTACAAACCTCATCTGACAAACAGGAGGAGAGGCAGTGAGGAGCCACTGTGAAAAAAAAGATATATGATATATGATGTAGAAATGCGAATATGAAGCTAATTTTTAATTTCTGTGAAATCACATTAAAGTTCCTCCATTTCTAAGCACTTTCAAACCATGAATATTATTTTTTTTTGAGATTCAGAGGTTCATCCATTTGGAATACAGCATTTTCCTTTGCTAACTCGTATCGCATGTTTCCTTTCACCTTATTTAAAAAATTATAGTTTGAGTTTGATCATCCGCTCATATTTTATTTATTAATGTGCTCTACTGCAATTTTTCTTTTTGCAGATACATCTGGCCTTTATCTTGTATCTCAATCATCCGTACCTATGCAACAGGCCAACTGCGGATGCCAAGAAAGATCTGGTAAACAGCATGCTGAAGAATTCATCAAACAGGTATTGATTTCAGGAACACAGAGAGTAGAATTTTTGCAAATACACCCACTGTCAACAGAGCAGACTCCATCACATGTGGAACAGGATGGGGGATCTTTACCTCCTGAAAGATGCAAAAAAATGTGTCAATTATATAAAATGATTTGGAGTTATTTTACAACATTGAGGGTAGTCTCACATAATGGCAAATCAGGACAAGGGGACAATGTGGGTTGTTACGAGACAACTTGTGTAGCTGAAATGGTCAAACAGCTGTCTGATCCAATGTATGTCCTTTAAGGGTGGGCCAACAAACAGTTTGAGCATAATTACAAGCACAATTTGCAGAAGGTTATAGATACTTAACTAATTATACAAAAAGTGTTGAATATATGTTCATGATATTTTTGATTTCACTAGAGTCTAAAGCCACCCCACGGAAAGTTCAATTGTCTCTAGTAGATAGTAGACCAGTACCTGCTATTATTATTTTCATTTGTAAAACCTACTTGGAATTGGACCTACTTTGGAATTGGACAAAATCCTAGTAGGTAACACTGCTAAGCTAGTAGTCATATAGAATCTAGAGGAAATGCTTTCAATATATACAGGTCTTTTGCACAACTTTTCAAATTCTAATGAAAAAAAATTTGCAATTAAAATTGCTGAACTTTTGTATAAAACAATTCAAGATAACGTTTTTTTTTTTTTTTTTTTTTTTTTAAACAGTCACTTTTCTTCTTATGAATGGGTATAATGGATGAATTGATTTCAGGAGTGGGCAACCAGAGTTGAGGAGATCCAGCTTCAGTAAGAAATCCCAATTATGGGTAGACAGAAGGCTTTTTAAGAGGTACCTGCCCAGCGCCCCCCCCAATCATTGCGCCCTAGGCAGGTGCCTCTTATGCCTACCCCAGTCTTATTTTTGGCCCTGATTGATTTTGATTAATTGGAATAACCATTAATAAATGTTTTAGAGGGAATCTGTTATCATGTGTTTATTATTAATTAAATTAATCCCTGAGACATTTGGTGTTTTCATTGTTAAACTGCTGAAAACAAAGTTGCACTTGTGGTGAGTACTTATTGTTTTCACACCTGTGATTTATTTGCATTTACATATCATTGTTTAAGTTTCCAGAAAAAAAGGTGTCCCATTCTAAATTGTAACAATTATTGTACCTCAATTTTTTGCTAAATTATGATAATGTTACCATGGTGTAATGGTAATGCATGAAACTCACTTCATACTTAAATGTCATGTACTTCTGTGGTTTCTATTTATTTTAAATAAAATTCACTAAACCTTTCAGTTGGCATACACAAGAAACCCAAATTACTTATCAAACATGTCAAGGTCATGCCCTGGGCTGCCCAATCATGGACATATACCAGGTGCTAAGCAGGTCCTGACCAAATCAACATCCCATTGGCTTATGTACGGTACAAATCCTGCCAGATTCCCAAACAATAACTGATTATGGCTTGTTAAGAAATCTGTTGGGTCTAAAGGAAATTTCTGCATTGCTTTGTGTTTGCAGCCAGCAGTTGATTGGACATTGGGTCATATGACTGAATTGGCTTAACCAATCATAATCAAAAGAATGCCTTTTTGTCTTAAAGGAATTGTTCAGTGTAAAAATAATAACTGGTTAAATAGATAGGCTGTGCAAATTAAAACATGTTTCTAATATAGTTAGTTAGCCAAAAGTGTAATATATAAAGGCTGGAGTGATTTGATGTATAACAAGTCAGTCAGGACACTACTTCTTGCTTTTCAACTCTCTTGGTTTACACTGACTGGTTACCCTGGTTACCAGGCAGTAACCAATCAAAGACTTGAGGGGGGGCCACATGGGTCATATCTGTTGCTTTTGAATCTGAGCTGAATGCTGAGGATCAATTACAAACTCACTGAACAGAAATGTACCATGTGGCCCCCCTTCAAGTCGCTGACTAACTCAGGGTTATAGAGCTGAAAAGCAGGAAGTTGGATTCTGGCTGTTTTATTAGACATCTGTTCACTCCAGTCTTTATACATTACATTTTTGGCTAACTAACTATATTAGAAACATTTTTTATTTTGCACAGACTATCTATTTACACAGTTTTTATTTTCACACTGAACTATTCCTTTAACAGGAATCAGAAATAACTAATCAATATACAACCACATTAATCCTTCCCTTCTATATTCAGCTTACATATATCTAGTTGGTATCACAGAATAGATTATTTCAGAAAAGTGAGTGCTAAATGCAACTATTGCAGATTGTTATGCTGGAAAACTTGCTATAATGTAACAGACAATTACCTGTATAAACAGGAAATATATACATTTCTTTGTAAAACTTACCATAGCATGATGGATCAGAACCTGTAGGAAGAGAAAATAAACAATGTTTATAGAAACTTAACATAGCCAATGAATCATAAACTCAGTGTTCCTGTAATAGTTACAGTCTTTAATATCAGAGATCAGTTATATTAAACGAAAACTATACCCCCCAAACAATGTAGCTCTCTATAAAAAGATATTGCATAAAACAGCTCATATGTAAAACCCTGCTTCATGTAAATAAACCATTTTCATAATAATATACTTTTCTAGTAGTATGTGCCATTGGGTAATCATAAATAGAAAATTGCCATTTTAAAAAAAATAAGGGCCGCCCCTGGGATCATATGATTCACTGTGCACACAAACAAATCAAAAAAACTATACGTCTTAGGTCACACGAGCCAATAAAAAGACAGAGTTGTGTCTTTTGCTTCCACACTTCTTCCAGTTACAGTTAGAGTTGTAGTATTTCTGGTCAGGTGATCTCTGAGGCAGCACACAGACCATCACGAAATGGTGGTTCAAGGCAAGCGATGTAAAAGGGCAATATTTACTTAAATATATATTCCAGTTTGGTAAGATTCTTTAATATGCCACTTAATATGATATCAACTATCTGTTGGTTAAGTGTTCATTTTGGGGATATAATTTTCCTTTAAGGACACTTGAGTGCTTTGTTAATAAACAGATGTATAACACCTAATCCTTTACTTGAATGGAACAGGTGGGGCACAGCTGGGGTGGATGACATCAAAGGCAGGGCGAGTGATGTCAGGGAAGCAGCAGGTGACATTTTAAGGTGGGTCTATGATGTCAGGGGGAGGGTTTAATGCACATTAACTTCAAAGTCCTGTCTGGATTTTCCAAATTTAGAAACTGGACTGTCTGGGTAAAAAACAGACCCCTTTAAAAAGACAGAAAACATAAAAACACTCACCATCACAAGATCAAAACCCCCTCATCTCTGCATGAATGTGATTCACAGAACCATGGGTGTGGGTTTATGAATACTGCTGCCCTTTCCAGTGTAGCAGTAAAGGGTCCATGATTACCAGAAAGATGCACTTAATAGTATTAAAAATTAAAAAAGAATTGTAATAAAAATGTAGCATCTTAGATTTAGTCAAATACCTACTGTTTTGTGACCTCACAAAATGAACAGATCTTTAAATGTATGGCCAGATTAACTCCAATGCAAGCCTCATAGATCCATGACAGGCTTGCTCTACGTAACACAGACAGGTTGACCATGTAAAGCTCCAGATTATTTGACTCTCAGCCGTAAGCAATCTTTAACGTCTGGCATACTCAGGAAGATGAGCCTACCCATATGAGTTTGCCCATACTTTTTTTTTACACTTGTTAATACAAACTAAATTATATATAAAATCAGCTGTGTGTCGGCACTCCAACCTGATCAGTTGGGTGCAGGAGTAAATTAAGTGTACAATTCGCATTTTGTATCATCAAAAAAATGTTTATTCTCAATGACTGTGCATTCTAACAGTGATTGAGATTTAAGTTATATTAGTTTGATGATATGGAGTGCAGATCCTTCTATCAATATATATATATATATATATATATATATATATATATATATATATGTGTGTAGATATATATATATATATATATGTATATATACATATACTGTATATGTCGTGATTACTTTTCTAACATCCAAACTTTCAAACTCACAAGTTCCATACCTGAACCCACTAACAAAGCCAGTAACACTGCAGTGCCCAGCAGCCACATCTCTAGGTGAAGTGAGTCTGGTACAACCGAAGTGACAGAACTTCTAGGACATTACATAATGGGAGGGGCCTGAGAATTTCAAAGCCTGTAACTTTGACTTTTTATTTGACATTTTGAAATGGAGCATTTTTCTTCACATTATTTCCGTGAAAGCAAAGTTGTGCATTATGTAACACATGTATAGATCACTAGTGTCTGCAAAAAAAAATTCAGTGGGGGGCAAGACATCATCTAGGCTAAGTCTGTATAAAATAACTAGGTGCCAAATTTGTAGTAAATTTATTGGCAAAGCTCATAAAGTCACTCACAATCCAACTTATTTCCTTTGATTCAGCAGCCACAAATAACCATGGCCCACCCCACAGTATTAGCACTTCAAATAAATAATGGGCATATTAACCCCAACCCTTCCTTGCAATTTAGGGTTTGGATTTGGTTCAGTATGCTTCTGAATATTTTTGTGAAAGATTCAGGATTTGGCCTAATCCCAAACCAATTGAAATGAAAAAAGAGCGGCACAATTTCACACGGGTGGTGTGACGTGCTCTGATATCACTCTTTGCTAATTATGAGCTATATGAGATTGTGGGAGCAATGTTAAAGTTGTTGCTATGCCAGTGGTCAAAAAGCTGGGTTACATAATATATGATTGACAGCTGAAATCTATAAATGTAACAGACAGAGTTTTAAAAAATCAATTTGGGTTTCATGTTTAATTTATAAAGGAATTTCATGATTTTTATCTAAATTTGACTGATCACCTTTAAATATTTGTACAGGAATGGGACTTATTATCCAAAATGCTCGGGCTCGCCATACCTTAAGTCTACTAAAAATCATAAACCTATTAATTAAACTGA